>OX123193.2:63347679-64547679 GCA_944739405.2 Euclidia mi | reverse complement strand
ATTCAATATTCGATCTATAGATAGATCTGTAGATTTTAGATTAGTTTTTGACATAAGCTGCATACAAAATATGTCAAACACGAATCTTGAATCTCAAAATCCATGTATGGATCGAATATTGAAAATGGCCGTAAGTGCACCTTTACGGTTCCCAGAGAACATACATGCCAAATTTCAGCTTCTTATCACCCATAGTTTTGGCTGTGGCTTGTCCGTCAGTCAGTCAATAACGCTAGAATGTTATATATACAGCTACGCATAGCTAGCATACGTTCATAATGGTTCAGCCCTGAAAAGCCTTAACGTAATTTGAGTTAATTCCTTCTTCGATCGCTACTTATTTTTCTTCAGTTGACAACACATAAGTTAAACTTCTAAACAGATTAGGTACTATCGAACAGCCCTTGCTTACCTTTGAAATGCTAAGATTTTTGCTACCGCTGCAGTTAAAAAAGTACTTACCAAATGAGTTTATATTTCATGAACGGCAGAAAATTTACCATTTCAAGAAACTTTCTCATATAAATCATGGCAGTATAAGAAAGTTGAGACGTGTACAGATGATTCATTCAGTGAATTGCCCAAAACGAAGCCCCCGGGTTAGCTAAAGTTAAGCCGCAGCAGGATTTCATCAATACTCTTACATCCAAGACATAAAAGACATATTTATTTCTGCATTTTGGTTGTTTACAACACTTATACAAGTCAAAACCCGGTAGATGATGCCGGCTTTTCCTAGCTGAGACTAAATGACTTTTTGAGAAGAAAGACCGGAACAAACTCAGTGTCATTGCATTTTTGTCGTCACTTCAATTTCTTTCATCTATAAGAAAAATATGAATAGGTCCTATAATTTTTATACATTTTGTTAATTATTTACTTTTCTGCTCACCTTTTCCATAACTTTTACGTCATAGAATGTTTCCAAGAAAGTGATACTGTCACAAGGGCATTTACACCGCAGGCCATTTTTTCATTGTCAGCAAGCATAGGAGTAATTATCTTTAGGAATTAAGAAACAATTTAAAATCGTAAATCTATAAAAGACATCGTTTTTCTAAAATTAAAACGGAGCTCTGACAGCATGACCATCTATTTGTCTGTTTGAAATAAATTTCGTTGCAGCCTGATTTTTTAAGAATGTGTAAACGCCAATGTTCTAGAATAAGAAATCATTAAATAAAATTAAATAGAATCATTAAATTTGGCGTGAGGTAAATTGTTCAGTGTAACAAAAGCTAATAATGCTAGTAATTTCGAAAAAAATATTACTTCCCGCAATCGTAATACAGATAAAATGTTGAACCCTCCTCAATATTACCTGAACAAATTACTAAAACTAAAAACGTTATCAATAGATCAATTAAAGGCTCGCAGACAGCTCAATACAAAACTTCGTCTCATTCAATTCCTAAACTTTTGTAATCTGGCCTTTGGTAATCATTAAAATTTTCAACCTCCTCTTTAATCTAATACTTTGAACACTACTTACACGCGAACATTTCAACTCTAATACCAGTTTTAACGTATTTAAGGTACATTTTCGCTAATCTATCAGGTTAAAGGAAATTAGGCTTAGGTGAAAGCTTCAGAGAAATTAGAAGCCGTATTGAACAACTTTCTAGTGGTGTTTGCATGAAAATGAAATGTCAAGCTGAATCAGAAGCTATTCGAGTAAATGTAGATTCTAAAGGGTACTTATGTATGGGGCATCTGTGTATTTCCAGTCATGTTTCAAGTACCGAGAATTTAGTGCAAGGTGAATCTAATGCCGTTCATTTTGCGCTATGTGGATCAAATGAATACGACTTTACTTAAGGTTCTTCAAGAATATCCCTATGAAATTATCAATTTCTCTGCAATGTCCACACATGCGACTCGGGTCTCTGATTGATATCCAATTTTGGTATCTAAAAAAAGATTCTATTTCACGTTTAAACACTAATGGACTATTTTTCAAATGACCCTGAGTATTGTTTAATCTTTTTCCATCATTACGCCATAATCGACACCTCTGTTGACTGATAGTCCGATAAAAAGTTTATACAATAAAAGGCTAATATCAAATTCCGTGGAAGGCTCATTAACCCGACACAAAAGCGAACAGTCTACCCTTCGACAAACTGAACCACTACGACAATTAATACCCCATCCACATCGAAGTCAAACAAACAATACAATTTCCCTGAACCGTTATCATTAGCTATATGATTTCTGTGGCGCACATGGTAATGAGTCCAATGACGCACGGCACGGCAAGTGAATTTTTCGACAGTGCCTTACTATCTTTTTTCCTATTTCCCCCATCTCGGTACAAAGAATACCGTCCTACCAAGTCTTATTCAAAGAATTTGTATTCCTTTAAAAGCAAGATGTTTCCTTACTTCTTTTAATCCTGGGTTCTTACAACTGGGCTTCTGTGTTTTAAAATTGAGGTCTATTTTAACATATTCATATTGCCAGCCTTACCACCAGCCTAGCTTACCAGCAGACGACGTGAAACCAATTTGACGGGCAAAATAAGAAACAATTTATATTTATTTTGTCGACGTCTCAGCCTTTGAAATTCCGGAACTGACTATAATTGAAATTTTATTTTGAGCCCATCAATAACTTTTATTTTCCTTTGTGATGGAAAATCCCGTGCCGTAGCAATACCGAGGCCAGAGGCTAAACGTGCCAATATAGTCGCGTGGTCATTAACCGACCAACTTAATTGAGCCCCAGTAAACAAAGATTAAGGGTATGTTGTCTGACTTTTTTGTTTGGTCGGCTTTTATTGGAAATTGTAATTGGTTCGTGTCTAGAAATTATTGGTAGATAGATATCTGTGTGATTAATTTTTGTATGTTTTGTGGGTTATTTTTCTGTCGTATGTTTGTATTTTGATGTTAAAATTTAAGCGATTAGGGTATAACAGCTAAGTCAAGTTGACTTAGTTGTAATTGAAAGTTTATATTCCTTGAATAGTTTACAAAATTTTAATCAAACATTTTCAAGAGTTTTGGTGCATTATAATTCTCAGTGAAGAAATTGCCTGGGCTTTCTTTGGTTCTGCTCAAATACTCTACGTCAACGTATATAACTGATTGAGATACAAATTGTGAGTACTTAGTAGTATTGATATAACAACATTGTGAGTTTCACAAGTAGTCTGAGCGTTCTTTACTTTTGTTGTAAAAAGGACATAAGAAATGCTAAAGAAACGTGACAACTTATTCACATTATTTGTCATAAAAATGTTTATTTAAATTGAGTAGTGAGGTTGAACTTCAAGAAATGACATGGATTAGGATCTATTTATATTAATAAAATATATAATGTATTGACATTGTATATTTTATATTGACCCGGGTTCGATTCCCGGGTCGGGCAAAAGTGTTACTGGGTTTTTCTGAATTCTCAGTAGCAGCACGGAGTCTGGTGATGTGTCCGGTAACGGCGATAGGCTTGCCCCCTATTACGTGGGACCTAATAATTAATGGCGACATGTGGGTGTAATGTTAGACCTCTGCCTGCCCCTTCGGGGATACAGGCGTGAGTCTATAAAAATAAAAAATGTATTTGATAAAACTGAAGACCAATGAACCGCAAAAATCTTTTTGGAAAGATGTCACCAAACCGTAATAAATTGGACCCCCACTGCTTAAAACAGAGATAAGTGGTGACCTTTGAAGGAGTTCTACACCAAATTATTGGTTGAACAAGGCTAAAAGAGATAGAAAGAGAGAATGAAGGTGTTAATCAAAGAGCCACGTGGGCTCTGCTAATTTGGGAGTAAATATAATATGATCACAAAGTTTCACAGTGTGGTCGTAATACGCAATATTGGTCAGAATATATTTGTCGGTGCGACTCTTCAAAATAACCTCACTCAACTCACTGCATCAAAATATTGTTAGTGATTCCCTTTGTGACTGAATATGATGAATTTTAAGTTTCTGCCGCTCGAATTGTGCATATTAATTATTTAGTGACGAACTTCGTTCCTGCTTTAGCATAAAGTTATTAGGGTATTATAACACAGATTATATATCTCAACTGGACATAAAATGAATCTTCTAGGTTAAACAGTAATAATTGATTGTATTGGTTACTGTTTATTGCGTCTCTTAAGTACATCTGAGCACTGTCGTGCTCCTAGGAGACGTTGATTTCGGTTAAAGTTTCAGAACAGTCGTGTCTTAAGGAGAGAATCATTAGATAATGCACTCATCAATATGACATGGTGGTGTAAATGTACGCCATCTCTAAAATAAGACTGAAATATAAAAACAATAGAAATCTGTTGAATATCGAGATTTCAAATGTATTTTATTGTCAGATATTATTACACCCACATAACGACACACATTTCCACTAAAATAAAACTGTACACTGAAAGAAAACAAATCTGTTACACTTGTAACAAAATGTAAGCAAATAACCAACAATAGCAAATCTGGCGCGTCACTTCGCGTCATAGATTTTGACAACGATAGCAACCCCGAAATGGATTTCCATAGAACTTTACATAGCTTTTTGTAGATACGCGTAATGTTCCAGTCACGTGAAAGCCTCATTTGGGCCTGCCCTCTACCACGGTAACTAGACAACCTTATCGCTAATTGTGCTGAGAAAAATTTAGGTTAAGCTACTACGTTTAATGTGTGCTATTATAGTTGACGTTTTGTGGTAGAGGGTGCTTTGATAACTGAAAATAATTGGCGTAGTTAGTGTGAATACAATGTGTTTTCATTTAGAGAGCAAAATATACTCGTAAGTTATTTATTGAGTAGTAATGCTTGTTGGTGATTTGGATGAGTTGGCACTATCGAAGGGTGAAGCTGTTTTGATTTGTAGAAAACAGAGGTTTTGGGTATTGTCCTCCAATTTTGTTTTCTGTTCTGCCACAGTTGTCAAAGCATTTACCTAGACGTTGAGCCCTGCGGCCAGTGATGACTGTGTTTGAACTACTAAGAATATCATAAAATGGCGTATTTT
The DNA here is from genome assembly GCA_944739405.2 of Euclidia mi. Classification (NCBI taxonomy): domain Eukaryota; kingdom Metazoa; phylum Arthropoda; class Insecta; order Lepidoptera; family Erebidae; genus Euclidia; species Euclidia mi. Next base: position 64,542,696 of record OX123193.2, on the reverse strand, counting down.
TTTATAATGCCTTTAGCCTTGCTTCGGAAGAGATGAGTCCTCAAATACGACAACTGCTTACATGTGTAGAACCTAAAGTAATAAATTCTTGTAGTGAACATTATCCACTTACAGAACATACAAATATCAGAGCATTTACTTAATCTGCCAACCCGACAGGCAGCTGACATTTTTAATAGCAAAAACCAATTCTAAATTGCAGCATTTCTAAAACACGAAAAATATTAATAACAAAATATCCCATCTATATATCACATCATGCGATTTACTTCATGCAAATGAAGGAATAAATAAAAAATGTTGATATTTTTCTGCAGAAACTGCATGAGATTAGTTTTAAGAAAAATGGTGCTCATAATTCGCGTCCGCTTCGCGTAAAATTAAATGCTATTTTATCGGTAGCCTGGGTATTTAGGAGCGCAAGCGGATTAGTGGAACACTCGGTTTTGCTTGGCTAAATACGGTCTTTATCTTGGCGTAGATATTGCTGGATTTGTATAAATTTTGCTTATGATATCCTTTGTACAGTAATAAAGAGAGATATTTGTGATGAAAACCTGGCAATGAGGGTTGACATTAGAAATAGGTTATTCTAGTCTTCTTTAAGACTAATTTACCCAGTTGTCACATAAGCTGTGCAGCTAATTTGACATTCTTTCTTTTTAACTGGTATTCAAAGATTTTTCTACAGGTATATGCTTTGTGAACGATATTATTATAATCTATATGGATTTGTGATAATCTATGCATATAAAATCACTTGTCCACTAACTGGCATATCATCGACGAGCCTAAACTATTTTTTATATATTTGATATTTTTTATTCCATCTTTAAAGGCCATTTAGAAGCTAGGACTGTATAAATGTGGGATAAGCAAGTTACTGAAATAAAAAAAAGAATATAGTGTTCTCATTCTAGTGACAAGTCAATATAAAAGTTACTTGTTGTAATTGCTTAACAGTGCGCACACTCACTACAATAATGTAGTAAATGTTAAGTTCAAGGCTCCATTAAGCTTCATACAGGGTATAACTACTTTTATACTTTCTAATTAACTAAATTGTCAATAGCTAGGTATCACAAATATTGTCAAATTCAAGGATAATGTTTGACTTGAGAGCTCTAATTAGATATACGTTTGTTTTATGTAAGGATCCAATAGCACAATTAGCGAGTCAATTTCTGACATTGAATAGCAATTGCCACTAGTTTATGTATGAGATATTATATTTTGCAGGCAAGTTTTACATTCATCACTTTGTTAACGCTAGGGTAAGCGTGGCCACTCTTTCACCTTGGAGTCCGAGAATTGATTAATTAATTAATAGACTGCCGACAGATAATCACAACCCACAGGTATATTCATATTCTATGTTGAAACTACATACATACATAGATACATATATAGACTCACGCCTGTTTCCCGGCGGTGTAAGCAGAGACTACGGAACGCCATTTGCAACGATCCTGACATACATCTCTTGCTCATATATTCCCATCAAGATTCTCATGCATGCTCTTCTGTTTAGGGTACTTCTGACCTGTCCTTTTTAGGATGTCTCCGATCTGGTCAGGGTCATTGCCCTTTGTCCTGTCCCATTCATACATGCCTTATATAATTATATCTTCTTGGTCAGTATTTTGTCAAACTAGTGTTGGGATATTCGGGAATACTGACTTCCCATAGGGGATGTCAAAGTTCTCCATGACGCCCAGCTTTACATACTCTCTGAGAAACGGAGGAACGTGGCTTTTTGTGAACGCTCTTTACATAAAAGTATGCAGTAATTTGCATTATACAATAAAATCAAATACAGGCTGCCTTTTTTGTGATTGAAGATACTAGTATGTTATATTTCCACAGCACTTTTTTTAGACGCAGCTTTTAAATGAGCATTTAGTAGGTTACACCTCAGTGCACTTCCAATCAAAATCACAATTGTAATGGAATTTGATATCAAATTACACAACACCAAATCACTTCACAATTCTAAAGTTACAAACATAGTCATTTCTGTGTCAACACGGTGCAAATTTCGCACAACCAACCACTGGTTTGATTAACGTATTCCAAACACTGTGTATAGTATAGCTAGGTGGAAAACGCACCGTGTCTCTATATGTCCATCGATCGATTGTTCTATCAATAACTGCTTTTAATCATTAGCTGTGTCTAGTTTGGACGCCCGTATTCCCTAATTGGCTTTCGCGCCGTACTGACTTAGTGTGTAAGGGATTACCGGCGTTTTGACTGATTGATCAGTAACTGTCTGGGTTTTGATTGACAATGTTGTATGCTGTTTTGTGGTAAGCTGTTGAACGTGTATTATCGTCGCGTATCTGTGAGAATGGAAGATGAGTTTGGTAATGGGATTTTTATTGTTTGTACTAAAAAATAATTTAGTGGGACTAAGTATTTATGTAGAGTAAACAGAGAGAAAAATCAAAAGACAGTGACAGCCCAAAGGAGATACCTACAGACGGTAGTAGAAGAAGATTTGAACTTATTTGCATTACCATGCCGAGAGTATCGGGTTCAAATCTTTTGTGGAAAAGCTAACATGCAGTTAAATTCGGTTAGTCTGGAAATCGAACCCCGGTTTCTAACTGAGATAACACCGGGAGGATGATGAGTTAATGAAGAGAATTTAAAATAATAGTGATTGACATATTGCTACCTCCGATACCAGATTTGTAAAGTGTTCGCGTTGCCACTGCAAGTGCATCGCGTGGCGTGACTTCATTGACCTACTGGGATTATTCTTTCTTGTCTTGACGTACCTAGTTGTAATCCATAAATTTGTGTTACATTTTATTACCTATTTGTGAGGTACCCTGCTACACAAGAGTAATTTTAGTAGAGAAGTTGACCTTTTAAGGACCAAAAAGCCATATTTTCGCCTAAAATTCGTGTTGAAGCATAGTATTGTATTCGTCGATTACACTTTTCAATCAATTTATTTATTTATTAATCATAGCAACCAAACATTTTTTACCACATGATACCTACGTTGAAATGAAATATTTTCCATTTTCTTTCATGTATATCGTGCAACTAGCTTGAACATAATATGTATATTGCTCTAATTATATTGTAGTTATTTCTATCTCATTAATGTTTTCAACAAAATTAAAGTTTATTTATTCATAATTTCTATGTTCAATTAACGCTGCACTGCAAACATAAAAAGAATATTATTAGATATTCACAATATTTTCCAATGAACATTAAAATAATTAGTATGTAGTTTCTCTTAGAAAAAACACAATATTTAATTAACTTGAACAAAATTAATAAGACAAGATAGCTACCAACTTATTATTATGAAGTATAAAGGTGCACTTGACTTGTCTAAAGTTTAAACTATTTCATTAATAAGGCAATAGTAACTATTGATTTAAAGGTTGAAGATGTTACAGGCATTCAATAAGTTGAACGCTGCAAGAATTTAGATCAAAACTGAAATATTACTAGTGGAGCCAGTTGCTCAAACAACTGGAAAGACGATTGGCTCCAACATTATATTTGGTCTGAATACGGTATGGGACAATTTCTATACAATCTCTTTTTATTTCTCGAAAGCAATAAAAAAAGCTCGAAATGCATAAAACATATTATTTTGATAATAGTTACGAGCGGGACCTGTAATGTTTGTCAAAATATGTCTTAGATTGCATACAACAATTCGAAAGAAAGCTTTAAAATATGTCTTTTAGATCAATTCCTGAATTTCAAATGATACGTCGGTAGGCAAAATTAAAGGTAATTTTGCCAAACAAAATCGATCTATGTCGCCTTGTATAAGGATCTAAGAACAATAATTTGTGGATTTCACTATTTTGTTTTTAATGTGGATTATAAATCCCAATTTTCTATACCAAAACCTTTCTGGAATACCTTCTATTTGCCCGGACATTTTAACTTTTAACCTTTACCATCCATAACCATGGGTATTTCACGTTTTGCTTTCATAAATAATAACCACATCATTGAGACCCACCCTTAAAATATAGTCAGTATATGCCAAAACACTCCTAAACTTACATTTTGCTGGCACTTGACTGCATTCCAATCTATAAATTGAACGCCACCACTGATTAAGTGCAACCGAAACTTCAAGTTTCAAGGAACAATTGCAGTAGTAGTGTACTATTTCAGTGAATTTGCAATCTGTCACTGTTCCAAACTGGGACTAAGTTCGACGCTTGGACTAATTTGACGCCAAGTGTTGACAATCGACGATCTCTACATTAGTAGCATCTATTGGACAAAGCAATTGCATAGTAATCACGGTGTTGGCTTGAAACTGAGTAAGTCGTAGGAATATGTTGTTTGTAAGGTGCAATTACTATGAAATCTTTTGCATTACATAAGTTATCTTAAAAGCAACTTGAAAGTGCTGTTTAAAATATCTAGACTCTGCTCAGTTTAAGTGCTTAGTTCAAAGAACCGTTGGGATCGGTGTATTCTGGAGTGGCGTTATTAACGCATCGGCCGATGAAGCTGAGGTAAGACCTTCAGAAAGAGGACCAACGATCTGGTCAGGATATCGGGCTGTGGTTTCATGCGGGCGGCTCAAAATCGATCTATGTCGCCTTGGGGGAGGCCTACAACTACCAACAGTGTAATGAATACGAATTCTGCACGTATTTGGCGAAGATAATGATGAATTAATTATTTCTGCTGCTGATGTTTACACTGTGTTGTAACGATATTTCTTTGTTTGTGTTATTTTATAACGATAAGTTATTATGCTTCATAGGCATTAGCATTGATTATTATATTTTCATTGTGCACCTTCTTTTAATGTACAAAATAAATCACTAGGTACATCGTATTAAACAACGTCTGTCTTCTGTCTGTCTGTCCCTATGTATGCTTAAATCTTAAAAACTACGCAACGGATTTTGATGCGGTTTTTTTAATAGATAGAATGAATGATTCAAGAGAAAGGTTTATACGTATAATTAACGCGGGCGAAGCTGATGGCGACATCCAGTTTACAAGAAAACGCTAAACTTTAGCTTAAAAGTAGACAAATTAATGTTTTCGTCGTCCTGATTATACCGTTTTCATGTAAATCCCCAATTCTCAGTAGAAAGTTAATCAAACAAAACGGTTTCTTAGCAAATACTCGCAAAAAAAATTAAATAAGATTAATATTATAGAACAAGAGCTTTGAAGTTATTATAAAGATGTCGAATAAAGTCTTAAACGCTGACAACTCAGTACTGAAGGCATTTGAAGTTCACGGTTATTAATTTATGAATTTCACGATACACTGACTGCCAGAAGAAAATTTAGAAATAGCGGAATTTGGAAATAATGTACAGTAATATAACGTAGCATTTGTTGCGTAAGTTTAAGCTTTAAGTTAATATACTCAAGAAAATTATATAAAAAAGAATGATATACATGCAGGAAAAAAAAACAATAGAAATTATTGCTGCAAAGGTTTGATACCATAGTACAACACTAGCGCAATGCATTTATAATAGAATAAACTGACGTTTAAGTGAACTTAAACTACGGTTTTCTATATTTAGTGTTAAATTAGTAACACAATGTGTTTGGTAAGATATATTGACAGATGACGTAGTTACTGTGACATTTTCTTTGCTGAATTTGCTCGTAGTATCATCAGAATCTGCACAATACAAAGTGTTCAAAATTTACGGCAATCTGTAGGTTTTAACTTACAAACGAGGCACAGACTTAAAAAATAAATAAGCGGGCCTTAATCGCGTTCAGTTAATTTATTTAAGGTATAAATACCTATTTGTTTCCAACGTTTCGCTCGTATTGCATCGAGCGTGGTCGCAGAGACTGATGAGAGCTCAGCGCTGCGCCGCCGTCTTGTGGAAGTGCGGATCTCGGCACCTACCCTCACTTTTTTATATTATAACAGTTTATTTACAGCATTTGCCTGTAGCACCATCTGCGCTGAACTTTGCAGAGCGTTCCCTCTTGGCAATCTGAACCAGAATCAAACGGGAACCAGGCTCTAGTCTATATGTCACTAACGAAGGTACAATTAAAAGCCACGTAATGCTTACATCAAAGGAGGTTTTCAAAAGCAACAATTACAGATATTTAACCACATGTAGCCATCAGCAGCGATTACAAGCGACCACACATTATCATCAAATACATCCATTGAAATCTTTTTAAACAAGAGAACCATTAATTATAGGCGCCACTCACACCGAACAGACAAGATCGTTAATACGCTCTGGGTGGAGTTGTCACTAATTTGTACTGGTCGGATGATGGACAGACAAACGGTCTGATTGACGGTCGCTTCATTAGTGACTCTGAAATTCGGATGTACATTTCTCGTGCGGAGCTTGTTACTTTACGAATAGAATTGTTTTAAAGAACTGGAATTGTTATCTATATCTTCTATATCTATATTTATATTTATAATAAAACTGTAGAGGTAACTTCTGTACATTGGATATATATTCAAAATTAACATTAGAGGATGAATGGTGATCGATACTGATGCCAAAAATGCAATCAGTAAATTTTTTGTCTGTCTGTCTGTCTGTATGTGCACGCATGGATCAGAAACTACCGAAGGGATCTTAACCAAACTTGGTGCGATTGTAGTCCATACTCCTGGGCAAGTTATAAACTATATAACATAACGCTAAGACACATAGGAGCTGAGCAGTAACGATAAATTTGAAACAAGTCGGATAAAAATGCGCTTTCAAGCTCTTATCCTCGCATACGTTGATCATATACCAAAAGTATGTGTTACAAAGATGATGGTCTTGAAAAGATCTACAAAAAACTCCTTAATAGTATATGTACTATTAAAGAGGTTTTGTAGATCTTTTCAAGACCACCTATCTTTTATAAATTAGCCACAATGACGTGTTTAATCGTTAGGCATTTCTGCAATGTGTATTAAATACATAAATATATTGTATTTCACATAGATATATTATCTTTATTAAACTCCCAAATTAAAAAAATACACTTTAATATGTATTTTATAAAAAAATAGAAATCGGGTTATAAACACACAAGATATAGATGAAATAAAACTTTCAAATCTCGCCGCGCCAGTATGGGTACAGCTATACGGTTGATTTTTGTTTAACGCGCGAAACGGCCATCTATACATATAATAAATCTGTAAGTGATCGATGTCTGTACATGGAAGATATTCAGGAGAAATCTATTTAAGGGGTCTATATTAAAGAAGAATCCATATTAAAGACGAGAAGCAAAACCACTTTGGAAGCGTCTATCTTTCAAACGATTGATGATGTTAAATACCTAGACATGCCGCATTGTTAAAATATTTTCACGTCAGCTCCATGTATGGAGAAGACCCCATAATTGTCATTCCTTTTTTATGTTTGTATAAAAGTCGGGCAGCGGTTCACAGAATACCTCATCTTTCTAAAAATATTCAATGATGTAGTCATAATGGTTTCGGTATAAGATGGCTGTGACATACGCAAATACAGACAGACAGACAGATATGGCGAATATATCAGGGTACCGATTTTTGATATACCGCTACAAACCCCAGGTGTCTATAAAATCAACTGCAGCTGCGGAAGCTCTTACATAGGGCAAACGAAGCGGACTATCGCTGAACGTATAAAGGAGCACATCGCAGCTGTAAAGAACCGTCAAACGAACAAATCGGCGATTGCGCAACATTTACTTCAATCGGGCACCAATCACTGGATTGAATTTCATCGTCCCCAAGTCCTCTCCACGGAACGCCACTTTTACCCAAGAGTTGTGCGTGAAGCGATTGAAATCAGAAAACATAAAAATTTCAATCGGGAAGAGGGCTTCAAATTGTCATCGGCGTGGAATCCTGTGATTCGGCTAACAACACCCCACTTTAACGCGCAGTCGGCGAATGTTCAATATACAGATACGGTTAGTGTGTTTTGCGCCGGTACTTCGAATATCAACAACCCGGGGGTAGAGATAGAATCTTCTACCTCGTACTCGGAGACGTGACATCGCCACACCAGTCAGCTTGCGACCACGGGACGTGCATCCGTCTCGAAACGTCAAACAAAATAAGGTATGTAAATACCTAATTTGCATGTTCGCGTTAATTCCCGTCTATATATATATTTTTAAACATGCAACGCGAGTGTTTAAAAGTTTCTAATTCTAAAAAGTTCCTACAATGTTTAAAATTCCGATCGACTTGGACCACGCAGAGTTCTGTTTGTTATAATCCCTAAAAGCAGTGACAAAGCTTAGATTTAACATTATTGTCATCTTATCATTTGAGATGAATATACGATGGCAAACCGTGAGGCGGTCTAAGCATGTAGAGCGCAAACCAAGGGAAATCAAGCAAAATGACGAACCCATGGGCAGTATAACAGTACTTTTTCGTGGCAATTTTCGTTAGGCTCTGTCTGTTATACCACCATACAATATGAGAGCATGATTATGTTATGAGGCAACGAACATGCACAAGAATTCTCTGATCTTTTACTCGCGATTGGTAACTTTGCGGTGTGGACTCGCACGAACAAGTGAAAGTCATTTGAGCTATTTTCAGGACATCTATATCTACACTATTCAATATAGGTATTATATGCAACTTAAAACATTTTGGGTATCAATTCTGTAGCCTAATGAAAAGACAAATACCGCGCGAACGGAGTCGCGGGCACAGCTAGTGTTATAATAAAATTGTTTATCTGTACAGACTTTGTGCTATGGGCTATTGTGTGGGATAAGGTTTTTAATTAAAATTATAATAAAATATTATACTTAACTTAACTTTGTTTTATAGATTTTCAAGTAGGTAGAACTAGTGTCAAATAATGGTATTGTCATCAATTTTAAGCAGAAGCCTTCATTATTATTTAGGCACGAGTTTAACGATCGTTTTCAAAGTTTGAAGAGTAAAGCTTCTACTAAATTATATTTATTGTCAAGTTTTAGACGTTTAGTTATTTATTTTAGGGGTGAAGTACCTCTTTTCGTCTCGATGTTTTGACAAACTCAGATTGGTGTATTATAACTCAATTTGGTTTGGAAGAATTGAACCCATCCGGAGCTGAAACATCACCAAGGCTGGTGAAACCAGGCTGGAAGGTCAAGTGACTCAAACTATGTAAATACTAAAATTGATGATCGCGTGTGAGAACACAACATTCAAAATAACATGTTACTCCAAATCAGTATGTACAAATTCATGCCTATTTTTACCTTAAATATAAGCACCTGTCTACGCTAAAAATCATTATTCAACCTTCGATAAAACTCAGCTTCGAAACATTCCAAAATCCATCTGCGCTCATTATATAATTTCAGCGGAGTAAGTTAAAATTTTGTTAAACATGTAAAGGAAAACACCACGCATGTATAATATTATTACAGACTGTGTACTTAAGAGCCCGAAGGCTTTAGCTTTAGCTACCAAATGAGTTGCTTAGTAACGTCCTCCGCTTTCGTAAGCTTCTATACGTGGTTAGGTTTAACAAATAGCTACAATTCCTGGGACCTAGTATTATGAATATTGTACACGTGTGTTCAAGGACGGATGTTATCTGCGATAATATTGTGAGGCCAGAGTTATTGCATAGTAAAATAAGAATAGTAGGTTAGCTAAGGCCGCTCGGCGAGATAATTGCCTACTCTTGCGTTGACGCACGGGTTGTCACTTGTTTACACCGCGGCACCGGCTATGTCGGCGCGCGCGCTTTTTCGCCACTTTTTTACGTGATTGCGCTGAATACTTCACAATTTAAGCTTGAATATATATTTTTTAAAATACCTATTGACTACCTAAGCGTTATATAACTATCTAAATGCCTTACATGACGAGAAAAAAGTAACAAGTTTAATATACTGTCGTTTAACACATTGTATAATATTAATAACGTTTATTACAAAACTGAATATATATAAACAATTCGAGCGGGCGAGCAGTGTAGTACCTACATGAATGCGCGCGATCAGACGCGCGGCGCATCCCGTACTGACGCCGCGCTTGCCGCGCTCATCTATGAGATTGTGTACGTGAAAAGTGCGTGCGTACACGCACCGGCGACTCACGCGTACATTCAAACCGGCGGCGGCCGATTTGTATGAAGCTATCCTATTATTATTTTTGTACTATGGTTATTGGCAGTTTTGAGAATGTACGATTGCTGAATCGTATGTATATTTCGGGTTTTATCGACTCGTCGATCGTTTAGGTCTTGGGAGCTTGTTAAATACTGATCAATAAATATGGATAGATAAAATACTAAACTATAAGGATGGCTCTGAAAAAAATATTACCTAGCATACGTCACAAAGCTCAGTGCGCGTTATACCTGGTCGATACTGGGGAAGGAGTCGTAACGAGGCGTCAGTACCCTGATAGTGGTCTAAGCGGCTGTCAGACGGCTGTAGTCTGTGGAAAAGCTAACATTCTGTGAAATGTGGTTGGACTAAATTGTATGTTGACGTGGGTTCTAGGATACGACCAGGATAACGCTAAGCCGATGATGTATGTAATCATTGTGCGCACAAGTAATCTTCTTGAGTCTCTGTTTCTTTTGTTCGTAGTTTGAATGTTTTTAAAATCCCTCGCAACACAGGCTTTTCCTATGAACCATACTCATAATTGTCAGAAAATCATTAATTTATTAGACCATTAAAATACATTCACAAAACCAAAATATATCTTATAACCGACTTCATTCAGATAATTACTTATATTTCGTCAATCTTATTAAAATTTTCTTAGTCAGTCACCTGTGCCAAAGTAGAACAACTTATTAATTTGACTTAGCCCGGCTATTCTGATAACTTCATCTCGACAAGTTCCAAGTTTATTTGTCAGTCACCTTTGTAGAGTCAGAAACTAATCTCTCAAACTGATGAATTAGTTTTAATCTTAAGTTTAATCTTTTAATCTTGAAGCTGGGGGAAATCAGATTAAAATAAATATACATAGGTACGTATATTAATTCCCAGTGTACGTCAATAAAAAATAGTTTGTGAAAATAGTTAGCATTAATATTGTCGGCCAATCGTGGTTAACCAAAAACGATGTCCAGGTTAGGCTACTGAGAAGTAAGGGAGAAGTTTTTTGTACCTGTTTGGATACTAAGTTTTACTCCTCCCTTGTAATTTTTTTGGTAATCCACGAACATATCATAACTATTTTGAGTATGTTATTATTATCTAACCTGATAGAAGTATCCGATGATCGTAGTGTATCCTGAAACAAACGCCTTTTTAACGTTGGAATAAATCATTGCATATGTGCCCAGAGAATATTGTTCCCCAATATGTGGGTCACAAAAATTGTGGGAACCTAAATAGTCAATTTTACATATACTGCAATATTAAAAGGAGATTTGATTTATAAATACAAACCAAACCGAGGAAAATTTAATTTAGAATAAAATATTCCATAAATATGACAAATATAAAATACTGCTTCAAATCTTATTAAACTCAACACATAAATGGGGCAATAAATCTAGCGATTTGTGTCATTAAATTTAATCTGATTGATTGATATAGTGAGGCCATTCAAAATATCAATATATCCAATTGAAAATATTATCGAAACATAAAGTTGTCTCTGAATTTATTACTAGCTAGACGATATCTTACCAATAATCGTGTCAAATCTTAATATAAAAATCTATAAAAACCAGATGCTAAACAACAGTTTTATAACTTGATTGTAATTTTATTTCAGGGGACAGAAAGCCTTCATAATCATTTTCGGAATATAAATAAAAATATTATTTCAATATTACTTTATTTCCACTATGGCAAGTAGAGGAAATGCGTTTAAAACCTCTGCTATTCAATCACGAGAGCTAAGGCCATCTTTAAGCACCACCATGTTGAGATTACGTAGTAATTCCAACCATGGAGTTATGGGACAAAATTTGTGAAGTGAGATTATCATTGGGAGGGAGGTGATAAATAGATATTAACTTATGTTATCACAGTCTAGCATGAGACTATGAGTTGATGTTTGATTTATGCATTCTCTGAAAATCGTCCCAAAATATTAAAAAAAAGCTCATTATGTTTTTGATTATAGATCGATGTTGGCAACTCGATATCGAGCAAGACCTTACAGAAAACTATTGTCTTAGTAAAAATGGCGATGAAAATACCTTGCGACTTTATTTTACTTATTATCTAGGTACATGGTCCACATGTATCCAGTTGAACAGTTTGAATACTCAGCTGCACATCTTCCCACGACACATGTAAACAATCAGCGTATCGGGCATATTTACAATAATAATTACAGAAGCTTCGAAAGTATCGCGCTGACGTATCAACTTTGGTATGTTTATGCCACATGAATTTTATAGAAGGACACATGTTTCTATGAAATTTTATTTTGTGATACAATGCTGTGGAAAGTGAAACTTGTTAAATATGTCTTAAAAAATTTAAAAGTCTAAAACATTTGCTTCGATAATGATTATAATCTATATCATAAATTTTAGTACAACCCAAAGTTTAGTTCGGAGCCAATTCTACAGCGTAACGTTATAATATACAATATAATAAATAAGGAATAACAAAAATAAGACTTTATTTTACTTAATCCTCTGCTTTCTCTAGATAATGATGTAATGAAATATGTAATTAAGATAGAAAAAAATTGGCTCAAAAATCTTTTTCCATATGAAAGAAATATCCCTTATCGCATAATATCCTAACGTACGTATTATTTTGAGTACAGGTGTGACTTCTAAAGGTAAAAAGTTCGGCACCGAACAAAATGATTGAAGCTTTAGTCCCAAAATAACACATGTTATACAGATAATACGCCCGAGAGCGTCTGAAGGTTAAAAAGCTACTTGTGAACAAAAGACCGACGTAATACGTACTTGAAATATTACTAGTAAGTAAAAAGTTAGCTTAGTAACTGGATAATCGTAAATATGTGGGTTGTTTGTCTGTCGTTCTGTGTATACTTTATGGCTCGTGCTAGCAGGCAAGTGGTTAAACATCAGTCTTGTTGATAATAGTCTCGGGTTCTAATCCAGGGAATGTACCAAGAGTTTCAAATTTAAGTGCTTAGTATTAAATTGTTAATTATAGTTTGCTCAATGGTGAATAAATGAAGGAAAATATTATGAGGAAACTTGTTTGTCTGAAAGTTCTCTTTAAGGTGCCCAAAAGACATGTGAAGTCTGCCTACCCGCACTGAGCCAGATTGGTGGACTACGTCCTTATCCTTCTTATACTGAGAAGAGGTGTGCGCAGTGGGCCGTATTTTTACGGCTGCTGATGATACCTTAAATCAAAAATGTTGTCCCATTTTTTAATCGAACTCAGAACTTTTAACACGCTAGCAGCTGAAAAGAGATGGCTTAAACCATTGCACCAGTCATACAATACAAAAAAACCTAACAGAATAATCTCAAATCACTATAAAACTATCTATCAAACTACATTCCCCTTTCACAGTCGTAACCAACAAATGTGATAGCATTTGATATTTTAATAGCGCCGTTTCGACGGAGGATATCTTAAATCCCACTTACCTCTCCATACTGCGGTAAAATACCCTTTCATAAATTCTACAGACAAGTTCGATTCACGCTAGATTTACTTACTGTACTAGAATGTGGTGTTTTTTTATGTTATTTTAAGAGACAATATTTGAAAGGTGTGTCATTTAAGTCTGCATTTCTTATTATAAGCAGACCATTATAATTATGTAGTCGAATGCTTCATTTCAAAGCATCTCTCTCTGGAATCATCATCATCATCATCATATCAGCCAAACGACGTCCACTTCTGGACATAGGCCTCCCCCAAGGTTCTCCACACAGACCGGTCTTGAGCCGCCCGCATCCAACCGCCTCCCGCGATCTTGACGAGATCGTCGGTCCATCTTGCGGGGGGCCTACCTCTGCTGCGTCGTCCGGTACGTGGCCGCCACTCCAGAACCTTTCTGCCCCAACGGCCTTCGAGCTATGTGCCCTGCCCACTGCCACTTCAGCTTGGCTATCCGGAGAGCTATGTCGGCGACTTTGGTTCTACTGCGGATCTCCTCATTTCTGATTCGATCTCGCAGGGAAACTCCAAGCATAGCTCTCTCCATCGCCCTCTGAGTGACCTGGAGCCTCCTGATAAGGCCCATAGTGAGCGACCATGTCTCTGATCCGTAAGTCATCACTGGCAACACACACTGGTCAGAGACTTTCGTCTTGAGACATTGCGGAATAAAGTTTCATAATTTGATTAGTTAAGGTACGTTAAGAATAGAATAGCATTTATTTGCAAATATGGGTAATTCATAAGAAGGTAGTAGGTTTACATCAGAGTTCTGCCATATTTCACCATTCGGCATGCAAATTCTTATTCATATGTTATTTAGATTATGTCATTCTCACAAAATAAAATTATTAAATTTCAAATTTCATTAAAATGTCAACATAATGATATATTAAATAAATTATGTCATTCTCATTAAATAAAATCATTAAATTTCAAATTTTCATTAAAATATCAACTTAATTATACATTATACATCATACAAATAAAATGAAATTGTTAATTAAATAAATTTAAAAAATCTTGGTCATACACTATATTCCCTAAGTAAATAAATAATAAATTAATTAAAAATTCGAGGTACCTAGTTTAATAAAAATTGTCAGTTAAAAACTCATTAACACTGTAGTATGCTTTATCTATTAATCATTTACGAAGTCTACTTTTGTATTGCACCGTTTTCGAATCTTTCCAAGCACTTGGCAATTTATTGTAAACAACTGGGGCCATGCAATAAATACTTTTGCGCATCATAGTGGTTTGACACGGTACATTACTTAATTTTGAATTGTCACGTCTATTTCTTGGGTATGCAATGGAACGTATGTAACGTTCAAAACGATGTGGATTGTTCTTCACAAACCTAGCCACTTCAAAAACATGTATACAGAGAACTGTCAATATGTTGTACTGTTTGAAATATGGCTTGCAACTGTCGGTGGTTTTTAGCCTAAACATTAACCGGAGACATCTTTTTGAGCCTTAATTTGGACGGCCGTGTTCCCTAATTGGCTTTCGGGCAGTACTGACTTAGTATGTAAGGGATTAATGACGTGTTGACTGATTGATCAGTAACTGTCTGGGTTTTGATTGACAATTTTGTATGCTGTTTCGTGGTAGACTGTTGAATGTGTAATATCGTCGCGTATATGTGAGACTGGAAGATGAGTTTGGTAATGGGATTTTTATTGTTCGTACTAACAATGAATTTAGTGGGAATAAGTATTTAGAGTTAATAGAGAGAAAAATCAAAAGGCAGGGATAGCTTGGATGAGATACTTTCAGACTGCTATGTAGAGAGTATCGGGTTCGAATCCTTTGTGGAAAAGCTCATATTCAATCAAACCCAGTTAGACTAGAAAACGGACCCTGGGTTCAGACTGGGATAACGCTAGGAGGATGATGAGTAAATAGAGAGAATTAAAAAAAATGACACTTGGCTACCTCTGATACTAGATTGGTAAAGTGGTCGCGTTGCCACTGCAGTGTACCGCGTGGCGAGAGTTCGTTTACCTCCTGGGATTATTCTTCCCTGTCTTGATGTATCTAGTTGTAATCCATAAATTCTCAATGTCCCTTGTGTTACTTTTTAATATCTATTTGTGCGGTACCCTGCTACACAAGAGTATATTCTAGTGGACGAGTTGACCTTTTAGGGACTAAGAAGCTTTATTTTTGAGTAAACTTTATGGGCCTTAATACGTAATGAGGTTTAAATATAAAATCAGGTTTAATCCTTGGTTGACAATTTTAAAAAGAGCTTTTTAAATAAGGAAGTTATTTATTTTGACGCAAAATTTATTCCTAAGATTTTAAGTAAAATAAGTTTAACAAAAATGTGCCTATAGTCTAGGTATAATCAAATTCAGACAGGTAAGGCTAGGTTTAAACATTGATTTATTTTTAAACCATGTTTTGTTATAAGGCTATATGTTTATAAGTGTAGTGTTGATTCGACGATTAAGTTGTTCAATACATTTATTTTATCATCAGCCTTTAACAGTCCACTGCTGGAGTAGGCCTCTTCTTTGAAAGGAGGATTTGGCCTACTATACCACGCTGGCTAAATGGGTTGGTATAGGGTTTGTATCAAGTTTTCCTTCTCTTACAGTGCTGTTCTCTGCATAATGTACTCCCTCTGTCGGCTCTTACGACACCCATGGGATGATATGGGGTGGTGACATTCCGTATTCTTAATCCGTCACCACACGGACAATTACAATATTAAGTTACAATAGATTTATTTAGTTATTATCAAATCATAGCAACCAAACATTTTTTACCAAATAATATGTTTAAATGAAAACAAAGTTTTGCATTTCCTTTCATCTATAGTGCAAAATGCTTCTACATTATATATTGTTCCAATTAAATTGTAGTTAGTTCTATCTCATTAATGTTTCGAACAAACTTAGAGTTCAATTATTCATAATTTAATTTCTATGTTCAATTTACGCTGCACTGCAAACATAATAACAGAAAGAAAAATATCAGATATTTATAATTTTTTCCAAACATTTTGAATTAATTAGTCTCTAGTTGTTTCTCTTAGAAAGAAACAATATTTAATTAACTTCAACAATCTTAATAAGACAAGATAGCTAACAAATAATTATCATTATGTCTATAAACGTGAACTTGACTTGACTAAAGTTTAGACTATTTTATTGAAAAGGTTACAGTAACTATTGATTTAAAGGTTGTAGATGTTACAGGCATTCAATAGGTTGCACGCTGCAAGAATTTAGATCAAAACTACAATATTACTAGTGGAGCCAATTGCTCCAACAACTTGAAAGACGATTGGTGGAGCCAATCGTCTTTATTACTTTACTTTATATTTGATCTGAATACGCGTAATGGGCGAATTCTTTACAATCTCTATTTATTTCTCGAAAAACAATCAAAAGTGCTCGAAATGCATAAGAACAGATTTTGATAATAGTTACGTGCGGGAGCTGTAATGTTTGTTAAAATATGTCTTAGACTGCATACATCAATTTGAAAGTAAGCTTTAAAATGTGTATTTCAGATCAATTCCTGAATTTCAAATGATACTTCTGTAGGTGAAATTACCTAGTCTAAGAACAATATTTTGTGGATTTCACTACTTTGTTTTAAATTTGAATTTTAAACGGATGGCGAAAGACTGACCAAGCAGATATATAAGGCAAGCGTGAATGGGACAGGATGAAGGGGAAGACCTAGGTGGACGTTCTCTGACCAGATTGGAGACATCCTAAAAACAGGACAGGTTAGAAGTATCCTGGCCAGAAGAGCATGTATGAGAAACTTGATGGGCGTGAATGAAGCAAGGAAGATATGTCAGTATGATATGGCGTTCCGTAGTCTCTGCCTACCCCTCCGGAAAACAGGCGTGAGTTTATGTCTGTATGTTAACTCAAATTTTCTATACCAATTCCATTCTGAAATACTTTCTATTTTCCCGGACATTTTTAACCTTCACCATTCATAATCTTGAGTATTTCACGTTTTGCTTTCATAAATAAAAACCACATCATTGAGACCCGCCCTATAAATTTTATCAGTATATGCCAAAACCCTCCTGAACTTAAATTTTGCTGGCACTTGACTGCATTCCATTCTATAAATTGAACGCCACCATTGATTAAGTGCAACGGAAACTTCAAGTTTCAAGGAACAATTGCAGTAGTAGTGTACTATTGCAGTGAATTTGCAATCTGTCACTGTTCCAAACTGGGACTAAGTTCGACGCTTGGACTAATTTGACGCCAAGTGTTGACATTCGAAGATCTCTACTTAGTAGCATATATTGGAGTAAGCAATTGCATAGTAATCATGATGTTGGCTTGAAACTGAGTAAGTGGAGGAATACGTTGTTTGTAAGCTGAAATTACTTTGAAAATTTTTTTCAGATGTGTATGCTGTCTTTAAAGTGCTTTTAAAATATATAAGCTCAATTTAGTTTAGTTTAAGTATTCGTTACCAAGCTCGAGAGGAAGCGGGTAGGGTACATATACCTCGAAGACCGTTGGCAGTTGAGGTAGAAAGATTCAGGAGTGGCGGCCGCACAGCGGACGACATAGCAGAGATAGGCCTTCGGAAATTAGACCGAAGATTTGGTCAAAATACGCGGGCGACTCAAAATGAATCTTTGTCGCCTTGGTGGAGGCCTACAACTACCAACAGTATACAAGCTATGAAATGTGGACGTCTTTCTGGCCAAGATAATGATGATTATAAAATAAGGATTTCTGCTGCTGATGTTTACAATGTGTTGCTACGAAATTGCTTTATTTTATTTGTTTTTATTACAATAAGTTTAGCAATACTTAGTGCTGGCATTGATTATATTTTGATTCTAGATTCTTTTAATGTACAAAATTAATTAAAAAATAAAATTTTAAACTTTACCTTAAAAGTAGGCAAATTAATATTTGCGTCGTCCTGATTATACAGTTTTCATGTAAGACCCGAATTCTCAGTAGAAAGTTAGTCTGACAAAACGGTTTCTTAGCAAATACTCGTAAAGAAAAAGTAAATAAGATTAATATTATAGAACAAAAGCTTTGAAGTTAATATAAACATGTCGAATAAAGTCTTAAACGTTTACGAAAGCTCACTGTTATAAAATTTTGATAATCACGATACACTATTTGAAGAAAATTTTGAAATAGGTACCGGAATTGGAAAATAATTTAACGCAGCATTTGCTGTGTCAGTTTAAGCTTTAAGTAAATAGTGTAAATAAAATAATTTACATAATAAAAAATATTTTTAAATAAAAAAACCGACTTCAAAAAAACACTAAAGAACTAAAAGACAAAAAATAAATTGGTTTTGGAGCAAAAATTTTCGGAGTCGGTGCAAAGCCAAGTATTTCTGATCTGACTATAAAACCTCTACAGATTTTTATATAACTTTCGTTGTTGATAGAATAGGTAGTTTGTAATTTAGTAAGTTTTTGCGTAAGAGCTTGGCACCACTTTTTTGTCTTTTAGTTCTTTAGTGTTTTTTGAAGTCGGTTTTTTTATTCAAAAATATTTTTTATTATTTGCTTTTTAGTGGTATACTAATAAAAAATAGAAATAGGTGGTAAGTAGGTGCATAGGATAGTGTAGATGATACATGATGGGGAGGCCTTCCTTACGTGCCTCAATTCTGAAATGTAGACCTGTACCTTTCTGGCAATTTCAAGGATTTTTTTGTTTTCAACTAACTAGCCTAAACACGTTTGTTTCAGTTCCATCATAAGATCCCAGAAATCATCCAATACCAGTGTTTGCCAAGACAAAACAAACGAGCCTAAACACGTTGAGATTGCGCTATTGTATTTCAAAGATCCCATGGCCACCTTCCTGCTCGATCATCGGAGTTTGATAAACATTCAGCACTAAAGTCCATGTAAAGGCGAATCAAACGAGCCCAAAATCAATGGGATTGTGTCTTTGTAATACAAAGATCCCATGGCCACCTTCCTGCTCCATCATCAGACCCTGGAAAACATCCCGTACCAAAGCCCATGTAAAGACCAATCGCACGACCCTAAGTTTGATGAGATTGGGTTACCTTCCAGCTCTATCATCAGACCATGGAAATCATCCAGCATCAAAGTCTATGTAAAGACGACTCAAACGAGCTCAAACTCGATGGGATTGCGTAATTGTATTACAAATACCCCATGGCTACCTTCCTGCTCCATCATCAGAGTTTGGTAAATATTCAGCACTAAAGTCCATGTAAAGACGAATCAAACGAGCCCAGACTCACTGGGATTGCATCTTTGTATTACAAAGATCCCATGGCCAACTTCCTGCTCCATCATCAGACTCTGGAAAACATCCAGTACCAAAGTCCATGTAACGACGAATCAAACTACCCTAAAGTCATTGAGATTGGGTTATTGTATCACAAAGATCTCATGGTTACCTTCTAAGTCTATCATCAGACTATGGAAATCATCCAGCATCAAAGTCTATGTAAAGACGACTCAAACGAGCCCAAACTCGACGGCATTGGGTTGTTATCGTCAAATCGCTTCAAGTGTGCTCATAAATATAAAATTTGAAGAGTTCCTTCATTTTCTTAGGATTCCGTGATCAGATCCTGACCTGATGATCAAGGGACCAACCAGGAGGAATACTCTTTCAATCAAAACAAGAATTTTCGAAATCGGTCCAGGCGTCTTAGAGAAATCGGGGAACATTCATAAAAAAATAAAGATACCGACGAATTGAGAACCTCCTCCTTTTATTGAAGTCGGTTAAAAATAGTGTCACACAACAAGCGAGATATAAAAATGAATAACAGTAAAAAATATTGCTGCTAAGGTTTGAAACCATAGCGCAGCACTGAGTTTTTGATACAATTACAATGTTTAAGAGGTGGCACTAAAGTACTTATTTAGTGTAAGCACATAGAATAGCACAAATTTTTGGCAAGATTTTGACAGAATACTTGTTCATGTTATCTGGGAGCACGGCAGTGCCCCCGCCAAGTCGAGCAAAAAAGCGGCACGGCCGTACCATCTTTTCTCGAAGCAATTCAGGCCATTTTCGACTCCCTATAACTTCGTTGTGGTTAAAACTGGAAGCTTGATTTTTAGTAACCAAGCAGGCATTGTAAATACATGATGTGTTTCAAATTTACTTCGAACTAGTAGTTTAAGAATTATGTATAACGAGTCCAATTTCGTAATTTTGTCACTCACTGACCGATCATCAAAAGTCAAAGGCACTTCTAGCAGACATAGAAGCTTCAAATTTAGAATACAATTAGTGTTTAGTCACTACCAGTATATTTATTTAAAACATTAAAGATTTTTATTAATCGACTGGGTATTACATGGATCTCACAAGTTTTTACGGTTGCGAGACTTGGTATTTTTGACAAGTATTGTTTTTATGGGATAACAGTTTCTTTACAGCATTTGCCTGTAGCACCATCTGCGTTGAACTTTGCATAGCGTTCCCTCTTGGCAATCTGAACCGGATTCAAACGGGAACCAGGCTCTAGTCTATATGTCACTAACGAAGGTACAATTTAAGGCCACGGAAGGCTTACATCAAAGGAGGTTTTCAAAAGCAGCAATTACTGATATTCAACCACATGTAGCCATCAGCAGCGATTACAAAAGACCACACATCATCATCAAATACATCCATTGATATCTTTTTGAACAAGAGAACCATTAATTATGGGCGCCACTCACACCGAACAGACAAGATCGTTAATACTCTCTGGGTGGAGTTGTCACTAATTTGTACTGGTCGGATGATGGACAGACAAACGGTCTGATTGACGGTCGCTTCATTAGTGACTCTGAAATTCGGAAGTACATTTCTCGTGTGGAGCTTGTTACTTTTCGAATAAAATTGTTTTAAAGAACTGGAATTGTTATGTTATAATAAAATTGTTTATCTGTACAGACTTTGTGCTATGGACTATTGTATGGGATAAGGTTTTTAATTTAAATTAGAATAGTTTAACTTTGTTTTATAGATTTTCAAGTAGGTAGATCTAGTGCCAAGTAATGATATTGTCATCAATTTTAAGCAGAAGTCTTTATTATTATTTAGGCAAGAGTTCAACGATCGCTTTCAAAGTTTGAAGAGTAAAGCTTCTACTAAATTATATTTATTGACGAGATTTAGACGTTTAGTTATTTATTTTAGAGGTGAAGTACCTCTTTGTCTCGATGTTTTGACAAACTCAGATAGGTGTATTATAACTCAATTTGGTTTGGAAGAATTGAACCCATCCAGAGCTGAAACATCACCAAGGCTGGTGAAACCATGCTGGAAGGTCGAGTGACTCAAACTATGTAAATACTATAGGTAGTTAGAGCCTTGCTGATTTCAGCATGAATGGGCCGGCTCGACCGGGAAAGTACTACCCTCTCACAGAAAATCGACGTAAAGTAACGGTACCTAAACTGTTGCGTTTCGTTCGGTGAGTGAGTGCCGGAGGCCCTATCCACTATTCCTTCTCCTTCATCCCACTCCTAATTCTATCCCCATTCCCAACCCCAAGGGGCGTCAACACACTTATGACTCCTGTGGTGTTGCTTGTGTCCATGGGCGGCGGTAATTGCTTACCATCAGGCAATCCGTCTGCTCGTTTGCCGCCTATTAACATAAAAAAAAACTAAAATTGATGATCGCGTGTGAGAACAAAAACTTCAAAATACTATGTTACTCCAAATCAGTATGTACAAATTCATGCCAATTTTTGCCTTAAATATAAAGCACCTGTCTACGATAAACATCGTTATTTAACCTTCGATAAAACTCGGCTTCGAAACTTTCCAGAATCCATCTGCGCTCATTATATAATTTCAGCAGAGTAAGTTAAAATTTTGTTAAACATGTAAGGAAAATACCACGCATGTATAATATTATTACAGACTGTGTACTTAAGAGCCCGAAGGCTTAAGCTTTAGCTACCAAATGAGTTGCTTAGTAACGTCTTCCTCTGTCGTAAGCTTCTATACGTGGATAGGTTTAACAAACAGCTACAATTCCTGGGACCTAGTATTATGTATATTGTACACGTGTGTTCAAGGACGGCTGTTATCTGCGATAATATCGTAAGGTCAGAGTTATTGGCAGTTTGGAGAATGAACGATTGCTGAATCGTATATTTCGGGTTTTAACGATTTGTCGATCGTTTTAGATCTTAGTTAGGAGCTTGTTAAATATTGATCAATAAATATGGATAGAAAAAATACTGAACTATAAGTATTATGCCTATAGTCTAGAGCGATAATAGCTCTGAACAGATATAACCTAACACACGTCACAAAGATCAGTGCGCGTCAAATGTTAATTATACCTGGTCGATACTGGTGAAGGAGTCGTCAGTACCCTGATAGTGGTCTAAGCGGCTGTCAGACGTCTGTACTCTGTAGAAAAGCTAATATTCTGTCAAATGTGGTTGGACCAAATTGTACGTTGACGTGGGTTTTAGGATACGGCCGGGATAACGCTAGGACTATGATGTGTGTAAACATTGTGCGCACCAGTAATTTTTTGAGTCTCCGTTTTTTTTTGTTCTTGTTTGAATGTTTTTAAAATCCCTCGCAACATAGGCTTTTCCTATGAACCATACTCATAATTGTCAGAAAATCATTAGTTTATTAGACCATTAAAATACATTTACAAAACCAAAATGTATCTTATAACCGACTTCATTTAGATAATTACTTATATTTCGTCAATCTTATTAAAATTTTCTTAATCAGTCACCTGTACCAAAGTAGAACAACTTATTAATTTGACTTAGCCGGGCTATTCTGATAACTTCATCTCGACAAGTTCAAAGTTTATTTGTCAGTCACCTTTGTAGAGTCAGAAACTAATCTCTCAAACTGATGAATTAGTTTTAATCTTAAGTTTAATCTTTTAATATTTAAGCTGAGGGAAATCAGATTAAAATAAATATACATAGGTACGTATATTTATTCTCAGTGTTGTTTGCATTAATATTTTCGGCCAATCGTGGTTAACCAAAAACGATGTCCAGATAAGGCTACTGTAGAGTAAGGTTTTTTATACCTGTTTGGATACTAAGTTTCACTCCTCCCTTGTAATATTTTTTGGTAATCCACGACACAAATCACACATCATTACTATTTTGAGTAAACGTATGTTATTATTATCTAACCTGATAAAAGTATTCGATGATTGTAGTGTATCCTGAAAAAAATGCCTTTTGAATGTTGGAATAAATCATTGCATATGTGCCCAGAGAATAGGTGGGTCACAAAAATTGTGGGTATCTAAATAGTCAATATAAAATATATTGCAATATAAAAAGGAGATTTGATCTATAAATACAAACCAAACCGAGGAAAATTTAATTTAGAATAAAATATTCCATAAATATGACAAATATAAAATACTGCTTCAAATCTTATTAAACTCAACACATAAATGGGGCAATAAATCTAGCGATTTGTATCATAAACTTTAATCTGATTGATTGATATAGTGAGGCCATTCAAAATATCAATATATCGAATTGAAAATATTATCGAAACATAAAGTTGTCTCTGAATTTATTACTAGCTAGACGATATCTTACCAATAATCGTGTCAAATTTATTATAAAAATCTATAAAAACCTAAAAAGATGCCAAATCTTCAACAAAGGAACAGTCCTTGTACTGCTTCCCTTAGGAAAAGTAAAAGAAATCATGCCGGTTACGGATGACCGTATACATGGCAAAAACAGTAGTAGATCTTGGTTTGTCCAGAAATATTACTGGTGAGAAAAATTCTCTTGAAATAGCTTACTTTAAAAACAAGGAACACTCTGTAAATGAAATAGTTGCTTTATCAAGATTAAAAGTAAAAAGAAAATCCTGTAAGGTGCTTTGGTATAGCATGAACCTTAGCAACAACTACATGGTAAAGATAAACAATATAGGAATTTATACTTCCTTACTTATTGACATTTGCAATGTCTTTTGAGCCCATTGTGAAGCGGAGAATGGACGTGATGTTTGTAACGGTGGCAGAGTATCTAGAAATTGAACCGGAGCTATGGCCGTTGGACAAAAATAAGTTCTTTGACTACGCTGAGCTTTTAAGTCCAGTTCCACCCATTTTTACTCCAATAGACAGACATCCTAAAGCTACTTCGATTAATATTTTATTCAATAATAAGCTTGTAACTAGAAGCCTCTAAACGCCTAGTACTCGGAACTGGTCATCGCCTGATTGCTTTAATTGAAATCCTTGTAAACAGCATATTTAAAACCCCTCCATTGTCTAGTAGACTATCAATTTAAATACGTCTAAGCGTCTAAGAATAAGCGGCTCACCGTATATTAATTATGTGGTAGATATTCGAGATATGCATTTGATTTCACGGTAAAGGGAAGAATCATAAACTGATCTATTTTTACGTCAAACATATCAAAAGATTAAAAACTGTCTTGTAGAGCTAAAACAATACAGGTATTGCTTTTACAGTAAGCTCATAAAAGGATTCTATAAATAATATTCGTGTATACTTTTGACTAGTTATTTCAGGGGACAAAAAGCCTACATAATCATTTGCGGAATATAAATAAAATATTATTTCAATATTACTTTATTTCCACTATGGTAAGTAGAGGAAATGCGTCTAAAACGTCTGCTATTCAATCACGAGAGTTAAGGCCGGCTTTAAGCACCACCATGTTGAGATTACGTAGTAATTCCAACCATGGAGTTATGGGACAAAATTTGCGAAGTGAGATTATCATTGGGAGGGAGGTGATAAATAGATATTAACTTATGTTATCACAGTCTAGCATGAGACTATGAGTTGATGTTTGATTTATGCATTCTTTGAAAACCGTCCCAAAATATTAAAGAAAGCTCATTATGTGTTTGATTATAGACCAAGACCTTACAGAAAAATATGGTCTATTTTATAACGGCGATGAAAATAACTTGCGACTTTATTTTACTTATTATCAACATGGTCCACATGTATCCAGTTGAACAGTTTGAATAATCAGCTGCACATCTTCCCACAACACTTGTAAACAATCAGCGTATCGGGCATGTTTACAATAATAATTACAGAAGCTTAGAAAGTATCGCTCTGACGTATCAACTTTAGTATGTTTATGTCACATGAATTTTATACAAGGAGGCTGACACATGTTTCTATGAAATTTTATTTTGTGATACAATGCTGTGGAAAGTGAAAACTGTTAAATATGTCTCAAAAAATTTAAAAGTCGAAAACATTTGCTTCGGCAATGATTATAATCTATACAACCCGAAGCTTACTTCGGAGCCAATTCTACAGCGTTACGTTATAATATACAATATGATAAATAAGGAATAACAAAGAGAAGACTTTATTTTACTAAATCCTCTACTTTCTTTATATAATGATGAAATGAAATATGTAATTCAGACAGAAAAAAATTTGGCTCAAAAATCTTTTTCCATGTGAAAGAAATATCCCTTATCGCATATTATCCTAGCGTAGGTATTATTTTGAGTACAGGTGTGACATCTAAAGGTAAAAAGTTCGACACCGAACAAAATGATTGAAGCTTTAGTCCCAAAATAACACATGTTATACAGATAATACGCCCGAGAGCGTATGAAGGTTAAAAAGCTACTTGCGAACAAAAAACCGACGTAATGCGTACTTGAAATATTACAAGTAAGTAAAAAGTTAGCTTAGTAACTGGATAATCGTAAATATGTGCGTTGTTTGTCTGTAGTTCTGTGTATACTTTATGGCTCGTGCTAGTAGGCATCTCGTTCATAATCAGCCTTGATTTATAATAGTCTCGGGTTCGAATCCAAGGCATGCACCACTGACTTTTAAAGTTAATATGCGTATTACGTGAATTTTCGTTTTCTTAACTTTGAAGAAAGACCTGCATGTCTGAGTTTTCCATAACGTTCTCGAAAGGCATGTAAAATGTGCCAACCAGCACTTGGCTAACGTAGTAGACTAAGCCTTACCCTTCTTATAGTGATAAGTGTGTGCTCAGCAATAGAACAATATATACATGGCTGATGATGATAATGGTTATACCTGCAATATGATACGATCAATCAAATTAAGAATGTATGTGACATTTTTCAATCGAACCCAGAACTCTAATCATGCTAGCAGCTGGAAAGTGTTTAACAAAACATAAACATAGCAGCAGTCATAGGTACATACAAAACAAAACTAACAGAAACAACTAAAATCACTATAAAACTATCTATCAAACTACATATCCCCCTTTCACAGTCGTAACCAACAAATGTTTGTCAGCATTTGATATTTTAATAGCGCCGTTCCGACGGAGGATATCTTAAATCCCACTTACCTCTCCATACTGCGGTAAAACACCCTTTCATAAATTCTACAGATAAGTTCGATTCACGCTAGATTTACTTACTGTACTAGAATGTGGTGTTTTTATGTGAGTTTAAGAGACAATATTTGAAAGGTGTGTCATTTAAGTCTGCATTTCTTATTATAAGTAGACCATTATAATTATGTAGTCCAATCCTTCATTTCAAAGCATCTATCTCTCGAATAAATTTTAATAATTTGTTTAGTAGGTACGTTAAGTCAAGCAGTACCTATCAAAAATATATGCGGCAGGTTGGTTTGTCTAGAACTGAGTCTGGTGCTACTATTTCGTCATATATATCAAGTCTGTTATTTCGGGTATATAAAATAATTATTTAACGGAGTCAATATTTTTAACCTGCCTCAGACCCTGCCTAAGACTGCCTCGTTGGTCTCGCGGCATAAATGTGCGCGCGCGATTGGGAGGTCTCGGGTTCGATTTCCGGGTTGGGCAAAGTGTTATTGGGTTTTTTCGTTAGGAAATTCTCAGTAGCAGCACGGAGTCTGGTAATGTGCGCGGTACGGCAATAGGCTCGCCCCCTATTACGTGGGACCTAAAAATTCATGGCGAAATGTGGGTGTAATATTAAAGCTCTGCCTACCCCTTCGGGGATACAGGCGTGAGTCTATAAAAAAAAAATACCGGGTACCCCAAAGATTTTTTGTGGATTACACAATACAATATTATCTACTACGTGATATATTATCGGTGTGTAACGTAACATTATGACAACAGCGTAAATCTTCTCAAAAAATATTATAGTCAAAGATTTTGATCAAAGCAAGTGAATTACCATCTTCAACAGATCACATTACAATTACACGCTTGTTACCTGGCTTTAGGGCCAGGTATCTCATTTTCTGCACAGTAATAATTGATGTACCTTCCACAATACTATTATCACAACCTCTCAAAATCGATTCCCCCGAAACTTATGTTCCCAGCATCCCTTCGTATAAATTATTCAGTCAGTACACGATATCCATTAGGTTCGTCTTATCGGAGTGGCTCTATTATAAGGGAACGCATACACTTACAGCACTAACTTGGCAGAATAATCAGCCAGTGTCTAAAAAATTACGTACTTAATTAAGGGTCTACAGCAGTTCGACAAATACTGTTATATATTTGTTCTATTAGTTAATGTTATATTATGTTTCTTTTTATTTTATACTATTTAATGCAGACATCCATTATTGGGAAGAAAGTAATCACAAGTGCTGTTCTGATTTGTTAGCTATATTAATGTCAAATTTCATCAACATCAATTCAGTACATTTCAAATGCAAGAATAATAATCTTCCATCATTGCTCACAAACTTTTGCGTTTTTATAGTAGTAAGATTAAAATTTTATTCACACAAAATATGATGTTAATATTTTTTATCGCAGTATCATAAACTGTTAAGCTTACTTTTATATAAATGGTACCTATACGTTGAAATAAAACCACAAAACAATACTTTTTACGACTTGTAACCACATACTTGATTTTATAACTAAACACTCCATTATACATTTCAACTAGTGCTTTGGTTTCATTTTAGTAACAAAAAATTACGAGGTCTCTCAATGCCTCTATAAATTGATGAAGTGCTAAGCTAACTATCGAGTTTCGCAGGAATTATACGTGGAAAAGAGTTTAATTCAATAAACAACAAGTTAAGAAATCTCTAAAAGAGACTATCTGTAAGAAAAAAGTGTTCCTCACATAAAGAATAAAATAATAATATTTTTTTGCCACTATCCGGCAATAATAGTGTCATGTAAAGGTTCCTTTAGAACCCCCCCAATCAGTCACTACCGACTATCAGACGAATAAAAAGTGTTACTTCCCACGTTTGATCTAATCGGGTGATGTTTTTCGTTTGCGGTGAGATAATGTGATCTAAGGCTTAATTGCGATGGAGAAACTAAGGGAATAAAGTGGACGAATGAGTAAATATGGGCTTTGTTAAGTGAATTGGTTGATAAGGATAAGAATTATTCAAGCTCGTATTCCTTTGAATCGTCACGAGCAGTTAGCATGCAACGGTCAGACATTTTCGAATTGGAATACCGTCGAGAAAATTTAAAATATTTTTTAAGAATAATCAATTTATTCTTAAAAAACATTTTCAGTTTCAAAGAGATAACTCCACTCCAAAAAGAAATGCACATTGGGGAGAGACTTAAATTTCATTTCAGAAAATTTTACGTCTTCAAACAAGACTTTTTATGGTCATTCAGCAAAACAATCCGAAACAAGTTTCGGATGTTGTGTTTCAAAAAGATAATATTAAGCGACAAATTAATTTTACTTTGAGTCTATAACGATAATTAACGCTAATATTGAAGTAGCTAAGACAAGTTCTGCAATCTTTAGTCGATCGCATTGACTTAGATATCGATCAGGTTACTACGAGTCTGGTTTGATAATTACAACAAGACCATATTCCCAGAGTTTATACCGAAATAAATGATCAAAATATTGAAATTACTACAACAGTTTTACTAGACCAACGTAATAAAATGCCAGATATATTTCAATCCAGTATCATGTAAGAAATAAATCAAACGTATGAAGATATTACATATAAAGATGGCTTCGTCTGACAGCGTCATAAAAGTTGTTTATTTATTATTACATTTATGGATGTAAAGTTTTTAATAAGTCCTTGAAAAACTAGATATCATTCAATATAAGATTTATGAGATAGAAACCTATTACGTTAATTGACTTCTTCACACGTGCGGCAAATTTAAAAAATTGTGCCAGGTCAATCAATTAAATAAGTCTTCACTACCTTATGATCTCGATGCGCATTCCCTTAAACTACCCTATTATCTGTGCACACAGGTTCTGGATACCATTCTATCGTCTGTGTAAATAGGTTCAGCAGCAGTGACCACTGAAAACACCGACTTGACACTCGTAAAGTGCTGGGGTAAACAACGTTGTCTTGGAATTCGCGACATATTTAATCAAAAGCAAATAAGATTAGTTTAAAATTATTATCAATCTAAAAATCTTACAATATAAACGATCTTAAACTCCAGGTCCAATAACTAAACGGTTTTAGAAAATAATTTGAAACTTCTGATAAGATGGGCTGATAAACCATGTCTTTAAGGACGATCCCCTCATTTTCACATCAGTAAAATTTTAATTCCCATAAAGTTTACATATTTACTTAAATAAGCACTTTCATCATAATATATCGTGTAATAACCAGACAATATTGTTGAGTGTGAACTCGATAACGTCTATAAAATGGTATCGTTCTAATACCATAAGACCACTTCTATCCCAATAAAAAAACAATGAAAGCAACTTTACGGTTTATGCGAATACCACGGATTACAATCGATCAGAAGTTATTACAAAACTAAAACCAGTCGAACATGGCTTTAAAATTTCCTAAACAGGCTAAATAGTGAATCAAAATTCTATTAAGCCTCATAAAACATTTATTGTCAACGTCGAAACATCGAATTTCATACCATTTTTATTGGACACCTTAAACGTTAATGACATCCAGCGATAAAAGAAAATGGTGTAATTGATATTGAATTAATTAGGTATATTACAATTAATAAATGTAACATGAAACTGGATGGACTTGAAAATGTTTATAATGTAGACCTTATTTATGTAGACTTAAATAATACAGATAGCAATTTAATAAGGTGTCAATGTGTGGTAATAGCTAATTGCTTTTGTTTCCGCTATTATGGTAAGTTGAAAATAATTTGGCATTTATTAATGTTTCCTTGTAACCAAATTAATACAAATTAAATGTCTTGGTAAAGAATATTGACCTGTTAGACAAGTGGTTTGTGACCCTGGTTGCCAAGCTAAAAGCAGCGGTCGTGGCTTCTAATTTCATCCAGGACAGATTTTAATGAGAGCATTATAATTTCTGCCCTGGTCTCAGGATGCATAAGTAACAGTTGTCTGGTTTCCGTAGGTACTACAATTTTCTTACTTTGAATCTCTCATGTCCACACATAACATATACATATATAATACATACAATTGCACCATTTTTTTAGTTTGCTAACGCAGTAGACAATGATAAAGCCCCTAGATCTGATCATATTTCTCGTTCAAAGCTGGTCTTCTCCACGTCCTCATCACATTGGTTCAGAATATGAAACGATTCATAATCAATGACAACGTGCCTTTAGATCGAAAGCATTTATTTGAAACCGCAACACTTATACAGATGACTACATCCAATACACTAAGTACAGTCAGACAAAGATGTAGGAAACCAAGAAAATTCAAAAGAAATAAATTCCATCTCCGAATAGCATCGAACGCCCCAATGGAAATTAAATCTCAAAGCTTTAAAACAATATCTTTGGTAGCGTAAAAACTCGAGTGTTTTAGCTACTTCATTAATAATTTATACGACGCCGAGCTTTCTTGTTTCTCGCCATGAAATGATGACGAATGAATAATGAACTTATAAGTTCACTTTCTTGTCTGTTTGTGACCCATTTATTTATGTATAGGTTCAAACAACCACTAAGTGTTTCTGCGCAAAACAGATTTGTAGCGTTTTAGTTGAGCTCGGATTCAATATAGGAAATTATATCGTACGTTTGGTGATCATTTCCTTACTATGTATAACCATCATCATTTTCATCCTCCTTCGTCTGGATTACTGCAAGGCTTTTACCTCAGAATCCTGTTTGCGCTTTCTACTTTCCGTGTAACCAGATTTGACAGACTTTTACTTTTCAAAAGACTGCCGTCTCATCTGCGCAACCTAAAGTCATACTTAGTCACATCCATAATGTAAATTTTATTTTTATATAAGCTTTGATAAAGACATCAATAAGTAAGATTAATTTGCCGTAGAAGCTTTATTAACGTTTGAAGCAGAAGTAAGCAACAAGTCGATAATGGCAGCAAATAGTAATAATTACGTGTATAGGATCTGCACATCCTCTTTTCATTAAGTAGGGAAGCGAAGCAGACTTCCGCTATCGATCGCTTTACCCACTATTCGAGCTCATTGCTACTTGGTAAATTGTTCGGAGCTATACTGATTCGCAATATCAGTACTAATAAACTGTCTCACTGCGCTCCAGGATGCGACGAATGGATAAGTTGTTGATTATTGGCGGAGTTAAACGCTGGTATTTGGATGTACATATTTTACAGAGGCAACCGTTTTGCAAGAGTTTGGTAAATGCTTTTGATTGCTTTAAAAGTATACGTGGTCGCAATAATTATGTCTTTTGCTGCTTTATTCTTGTAATTAGGCTTGTGTAGCCGCACAATGCACGATTCTTGTGTCACGGGAACTAAACAAACAGTCAATTAATAGACACAGAGAACAGCGTAACTCGTTTTGGCATGTTTATCACTTTAGTGTATACTAGACGTCGCCAGCGGCTTCGCCCGCGTCAAATATACTTAAATCATCCTATCTATTTAAAAAAAGCACATTAAAATCCGTGCTTAGTTTTTAAGATTTAAGCATACATAGGGACAGAAAGACAGAAGACAGACTTTGTTTTATACTATGTAATGATATTATTTACCTATCTTATTTACAAGGATTCGTCAACTGCACGATTCCTGAGCTATTTCATGTATTGTTATTAGTCTTATTATATTACTCTTAAGCTTTCTTTCTGACCTATAAAATTTTATCGTCTTTCAAATATTATGTGAATCTGCGCTGCTATGCTTTCGAGGTACAAAGTCAAAAACCCTTTAGCACTTTCATTTCATCACAAGATCTAAAATCGTTTCGCATACTTTGAGAACTAAAGCCACAGCCTGTCATAATCATAAACTTTTACCGACTTCTGTAATCATGAACATCAGTACTTTAGAAAACTTTATAAAAATAATCTCACTTACTTCAAAAGTTACTCCGACGTAATGATACTGTAAGACGAACTTTGATTCAAGTTATTTATAAGATAAGATATTGTAGGTAAAACTAGACGGTGTTCACCGCAGACTTTGATTTCAAGAACCGATAATGTTCTTGAAGTATTTTATTAAGTTACGGTTTTTAGTTACTTTGATGTAATGACATGTATTTTACGTAAAATAAACTCTTATCATTTATTTCTGGGGAAAAATATTCTGTATTAGTTCATATTAGTCCATTTGTATATTAGTTACCCGCTGTGAATTTGAATATGTTTTCTGTTTTAATGTAGATAAGAGTGTTAGCAATATGTAAATATAGAAACCAGTTCACAATCGTTAGAAAATTCTGGGAATTGGACGTATTGTTTTAATACTGTAAATGAACTTTATTATCTACTCGAATAGTCAAAACAATATTAGTTAGGTAGTTCTTCCAAATATTTTTATAATCAAAGGCCGGTATCAGGTGTAATGAACTTTGAATTTTTTTTTTCTGTAGAGAAAGCTGTTTTATGATTTTTATGCCAAAGTAGCGTTTCAGTTCCTTGAACAGCTGATGATAAGACAACTGATTGAAGCAGTTGTCACGTTACTGTGTAATACACTGAACACTTTGTTTTCGTACTGAGTTTGGATTATCTTTCTGGTAATTGCTTTAATGTATGTGAAGCTCTACGCGAATCAGCATTTATATATGGCACAGTTAACGATTTCTGTAGTGGTCAATTATTATCTATTTGGAATGCCTACTAGAAATAAAATATAACCTCATTTGTCATCAACCGCAATACACTTCAAACAGCAACGGCCTTTTAAAGATAAACAGCAAAATCATAAAAAAATGTAGACTTGCGATATTTAACTAATTTAAGTTATAAATAGCTCTACTTGCCACCAACGTTACGGCTTACAACGGTAAAACATTTCGATTACATGGAGCAAAATGTGTCGATCATTTCTTACAATATGGCATTTCTTAAATATGATTATCAGGCAATTCAATATAGGACAACAAAGAACATGTGATATGTTATAATTATATACTTGAGCATATCTCTTAATACATAAAAATAATCGTAATTCTCTTGGCTCGCCCAAAAATTTGACCTCTCAAAAAGTCACCTACAAAAAAAATAAGAGACATCTTAATGTTTTATTGAGCCACTATCGCTCAAAGCGTGGGACACATATTATTATTATGGATACACTTGAACAAGCGATGAGAATTGATTCATAACGCAATGATGTGCAATACTACGGTTGCGATACTGACCGACGCATTGTGACACATTTCGAAAGCAATAGCTTTATCTACAATTGAACGTTTGTAATTACTGCGGCATATTCGTTGTGTCGATGGGAACACAAAAAGTTTTGGCACAGTGGTCGGCTACGTGAATGGCGTTGTCAAAGGTGAGTCAGCAAATGAACTGACTGAATACTGAATCCATGGATCAACCCACCTGGGTACGGTCACGGACACGGTCTTGAGCGCCTTCCAGGTTGGTCAAGGAAACTTCTCTCATACGTAAGTTGTTCATTCATAAGTCTACTTTGACTAATATCTGTATTATTCCCGGAAAAACGAAATTTATAGGTCGATATCAAAATTGCCTACGTGGTCGGTGGATAGCGTATGCGTCTACTGTCCGGGAAGTACCAGGTTCGATTCCCGGAAGGAAAATGTTATTGAGTGTTTTCGAATTCTCAGTCTGGCAGTGAGCCCGGCGACGGCAATAGGCTCGCCCCCTATTACGTGGGACCTAAAAACTATCCTTAAAACCAATATACCGCGATAGAATCCGAAAACCGTAGTTCGATTTCTTTTTTTTCGGCCGATCACTATATGGACAAATACGGTTATATATAACTTGGTTGTTTCGCGATGTTATGCAAGTACGTCACCATCTATTTTATGGATGAGTGACCGTTCACAAATAGTCAGTACTCATTATCAATACGTCCATTTATTGCAATGCCGCAGTTATAAAGTAGCGATAAACACTTTTAATGGGTCGCATTGCGCCTACACGTCTATTTGCCTCAAAGAGCTTTGCCTTTGCCTTCTAGAAGGTAAGGCATACAATTTTCTAAGACTAATTGCGCGTAGGATGTCCTTAAAGTTATCAGTGACTTCAAATAAGCCGTAGGTATTACTCTCTGCCTTAGGGCTTCGTTATTTTTGACTAACTGTGTTACATGGTTCCGACTCACGATCTTTGTAACAGATAATTATTTTCTTTTTGATGAAATCTTAAGGGTTCAAAAGTAATTTGATGTTATATGCTTATACATAGCTTATAAAATATCTTAGTAAATTGTCGATTACAATTTTTGAGAAACAAACCAAGTTTGTCGAAATTTCGTTAAATTCACTACGCGTATGGCATAGTGGTTCAATGTGTGTTGAGTTGAGATTAGCATTGCGACTGTGAGTTCGATTCTCACATAGTTTTTAAATGAAGAAACGGTCACAAACCAAATTTGAATCAAATCAGTATGTGGTTTGTTACCGTTTCTTTGTTGAACATTGCTCGCAATCTGCAGGTAGTTTTCGGGATTATCGGGAAGTGAAGCAGTCATATTTTGTTTCCAAATCATCATCATCCTCTTAGCGTTCTCTCAGTTTCAATCTGGGGTCCGCTTGCTAGTCTAACCGGATTTGGCTGAATATTAGCATTTCCACGGAGCGACTGCCTATCTAACCGCTGCAACCCGAAGGGATAGCAATATTCCATGGTTTGGACTAGTGTCAGTTTACTTTAGAAGGTACTGACGCCCTATAACGATTGTCAAAGATCTTCATGACAACCGGGACCGACGGCTTAAAGTGCTCTCCGAGGCACGGGACAAGCGATAATTAACAATTCAATACGCACATTACTCCGAAAAGTCATTGGTGCGAGCCGTGGATTCGAACCCGATACCCTCTGCATGGCAGTCTGTTGGTATCTCCACTAGACTATCGCTGCCTATATATTTTGTTTCCATATATTATATAATAATATATAATACTGGCTTAGAACATTTCTCAATAAATATTCTAACAAATATGAAGTGAGTGAATCTACTTCAAAGAAAGAGAGAAGACTCTCTTCCCCATAACACTTAACAATAACATTATCTGTACAATGTATTGATCCATCCACTCCCGTTTGAGATATTACACGCGTACATTAACGGCTTATCTATCGATCTCCGGTATTATCAACTTGTTTACATCGTTGTTAGATATATGGTAAATGTGTTACATAACATTATATGACATTTGCTTTATCCGTGGGTTCACCCTTGTCAAATTCAAAGTGACTCTGAGAAAGAGGGAGAAGTTACTTCTTTATTTATTACTAGAATACCACACCTACGCCAGCAGCAATCCCTTCTCAGTGCACCCCTGCAGGGTAGTGTATGGGTTTGTTAAGAAGGCTGTGCGTTGTCTGTCAAAGAATTTTATATTTACAGATACAGATGTCGATAAGAAATAGGTAAAGGTAAGCTCAGTCAAAGAGTGAACAATTAACTCGTTTACTCTAATTATTCACTCGATCATCTGATCGTAATCTAGGAGAGCCATTTCTATACTAAACTGAGAAAACTGAAAATATACTTATGCATTCTTCGACACAAAAAAAATTGCGTAAATTTTACGCAGACTTAGAAAATATAATCGTAAACAATTATTCACTGAGTAATTTGTTCTTGATAATATTCAAACCCATAACCAACCACTCCAGCAGCAGACAGCGCCACTAACCACTAAACCAACAACAAGTCAGTGAAATGAAATAAATTATTTAAAATATTATCTTATGGGGTGCAATATTACACCTCTGCCAACCCCTTCGGGGATACAGGTGTGAGACTATAAATAAAAAATAAAATAAATATATCACATGGATATTTATTTATTTATTCGGAAGACCAACAGCTGAAATATACATAGTGGTAACAATAATAAACATCAGAGAGCCAATGATAGGTCTCCACGACTAACTCTAGAAAAATAAAATTATGACTGACACCTCTGGTGCAATAAACACCTATGCCCGAAATAAATAACAATATCTAATTATCTTCATTACACAATATGTTTCATACGGGAGTCGAATCCGCTACTTACGACACTGTCAAAGTGGGCTTTAGCGACCCATCCACGCAATCGAAAGTAAATATGTAAACAAAATACGGCATAAATCCAGTTTTATATCAATAAATATAATACGCACTATAAAACCATTTCTATACAACTTACCTACAGGCAGCACATCTCATAACTTAAAAAATATAGCTCCCCAAACCCATGATATCTGAATATCGCTGCACTTATTCAATAATCATTTTTACATCTATACTTATAGAAGCTAGTAATAAAATACGGAGCCATATCCAATACTAGATACCTCGTATATTCTAAAAACGTTGGTATTACATAATATTAACATAAGTTGGTTCCTCGCAGTCTGCTCAACTCAGTGTCGTGAGATTTAAAATTCAAATTATAACATTAATACATATTGGAGAATCTTATTTATCAGTTTTGATGACACCTGGTCGGTAATCTTTTAATATTGAGGACATAATACACAATAAAAGATGTTTAATTCTTGATAGAAATGTGATGAAGTATGTATTAACAAAATGATATCGCCATATTAAATTGCAAAGATTTTTTTGTAAGCCATTGTTGGAAAATATATTGTGATCAATTCCGGTTTTTTTATTCTATTAGCGACAATATCCGCTTTTAAACGATCGCGTTTTGTATTATGATGGGAAGTTAATAAAATGCTTTGTATAAAATTAAATTAAATTAGGCAATATTTTTGAAATATGTTGAGAAAATGGATTATAGGCTGAACGTTTTTCGTTTTGGCGATTTTTTTATCAAAACTGATTATTTTGTTAAAGGATATTTTAATGAAGTATTTTTAAAAATAAGCAACATACGAATTATTAGAGACTTGGTTTATTGTGTCGCTTCCATACGTTCGTTTTAGATAGAGATATTATATCAACCGAAAAGAAAATATGAACACATGAAAGCCTTGTTAGTATGAGGCTTTAAATTGCTAGCTGCGAGATAAAGTATCTTCCTTAACCCTTCCGAATAATCTAGAAACTACCTTATTTCTTTTTATTGCAGATAGTTTCTAGATAATTCGGTTTCAATGTAATCATTATAAAGTAATTCAATTTATCGCGATAAAATTTGTAAACAGTAGTTTTATTAAAATTCTTAAAAACATTCTCATCATCATCAGCCTTGAACAGTCCACTGCTGGACAGGCCTCTCCTTTGAAAAGAGGAATTGGCCTACTATACCACGCTGGCCAAACGGGTTGTTATAGGGTTTGTATCAAGTTTTCCTTCTCTTACAGTGCTGTTCTCTGCATAATATGCTCCCTCTGTCGGCTCTTACGACACCCATGGGATGATATGGGGTGGTGATATTCCGTATTCTTAATCCGTCACCACACGGACGGAAAACAAAAAAACATTCTAGACACATTTTATAAATATTAATTAATGTTATTTGTAGATAGAAACCTATTATATTTATTTCTCAATAAAACGTAAATCTAACGTCACTGTTCAAAATTATAATAGCCAAGGCGTCTAAATTTCACTAGGCTACTCACGGTGTTTTTCGTAGTGCCGATGTGTGTCAGCTCTTTGTTTATTCAAAGGAACGCTTGCTTGCTCTCAACATACTTGTGACCTTTTGATATACGTTTTGAGTGCCTCTCTCTTACACCCAAAAACATGTAATAGAGATTTAAATTTTTTTTAATTTGTTAATTTGTATTAACAACCGTTAAGTTCATCAACTAACGGGTAAGTAACGGGTTGTCAAATATTATAAAATTACTAGAGGACGCTAGCAGCTACGCCTGCATTTTTTTAAATTTAACCGTTGTGGCCGATCCCGTCGGAATTTCGGGAAATCGCTTCTTAGTGCACCCCTACGGTCCCCAAGGAACATACATGCCAAATTTCAGCTTTCTGCGCCCAATAGTTTCGGCTGTAGCGTGTCTGTCAGTCAGTCAGTAACGCAAGGATTTTATATATTAAGATTAGTTATCACTTGCCTCGTGCCTTGGAGAGCATGTTTAACCTTTGGACCTAGCTGTCAAAAAGATGTTTGAAAATCATTATGGGGAGTCAGTACCTACTCTTAATATACTAATAGTATGCCATGGAATATCGCTATGTCCTTGGTTTGTGGAAGTCAGGTGGCAGTCTTATTTTTAGAAAAGCTAATGATTCGTCATATTTACTTAGCCAGTGGCGGCCCTAGGGTCCAAGACGTTGAAATAGAAAATGCCAAACTTGCCAAACAAAAATATAGTACCAGAAGAAACTCAAGAACTGGGCTAGCTACTGGTTCATAACATTTTGACACTAATATGACCAAATTAATACAGCTAGTAGACAAATTATCACACAGTTAATTGACCATATTTAGCTTCGCCGCAATAATATTCACATTTTGACAAATAACATGATACGAATGACTTTGTTTAAAGTTTCCGATAACGACCTTATTGCTGTTTACCTATAGCTTCAACCATATATTATGTTTCATCGCTTATTGAGTATATTAATGTGGTTAATTAATACTTCGTTTCCAATCAGTATTCCACCAACTACTTCTGAGTTATCGATTTCTGATACGCTTTACATTTCGATTACTTAATTTTTTTAATAAATTCAATTTCCTTCGTGATATCTTTAGGTTGGTAATAAAAACTCAGATCACTATTCGTTTTATGAATACAGATAAGTTGTATCAGAAGTTACGTAGAATTTAAAAATGCTCCGTTGGAAATCAAAAAGCAAAAGATTGGTATAGTTTAGTTTATCTAGTATTTTC
This sequence comes from Euclidia mi, assembly GCA_944739405.2. Taxonomy (NCBI): domain Eukaryota; kingdom Metazoa; phylum Arthropoda; class Insecta; order Lepidoptera; family Erebidae; genus Euclidia; species Euclidia mi. The sequence goes on along the minus strand of OX123193.2, from coordinate 64,503,051 downwards.
TTTAAGCTTCTTACTTACTTTTGGCTAGAACTCGTGTATAAGGTTTTTTTTAATTAGTTTTTATTTTTTTATTGTTATAGACTCAAGCCTATATCCCCAAATGGGAATATTACACCCACATTTCGCCATGAATTTTTAGGTCCCACGTAATAGGGGGCGAGCCTATTGCCGTACCGGTCACATTACCAGACTCCGAGCTGCTACTGAGAATTTTCTAACGGAAAAACCCAATAACACTTTGCCCGACCCGGGAATCGAATCCGAGACCTTCCAATCCCACGCGCACATTTAAGACGCGAGACCAACGAGGCAGTTTTCTTTAATATTTTTGTGTTTTAATTTTAGTTATGATATAAGCGTCAGCGCCCTACCATTTTAGGCCAGGGTTGTCACTTATAACCTTGATCTGAAATCAGCTTGTTAAAACTCCAAACTACTTTGACCGTTTACTGAAGGTAAAGGAGCTGAAGGGTGAACCTATTGAGTGACTTTTTAAGTATGTATAACAACGCACATAAGAAAAGATCTTGAGACCTCTCAGTAAAACTGAGAGGGTGTATAGCTGTGGTTTCCGGTAGACATCAAGATCTGTAAGAGTTGTTATTGCTTGAATACTGCCTGAAATTGGTTTATACCATAGAACAGGGCTATCCTTTCAATTGGAGGTCAGGCTGCTGCCGCTCACTCTATAAGCTATTGAACGTGGCAAGACTAGAAAGTGGACCACAGGCACATAGCCTTGGATGCGATGATGATGATGATATTGAAAAAGCTTAAACTAGTTTTGAAAAACTTATTTACTTTCATTGATTGTCTTGATTTACTTTAATGTCGCATCAAAACTCGTTATGCTTTTAAACATTTTTAGATAAAAAAATGGTAGCAGCTTTGAGTGTCAATTTTTTCTCACGGTGTCTAGTGAAACTGGAAAGTGAATGTGTCAGCAATAGCAGAAGGCTAATGAGATGAGAAGAGACGTTATTTATACCCAAAATTACGGTGCACACTGTATTTTTCACAGTGTACACTGTAATTTTCCAGTGCAAATGTAAAATAAGCAAACTTCATTATCTCTGCTCTGTTTTGGAGGTCATCTTAATTGTATCATTATATAAAAATAAGATTTTGAAAAACATACATGTAACATGTATAATATCATGCCCTAGTGCTTCAGTCCGTTTCAATGCTGGTGAACTGTCTAGTCCAATTTCACAGCAGACTGACGTCAGAGAAATTTATGTTCTTTACAGAAGTCTTTTTTGTCTTAAGATGAAGATTCACTCCATTCTGTTATAATTTATTGGGTGCTAAAATTTGAATTTTCACCTGTTTATATCCAGTATAACCAGATTTGTTGCTAAAACATTATCTTTAATGTACGCAGCCATCGTATAAATATTTACGCGTATAACATAGACTATACTATTACATATTAACATATCAGTCCCCAAGCGTATTGATAACCGATAAAATTTCTATTTGAATATTAATTAATTTTGAAATTTTACATACATATTAAAGCGGACCTTCATATTCAAACAAACGCTTTTCTCAAGGAACGCCCACGCCATACCAGCTTATTCGTGAAGTTCAATAGGTTAGTGAGATATTATTTGTTTCTATTTTTGAGTGGCGCGAACGCAATTAAAAGTTACTAAACGCTCTTCAGAAGATATTTATCGTGTTATAATGTTTTTGGTTTAGTAGGAAGAAACGCTATTTAAGTTTAAATATTGTTTTAAAAGTAGTAAAATGGAAATTATTGCCACATGCGTGAGACAAAACAGAGGTCTTGGTTGTGATTAGTAGCCATTGATTATTGTCTACGACAGTGTAAAGCGCTCACAGTGTTTCGTTTCTTAAAGTTAAAGACGTTTACAGAAAATGTATCTATATTTTTTTTCTATAATATACGAAATGTTGGCAATAACGAGTATAATCTTACTTTTGTATTTAAATTAAAATTGTTACTTTCCTAGTATTTTTGGCATATGTGGCTACATACATTCAACATAGTCGTCATCAACCTTTCAAACAGTCCACTGCTGGACTAGGCCTCTCATTTGAAAGAAGGAATTGGCCTACCATACCACGCTGGCCAAACGGGTTGGTATAGGGTTTGTATCAAGTTTTCATTCTCTTACAGTGATGTTCTCTGCATAATATGCTCCCTCTGTCGGCTCTTACGACACCCATGGGATGATAAGGGGTGGTGGCATTCCGTATTCTTAATCCGTCACCACACGGATTAAAAACACTCAACATCACATCAGTTTCATAACGCTGTTTAAGTTAGCACTGAGATCACTTTTAGGTGCATTAATAGAATTCATACTTATGAATCAAATATAAACAGAAACACCATTCAACCTCAGTTTACTAGTTCGGTTCTGTAAGCTACAGCTGTTATTTCTCCTTTGAACGTGCGAACGCAATTAATATCTACCAAAGTACTAGAGATGATATCTACACTAGCGTTTTCTTTATCGTTTGCTTTCAAAACGATTGAACTCCGCTCGCAAAGCAAACCAAGCATACAGAAGCAAGAATCAACGGAGCGTTAGAGATTTAGAACTTAAATCACTAATGGGAATGAAATTCCCTCTTATTCCCATTCGATACGCCACAAATTTTAAAGCCGGTGTAACCGATGGGAATTTTTCAAGTTGAGAAAAACGTGTGTTGGGTTAAAACATTTTGTTTCGTCTATGAGAAATATATTTTAAATTGCAATACTGGTTTGAGTTGGATTTAGGTCAGGTTGTTTGTTTTGCGCTTATTTGATGCGGGATGCATTTATATGAATCCCTTTGAAGTATTTGTGAAGGTAAATAGCCAGGATTTGAATAAAAGTTGGGATTAAACAAAGTTTTAATTTGTATTAAAATATTTTAATGCATTAATTTTTTAATAATTGCTTGTTATAAAACCTTCTTTACAGGTATTACTTACTACACGCACAAATACAGTCATATAAATTTTAAAGATTTTATGCAATATGGAGTGTGTCAAATAGGTACGTAATAAGCTTGCAAATAGGAAGTCGAATTACGTGCCATGTTACAAAGGTCTTTTATTTAGTAAATTGTAAGAAAATCAAATCTGCAGAGTCCCCTACTCATGTGGCGTTACATTGTAATAAATTAAAATTACTAAGGTTGGAGAAATGTGATTCAATATGGTTATGACGTATGTTATAGAACCCATCAAGTTGCTTCATTAGAAAAGTGATTCTGATGAAATCAAGTCGCAATAATTTGTTGTGGGGACTCTACTTGCTATAAATTCAAGTGACATCAATTTGTCATTATTTATTCGATCCATGAGAGCAAGTTGGTTTCCAAACCTTCTTTATTCCAATGACTGGATTCAAATGAGGACCATTATCATTTCCATGGCAGAAGCATCAAAATTTAAAATATTTACATTTACAAATGAAAAACACGCATACCCGCATACACATATTATTTTCATCAACAGAAAATTTCCATAAAAAAGACCACATATAATCACCTAGTAGATACAAATTTTGTCAAGACAGGAACATAATGGAATCCATTAAAAAACTAACACTTTCCCCGAAAGTGTGTATACAGAGAAATACCACGAATGTCAAGTTTGTCGACATCCAACTAAAATTAATCAAACAAGGCACTAACTTTCTGGCCATATTAATCCGGGGACCGCTTTAATATGTATGTAAAATTTCAAAATTAATTAATATTCAAATAGAAATTTTATCGGTTATCAATACGCTTGGGGACTGATATGTTAATATGTAATAGTATAGTCTATGTTATACGCGTAAATATTTATACGATGGCTGCGTACATTAAAGATAATGTTTTAGCAACAAATCTGGTTATACTGGATATAAACAGGTGAAAATTCAAATTTTAGCACCCAATAAATTATAACAGAATGGAGTGAATCTTCATCTTAAGACAAAAAAGACTTCTGTAAAGAACATAAATTTCTCTGACGTCAGTCTGCTGTGAAATTGGACTAGACAGTTCACCAGCATTGAAACGGACTGAAGCACTAGGGCATGATATTATACATGTTACATGTATGTTTTTCAAAATCTTATTTTTATATAATGATACAATTAAGATGACCTCCAAAACAGAGCAGAGATAATGAAGTTTGCTTATTTTACATTTGCACTGGAAAATTACAGTGTACACTGTGAAAAATACAGTGTGCACCGTAATTTTGGGTATAAATAACGTGAATAAGGTGAATAAGGTGAATACTCAGAAGCGAAATCGACGCTGCCATAAAGCGTCTGAAACCCAAAAAGGCATCGGGTCCTGACATGATTACAGCCGAGGTTTTGAAAGCACTCGGGGACACAGCTGTTGACGTACTACACCGTATCTGTGACATGGTTTGGCGAACCGGCAAGTGGCCTCAAGACTGGTCAGAATCCGTAATCTTACCACTCCACAAAAAAGGCTCCACGAGGAAGTGCGGAAACTATCGCACTCTCGCTATCATCTCCCATGCCAGTAAGGTTATGCTTCACATAATTAATGCCAGATTACGTCACTTTTTGGACTGGCAAATACCTCAGGAGCAGGCGGGTTTTGTCAGGGGAAGAGGTACCCGCGAGCAAATTCTTAACATCCGCCAGATCGTTGAAAAGTGCTACGAGTTCAACACGCCTGTTATCATGTGCTTCATAGACTACAGTAAGGCCTTCGACTGTGTCAGATGGTCTTGCTTGTGGCAGGTTCTGTCTGAGTTTGGGGTACCCCAGCACTTAATCGGTCTCATCAGCTCCCTATATACGAATAGCCGTGGGGTAGTCAGAATTGATCAAACCTTGTCGGAGCCTTTCAAGTTCGGAAAAGGAGTCAGACAGGGCTGCATTCTATCCCCGATTTTGTTTAATATTTACGGCGAACATATTATGAGACGAGCTTGCGAGGGATGGGAGGGTGGTATTAGCATAGGAGGCAAGAAAATCACAAACCTCAGATACGCTGATGATACTACGCTGTTTGCTGCAAATGAATGCGAGATGGCCGAGCTCATTGATAGAGTGGAGCGAGTGAGTCAACAAGTAGGCCTCTCTATGAATAAAACTAAGACGAAGGTGATGATCGTAGATCGATCCAAACAATTGGAACCCACAGGAAGCTTGCAACTAGACATCGTCGATGCGTTCACCTACTTGGGTTCATGTATAAGCTGTGACGGCTCATCGGAGAAAGAAGTGCGGCGCAGAATCGGCATGGCTAAAACAGCTATGACACGGCTCCTAAAGATCTGGAATGACAGAAGCATCACTACGACAACTAAAATAAAACTAGTACACACACTCGTCTTCCCTATATTTCTTTATGGCGCTGAAACGTGGACCCTAAAAGCAGCTGACCGCAGACGTATTGACGCCTTCGAGATGTGGTGTTGGCGCAAAATACTACGAATACCATGGTATGCGCGCAGGACAAACGTCTCAATACTTAAGCAGCTCAGGATCACCATCAGACTCTCGACCATTTGCCTCCGCCGCACTCTGGAATACTTCGGGCATATTGCAAGGCGTAATCCTGACAACCTAGAGAGACTTACAATAACTGGCAAAATCGAAGGACGAAGACCGAGAGGACGCAGCCCCACACGATGGACCGATCAAATTCGCACCACCCTCGAGACCGGAATCCATAATGCTATCCAAGCTGCTCAGGATCGCAATAAATGGAAGACCATTATAAAAGACATCCTGAAGGGAGGTCGCGACCCTCAGAAATGAGGAATCGACACAAAGAGAGAATATGAAGGTGGTGTTAATGAAGTCGATTAGCGTTAATATAGACAAAATAAATACGTTTTAGTTAAGGAAATTTGCTGCACGTTGGTTGGAATTAATATTGTTGGAATGTCAGTCGGTGGCTTCGTGGGATATTAATTATAGGCAAAGTTTTTGGAATGTGTAATTATGCTAGTCAGTGATTTTGTTTGCCGGGATTTTAGCATTTTATTTTATGTATTTTTAGCATTCTAATGTACATTTAAAATAAATAAGCAAAGTTATAAACGTTTATATGAAATAGCACTTGTTTTAAGAGCGTTGTCTGGATTTTCTTAAGTCCTGATAATTGATTTATTTTCTAATAAAAGTGAAGCGGGCAATCTATTGGCATTCTCCTAGCACATTTTGGACTATTATTAAGATATACCTTTAGCCAAACCTATCAATTTGTCTCAACAAAGTAACAGAAGATTGGGATCTTTAAACGTATGAGCAACATTCTACTAAAATAGACGAACAATTTAATCAATATACCCAAATTTATTAATTTTATTTTATCATATCAACATATCTTCCCTGTAACAACCCACAACAATGATGTTACAATCAAACCGTGATTTAGTATAAACAGAACGCCAACCGTCACGTTTTCCCTATGATAGGAAACTACGATAAAACTAATGGGAATGAAATTACTATTGATCGTTTACTACGCGTACTCAATGGGAATTTTAACAGTCATTTCTGTTAAAGTTGTTTACGCTTATGTTTTATGGTTCGATTATCTGCGTTTTAGGATTATCTGTGTGGATCTACGACTTATTTTACATGAACTGATGTTGTTGGTAATTTTGAGATTAATTTTTATCAAAAACTTTTATAGATCTCCTTCGTTACTAATAAATTTGAAGCAAGAGTAAAGATCTCAGGCAGTTGAAAAAGTGGCCATTACTGAAGTTATATGCAGCAGCTAAAGGGTTGAAAACCTAGTGAAGAAAAAGCTTTTGTGTGATGTTTTTATCATAAAATAATCTCCGCACTACAAAACAATCCTGAATCGTGGAGGATTCTACAAATATTTAAACATACGATTTGGTATTCTAAAATATCTTGACTACGATTGAAACCATAAAAGACAGCCCTTTCGGTTACAAATTCACTAGTCAAACCCAGGGTGTCAAGATATATTCTTTGACAGCAAAAGAGATTACAAGGATTTTTTTTAGAAATACATATCCACTTGTATTCTATTTTAGCCTTCGCATTATATAGAACAAAATGAATACCTAACAGATCATATAAAAACTAGAGATTAACGGTTTTATTTTATAGAAGATTTAAATCAAAATTCGATATCAGTATGAAATCTCATATCTATAATCTGGAGATTTAGAACGAGATATAGAATTAGTTAATTTATTTCTGTCTTTAAAATTACACCTGATTCTGTTTAGTATTAAGTATAGTATAGTATCAAATGCAAGTATCAGTTACCATCACTTCAGTTGCAAAATGCTTTAATTTATTGGTATGGTGCAATTTATAAGTAGAGCGTAATGGATATCTTCTCAAATATAAAGCAGGTTGATTTGGAAAGTTTTTTAAATAAGGGAATAAATTGATATATTTATGCACGTTCTCTTCTCTACTTGTATTTTAAGTCCCACGTCATTGGTTAGTGATTTGCTTGAAACCAAACCGTATCTGGTGATATCGAACCGATTTCTAAAGCAGTTGCATACAGTTCAATGAGTGTTTTCAGAACTTTCCCCATTTATTTTAATTCTGCCAAAATGTAATGACACCAATCAGTTATATAGTTATCATTTAGACTATACTTTTACGAAATGTATTGTAGTTTTAATTATGGTAAACCACTTTATATCCACAAATTGTATTGTTGTTTTAAGTCTAGGTCTTTGAGTTTGTCGATTTAACTTCTTTAAAAACTGTGACTGATGTATATTTCTTACTAAGGGCGTTGTCTTTAAAATAAAAAAATATATATATGTAGTTGCTATAAAGTAAAATCCACCAACATCTGTATTATTTGCATTACAAGTGAATCACACAAAATCGTGGTTGAAATGTTGGCGTGTCATTAGTACATTTGTCATAGTTTCACTATTTGGCACTTGTCTGAAGTTCCCACCGAATTGTGTGAGTCAAATAGCGTGCAAGCGATTTGTAACAGTGGGTAATTTATTGTAATGGACAATTTTGGTAACATATTTTAAATTGTATGATTATGTATTTATGCGAGCTGTTTTAAGTGATGACGAAAATTGGCATGTTTTAATTATTTTGCGTTTTTATTGAAATGTGAAGGGTGTAACCAACAATAAATTCAAAAAGATATTTATTTTTGGATCAAGTTCTCACTGCTATATCACAGACTTTTTATACAGACTGTTTTTGTTCTGGGTGAAGTAAAACTTTTGAAAATACAAAAAAACATACTTATAAAAAACATACAATATACCTACTGAAACGTTTTTATTAAATGTTGTAAGTATTGCCAGTATATATTCCCACAATACAATACATAATAGATGTTTTTCGTTACTTTATATTCCGTTATTATTGCCAAAACATTAACAAGAAGCTTTTTCCTGTCCAATTTAGAAGTAAAGGTATTTCCATATTAAAAAGTGACGCAAAGACGCTCAAAGTGGGTCCTTAGCAGCAAAAGTAACGTATCATTGCCCCATCCGACAAATATTTTCTGGAAACTTCCAACGTCGCACCTAACAATAATCCCATTAAAAAGTTAAGCAACAAAATAAAATGTGTATAGCTACTCGGAAATTGATACCGCTAGCAACTCCAGAAGAATTTCAAATTTGGCATTGAGCAACATCAAAAACAAAAGGTTTGCAAACAGCCCAGCTACTGAATATTTGAGCGAGTCGACCGCATCGAACTTGAGCAAGCGAGTAGGCGAGTACTAATGATAAATTCAAATCTCAAACCCCTTGAGAACAAGGCAATCAGACGTCGAACAAAGGTTACAGCGCCGCCGGCGGAACTCCAAGCACAAAGTTCGCGAAAAGAGCGAACGCTGTGACTTTGGAGTAACGTTCAGTTTCATGTTTATTGAATTTTTGTTGCGCCGTTTTGATGATTATGGAGGTTAAGGGTACGAGCGAGCTGAGTTTTATTTCGCGGGTCGTAAAACCGATAAGTATCGACAAGCATTTGCCGTATGATTTTCGCTTGGAAATGGAATGACCCTCTTCGTGTTATCAACCATCTAAAAGATTATATGGCACTATTTATTAACTTCAATATAAATTTGTGGTTTAATATCTCATCTAGCTCAGATTAAAGAACTACCTAGGGTAATATGCAATACTTTGGTGTGGCCCAGACAATATCATGTCCAATATTCCCTATTTAAAGTCTTAGAGTCACGAATGAACATCAAATTGACAAATTAATTAGTTAGTAATTTTTCATTTACACGCAGTGCCTGTGTGCCAGTCTCAATGCAAGGGTAACGAACCGAACGAACCAAGCTAGTGAATAAACATAAAACTCATTTCACATTTTTCAGCCGTCATATTTTAAATTTTCGAAAATGTAAACAAATTGCAATTTCCTACATTTTTGACTTAACTCCAATTATATCATCATATACATTGTTACTTTGGAGACATCATGGGCGACCAATGAACGTAATTTAATATTATAGACTGGCGCTACACATATGGCGCAGTGGTTAATATATTCGCTTCGTCGTTTAGCATAGCACACACGAGACAACACTTTGTGTGATCCACAAATTGTTGTTTCGAGGCTGTTCTCTGTGCCTGTTGATTGAATGTTTTCGCTTCGAAAGTTCTACTTTTATTTATTTATTTATTTATTTCTTCATATACACAAAGTATATAGGCGGACTTAATGCCATAGGCATTATCAACCAGTCTACCTTAGAGTGGTGCAGAGAGATAGAAGTAGGTGTATTATATGATGTAGGTTACGAAAAGTTACTAATTATTGAATTATTGGTAAATTTATTGGTCCTAATAATTATACATACTTACATAAATATATATTATAATAAAAATACATAAACGTAATACATACACATTAAATTCAAATATATATACAAATAATATACATATATACATAAACATAATTATGATACATGTTAATATACATATATAAACATAAACATATACCTGGTTAAGATAGTGGCTTAGAATACATTCGCGGACTCAGCTAACAAGAGTTCTTTTACTTTGGACTTGAATTTGAATTTAGTTTTGGCCATTCTGATCTCAGGAGGTAGAGCATTCCATAGAAGAATAGACTGAATGGTGAAAGAAGAGTGAAGAAAATCGGATCTGTGAGAAGGTACCATGAGTTGAAGATTAGTGGAGGAGCGAAGATTGCGTTCATGGTTAGAACATAAGTATTGGAAGTAAGGAGTCATATACTGAGGAGAAGTAGGAGATGTGAGAATAATGTATAGAGTAGTGAGAGCACGCAAACTACGGCGCTGACGTATAGGGAGCCACTTTAGTTGGGAACGATAAGTAGACACATGGTCATACTTACGAAGGTTAAACACGAATCGAATGCAGTTATTCAGAAGACGGTCAAGTTTATTGAGAAGATCTGCATTCAGGTCAAAGTAACATACATCACCATAGTCGATCAGTGGGAAAATCAAAGTTTGCACAAGCATTGTTTTAGTCTTGGAAGGGAGTAAGTTTTTAAGGCGATAGAGAGCGCGCAATGTGCCGGTGACCTTCTGACTAACCTGTGTCACCTGAGCCTCCCAATTCAGCCTGGAATCCATGTGGAGCCCAAGATTTTTAACTGTAGGGTAAAGATCGACCAAAGTGCCGTTAAAAATGATGGCTGGTAGTGTTGTTAAGTCCAGCCTGCTTAAAATTCGTTGACTACCTACTATTATAGCCTGAGTCTTGCAAGGATTTACAGTGAGACCAAACTTGTCAGACCATGTCTTTATTGTCAACAAATCCCTATTAACTTTGTCGATGGCCTCAGCTACGCATTCCACACGTACATGGGAGTAAATCTGCAAGTCGTCGGCATACAAATGGTAAGCGCATTGAAGATGTTGAGTTAGGAGATTAATGAAAATAGAAAATAAAAGAGGAGAGAGGATGCCGCCTTGAGGAACGCCAGATGTGATGTCATACCACCCCGATGATGACTCATCGAGGCGAACAGACTGTTGACGACCTCGAAGATAAGTTGAGAACCAATCCAGGGCCCCAACCGAGACCTTGAGATGGGAGAGGATAGATAAAAGGACATCGTGACTGACGGTATTGAAAGCATTTGAAAAATCGATCAACACTAAAACAGTGAGTTCGGTGTTTTCCATAGCCTCTCGAATATCGCCAGTCACTTTGAGGAGGGCAGAGGTAGTGCTATGACCAGGCCTGAAGCCTGACTGAAGTGGACTTAACAAGTTATTGTGGTAGACAAAACGAGACAATTGTTTGTTCACACAGGCCTCAAGCACTTTGGATAGGAAGGGTAAGATGGAGATAGGCCGGAAATGTTGAGGAAGAGTAGGATTGGGGATTTTGGGTAGAGGAATTATGTGGGCTTTGCGCCACAAGGAAGGAAAGGTACCAGAGGTAAGTGAAAAGTTTATGATGTGGGATATTGCCGACAGGAGCTGATCTAGGATTGTTGTAATCATACGACGACTAATGTTGTCACATCCCACAGCATTAGACCTTATGGAGAGGATTATCTTTTTGATCTCGGCCGGAGACTCTGGAGAAAAGAAAAAAGATTCTATTTTGGGTTGAGGTAACCCGGCTAAGTAGTTGACAGTGAGACTCGTAGTTTGGTGATCCAGCGAATCAGTAGAGGTGAAATGTTTGTTGATATCATCCAAACTAAGAGTCCCATGGTAGTCAACACGCCGCTGCTTACCAATACCTAGAGTTCCAAGGAACTTCCAGATATTAGCTGCTGATGAAGAGCTGATATTATCGAGAATATGTCGGCGTTTAGCGTTGCGTACCATCTGGTTGCACCGATTCCTTGCAGACTTAAAAAGTGCCCAGTTTTCCTCACTACGGTCCTTTTTGTATCTCCGATATGCTCGGTTTCTACGGCGCATTGCCATTCGAACACCCGTAGTAATCCAGGGTGCTGGAGGGCGCCTTATCTTCACCCGTCTTACTGGAGCATGTACATCGTAGAGACCGCAAACCGCCTCATTGAAGAAGTTAACCTTTTCGTCCACCGTTGAGGCAGATAACATGCTGTCCCAGTTCAACCCAGAAGCGTCCTCACTGAGTTTATTCACATCGATACGACCAAAACAACGCCTGTGCAGAACTTTGGGAGGGGACTTAGGAGGTTTTAGACGGTATGCAAGGAAAATGAGATCATGACGGGAAAATCCAGGTGCAGAAAGTTGGCCATGGGATGTGACTAAGGAAGGATCAGAGGTGAGGATTAAGTCAAGCCAAGTGTCCTCGCCATTGACATTGTGGTGAGTTGCTTGCAAAGGTAGTATGTGGAGACTGGCTGACTGAACGACGTCGAGTAATTTGCGGGAACGACTGGAATGTTGGGAAAGGAGATCGGTGTTAAAATCGCCCATGATGATGTGATGTGTGTACTCTGACCCTAAAGATTCCAGAATCGGCTCGAGACTGGAGAAAAAGTCAACACAAGGGGGACAATAGACGACGCCAAGGACGGTTTTAGCCCCCTTGACGTCGACCTCAAGAAATAAGTACTCCGCAGGTGAAGAAGTGAGTAGTGAAGAAGACAAGATTTTATACGTAAAGGAACTGCGGAGGTAGATTGCGACACCGCCACCTCTCCTGCCAACTCGGTCGTTACGTATAAGAACGTACCCCGGCAGAGAGTAAGAGGTGGAAGGAAGAGATGGTTTAAGCCAACTCTCAGAGACCAGAATGGCATGAGCGTTGCAGTTGGAAAACCCTTCCAACAAATCACTATAGTGACTCGGTATACTCTGCGCATTTATGTGGCAAACGTTAAACAACGACTGACTACGTTGCGCAAATGCATTTTGCAGGTAGTCACTGAGGCTTCCATCCGCAGAACAGAAACTCTCGTTATCAGATGAGGATACTGACTCATTAGCCGACAGATACGTATCAAAGTCCATTATAAATATAAATGTTTGTAATAAAATATATAAAAATAAAAACAAATACTAATATATAAGATAAGCAATAGAACTATATAAAATAATAAATATACACGATAATTTGAAGAGTTACTGTCTTCTCTGCACCACCCGCCAGCAAACACAAACAATAACAAAAATAACAGAAGCAAAAAAAATAAATAATTTAAAATGATAACAAAACGTTATACAATAGAAAGACAGAAAACAACATTTCCGAACGTAATCGTATCACTTACAAACTGTCAAAATGTCAATGTCAAACGTACCTCACATTATGACAAATCGATTAGCGAAATAAACAAACGAAACTTGCATTATAATATAAAATATAAACATTGAGACTTGAGTATAAAATTGGAAAAGCAAAGTATAGAAAGGAATAGAGTTAGAAATAGGAGTAGTAGTGAGCTGATTGTTTATTTACGCGGCTTAGAGGTCGTGTTCGAAGAGAAAACAGCCCCGACGCCGCTCTTGCCCGCAGAACCGCTTGCCTGCCTGGGATATTTCTGCAGCAGACTGTCCAGGCCGTCCGGGGTGGTTATCTTATGCCGAGTGCCGTCCGACGCCTTCACCATGATGACACCGTCTTGTGTCCAACAGGAACGGATCCCGAAGTGCTGGCGAGCTTTGCTGAAGATAGCCTGCCTGGACCTTGTCAGGAACTCCTTGACTGTCACAGATGTGCCCTTCAGTTTGGTCTTGGCTCTCCAAACTGCAGACCTCAAGTCCATTCCAGAAAACCAAGCCAGGACTGGCCGATGATGTTCTTTAGTGGACACACCGATTCTATGGCATGCAGTGAGGCTATCGTCTGAGATAACTGGAAGATCCATTTTGCGAAGAACCTTCATTAGAGACGCCTTACAGTCTTCCTTGTCAACTTCAGGCACCCCAAGGAATATAAGGGCCTTCCGCCTGTGCCTGGTTTCCATGGCATCTATTGCCTGAGTACATTCATTTACCTGCTTGCGCAGAAGCCCAAGCATGGTGTACATAAGCTCCTTAAAAGTGCGGAACTCCTCTGCTACTTTTGCGACAGTATCCTTCGCAGACCCGCCGTGAAGCTGCGCCTCAAGCTCCGCCATCCTTTTAGAGAACATCTCCTCGAGGTTGTTCTGGGCAGTCTTAATGTTGTCAAGCTCAGACATTTTATTGTGATGTGTGTTCAAGTGCTTCCCTTGTAGAAAACTTGAGATGTGTTTGATGTGCTGGCAGGTGGTATAACTTGCAGAGTTAGTTTTACATACAGTGATGTAATACAGTTACTAACGTGAGTACAGTCTGATTGTGAACTATAATACTCAAATTAAGCTAATAAATGATGAGAATTTTACTTAAAATAATTAAATAATAGCTTTTAAAAATTCGAGATGTGTTCACTTTTTTAGCACCTACCGCCAAAAAAAAAACTTTTATGTGACTTAATTCATTTGAAACACTGTCCAGCAGAATTATCTGGGTATGTAAAATCCTTGCGTTATACTGACTGATTGACAGACACGCTAGAGCCGAAACTACTGGGTGCAAGTAGGTGAAATTTGGCATGTGTGTTCCTTCGGGAGTGTAGGGTACCACTAAGAGAGGATTTTTGGAAATGTCTCCCCTAAGCCGGTAAAATAGGGGTTCAGAGTTTGTTTGAAACCTTTTATTCCTTCAATGGGTTAACTTCAAAATTCGTATATAAGTAGTCCCAAGTGTGACGCAAGTCAGCACTAAGGAAGAAGTTTAGGAAGTCTCACCGCTTTAGGGGTTAAGAAATGGTATCCGAAACTGTATATAAAAAAGTACTGCACAGGAATCACTTGAAATTTTGTACATCGGTTCATCGAGTGACGTTAGTGAATTCACCCCTAGAGGGGGGAAGGGCTCAAAAAGGGGGGCGTTGTAAGTTTGTATGAAAATCAAACCAATATTCATCTGTTTCAGAATTGGCATTGCTAACCAAACTACGTAAGACTTTGTACAAAACATTTTCTTTATTAAGTCTTTTAATTTGATTAGGCTATGCATCAAATGAGGTACCTAACGTTTAATTAAGTTTATTATGAACTAATGCACCATAACTAGTTTAATAGCAAAACCAATTACCAATCACTACTGGCTTGGTTCTCTTTATTAATTATCCGTTAAGCCTGAACGAATTAAGAGGCGATGATATTTTTTGTCAGTAGACTCTTGAATTCAACATATTTTTTATAAGTAAAACTAGTTTTTGCGTGGACATTATTTGTGTTTTTGTTCTTGATTTGAGATTTAGATCACAAATTAACATTTACCTTACAAAACATAAGGAGTTTCAGTAAGTAAGTCTTTATGAGTTTTCACTCCTGTGTGCTGTGGATTCGAACCCGAGACTCCCCGCGTAGCAGTCTGTCGGTCTCTCCTCTAGGCTATAGCTACCTTCATCATTATAATTGATGTTCTAATGAAACTGCGCTATATTCAAAGCATAATCTTTCATTTCTCCACTCTAAGCCGACGTTTATACTAACAAACCATTCAAAAATACAGTTCTCAATTCCCTGTTTATTTTTTCTCTGAATGTCGTGAGATTCGATTAAAGAAGGTCCACTATCTACGGCCGCAGGCGACAAAGTATCAATTTGTCACCTGCTGAACTTGCCCGTCCAAAAACACCGACGTACGTAGCTTTTTAGTCTAAAAAATAAAGATTTTTCTCTTTTTATGGACGGTTCCGAGCATAGACTCTTTCAGGATAGACTATATTTTAGGTCAAAGGTTCTTTGTCGATTTGTAATCTTTTAGACAAAATAAGTAGTTTTTAATAGTAAAATATTGTGAGTATCAAACTTCTATTTAAAAATATGCTTCTTAAACACGGAGTCATAGATGATATTTTAGTATTGCAGTATCATTTATTAGGGTTTACACAATTATTCTTTATTTAAAAAACAAGTTTGACGCCGGGAATATATTGCATAATGTTGGATACTTTACAAATATTCAACTAACGTATACAAGAATAAATCACGCCTGGATCCAGATTAAATAATCGTGCTTATCGCATCGTGCTTATCGCACAAAACATTGTCCTGGATGGGAATCGAAACTTCGGCTTAGCAGTCAGGTTCACTAACAACTAGACCATAAAGCTAATTTTGTATATAACGACATTCAAAAAACACCAAACAATGGTTCACCAAAAGAGTTTTCATATTATAAATGCTTTAGAAACTTTCATATTGAGTTCATTGAATAATAGATGAATGAATTTCCTAGTAATTCGTGTGGCTTGAATAGAATTGTTTATGTTTTCTGGAAATTATCGTGATTTTTCCATTATTTCCAAGCATTTATTTGTTTGAAAAAGCGGTGTACAATACTTCCAATAATACAATTGCAAGAATCGATGCTGAATTTAGTACTATGGGAAATGGCCATTGATTGTTATTCAAATAAATTGTTGTAGATATTGGCTTTATTTATTTTATTGGCCATTTATTTCCAATGTTATATAAAAAATATATGTTCCTCGAATTGACAGCAACTGCTTTCAATTTCAAAAATTGGTTTCATTAGAAATGAAAGACATAATTATACATACAAGTTTAAATAGACAGTAAAGCCGTTTCTATATATCTACGGTAAATTCGCCATGTGTAGGCACGGTTGTCGGAATTGTATAGGTCAGTGTGGGAGCTGATTAGGTTACACGGCGGTGCTACGTCGCGGCGCCGCTGTACTCGTCAGTGTTAAGGTCTTAACCCACTTACACGACTCACCTCGCACCCAACCAAAGGAATATCATTTAAATATGGGCTTTAAGTATTGCAGTCTATGCGGGCGTGTTGACGGCGCCGTTTTATTAACCGTACGGCATATTAGCCTTACCGTTAATAGAAAATGTATCGTGTACAAGAGACCTAAAGCTAACTCTCTAACTCTATCAAATTGCCAACTTGTTACAGTCCTTCTTTAGTCATTATCTTCAAAAGAACAATTTATCCAAACTGCTACTACAAAAAAAAAATAGTATCTTAAGATAACAAACTGGCGCGCATCCGTTTAGATCTCCAAGATACTTAGGAGTAAGATATTCAGTGCTAAGCTCGCCGTAACGTCTAGGATGTAGGTCAACGTTTGTACGAATAAACATGTAAACTGAATGCGCCATGTGTCTGCAGGGACTGCTTGCGTAGTGAGTTCCTGATAGTATTTCCTCTGTCCTCATCTCTCCTCTCAATGTAAGAGGAAGTCCTCTTGTTACTCCTTTTGTAAGCAACGACTTTATTACTGTATTGGTCACTATAAGAGGTGGCATATTCACGTTTTAGGTTATATTTTACTATTCTTGTTGATTATGTTTGAGTGTTTTGTAAGCTGAATTAGAACAAGTTCTTGTCGTGGCAAGGGCTTGAACATGACGGTATAGTTTTGATAAATGGGCATGTTTGGTAGTTATGTATTGCAATCTGCATCAAAAGTCACATTTGAAAATTATTTATTTGGGGTTGTACAATAGGTCCTTCGCTTCCATTCTTCTCTGTCAGCCGTCATCAGACCTTTCCCCCCTTTCTCTTTCATATCCATTCTCACACTGTTCATCCATTTACCTTGCCCTCCCTCTCCCTTTTCGTCCCTCTACCTTCACATTCATCACTTGCTTACCTAAATATCATCTCTTTGCATATTATGTTACAACAGTATAAATATTAAATAAATCCACTAGATTTTCCAGTTAGAAGCTCTACGCGGGTTTGATACTATCTATATACCTACCTTGTGCTTTCTATATATATATGAGAAAGTCGTGTTAGTTACACTATTTATAACTCAAGCACGGCTGAACCGATTTGGCTGAAAATTGGTGGGGAGGCAGCTCAGAACCAGGAAAAACACATAGGATACAATAAGTTACAAAAAATAATCTGGGAGGGATTTTAAAGAGGGTCAAAGTTTGTAGGGACAAACCTACTACCTATTGACAGTAAGAACGCATGCGCTGTATGTGCTATCTTATATCTGTCAGTACTGTCACATTATACATTGTCATATGGTGCACTGTCATTACTTCATTCGCTTACACTGACCATGCCTTTCGTACTCTATAGAGTTCCTGAACTCCTTACAATTATCAGGAGTACCTTCACGCAACTTGAGACTGAACGTTGGTGTTCCAGTCCTGTTAAAGCGGAATCTTAATGCACCAAAGCTTTGTAATGGCAAACGGCTACAAGTAACAACAAGGACGTAACATTATAAAAGCTATTCGCTATTGCCAGTCAGATTCGCTCATGAAGGGTTCCGTAGTGGAGGTATCCACTTATCATTGCCATTATCTTCTACTAACTATTAATAGTATTTGTATGAAGGACAGGATATGTGCGGTTTTTTAAATTGCTTTATTTCAAAAACTGCTGACTACATATCCTACATATAATATCGTTTAAACCAATTTTCATTGGAAGTTTCTATAACGATCTACAGCATATTATTTTTTAGATTTGTCACTCTCTTACTTTATTACACACCCATTTTACCACTTTGGAACCGTATATCTTTCAAACGACTGACTTTGAGAAACAATGGTTTAGGCACCTCAAAGTAATATTTAACGACCCATTTTCCACATCAGTTCCATGTATGAAAAGTTTCTTATTATTCAATATTTTTTATAACGTCGTAAAGCGATTCACAGGATACATCTACCTACCAACTTTCAAATGTGTAAACTTAATAGTTTCGGCATAAAGTGGCTGTGACATACGGATAGACTGACAGAATTGGCGCGTCTATAAGGATTCCGTGTTTAGCCATTTTTGACTACGGTGCTCTAAAAATACTGTTTACAGATATGTTTTAAATACTTTTTGCAGAATTAAAACGAAAATTACTATAGAACGATGATGGAGTTTTGTGTTACACGGAATTTAACGTGAGCGAAGCCGCGGGCAAAAGCTAGTATGACATAAAAATAAGTAGTAAAATTATATTGGCGCGAAATGACAAACCATTATAAATATATTATTATGCAAATTAGTTTGTCATTTTAATAGATATACTGCCGCTTATAATCATCAGTGGCCATAAATCGGAGTGACGGATTTAAAATACAACCTGAGATTGAGAAAAAATGTGTTTGTTATTACGTCAACAATATGGCTGCCTTGTTAGTTATGAGACGTAAGCGACGTCATGTGATGAGATTTGAAACATACATACATAGACTCACGCCTGTTTCCCGGAGGGGTAGGCAGAGACTACGGAACGCCATTTGCAACGATCCTGACATACCTCTCTTGCTTCATTCACTTCCATCAAATTTCTCATGCATACTCTTCTGTTTAGGCTACTTCTGACCTGTCCTTTTTTAGGATGTCTCCAATCTGGTCAGAGAACGTCCGCCTAGGTCTTCCTCTTTGTCTTGTCCCATTCAAATTTGCCTTATATATCTTCTTTGTCAGACTTTCGTCGTCCATCCTCTCCATGTGCCCAAACCATGTTAACATGCCTTTCTCGATGCTTGTCACTACATCTTCTTTTACCCCACACCACTCTCTAATCACACTATTCTTTACTCTGTCGGTCAAAGATACACCACACATACTTCTCAATGCTCTCTTTTCTACAGCATTTACTTATTCTACTTTCAAGTCTCTTCTGCCATACCCAACTTTCACTACCATACATAAGGGTAGGCACTAACACCCCTCTAGGCACAGCCAAACGTGCCTTTTTGATTTTTAAGATTTCAAATACAGAAGTTAATCCAGGAGATGCTCGAATACTGTTGCCTCATACTGTGGTTGCTTTGTGCGACTTCGAAATTCAGTATCAGGTGAGGTCACCGCATTGGCTTAGTGGCGATATGCCACCAAACCAGGATGTTAATCTTGGAGGGGTTGCGAATGCTACACCACACTGTAGTTTCGTCGTGTGGCCCCGACACTAAGACAGTCGTGGACACCTCAATGGTTTTACTCTCCCCCGATACGTCCAAACTTCCACCACATGCACCATTGACATTTAAGGTACCAAACTCAACTTTATATGACGAAAAAGAGCATGTTCGTCAAGGCGAGAAAAAAACGGGCCTTGAATCAGACACAGTTATTTTGATAACGTTCTACGTCCGAATATCAGAATATATTCAAGTAGGAATGTGCTGTTGACACGTGAAGAAGTATATGGTACTGTCAGCAAAATGCTTTTTCATTCCGAAACTCGGACAGAAATAGCTTTGAATATTTTGTCACGGAAATAACTGTGTTACACTATTCGATTCGATACTATTTCGATTTCTCAGTAGCACAGTTTAAGTCCCACCTTCGGATGATTGCTGTGCTCCAAAGGACTTTATAAACATCAAAATATCGGACATGAGTACATCTAGCTTTGGCTTTATGGGTGCCAAAGGACCTTTGAATGAAGCTCGGCTTAACTCTCTAAAATGCTGCCTGCAATCGTGTGCAAACTATTAGTTTAAGTAAACATTGGTTTACCATTCCACTGAATCTAGAAGATTGAGGTTTTGATACTGATATAGGATACAAAATATTGTGAGCTATAAATAGAACTTCACAGCTTGGATATTTTTTTATGTTACTTTTTCGTATCTTTTATGTAGTACTAAGTATAGGTACCTAAAAAGAACCATAGTGAGAGACCAAAGTGACGTGAAGAGACCTTCATATTAATATGGCATTATAGCCCTCATCCTCATGGCCTAAAGTAAAGAATTTTTCAGCCCGCGGATTTTGATCCGCGGGCTGAAAAATTCAGCAAAAGGAAGAAGCTAACATTTGTGATTCTGCGAATAGAGAATTAATGTAGTTCATAGCAATATCCCACGATATCAGACGTTAATTACGCGTTGCCAATTCTAAGAAAACTCAAGGAACCATCCCTAAACTGATCCTCCCTTTATCAAAACTCCGTTCCTCTCTTGATCTGTTCTCACCTTCTTCAGTTGAGGATGATGTCATGTAACTTACTCTTTTGAATTGGTTAAGTATCCTGCGATCATAGTTCTAAGTAGCAATAAATGTAACATTACTTTACATCGATCTATTAGTTTCTCGCTGCAACCAAACTTTATTTCAGTGTTGTTACTATACAGTGCAATTAATTATGTTTTTCACTCACTATGAAAATGAATATTTGCTTGTATTATTATTTGCATACATATTTTTGAAACCTTCGTTAAGCACAGTACCTTGCTGTTACTAGCATTCACATCCACCACTAAACTATTAAAAAGCTATATATAATTTGTTATTTATAATCAATATTTGGGCCGTCACTGATGGTGGCATACCGTTACAAGATTCCCCGCTGTTCTAGAAAGTTCATTGTTGGCTCAGCAGGTATTCTGTCCTCTGAGTCATCACTGCGTGTCACCTGCACCTGTCGGTGATTGTACAACCGATCCTGCTGGTCTGTGACTAATGAATGTCAGATGTAATTGGCTATTGCTAGCGGATGGAGTAGTGGTTTAAGCGTTTCTGATCTTTCTCATGATTCTACGCCCTTACTTTGGCATTAAATGTAAATGTAGAATCTTAAATTAACTATTTTTTTACTTTGACTTTCATAAGCGTCGCATTGTGACCTAAGTGAATAAAGGATTTTGGCTTTGACTTGAAGTAGTTCATGAGTTACATCTCTATGATTAGAAAATTTTTGGTTGTTGTCTTGAACGGATTAGAAACAGTTCCTGTTTATATAACATATTTTTTGGTAGAGACATAGTATAATTATGCCGTGAATTATTTACCTAATACATATATTGTACCTATAATTTTAATAACTGTAGACATTGATCCTCTCGAGATAAGAATGAAAAGTTTTGTTACCCGCAACGAATTTAATCAAAAGTGTTTTGAAGAAGTTAGAAAATATGAATCCCACTTCTGTCGTTTGCAAAGACTATTGTTTCCGAAAACGTAGAAGTTACTCCCCAGACTTCCTTGCGTAGATTTCCTTTTACTCTTGACAATAATTTTACAAAATTTACGGAAAACGGACAGACTGACATTAACTTTCGCATCTATATAAATATCTATAAACAATACACGTATATCAATCAAATACACATTCTGTGATTTCAAAATAATGTAACCCATTTTTAAGTGACTTACCTACTCTGAGTGGTGGATCAGGACTTATTATTTTTAATAGCTTTTTAGGCTACACACATTTCATCTCGGCAACGTTTATAGTAGCTTGAAAAACAAAAATACATTTCTAAGAGCACATGGCTATACATAATGGGGAATAAAAACAGCATGAAATATCTGAAACTCATTGACTAACATTCGATTGATCTATGAACCGTTCGACAACATTATCTTTTAACCATTAACTTTTCATGGCACGCACCAATCACTTTTCGGAGTTATGTGTTTGTGTGTAATTGTTAATAATCGCTTGCTTAGCTGTGAAAGAAAACATCGTGAGGAAACCTGCATGTCTGAGAGTTCTCCATAATGTTCTCGAAAGACATGTGAACTCTGCCAATCCGCACTAGGCCAGCGTGGTGGACTATGGTCTTACCCTCAGATTATTAGGTCTTATCCTTCTGATAGTGAGAAGAGCTGATGATGATGATGATTAACTCTTCATCCAAAGGACTTTTCACCCACGAATGTTTCGTTATAATTATGGCCGGTTTCACTGCTATCTAATAAACTTTTGTTAAATTTGTCAGATAATTCATATATAAATTCCATTTATCTGGAAGATAGGGCCTATCAAAAGGTGGTGAAACAGGGCCTTAATCTTGCAAATCACCATACCTGACAAAATAAAAAAAATATAAAGGACCCTATACACTACGCACCAAAGAGGTATTTTAGTGTTCGTTGGAAAGTTGTGTAACACCTTAATTTATGTAGTGAGATAAAAAGCGCGAACAAGTTTAGTGAAATAGAAGAACAGCATGCCACTATTTATCAGTAATAAGTTTGATTCTCTGTTAGATAAAGCTAATTTATGTACAGCAAAAGTTAATTGAATTTATTGAGTGTTTCTATATCTACTGTTTCAAGCAACACTTTAATCTTAATATATAAAATCCTTGCGTTACTGACTGACTGACAGACACGCTACAGCCGAAACTATTGGGCGCAGGAAGCTGAAATTTGGCATGTATGTTCCTTGGGGACCGTAGGGGTGCACTAAGAAGGGATTTCCCGAAATTCCCACGGGATCGGCCAAAACGGGTAAATTAAAAAAATGCAGGCGTAGCTGCTGGCGTCCTCTAGTATATTATATAGAGCTATTTTCGCAAGCTTTTATTGTCAATAACTATTTCAAACAATATTAAAATTTGCAACACTAAGGTATTATTGACAATAATAATAATGTGTGGTGTATCTTTGACAGACAGAGTAAAGAATTGTGTGATAAGAGAGTGTCGTGGGGTAAAAGAAAATGTAGTGACAAGCATTGAGAAAGGCATGTTAAGATGGTTTGGGCACATGGAGAGGATGGATGACGACAGACTGACAAAGAAGATATATAAGGCAAGTGTGAATGGGACAGGACAAACGGGAAGAACTAGGCGAACGTTCTCTGACCAGATTGGAGCCATCCTAAAAAAAGGACAGGTCAGAGGTCTCCTAACAGAAGAGCACGCATAAGAAACTTGATGGGTGTGAATGAAGCAAGAGTGGTATGTCAGAATTGTTGCAAAAGGTGTTCCGTAGTCTCTCTATGTATGTATGTATGTATATATTTTTAAACAACTAAAAGAATTTTAATTTTTAGCCGTCCGCAGCTACGCCCTTACATGTTCATTTAATTTAATCATTCTTCCCGATCCAGTAGGAGTTTCGGAAAACCCTTCTTATTTTCCCTACGTTCCCCACGAAACATACATGCCAAATTTCAGCTTCTTGCCCCCAATAGTTTTTGCTGTGCCTTGTCAGTAACGCGACAGATTTATATAATTATACATATAGATTTATAAAACTGCCGAGTGTACGTTATTCACAAAAAAACTTGTAACATAATGAAGAAACATTAGACAAATTATTCGGCCTCTTGTGCCGAAACAGCCTTATTAAGGCCTATCGAGCGACGTCATAAACCGATGCAAAGTTAACAGAGCCATCTTGATAACGTATCACAAATTAGCATAATCTTATATTTGACCGCCATTACGGATATCTTATAAGATAAGGTAATAAATGTTCAAAGTTGTTATAAATGTTACAAGGTTTTGGATGTGTTATTTTTTCTGTCAGTGGACTAACTGGTGTTATTTACTTATTTTCAATTTATTTAAACGTTACTGCGCATGGTGTTCATCATTCAAGAATAGTGTGCAATGGTGGGCAAAATTTGCAAGACATGAAATATGAAATATATTTTATTTGCAGAAAATGTGGTACAGATTCAGGTGTTACAGTAATATACTTTCGCCACATTTTACCTTTTAGGCATGCAAAATATAATATGCAATTAATCTGTAGTAAGTTTTCGTGCCTTAATATATAAGAACATAATGCATTACCTGTATTATTAAAATTTTTCTATAATAGTAATTCGTGCAAAAAATTATAATTATATATGTATTGTCAAAATATTATATTACAAAATGTCATAGAAAAATTTGATGAAGTACATGTCAAAGTCATTAAGCTCAAAGCATTCTGTAATTGTATAATTATATTGAATGTTGAATTAACCAGTTTCTTAATAGCATTTTCATTAACGTTCACACACGTTCTGACATGTTCATGTTCATCAACTTTTTGATGGTATACAACGTTGTGAAACTAAAGCTAACATATGCTCAAAACTTTTCAGCTGTTCGTAATGACAGCAAATGTTATTCAAGAATTGTTAGTACGAGTACTCGAACGTTGACACATGAAAATGATTGGATCAGTAAAAAGCATTCAAATGCTAATACTAGATATCTCAGTCCAACACGATACCTCCCACTAACATTCGGTAATGTTTTAAACTTTTTTAACACTTACCACGCCCTAGCCATACATATCAAATCCAAAAAAATATTTAATCAAACTGCCACCTCCTAAACACCTAATCAATCATATTCTATGGCGGTAAAAACGTCGATTTTAATATAATAATATATTGGTATAATAACTCCGAATGGCTATAAAAATATTAAATATTTATAATCGATTCTAAAAACCAAGCAATAAAATATTGAAATTGTTTATTAGGCTAACAAAAAGCACTTTAAAAAGTCAACAACTAAGGACTGTTATTCCACCAGATATTATAAAGTTGCGTATACAATAGGTTCGCGAATATTCTTCGAAGGTGAAAATATTTTTCGACTCAGCGTGAATTTGACGATTTTTCACTGGCTCGCGAAGTGTCGAACTCCGTCACAGTATATTTATAAATATACATATATGACCCTGCTGTTTCGGTTTTTTGGCAAGAGTGACAGAATCAGCTTAGATTTCTAAAATCGTTATTGTGTTATTTACGCCCCAGAAATCATAAGAAAAATGCAAGCCGGCTAGCAAGTAGAATAATGTAAACTATTTCTTTCTTTTCATGTGGTTGATTAGCGCCTTGTTATAGTTTGCTAAGTGGCTTACATAATTTTTTTTGCATATTTTTAGAGGAAGATAGATCGAAGATTCTAGAGAGAATGTCTCTAGAATCTTCGATATGCCGAAGAAAATGAAATAATGTTACTTTCTTGTTCAGTCTAGAATGATCACTATCAAAAAGTTAAGCATGTAACACATACTTGAAACGTTGCCGTGTTCGTCAACTAAGTGAATACGCACCTTAACAGGAAGATGAGAAAAACACAAGTAACAGAATATAAATTAAAATTTATGTTTTTAACCACATCCGTTGAATTTTTTGCGACAAAAATAATATAAAAAATATTTCCAAGCGTGTTGAAATTGACGCATCATTAAAGAGTTGGATTCAACGATTTTAGTGCTCGTTGCAAGCAACTTTTGTAAGTTGGGCTTGCTATGTGTGTTCTCAAACACAACTGCGATGAATATGGTGTACTAGCTAAGCCAGCGGTTACACCCGCGATGTTTATGGTTACTGCCCAGCACCCAAGGCTTATGGCGTGATGTTATAATAGCCTTTAGCCTCCTTCGATAAATGGGCTAACCAACATAAAACAAATGGACCAGAAGTTCATTAAATAAGCGCGTTCAACGTAACGAACAAACTATTCAGCTCTATTATATTAGAATAGATGATTTTTCGTACTAGTCGTCACAGGAACCAAAAAAAGCAACGCTTTTTTCCGACTTCTCAAAAGAAAGAACTTTGCAGTTTGAAGTATTGCACGTAATGTTAAAAAGAGAGTTACTTATTATGTTTATCAAACAGGCTATTGGGAATATTCAGAGAAACACTAGTTCATCAGCAAAGATCACTGTATTGCGATGCTATTTGATTATGATGCTATCATAAAGCGGTAGGAAAAATGCCTTCTAAATCAATTTGTTTTTCCTACTTTATACGAAAAAGAAGCAGCAAAACGACATGTTTGAACGTGAATCGTTAAAGAAATGGAAAGTAGTATCGTGTTACTTTCCAATTCACCTTGCTACAATATGTATTCTTATATGACACAAGCTCGCCTTGTGGTCCAAGCTGTACCCACATTATGTTCAATATTTTGACAAAAAGTACACGGCACATAATTGCCGTGTCCAATTGGGAATTTGAATTATACGATGAACCAGTCGAACATGGTTCTATAATAAACAAATAAAAATAGAAGAACGCCTCAGCTATAATTATTACTTAAATACAGATATTTGAAATCATGAGTATCGAGTTACAAATTCTTCATCCTACAGCCTTCTGCAGTCCACTGCTGGACAAAAGCATTGTTAGTCAATATAAGGAAATGGCCCAGAATGTGACGCTGGACTTACTTACAGAGTTTTCGTTCTGTTCCCAAAGATACTACTGGCTCTGTCTTCATAAGCCACCTCTCAGGCGTCCCTCACATTATGCATGCGCGTTCCTCGTGCGCCTAATGTGAAGTCGGCCTTACGATACCCACAAGATAAAATAGGGAAGTATACGAGGGTCAAACTGAAAGTTCTTAGAACTGGCCACTTATAAACAATATAATAAAAAAAATATTCTAAAATTTGAAAATAGAACTCTTTGCCAATATTACTGAGTATATATTTCATTCATTTGTCATTTGTTTTACGATTTGGCGGCAAATTGAAAATTGTCTGTGTCACGTCAACATGAATTTAACACGAGAAAATTTTCGTGCAATGATTTTTTATGACTTTCGATGTCATTTAAGTCAACAAGAAAGTTATGATAGACTACGATTGGCCTTTCACGATGAAGCCCCATCTTGTGCGACTGTTTACAACTGGTTTAATGAGTTTAAACGTGGTCGCACTAATCTCACTGATGATGTACGTGAGGGACGGCCTTCTACGGCGACGACTGAAAATAACATCTGTGTTGTGCGGCGTATGATAGAGACTGACAAAAGAGTGACCTATCAGCAGATTCGGACAAGCTTAGGCATCGGTATGAGTCAAGTGCACAAAATCCTCCACGAACATTTAGCGGTCAGGAAGCTGTGCGCCCGGTGGATACCTCATAATTTTACTAAGGCTCAAAAACTCCATCGTGTGGATTGGTGCCGTAAAATGATTGAAAGATTTAACGGAGGTGACTCAAATGCTGTGTTCGACATACTAACAGGTGACGAAAGCTGGATTTACTGTTATGATCCTGAAACCAAAAGACAATCTGCTCAGTGGGTGTTTCCTTTCGAGGAGTTGCCAACTAAAGTGAAGAGAGATCGAAGTGCGGGAAAAAAAATGGTGGCCTCGTTCTTTGGAAGGATAGGTCATTTCGCAACAATTGTGTTAGAGGATCAAAAAACAGTTTCTGCAGAATGGTACACTACCAATTGTTTGCCACTTGTCTTGGAAAAAGTTCGAGAGAAACGACCTCGCAGTAGGATCCTCCTTCACCACGACAACGCCTCGTCGCACACCGCCAAGCGAACGATCGACTATTTGGCGACATCAAACGTTGAATTACTAGGTCACCCGCCGTATAGCCCCGACCTCGCGCCTTGTGATTTTTATTTATTTCCAAAAATTAAAGAAAAACTTAAAGGAAAGCGGTTTATGAATGCTGAAGAAGCGGTGGCTGCGTATCGCGATGCCATTGAAGAGACCCCTAAGGACGAGTGGGCAAAGTGCTTTTCCCAGTGGTTCCATCGCATGCAGCGGTGTATTGACGTCAATGGACAATATTTTGAAAAGATATAATAAAACTAATAACTGGCTAATGTAATCAGTTTTTGATTTTCTAAGAACTTTCAGTTTGACCCTCGTACAAAGTGTTGTATACTTAATTATTCACAATACGCAGAACAAAGCCGGATAATACTTGTGTTGCATGTGTCAAAACAACCTTCTGTAATTTTTTTTCTGTTATTGCCCCATTCAATCAAAGATGCAACCACAGCAGTATAAATGTTGGTAAACCTTCAATACCTACGACGGAGATCATATGCCACAGTTTTCTTTCATAACCGATCGTAAGAGGGAACGAATACATAATTAATTAATTTTGTAACCGGCCATTTGAGACGTAATAATATAATTTGCGTTAATGAATATCTTAGAAGATCTTGTTTCTTTATTAACGATTTTATTAAAAAAAACTTAGCTATTGCCTGCGGCTTCACACGTAGATGTAACGCATATTATTATATCAAGGAAATGAATATAACCAAAACGAAAAGATTGTAATTTATCTGTAGTAACTTTCATTGGATGCGGGCGGCTCAGTATCGGTCTGTGTGAAGAACCTTGGGGTAGGTCTGTGTCCAGCAGTGGACGTCACTAGGCTAAAATGATGGTGACCTTTTATTCCCTCTGCCAACCGCTCGAAAATTTATTTTTGCTTCAATAGTAAATTTATCACCATTTCCAAGATCACATCTATATTTATGATAAAATTAATCGAATTCGGTTCAGCCGTTTTGAAGTAAAAGCGGTACAAACATACATAAATATAAACTTTGACATTTATAATTTCTGTATTAACGACTTTATATTAAAAATAAGACGCGGGTCGTCAACCGGTATCGAACGACCTTCAGTAGCCTTGACTTGTTTCTTAGAAAAATATACTTAAAAATATATAAAAAAATAAGCATAAATAATAAATGACCTGACGGAACTTTACCGAATGCTTGTGTAATTAATACGTGGACTGTGTTTGACAGTGCCATAAGTCACGAGGAATTAGTTTGGGTAAACGGGCTCTGGTTTACAATTCTGACTAGTGTTTTTGTAAAATTTTGTGAATGGCAGCCTCACAGTCCCTTTTAAATTTGAATCCCAGTTGAGTAGTCTAGAATTGATTAGCAAAACTGGTCTTCAATGTTCACAGTATATCTTAGCGTTACTGTCCTAGCAGAATGAGATCCTCTCGTCTTAACATAGTGCAGATTGGCGCCACTCAAAGTGTGAATGGTGGCATCGTTTGCGTTGTCGAAAAGCGTTTAATTAAAGTTTGTTTCTGTAGTGTCCATTGCCGGATATCTGGGAATTCGAAGATACAATATCCTTGAAATATTGAGAGGCGCTACCTCGAAAATGTATGGCCTACCTCGAAAATGTATGCCCTTTTTGATTACAGATTTTAAAGCAGTGAGACACTCCAGCAAAGTGAAAATTTTATATATTATTTATCAGGCCTTTATCTAGGGACTGCTCGGACAGATACACGATTGGAAGATTTTCGCTCCATAGAATTTTAATTTCAAAAACATGCTTTATCTAAATATTTTTACGGATATTTAAAGAAATACTTGACTTTTCGCCTTGAAATTGCTACTTACCGAAAGAAGATTTAGTTTATTAGGGACTGGTCGAACGATTTTTTTCTAAATCGATTATTACTTGAGTTGTGAACGAAATAAGATTTCAGACAGTTCCGTGATGGCATGCCATTTCAAAAACCGTGCGATATTCAACTTTATAGCTAACACTTAGCGATGACCTCTGCATGATTTTTGACCTTCGAGGTAGCCTCTTAAGCCGTCAATTCTACAAGCAGACTGGCTCAAATTCAAATGTATGTACCCTTTACCTTATACTTAGCTGTGTATCTAACGCTATCCTAAGCTGAGAATCTTCTTCTCTGTCGTGTGAATGTCCATTTAAATTATGCGCGAATCTAGTGAAAGAAAATATATGGCATAACCTGCCGTAATACGACTGATTATGCCATGTATTTTTTTTAGAACTACGACAGCAAAACAAGTCTGGACGTTCCCCTGCTAGCATATTAGTTGAGACTTTATGTAATAAAAAACCCTAATATATTACTTCCATGTACTTTTGGTAAATGGAAATATTATTTAGATAGCTGAATATTTTAAGGAATTCGAGATTTTGCCTATGTGAATTTTTGTACTTATATATTATTTTAGTATTGTCATGATGGTCTCTTTGTATTCAATTCGGTCAAGAAATTCAGATTGTTTAAACTAAACCAAATCAATATCATTATTTTTGACTTATGATACCGTCCTGGTCCGTGTGGTGACGGATTAAGAATACGGAATGTCACCACTCCATATCATCTCATGGATGTCGTAAGAGCCGACAGAGGGAGCATATTATGCAGAGAACAGCACTGTAAGAGAAGGAAAACTTGACACAAACTCTATACCGACCCGTTTGGCCAGCGTGGTATAGTTGGCCAATTTCTCCTTTCATAGGAGAGGCCTAGTCCAGCAGTGGGCTGTTAAAGGCTGATGATGAATGATACCCTAATTCCCGCTGCCGTATCATCAATACCTACAAATAGGATCAGCAGCAGGCATTATAGGCACACTGATATAGATGACATTTATGACACTCTTGAAGTCTTGGAATCCGTAACAAATTTAATCAGTAGTATATTGAGGAGAGTTAGATAAGATACTAAGGGCGTTCGCAAGGCTAGTTTCTGAATCTCCCAATGAACTCGGCATACAATATAGTACTAGAATATGGCATAATTTTGTTTATTAAAACATAAAATTTTATTATCACTCAACTTGAAGAGTATAATAAATTCGTTTCTTATCAACTTATTTATGAATATTATAAATAAAAACCTTGTTACGGATACTAATAGTTGTATCTGATAAATAAATATTAATTACGTGATTTTGAATTCATGTTTATGTAATGTTATTGACAAATAGTTAAATTATTGGGTTGATCTCTATGTTCTTGAACATCCATATTTTCTCCATCTGCAAATGTATGTCAATCCACATTCACATAGACCTAAGCACTAAACGTATTATCATTCCTTTGTAATTTCACGAACTCTATTTTATACAACATAAATGGCGAACAAGTTGCAACAGCCTAAACGTAAGCTCTTTAAATTCGATAATGCCAACTAGGTATCGCTGCAAATGGGTCTTAATCACCCAATGAAACCAGTAGGAATACTACTATGTTATGTATCTTTTATAATACAGTGATGCGCCCTTCATCATTATCATCATCATTACATATAAATAAATACGTAACGTATAATATGTGAAAGGCAATTAAGACTTTTATTGGATAAATAAGTAATTAAAACTCAACAGCGAACAATAAACATAATATATTTAAGAATTTTACACGATGACTTACAAAAAGTGGCTTTAATTAAAGAACGTTTACAAGGCGTAATTCCTATAAATTACTTGCGATAGGCGTTGTCAATAAACTACGTACATTCGGAAAAATATTCAAACGTTTTACAGAACAAAAGTGTTGGGATTCTTCGGTCTCACAAATACTTGGGTATATCGGAAAATTTGGACTAGATTGAGTTGGGTGGTTCGTTCCAAGGGATACCTGCGATATATTCCACTTAGTTGGCAGGTAAAGTATTGGACAATACATTTGAATAGACTTGGGATCGGTCCCCACAAATATGTGATATCGAAACGAAGTGCAATGATACTATTTACTAAACAAACGTAAAGCCACTGTCACTCTGCACGCGTTTTTGTACGAAATTCGACCGGGCGAACATATACGAATATAAATATGCGTATAATTGCGGATATTGAAGTACTATTAAAGCATACACACTATCGACATGAAGTCAAAATGCCGGAGGCATTCAGTGTAAGAGCACAAATAGTTAAAAATCGACATGTAACGCAACCATTCGTTCCTTTCTGCACAAAATAATTACTATAAGGGTGGAATTTGACTTCTTATAAGGGTGGAAGCTTTGAGGTAATGAAAATAACAAAAGCAGTTATGTAACTGTATCTCTAATAGACATCCACAAACCAAAGGCATGTATTAATTATATAGTTTCGACAATCGATATCTGAAGGTAGTCCCCGTAATTATTTTTCTATGACAAGTACCACTTGGTCAGCCAAGTTTAGCAAGAGCAACAATAAAAGACTGCGAAGACCGACATAAATCAATAGGTTTGCCATTTCATCAAAAACAGTTTAGATCGCGCTAAATGAAGTTTTAAAGCATTATAAGCACTAAATTAATCGTTTTAAATAAAGTCCATTAAATCTTTTCAACTCAATGAAAATCAAACACGTATACGCAGCGTAATTAAATACGACAGTTAATGAGCACTGACTAAAATAGAAGGTACATATTTAAGTGAAATGACTAATTTAAGTAATGAATATTGTCGACACGACTGATAAGTTGTGACACGGCTCTTGCTTGTCTAAATATGGTTAGGGATTGTCCTCTATAGGCGTATGGTCTGCGACTAATAGTTTGCTGCTGACAATTTGTAGCCAATAGTTGCGGGTTATAGTTTGCTCGCAAGGAAATTGAGTGGTACAGCAAATCTTACGTACCCACAAAAAATCAACTTTAGCTGCAATTGTCTGGTTGCAGAGTGATAGGTACGTTTTATATAAGAGGACACTCACACACAGTCATCTTATCCCACACTAAGCAGACCTTATACTATGGTAACCAGACAAGTGATAAATCTGATACAAGAAACCTACCGGCAGTTTTTCAAGAATCCGGGATATTGCGCAAAATATTTGCCTTATCTGAATGTAACATTTATACATTTTTAGATTTATTTATAAGTATAGACTTTTATATTTCTAATCAACTAACAACGCCAAGAAATTCATATTTTCTGATATTAATATCAATAGAAGTTTTCTCGAAACCATTAGGTTTTAAGCTATCAGTGGGAATATCAAAGCTTTTACCAATATAAATGATATATGTATGTAGGTATATCAAGGTATCATTATAGAAAGAAGAAAGAAAGAAAGAAAATACGTTTATTGTTGCAGTATGAATCAAGTTTACAAAAGTTATATGAAATACATATGGTAAATATCTTAAAACTAATATATATACATATTATAATCTACCTTTATATAATAAAAAAAGAGTAACTGTAACAACAAGGCCCCATTCAGCTTAATGCAGTACAGTGACTTATGCCACTAGACTGCGCTGATTTTCTGTGAAGACCTTTCAGCTGATCCACGGATAACAAGCCAACAATACATCATAACTATGTATACCCGGGTAACATGAAAAGAAGTGGTAAAAAAACACAATGAACTTAACTAAAATCCTATAACTATACTAGCCACTGCGTCATGCGAGATAGGGCCGCGATAATAACAAACTGGTTTGTTGATAAACAAATATTCCACAATAAAAAAATGTATATTTATATACCATTATTGGCATAATATAATGGTTCAATCTAAATGTATCTCATCGAAAATGTGAAATCCAATAATAAAACAGTTATAAAAAATTGTAACAATTTCTCAGAAGTATAAAATATTCCATGTTTAGGGGTATTTAGCATATAAAATAATAAAATAAGTAGCTTCACAGATAGTATAGAAATATAGTATAAATTATGATTAGAAATGTGTAAAGCTTATGAATTTCTGTAAACATAAAATATACGCCTATGAGATGTGTTGCTTTCTATTTCTATAATTCTGAAAATCATTGTTAAAACTAGACAACATTCGAAATTACTCATTTTATCTCTTTCTGCAGAACGGTAATATTGTGTATCGTGTAGGTCAACTGTAGTAATAGCTCGAACTATTTTCATGATTTCTCTTTCGTTTGAAAATATGCCTTCCTACAATAGGTTCTCCAATGTATTTATAGTATTTTAAGAAGACAAGGAAAACATTCAACTGTTTCTTTTTGGTATAACTAATCCTATGCTTATAAGTATATTTTTATGAAAAGATTACCATTAGGAAGAAAGATATGACCTTTGCAAAGGGATAACGATATTCCAAGATATTATTTTAGGCGAGCATTAAATATATGAAATGCCAAAACTGTGTGTCCTGAAATGTCACAAAGGACTTATAATTTACGGAGGTTATTCTAAAACTGGTCACTGTCTTGTCTTGTTCGAAAGCAGTTTTTTTTTTAAATACAGTTATAAGTCAAAACTACACTAGAAGTACGTATAATTATATCTATATTTAATGTCTTGGTGGATCTATGGATCAATCTAAGCTTTGAGTTTTCCAAAGGTAGGATTTTCCTTATACCTATTATTATTGTTAGGTATTATGATGTTAGATAATGTAAATAATATAGTATAGTGTAATAATACCTTTCTACCTTTTTACTTATGATTAAAAGGAGACCAAGCAAAATATAACTAGAACCCTACGGCATAAGGGATAATCTTGTGTGAAATACAACCATGATTATGTTTTATATTTATTTTTACAAGTATTCCATCTTACTACCACTACACATTCGTCCTTCTGAATCCGAAGTAGATATGATTAAAGCAACCCTTCAAGAAGCAATCCGTGAAGATCATAAGTGGGTTTGGGTAAATCACCATACTACGGACAGATCTTCAGTCCACCATCATAAATTCAAAATAAGCTCTATATTAAACAAGATAAGGTTCAATTTCGCTTGCCATTTGCATAATCACTTACGATTCAACAAGCTAAAAGGATACGGACTTCTATTTGCCCTCAGCTTCTAAAAAATATTTGTTTATTAGGATCTCGGACCAAAGGTCGTTTCCCAATCGATTTCGCGTGGATTATAACCGTCCATCCTTTGACCTCAGCTTGGGAATCTTGGGAAAATATTGTACTCATTTTTTCCGCGAAAGCTGTTAGTTAGCAAAACATTTTTAGAAGAGAACGTTATAAAGTTTTCAGGAGTTTTTATGTTGGCGTCGGTTTTGCACGATTCGTTTTCTGAAGTGCAAAGTCGGTTAAATTTGCGATAATGACCTATAAAAGAATAACGAATGGGAAAAAATGGCCTTTTACGGCATTTGGCAATCTTTTTTACTAATTCTAATGTAGAGTAACCTAAAAGATTCAATGTACTGCCTATGCATGTCTGATTTCTGTCACAAATGATATACATTTCGTATTTACAGACATGATTCTTTATATTTCTGCACGAAATATATGATTTTGGAAATTACGCTGTTATCGGCAAGCAACCGACTCATAATTTAACATGCACCCTTGCCCAAAAATGTCAAATATAAAATAGCGGGAAACACGATTCGTCCCTAAAATTATGCTCCTCGAATTTCACGATTTTAGGCACGGTTTATCGATTAGCTCGTACCTAATACAGTACGGCAAATAGATTCGTAGAAAGCTTGGTTCAAAATATGGGGATAACAAAGAAAAACTATTTTATTAATCAAATTCAAATATACCTACACTTTTGCCTCTTTAAAATACGATTTTTGCTAAATTACGTTGGGTCGGAACATATTTGAGATAGATCGTTCTGCGATTCTCGAATAAATGAATATATCTGGTTTTGCAAAGTATTAAAATGTTATGTAAAAGTTTAATTTGCTAAGCAACTCTACGAAGCGGTGACGTGGAAGGGCAAATATTGACTTTTATAAATGTGCACATTTTACGCCAGCAAGGGATTAATTTATCCCCGATACTCGTGATCGTTTCATGGGTACTCCTCAGTACAGGTGCCATCACATTCTAGATTGGAATTCTCAAAGGGCGTCTACGTGTTAGATTTATTTCTCGTAATAGGCAAATATAATATAAATAAAAAAAAAAACTAGTACCTCCCGCCAGATTCCAAGGATTCCGCAATAAACAAAATTGCCAACAAAACTATGCCAGAAAAAATTACGAAAGATAAGACAAAAATGCATTTTAACATCACCAAACACTAAAGAATATTATAATGAATTATAGAGTAAATAAATCTCGGTCATAGCTCATCAACTGTAAGCTCTGATAAATGCAAACTCCCTTTCGAAACGGTCCGTGACGAAAGACAGCTTTAGGAATTAGTTCGCATCCCCTAGAAACATGACATTGCCACTTTTGAGGGTAAATTTATTTTCCTTGAAAATGACGCTCTTTGAGCTTCTTTCGTCCGACGTCGATTTCAATTTCTGTGACGGATAGGTTAAAATTATGAGGTTTTCAACAAAAGAACGTTTTATGAAAGACTATTGTTGTTTTTGCTTTAAGGAAAATTGAAAGTTTAATTTGAAAAGGTTTATCAGTATTTGTGTGTGGCTTTTCGAGTGATTATCATAACGGTATTCTTTGTAGTAATATATACCTAAGTATTATGTTAATTTTTCCGTTTTATTCTGATCTACGCAGCACGAGGCGTATAGGAATCTTGGTGAAGAGTGCCTGTAAGTTCCTGCCTTTTTTTCAATTAAGCTCCACTTTCTGGAAAGACAAATTTATCCATTTTTCAATACTCATTAGAATATTTTTTTGAATAATGGTGTATTACATTTACCAAGCAAGTGACGTGCTGTTGTCTCTGCCTACCCCGACGGGAAAAAGGCGTGAGTATATATATTACCTATGTGTAAAAAATAGTTATTTTTTGTTATCAAACATCTTTGAGTTACATTGAAGCTTTTGCAATTATTAGAAGTATAGCTAAAAAGTAAAACACCTTCAATAAGATTCATTATTTACTGACAGAATCTTTGTCGTTATATATTACATAATCAGAACATACGACAAGAAAATAGGAGCGTATATACGCAACTAATGTGTGTTAATTCTATATTATACAGACCTAATGAATAATTATTGTAGTATAATATTTTGGGACGGTATTACATAATATTGCGGTACTACGCATTGTTAGGCATAACAATATCGTGTGGTGACATTAATTTTCATAAAGGAGGGCTATAATTACGTAGGTACGCATAGATTTGAAGGTATTATTACTATTCATTTGTGTCGCATGTCATGCATATTATATCTGAACTTATTATAAAAAAGATAACCCTTTTCTTCCTGTATTTCTGTATGTAGACGAATAGATTTAGTTCGGTTACAATAATAGAAAGTGTGATTCTTGAAAAGGTTTATTAAGTGCATAATTCACGCAGGTGGGGCCAGGAGTGAAGTCTGGTTGTGTAGGTACAATCGAACAACTTCCCGCTAGACCAACATAAGTGCGAGAATCGCTCAGCAGGACATCGTCGCTTCCAGCACTACTTTAGACACACATTGACACTCGTATACAAAACAAGTTTCTAGTGTGCCTCGATTCTATGAGCGAGCCAAGGGATATTTTCCAAAATATTGGCCAAACTGGTCCACCGCCTACTCGTTTGACTGTACATGGCGTAGTAGTTTAAGCGCCGCTCCTCCGTTTAGCTCTACACGCCTAAAGGTTACCTATACGAACCGAAAAGAATTACAAGAAAATTCTTCGCTTTTACCGAATTATACGTAAGACTCGTTGCTGAATATGAAGTAACCCAGCCTGAGTGTTTATACATTAGGCGACCTTTTCCAAAGTCCTAAAGAAACCCAAGCTAATATAAATAAAACAAGCATGCCTGCCACCCACAAAGAGAAACCAACTTCACAAAAAAAGACTAAAAAACAATCGGCATTTTCCAATAAAGTAATAAAACATTGTGACTAATCAATTCTTTAGTCATCACAAAACTCCCTTAGGAACCAAACTTAATTTTGCGGAACGAAAACATATGACAAATAATCGGAACCTTATCTCTGAAGAAATAGGTTCTAAAGTTGAGTTTTATTTTGATTAGTACGGATTGGGATTGTAAAATAGAATGTTGTGGTTAACTATCGAATTCGCGTAGTCGATCAAGGGTACGTTCATTCAATTCATTCAGTTGGACTGTTAGCCGATGAAGCGTATGAACGGGGACCACCTGAACTAATTTCTATTACTTGCTTCGGTCGCTCGAATGTATTGGTTAAAAAAGGTATTATGAGTTTCCAAAGGTACTTTTGTCGGTTCTATTTATTTTTGTGAATTTAGAAGGTCGGATTGGTCGAACTGGAATTTAATTATCCTTTCGTTCGTGTGCTGTGTTCGGAATTAATTTTGACTACAGATACTTGTTTGGATTTGGTATTTTTTACGGAAATATAATATAAATTGTTTTGTGTGTATTCGTGTTATATTATTTTGTAAAGTTGTTAGCTCTGTGAGTTTGGTAAGCCCGTTCGTTAGCGAGACTTACTGAGCTTAATGCTAGAACGTGTCTAGAATAAAATCATATTTCTGTTATTGAGTTAATAAATTCAGTATTCACTATTACTTACATCCTCTGATACGTTTCAACAAGATCTGAAACAAAAAATAAATGGCACATTAATATTTAAAGAAAGAAAAATTAATCTTTCATATCAGCATTACTGAGTGCATTTGGTTTATTGTCAAACCAGATTCAATAGAATATCAGATTTTAACTTCTTGACTGAATACAGATAAAAAAAATTAATATACCTAAATTCTTAAGTTTTGTTGATTTGTACACATCCTTATATCTCAGGACCTCCATCACGTTAAAACTTGAAAATAAAAATATAGCTGCTGTTTGTCTAACGTTTTGGCATAGGTTGCACCAGAGGTGGTCACACGAAATGACTGGCAACACCGTAGTATACAGCTATACTAATTAATTCTCAAAAATAAGGATAATAAAAATTAACGACTAATTAACTAGCAGGTTGCAGTTTGTTGAAGCTGAGCTACATTTTAAAAGTAGGTACCGGGTCACATTTATTAAAAAACGTCATCTAATAACACTTTCAAACACTTAAGGCAGTACTGTCCATAAATTTCACTATAATGGTGCTGATACACCTGAGAATTCACTTGTAACAGAACAGCGAGCATTCGCCGTTTTTTGTTTTGTTGAACTGAACAACGAATAGAACCGAACATGCTACGAACATTTTCACCATCTTTCTAGCGTACGCTTAATCAGCAAAAAACGTTAAAGCAAATTTACTGTCCATTTGCTTGAATGCTCGCCAGAGAGCTCGTCAGAATGCTTGCTACAATACACTCGTCTGTTTTTTTTTTGTTTTGTAACATTCGCAAGAATGCTTAAGTGAATGCTTAAGTGTATCAGCAGCATAAGATCCGTCAAATACCTCAATATATTCTAATCAGCGTAAACATAATTAACTTCTAGAAGTCACGTTTCTATCAAATATTTTAGTTAACAGGTGTGATGATATCATAAATTGATGGCGGAACCATTTTAATATTGAGATTGTTGATTAATTTGTGTCACTTAGTAATAAATTGCTGTGCAGATGACAGTTGAAGACATAAAAAAGAAATTAAATTATTTTATGTCTGAGAGTTAATATCTAAGGTTATTGAGTGGTTATATCGGCGTGTGATAAGGCTAAGTGGTTTTACGAAAGTTAGGGGACTAATACGTGATGGTTTTCTATATTCTTTGAGAAGCATATTTATTAAAAAACCATAACCTAGTGAATAACATGGTCATGCGTGTGACCATCCAAAATGTCAGGTGCCAAAGTCGTCTATAAAGTCATTAATTTTATTAGCTACAGAACTAAGTTCGACTGAGACGATTATTTTTCATTCGTTGTAAAATCTTCTGAAATTTGTCTAACGACTTCATTTATGTGTCGCTCTTCTAAATAGTTCATCTCTGCTATAAATTTATGAAAAGCGGTTAAGTAAACCCCTTATTTCTCATAGACCAGTTTCTGAGTATGACGACACAAAGAGAATATATAGCAAATATATATAAAAATACATTTAGAGTTTACTTGTAAATACTACGCTAGATTTACCCGGCAAATAGACTTTTTCTGTAAGTGATAAACCCGATTAATGGCATGTAGTATTTAAGTATACCATTGTGTGAATAATGCTCTTAAACAATAGCACCCATTCTACTCAATTCCTTTCTTTAATTCCTTATCAACATCAAATACGGCGAAACAGTTCACACAGTATAATAATCCCTTGTCCAATTACACCAAATTCTACAATTAAAGGGCTCTTTTAAACTCGACTTCGAAACCCTTCGTTCAGTTAACGTGTTTGAATTTAAAAAGTCAATAACATTAGGAAAATTGTTATTGTATAATTAACCAACTGCGGGCAACAATGGTAATGACTTTAAACTTTGTTCAATTTTGCGTGTGTTCGTGTGTTGAATAAAATTTAGATTGTTTGTTTTGAGTGACTGCGAATTACTTTCGCCTTCGGTTATTTATTCATGCTGCGAAGTTCTAGAAGTGTATAAGTAAATATATGTACGAAAATATCAGGTCTTTTCGTATGTAGCAGTTTAGATAGAAATTTTGCTATATTTCGCCGGCTGACTCATTTTCGAAATAGGAAGAGCTTATAGCAATCTTAAAACACTGCCTCCGTGGTCCAGTGGATAGCGTATGCGACTGCTCATCGGAGGTCCCGGGTTCGATTCCCGGGTCGGGCAAAAGTGTAACTGGTTTTTTCCAAATACTCAGTAGCAGTCCGGAGTTTGGTGATGTGCCCGGTAACGGCAATAGTCTCGCCCCCTATTACGTGGGACCTATTCACTTTTGCCCGACCCGGGAATTGAACCTGGGACCTCCGATCCGTAATCGCATACCCTATCCACTGTACCACGGAAGCAGTCTGTTGTACAAACTACTTTTCTGA
Organism: Euclidia mi; assembly: GCA_944739405.2. Taxonomy (NCBI): domain Eukaryota; kingdom Metazoa; phylum Arthropoda; class Insecta; order Lepidoptera; family Erebidae; genus Euclidia; species Euclidia mi. Next base: position 64,462,178 of record OX123193.2, on the reverse strand, counting down.
TTTTGCCTTTACCAATATTCAAGCAACGGACACAAATAATGGGTTCTTTGTGAATATAGCAAAGTAAATGTAAACTTGACATAACAATTTATGGATCACACAAATTAGTCTCGTATTAGGATCGTATCTACTGCCCTTGACGTAGTGTCAAATGTTGAGGTGGCCGCTCAAACCACTACGCTATACGTGTAGCCAAACAAATCAAATTATACATTTAAAACAAAATATCAGAATCAGTCAGAATCAGAATCATAATCAGTCATTTATTCACATGAGATGGTATTACAAGTTGTTACATAATAATAAAGTACAAGACATCTCGCCTGCAGTAGGCATGTGAAAATTTAAATATTTCAATTATACAATCAATAAATACAATAATACTAAACTATATTTTCTTATAAACAAATGGACCACAGTAAGAATACATATAATCTTACATTAATTTATATTTATTTATAGTTTAGGTATTCATTGATGGTGTAAAAACAGTTTTTCAATTAACCATGCCTTTAATTTTCGTTTGAATTGGGTTATGGGAAGTTCTCTGAAAGCACCTGGAATATGATTGATTATATACTTTTATGCACATCATTAAACAATTATTTTTATGATATGTGCTTCTACATGCTATCATTTTCAATTTCGTGGGGTCCTTTGATTGGAACCTTCAATCTTACCGCACTCTGGTAAACATGTGTTCATGGGTTTTCACAAACATTCCCATTTCTAGGATGTACATCGATACCAAGGTCAAAATACCAAGATCCTTGAAAAGTGGTCTGCATGACTCAAAAGGCCCGGCTCCACAAATTGCTCTAACGCACTTTTTCTGCATAATAAACGCTCTAGTAATGTGAGTTGAGTTACCCCACAATAGCAGACCGTACCTCAAAAGAGATAACATGACCATGGTAGGCTGTAAGAGTTGCTGCTTCATTGGTGGTTCTCTTTAATTCTCTTAGAGCATATGTAAACCTACTAATTCTTTTGCATTATATCCGTACTACCCATATATAAAATGTGTACAGGTATATCCAGAATGTATCAAATTAGAAAGGCCTGACGGCGTAAGGGGTTCACTTTAATTACATACGCATTGACCTAGCCACCTCTTTGCCAGTTCTCTTGACACCCTTTGCTGGCACCTTTGTAAGAACTGCCTGCTCATATTTATAATAAGGTCGGCCGTAATTTTAACTGGCCGGCTGGAAGCGGTGTTCTTTTTATGAATAGGCGAATTAAAAAAACTGTTTTGTTTTTAAGGTTGTATATCTTCCAACAAGTAAAGATGCTGCTGCGTTAGTTTGGTTTATATTTCTAGAAGCCTTCTAAATTTCAAATACCATGACCACGGGTTTTCAGACTGTACATCCATGGCCATAATACTGGCAAAATGCCAAAATATCAAATACTCGCAATAAACTTTGGTGGTTCATACGCTGAAAGACGATTTGAAATTAATTTTAATAGCCTCGAATGATTAAAAATAGTATCAACAACTGGCAAAAAAATTAACAATAGCTGGCAAAATATTGTTAAAATTAGATATTATTTATACAACGCAACTACTGCCTACTGATATAACGTCTCGTATATTAAAAACAAACAAACAATTTAATCCCAAACATCTGATCAAAATAACAACGACCGAATAAACACCACCGCTATCTATAAAATAATAATTAAGTAATCCAAGACTCTAATAAGAATATCTTTAAAAAAATAAGGCGGAGAATTTCCATAATGGACACTATAGAAGTCCCTTAGAGCCCTCACAGTGAATGGGCCAAGGGACTGATAATGGCTCTCCATTTTCAGAGGGCCTGTTTGAGACTTCTGATGATAACGGTCAGATTAGACTATGGGAGGGCTTGGGACTGACACGTCCCGGCTTGTCGGATGATATTCAAGATGGCATTATAACTGCCTGATTTTTGTTGAGATGAAATGTTGATCTTTTTGAATGGATCGTCCTATCTCTGCGTACATTAATAACTAGCTGCTTTGGGAATTGAATAAAGGAGGGTATGACAGGTATTATTTGAACACAGACTATGCTAAGATCATTTTATAATGATAAGTCTCTTTCTGGATATTAGCGCTATGACTAAAATGTTAGTTCGACTTGCTTCAATTTTATTGGTCGTAATGGTTTTCCGTAAGCAATCATCGCATGAGCAATAATTAAGTATAGGTATGCCGTCAAAATAAGTAGTCGCACTAGTTTCTACAGATAATTAACAAGATAAGATCGAGAAAAATGTAAATGAATACAATTTTGAAATCATAAAATCATACGTTAAAAGTTCTTAACAGAATGACCTACTATAAAATTTGTGTAAAGTAGTTTAATTTCGATATGCATACGTAATGTTTGTCTTTCAAACATTAACAACAAAATCAGATACGGCATATCAGGCTTAAAGAAAATATCACTTGTAACATTTATGTTACAGCGCCGTTAACCAACTTCGTTCAAAGTTTGTAACATCAATGTACACAATCGTCGATAGATAGGTAAGTACATGCGTGCGATAACACTGCTTTGGTATGCAAATCATCTGATAACCATGCCGTATTAATTAGTTTGCATTCGATGAATTTATCGCTGTTTGACGGTTTCGATAGAAAAAGTGTATCAGCTTATCTTGTCCCTTCAGATGTGGAAACAGCTTCATCTATTTGTAATAAACTATATATTGAAAAATACGTGTATAACATAAAACTAAGCTCTTTGACTGGTTTTAGATGATAAAAAATTGGCTCAAAATATTTGATCAAATAAATTCCATGTTTGTGTAATGAGATAATCCAAACATTAACATTTTACTTGATACACAGATAAGTATGTCAAATTGAGGTTTAAGTCAAGAAATTAGTTTTGTTGGTCTTATAAATATATGGTACAGTCGACAATTTCGAACCTTTTCCCAGAATGAGAAATTTTCTGGAATTATTCTACATATCTTTACTGCACTTTAAGGCAGCGATAGCCGAGTGGATATACCAACAGACTGCCATGCAGAAGGTATCGGGTTCGAATCCACGGCGCGCACCAATGACTTTTCGTAGTTATGTGCGTATTGAATTGTTAATTATCGCTTGTCACGTGCCTCGGAGAGCACGTTAAGCCGTCGGTCCCGGTTGTCATGAAGATCTTTGACAGTCGTTACAGGGCGTCAGTACCTTCTAAATAAACTGACACTAGTCTAAACCATGGAATATCGCTATCCCTTCGGGTTGCGGAGGTCAGACAGGCAGTCGCTCTGTGGAAAAGCTAATATTCAGCCAAATCCGGTCAGACTAGAAAGCGGACCCCAAATTGAATCTGGGATAATGCTAAGAGGATGATCTTTACTGCACGCATCTATATCAATTAATCTATATCCATAGTAATTCTAATACTAACACAATGGTCAGATGTCATAGCTTATCGTATGTCATGAATCTGCAGATATTTGTTAAACTAGGACAGGTAAAAAGAGTTGAAGTTGACAAACGACTAAACTAGATTAATGACTGTAGAGGTTGTGGTTGTGAATTAGGTAAAAAGGGCTGAATCTGGATATATATAACAGAGGAAATCATAAAAGGGTCGGCTAGAAAAATTAAAATGTGCCTAGAAGTCAACAAAACAGGTAATTTTAGAATGGATCGGTATCATAGTTAGTAGAATTTCAAATACCTCAACTACATTCCATATAAACATTCACAGTCTTTTTTATACAAACTACAATCAGAACAAACTATTGAGTGTAAATTGTATGTTCAATACTCGGTGAAATTTGATGTGTAGTTTGTAGATAATTGTAATAGTATCCTTTACTATTACAATTATCTACAAGTTGTGTATATGCGTGTGTGTATCTATGAATAATTTCAGTGTACGTACTTGATTTAAGCACTAAGGGTAGCGACACATTTGCTGAAAGTTCGGCACCGATACTTTAGCGATGCTTTAACGACTGCATTTTTCGTCATTGGCATCACGCATTATACAGCGGCGGCTAACTTTTAATTGCGTAACGCTCAGCGCAATGGGAAGCTCGACTAAAGATTTGGTGGGGTACTGAACGTGTCGTAGTATCGGCTAATGTGTTATACGGCCTGTTTCAATATTCGATCTATCCATGGATTGAGATACATTCTTAAGGTAGTAGAGCCTTGCTGATTTCAGCATGAATGGGCCGGCTCGACCGGAATAGTACTACCCTCTCACAGAAAATCGACGTAAAGTAACAGTACCTAAACTGTTGCGTTTCGTTCGGTGAGTGAGAGTGCCGGAGGCTCTATCCACTATTCCTTCTCCCTCATCCCACTCCTCATCCTATCCCTTTTCCCAGTCCCAAGGGGCGTCAACGCACTTGTGACTCCTATGGTGTTGCTTATGTCCATGGGCGGCGGTAATTGCTTACCATCAGGCGATCCGTCTGCTCGTTTGCCGCCTATTGCCATAAAAAAATACATTGTTCCTTTCTACCCGCTTAATTGAATATTCGATCTACTCATGGACATGGAGATTTGAGATACATGTTTGACTTATTTTCTATGGAGCTTATGTCAAATATTTATCTATCTCAAAACCATGGATAGATCAAATTTTGTATTCAGATGATAGAAAATTAGAAATACAGTAGCAGGCGTATTCGACCGAACGTTCGGTGTACTAAGTGCCGCTGGTATGTCACAACACTCAGATTGCTTATACCTGATAATGTAATTGTAGTTACAAAGTAACATACTACAATTATTTATTGAATTTTCGCTGAAATGACTATTGATCTTTTCATAATTTGTAGTTGGTGTTACAACACTTTAGTACAGAACATTGGTGCTGTATGTTTATTGCTTTTGCTATGGGCAAATTATTATTTACTTTATAAAGGAAAAGGCTCGCAACAAGACTGCAAGAACTATAGAGGCATTAGCCTTCTCAGCATTTTTGGCAAATTGTATGCGAAGGTACTGATTGAAAGAGTTATGAAAGTAACCGATAAGAAAATATGGGATGTACAAGCGGGATTCCGAAAGGGTATGGGATGTACGGATCAGGTTTTTTCCTTGCGAAGCATAGCCGACAAACTTTTGGCCAAAGGTCAAAAGGCCTATTGTGCATTCGTGGATTTGGAAAAGGCTTGCGATAAAGTGGTGAGGAATGAAATGTGGTCGGTGCTGTCAATGGATGGGGTGGTCAGCAGCCTCATTCGAGCTCTGAAATCCCTTTATGAGGATTCTAGAGCTTGTGTGAGGACAAACGGGGCATATACTGACTGGTTTACCATCAAGAAAGGAGTTAGACAAGGATGTGTAGCGTCGTCGTGGCTGTTTAACCTCTTCATGGACAGTTGTTTGAAAGATTTAAAACATAGTGACTGCGGATTAAGGATGAATGGGTTACTCGTCAAATGACTCCTTTATGCTGATGATCAGGTAATACTTGCGTCTTCAGCGGAGGAGTTGCAAGAGATGGTAACAATAAAGCATGGTGCGTTAGAGAGGTGGTTATGGTTTTTGAAAAGGAGGAATGCGTTACGGCTTGTAATGTTTTGGTCGATGGACAGCGAGTGGAACAAGTGAATGAGTTTGTATACTTAGGTACGTTGTTTACATGAGATGGTAAGAATGAAAAAGATATTGAAAGAAGAGTTAATGCAGGTAATAGAGTGAATGGAGCTCTGAAGGCGTTTATGAACAGTCAAAACGTGTCCAAAAAGGCACGTTTGGCTGTGCATAGAGGGGTGTTAGTGCCTACCTTATGTATGGTAGTGAAAGTTAGGTATGGCAGAAGAGACTTGAACGTAGAATAAATGCTGTAGAAGTGAGAGCACTGAGAAGTATGTGGAAGTGAGAAGTATGTATCTTTGACCGACAGAGTAAATAATAGTGTGATAAGAGAGTGGTGTGGGGTAAAAGAAGATGTAGTGACAAGCATCGAGAAAGGCATGTTAAGATGGTTTGGGCACATGGAGAGGATGGATGACGAAAGACCGACATAGAAGATATATAAGGCAAATGTGAATGGGACAGGACGAAGGGGAAGACCTAGGTAGACGTTCTCTGACCAGATTGGAGACATCCTATAAAAGGACAGGTCAGAAGTACCCTTAACAGAAGAGCATGCATAAGAAACTTGATGGAAGTGAATGAAGCAAAAGAGGTATGTCAGGATCGTTGCAAATGGCGTTCCGTAGTCTCTGCCTACCCCTCCGGGAAACAGGAGTGAGTCTATGTATGTATGTATGTATGTAAATTATTATTTACTATAATTCGCCCGCGGCTCCGCCCACGTGAATGATACACCTAAACGTTCCTTTGAAATCACACAAGCTTTTGGTGAAAACTTTACCAAAATTTGTTTGTTAGTTTTTGAATTTATTGCCTTCATACTGACAGACCCCGAGAGGATACATTTTGTCATACGTATGTATTGATTAATAACGAAGTAAATCATATAATTTCTAACATAGTCTAATTAAAAACAGTATTTCAGAAAATGGTACCAATAATAAAAGTAAATAGAAGTTCGTTGTCATATTAGCTTGTTAAAATAAAAATCTAACTAAATAGTAATTGACGAATCAAATACAACTTCTAGTCTTGAACTAAAATAAACGAATACAAACATTTTTAATTAGTTAAAAATATTTTTTCTGATCTTTCAATTTTTTATTTCATTAAATCAATTGATTGCTTTGGAAACACTGTTAATTAGTTACAAGATCTAGGCTAAAACAAATCATTATTGCTTATTTTACATAAGCAATTGGTACTAACCAATATGATAATTTTGTGCGAAAGTGTGTTTGTTTGTCCTCCTTTCATGCTAAACTGCTGAACGAATTTTGATGAAATTTTGCAGTAATATAGATTAAAATTTTATAATTCCTAGCCTACCATTTGTCGAAATTGTTGACGTACAAGCGGGTAAGCCACGGGCGCAATCTAGTTTGTCAATAGTTGGTGTCGATTACATCGGCGTACAATGTTTATAACAGACATTATTTTAAAATTAAGCCCTTAATATTTAATACTAATAATAGCAATTAATTGATCTATTATTCTGTTATAGTACTATCGTAGCTATTAATCTGTCACGCAACTTATTTCTGATATTCAGCTCTTCGGATTCTATTTCAAGCACCATGTATTATTTTGCTACACAAACCCGGAAATATAAGCCCTTCTTGAGATTGACGTTTCAAAAGAACCCGCCCACATACGCAAATATCCGACACATATTATTACTGATTAATTAACAAGCCTCTCGTAAGACACGTGTATTCTTCAGCAACATAATCTGGCGCTAATTACCTTCCCATCTACCAACACCTGTCATTTAAACCCTTACGATCCCATCGGTCCTTACTCAACCCAAAACTTATGTAAAATTTATCAGCTATCAAGTCCGGCCTGCCTTAAATCCATTAAACCATGATATCGGTCGACGGCTCTCGGATAACATCGAATGTCCACACTATTATGCGAAGAACGGATAAGCCCACTTTGAAACAAGATAGGATACAAAAGGGTGGCCATCAAAATTCGGTGGACGTCAGTACCGTTATTTATCATTTTCCGCCAAAATTTTCACTCAAAGAGACGCGTTAGTGGAGCAGTGTAAGTTCTGAATGATAGGCGATTTATTTATGCGACAATTCAGGTTATAACTTTAAGTTATACGAAAAAGCTAATTCATGTTATAATAAGTCAACACTCCATATAATTTGTGTTGTATTTATTTCTGTTTATATTCTGATATTCTGTCATATCTGGTTAAACTAGTAAGCGCACCCAGGGTCAAAGGCGAGTAAGTCTTAGATGCAACCAGGATAACGCTATGACGATGATGATGATCTGGTGTGGGTTCATATTGTTCATAAGCATTAAATTGTTACCTAAGTGCTTCAGTACTACACCATCGCTACAACAAAAATTGCTAACATCATTCCTGTCCATCCAAAGGTTGCCTGGAAGAGATCGCACTTAGCGATAGTGTCGCCGATTGTACAACACCGTAGTTTAAGATATGTATGTACTTATAATTTTATTGATGTACTGTTATTATCTCTATCTATCTATCCATCATATCATTGATAATTTGCAAGAGTTTAGCCTGTCAAGATTCAAAGTAATTGGTGTATTTTTATACAGAACCGCTGTTGCAAATTACCGAAGACTCGCTAAACTTACCATAGACAAGATAGATCGGTATAAAAAAAGATGAATAAATTTGGAATTGCTCGGAAAAAACTTTTTTTTTATTTCATCTTTATTAATTGCTTTACGTGTACAATTTCGAGATTACATAAACATACATATTTATTCACGTATATGGCAATTACATTAAGTACGCTAATTTATTACACTTATTCGCCACCAGAACGATTTTATCAATAATTACAATTTTTTAATTCATATCCATAATTATGTAAACTCATATAATTATTTGTGTAAAACAATTTATCAAGCTTAATTAGTAATATTTAAGCAACAAATTGGCATATTATTCTTAAGTAACACCAGTTATAATGTGACCTTTTGCCACTCTACTACCACATATGGCCTATATCAAGTGAGTTTGGATAGATAATATTTGTGTAACCAATATGCAAATAGTTGTATATATAATCTATAATCAGGAGCCTATCGAGTATCAGTATCGTGTAACACAAACAAAGAAGATACAAACATGTAGGTAGTATGTAAGTTAACAATACATAAACAGTTATTGTGGGAGTTAGAATATAATGCTGCCGTTTACGAGATGCCTTTCATTGAATAAATAATCATTATGTAATATACAATAGGGCAAAAAAAGATTTAATGATACCCCGACTTGTATGAATTTTACGATATTTATAATATTAATGCCATGGGTGTCGTAAGAGCCGACAGAGAGAGCATATTATGCAGAGAACACCACTGTAAGAGAAGGAAAACTTGATACAAACCCTATACCAACCCGTTTGGCCAGCGTGGTATAGTAGGCCAATTCCTCCTTTCCAAGGAGAGGCCTAGTCCAGCAGTGGACTGTTAAAGGCTGATGGTGTGAATATTAACGGTTTTTAATCTTATCTTAGGCAGTTGATACGTCAAAGCAAAAACCATAAAATGACATCGTTAAAATCAATATTTTAATAACAGTAATAACACGATCAAGATCGATAATGTAATAAAAATTGTGTTACAACATAAAACTATCCAAGGACACCGAAACGTCTAAGAAACGAAGAAACATACTCGTATTAATTTATAGAACAAAGTTCAGGTAGACAAAAGCCAAGTTTTTATGAAGGAGTATCCTTCACTCAAAGTGTGGTCTTGTGAAATGGAACCTACAACCTGACACAGTGCTAAACGGCTGACAGTGAAAAAGCAACCGTTTAGACCATGACACCATACGTATAATCAAATTAAGTCAAATTCAAAAGTGAAATCTCTAACCGCCCAAGACTTAAATCTACCAAGTTTGTCATATACTGTACTAGCATCAGGAAACGTGATACTTTATAAGATAAAAGACGGTAACATGATGTTACACCACTTTTTGTCAAAACATGGTGAGGCAGAAAGCAACCTAAATATAAAGTGCTGATTATGCAAATAGAGATTATTGACAGTTTGAGGAATTACATATTTATAAGACACGAAACTAGAGTCTGGTAGCTCTTTATTTATCGAACAAAAATTAATAAAATGATTGAAAACAGGAATTCACTGCTACTTTTCTTTGATAGTAAGTGTCCTTCAAATATGTACGGGCTTGGATAAATTTGAGTTACTAAGTAAAAGAAGTTCCAATGTCAATTAATAAAAATGATACCATGACATCGAATTGACTGCATTGATGCTGTAGCAGCCTGAAAGCCATGTCATAATAAAACGAGTGTTTTGAATCGTCCACACGGGGTGAACTTTGCATGTCTGGCAGTGAGTCTTGGCATTTTATTGAGACAACTGATCGTTTTTTTGTAAAGTCCTTTGTGATGTTAAGATTCATTCCTAGCGCAAATTGTCTTTTAATGCATTTTAGTACTCATTGACTCCCCGTTATTCACATTTTGCTTGGTATGCTAAATAATTGTTCCATCAGAAAACATTTGCCAAACTTTTATGTTCCTTCCGAAGGGAAGGAAGTTCGTCTTATAATTGAAGCTAATAATAATGAAAACTACGACCATTTCCAAATATAACTGAAATCTCGGAACGCTCAATGGAAAAGTAATTATCGCCACCTGCCCAGTCGTATTCAAATGACAAAATATCTTCATTAAAACATCCAGTTTAAATCCTATTACTCGATCACGTCCGCAGACCATTTTTCAAGCCACAGAATAAAAACGACCAGCAGGAAAAAACATTAACAAGCTAATTAATCAACTTGTACCAGAACACCTAATTGCTTACGCAGGGAAAGAAAATCTTAATGTAGAAGCGAATTTCAGTGTAAGAAAAAGAGCCCGGTGATAAGTTTGCTGATTATAATTTTACTTGAAAAGTGTTTATTGGTATTGAAGCGCTTTTATAAATTTGATATGCTGAATAGCTTAGGGGGAGTGTTGCTTTCTCGGACGAAGTTTTTGGCTTCGTTTTTATTGTAATTTGAAATGCTAGGCGGTTAGTGGTAAACGCTGTAATGCATTACTTTTTAGTGAAACCATCTGTAATTATTATTTACTAACTGTTACACCCACGTTATCTGGGCCTACTGATCCGCACTCGTATGACTCATAGTGTAAAGTTATATAGCCTTCCTCGATAAATTAGCTTTCCCATACAAGAATAATGATTAAATTTGGACCACTAGTTCTGACGTTAGCGCGTTCAACCAAACAAACTTTTCAGCTTTATTATATACTTATAGCTATGGATAGGTATAAATTAATAATATTTATCTATATCCAAGAAAATATTTTGTATTCTGCCGTTTTGGCTAATTCATACTTTGTTAAAATTAATTCATCAAAGTCCAAGGATCATTCTGCTTGCATATTCTTGTCTGACAACTTGTTTTTACTTTCGGAGATCTTTTTTTTATTTTATTTATATACTCACACCTGTATCCCCGAAGAGGTAGGCAGAGGTGTAATATTACACCTACATTTCGCCAGGAATTTTTAGGTCCCACGTAATAGGGGGCGAGCCTATTGTCGTACCGGGCACATTACCAGACTCCGTGCTGCTTCTGAGAATTTCCTAACGGAAAAACCCAATAACTCTTTGCCCGACCCGGGAATCGAACACGAGACCTCCCAATCCCACGCGCACATTTATGCCGCGAGACTAACGAGGCAGATCGGATTCGGATATCTAACCAAAACAATGTTGCGTAACAATGCCTATGTTTCAGATATTCGGATTTTATTTTCTGTATCATTACGTATGAGGACGTGTTCTGAATAGCCTACAAGATCTTGAGCAGGCATTTAAAAGGACATTATAAATCGTTGAGATGTTGGTTGGCCTACTAGCTTCTGTTGCAATGCAATTTTACTATTAATTTATAGTTTGTCCTATGCATTTAAGGCTACTGTTCCGCTCTCGTGGCTCATATCGTGATGTTATACAGCCTGTAGCCTTGCTCAATAAATGGGCTATCTAACACTGAAATAATTTTTGAAATCGGTGCAGTATTGCCTGAGATTAGCGCGTTCAACCAAACAAAGAAACAAACAAACTCTTCAGCTTTATATATAAGTATAAGAGTATAAGATAGGAAATATTATGCTTTTTTTAAAGATGATTTCCACTCTAGGAATAAATCCTGTGTCGCGAAGGATTTCACAAACATTGTATGTTACAACGAACACAAACAACACTCAGATTCATAATGACAATTATTATTTATGGATCACACAAAGTATTGTCTCAGGTATCTAGGTGCATTAGCAGCTTGAAGATGTATTGAACACATTCTCACGACGTTTTGACCCAGTTGGCCTCTTTTATTTTCGTTTGTTCATCTATTATGCAAGTCATGAAAATAAAACGGCTGAATTGCCGTCCGCCAAACAAATATGATTAAAAATAATTCAATAATTTTGTCCTATAGAACGGTATACCGTTTGTTTAAGAGCCTGTCCAGAAAGCGCGAACTACGCGCGTGTCCACTCGCACGTAGGCACTCGCGCGATTTTGAGATACTAGAGCTACATACAACCCGTCCAGATGCTCTCGCGCGTTACCTCACACGCGCGTAAAACGCTTGCAATGAGCGGGACTTTCGACTCGCGCGTTTTACGCGCGAGCGCCGCGCGAGTCGAGATACTCCGGCGCCATTGCTGCGTCCAGTACTACGCGCGTGGTGAGTGGACGTATTCGATTCTGTTGTAATATTATAATATTAATTGAAAAAAAAATCTAAAAACTAAGGGACAAGCTAAAAAAAATGATTATAAATTAACTATAACGAAAACTGATTTAAAAATTGTGTTTAAGTAAACAACTAGCTTTCCTTTAAGCATTAAAATCATCACTGCAAAATTCATCATATAAAAATATATTAAAATCTCAATCCAATCTTGACAATCAACAAATAGGACAGTATGAAACTGAAAATTCATGAAATTTCAAATATGTTTTACGTAAAATGGTTTGATTTTATATTATTGTTAATATCAAAAACAGATAGCCTGTTTTGTATATTTTCAATGTATGTTCAATTCATTACCAAAACTATTAGTCATATATTTATTAAAAATGCATATTCCTAGGGACAGATCTTTAACAGCAATGTGTCATTTAAAGTGAAAATGCCCAAATACGTCTCATCACATGCGCGCGTAAAAGCACGCGTGAAACGCTGCATCTGGACGCAATACAAATCAAAACGCGCGAGTGGACTCGCGCGTAAATCGTGCTTTCTGGACAGGCTCTAAAACAAATTATTATATTTGCCATAAAAATATTGTTTGTTGATGACCATGCCATTTTTAACTTTTTAAATAATGTGGCACCACAAAATGAATTTAGTAACTAATAATGTTTTTTTATTTCATTGTGTACATAAGCAATGTGGCAACTGCTAGCTAAATACAAAAATCTATTTCAAATGTATCTTTTCTTAAAGCTAAAGTACAATTCCCAAAAATAAATGACCGTCGACCGCCACAGCCAAAACTAGTGTAAAATAAAACTAGAGAAAACTCACGTTAAGGGATGTGAACTAATGGTCGCTCCATTTAGTTCTTTTTATCCCACTCTTGTCCCTCAGTGAATCATCCCGGACCGGGGCGTTTTTTTACACGAATGGACTTTTATTATCTATATAGATATTCCAATGCTGATCCGGGAAAGGGAAACGTTGTTACAGCTGTTTTGTCGGCTTTTTGGAGGATAGTGAGAAGGAAAGAAAATAGATTTAGAGTTTAACTGTGTACGATAAGATGTTGGCCAAAGTTAGAGGTGTCCAAATGTTGGAGCAAATCATTTGATCTCTGCGTGACCTTGTTTTGTTGTAAATTTGAAATCGATAGTATTGTATTTAAGAACACTACAAGCATAGCTTTTTGGACCCAGTTTGTTTATAAAATAAATGAAGCTTAAAATAAGTAGTTTCTTACTCTAAAAAAAACTATACTATTAAAACAAAAACTACTTATTTTTAAACTTGGTTCTTAGTTCGTATTCGATTGCTTAGAAATTCGACCAAATTACTAAGTGCAAATGAACGGATTCAACTACGTGCGTATTTGAACAGCTTTCGTTTTGGTTACCCGACGCCGTTTTCCTTTCAATGGTCAAGCAGTACTTTGAAAGTTGTCACCATGAGTACTGTTGCTCTTTGAAGCATAGGTACATATTTTTCAAACCCGAAAGCGGGTGCAAAGTTGTTTGCCTGTGCACCAGAAACGGAGGTAAAACAATGTAGTTGATGCATTGGGTGCCCGAATTTCGGTAAGGTCTTTAGTGCACCCGAATACGGGCTTACGACCAAGTGTGATTGCGCCTTGACTATCAGAAGTACAGTCAGAATGACTTCGAGTTTTTCATTATCTTACAAAAAATATTTGTTTTCCTTATTGAACATAAAAAATATGTAAACTTCCCCTGACATTCCTAGAATTTTTCATCAGAAGTATCAATCTTTGGTTTAATTATTCGTCTAGAAACCCAAAAAATGTTTCAATTTAAAAAAATCCTTGTAACGGAGGCGTATTACAAAAATACATTAAGGTCGGCCTCTGAAGGCGTAGGGATTTTAAAGCCCTTAAATATTACTTAGAAGCTTTAAAACGTTCGCGAAGAGAGTCGTAATTGAGTGTGATATTTTCTGTACTGTTAAAAGTCTCAGGAGGGGGTGAATTTGTATAGAGGTGTCTAAAGAAAAATATTTTTAGAATTTTGTTTTACGGCACTTGTCTGTTTGAGCTAACATCACTCTGAATAAACTTAAGAAGTTTTTAAGGTTATTATTTTTTAAGAGAATAATGCTTTTCGCCTCTTGGGGGTGCGGTAATTAGCAGAGCGGTGGAGTTCACGGCATAATTTTGAAGTCATCTTACTTTTTCTTTTCGCTTCTGCATAACAGCAGTTCAATCGTGTAACCATTTTTCGGAAATTTTGTTTTGCCTGCATTCAATATAACATGACATGAGTAAGGAACATTCATATATTGTTTGTAGTGTATAATGCAAATAAAGATACAATTCTTTTCATACGTTGCATTTTATTATATTCGTTTTGTAAGAGAAACTTTATAAGTAAATGAAAATCGAATGAAAAGTTATAATTTATTTTATACACAACATAATTAGGTATCACAATATAGTGTGGGATGTTTCTGATTAGCTGTTTTAATGCCTATATAAGAATTAATTAAAAAGTATATTCATACAACCCACGTTTTACACGGTAATTAGATTCATACTTAAGTAGTTTTTTATTCTCTCATGCCTAATTATATCTCGAATTAGACCAAAGCATATATTTCTAAAATCATCTCGTAATTCTTAAAAAAGACAACTCCCGCATTAGGACTAAATCCTGTGTCGCGGGGGACTTTACAAACATACAACTAACGGACACAATGAACACCCAGACTCGAAACAACATTTTTTTTTAATTATGTACCTATTAAGGTGGACACTGTCATTATAATATAAATACTAAAGAGTTTTTGTTGCATATAATTATTATAATCAGTTAAGTAATAAGTAATCGTAATTATGTAACCCATTTTTTGTGCTGAAATGTTTTGCCAAGATGATTTTAATTTTCACAACTTGTGATCAACCCGTCCGATCGATAAAAAATTTCCCTTGACCACTGCTGAAGTAAGTCGGACGATACACCCTAACGGAGGAAGTAGTACCTAAAAATAAGCTTCTACAAGATTAATCCATCTTGAAATATCGTATATTAGTATGTAACCTGGAGGATAAAGACTTAAAGTCGGTTTTACTGGCATCTGATAAGTTCTTCTTCAGGTAAAACTACGTTGTCAGATAACTCTTAGAGATTTCTAGTTTATTCTGAATTTATCTGAATATTAACCCCCATGTAAAGTTGGTGTAACTGGGCCTTAATAGACGGTAGGTACCCATTTATAACCCCAGCTGGTAGTTTCTATTTCGCAATCAACAACACGTAAATCTTAATACAATAGCGAAGATAGTTTCAAAAAGCCAATTTTAACTTCAAAACTTATGAAATTAACACGAAACACAAACCATTTTACATAGATAGCTTAACAAACATATTTCAACTGCCAAGGGTTACTTTCCAGCGGAATATATTTCCCGTAACTAGGGCAAAACTGTAGTTTTCAAACGTAGTTTGAAGTAGGTGAGACTCAAACTGGCCAATAAAATTTGTCATAAGCGTTTTGGGACGAATAAAAAATGTCTTGTTCTGAACAGCACTAGTAGTTTTGGATAATGTTTGATTATAGTATATGGAGTAAAAGGTCAGAAGATAATTTTGGTAGCCTTTATGATATATTCACTACTACACTAGAGTAGGGTCTTGACTTTGAGATAATGTTTGCGATAAAGTCAAGTCTGAGGTTTGGGTCTACTTCTGAGCAAAGGTTATGGCAAACTGTACAGATATCGTAACGACACAGTTGCAGCACGGCGCTATCTCCAATTTTGCGTTAGCAGTAAGTATGGTGACAACCCATAGCTGTCGGCTATTGACGTTATGAAATGTTTTGTACGACATGGGATTTGAAGGTCAAAATGACAAGTAAGCCGCTGACTTTGAATCCAAGCAGCGACTGACAAAGATTTTCACCATACACATTTTTACCACATACAAGGCTTTACGTGCCCTCTTGTGACCGATCACCTATTTATTAACGCGACCGTATCGATGTCGTCGCGAGATTTGTCAAAATAATGTTATTAATTATCACATACAATTTTACCAAAAACTTTTGACAACGTCATCAATATCTTTCGGCATGTAGTTTATAGGGGTGGCCCGTAAATCTTACTTTCACCCTCGATAAAAGGCACAAAAACCATCAATCTGTTCGAACAGCAATTTGATCACGATATCCTCCAGATCGTTCCAAACCCCAACTAAAGACAAATAAAACAAAAAAAATTAATCATTCGCCCCAATCCTTGCATCCTCGAAATTGCGGGGACTGCTTGCGAAAACTAAACAAGGACCGTCCATATTTTCGTATCCAGATACCTTTACAGCGCAACCACTAACAATAACCATTCATATCGTATGTTATTGCAAAGTAACGCATATTTATTGCCAATTGTGCAACCCCTTCCACCCTCACCTTACCCCCTTGAATAATATATAACGCCCCCCAGGGAGTTTACAACTAAATTGCCCAGATGTATGAATGGTAAATATGTTATTGGAACTATTACTCACTGACGGCTTGGAATGGAAAGATGTGTATCTAACCCTGGTGTTATTAGTTCTGGAGGCTGATATTAAGGTTCTATATTAATAGCCTGTCTGCGGATCTAATTTACATCAAAATTGAGCACGTTTTAACATTAATTAACTGCCAAACAGCTATTATACCGATTCATAAGGGCAGTGGAAATTGGACGATCATTTTGTAATGCACAATATAAAAGTGATAACTAATCTATTCTTTGAAGAATTTTTGTAGACCCTGTATTAAAATAAACAATTAGCCTGAGAGCTAGCAGAGTACTACTTACTATACGTGATCAAAATTTAGAATAAAAAATATTTAAAAGACCCAAACATTTACTCAAAGGATGATTTACCTTCATAAAATTGAAATAAATTATACCCACGTCTTCCTTTTACTTAAATAAGATTATTCCTCAGTCAATTTCGTTTCTTTTTTAAATCAAGAAACCGATTACGCTTAACACCAATCACGATTCCCTTAAATCCCTTAATCAAAAAATCTATGGGGTACAAAATCCCTGCCCCTATAAATCCAACCCTTTGGAATCGTTAATACAGGGGAGCAATTAGGCGCTCGGATGTTGGTCCAAAATGGGAACTAAATGGGATAACGCCGAATCCGGCAGAGGGCAAGCTATTTGCATATGCAAGTTGTTGATTGGAAACTGTCCGTGTATTCAGAATCATTAGTAAAGTTGTTCGGTTTACAGTAAGTGGATTATGTTGGTTGTTGAGGTTTCCGCCTAGAGGTGTCATTGGCCAGCTTTGTGTGCCTTATTCTTACTGCTAGAGCTTTCATTTAGCCATTGTAGAGGTGTTGGTAATTTTAACAGGAGTTTGCTCAAAACTATAGCTGTGACTGAAACATTGAGGTTGGGATTAGTCTTATATTTCAGAAAGCGTTTGCAAGCTATGGACTTTTTGAAGTTCAGTATACCCACAGAAACATTTTTGATAGGACAGTGTACCCGTTAGTACTTTTTACTATTCGTACGAGATATATACCACGTATATTTGTTTTGAGTAACCGATATTTCGGCACTGTTGCAAGCGCCATTTTCACGAATGTACTGAAGTATTGCGGGTGGATGAATGTTATAAACAAGTAAAACGGTCTACCCGCTTTCGTACTCGTTTATTGCGCACACAACCACTACCACCGTCGTCCTGACTTTAAAACTTTATAGAATCTGGTAAAGTTCTGCTATAAGTTGGACATAGAATCTTGTGTGGCAGGCTGATTTTTTGTATTTTTGGTATTAAAAAGAGTAATAAAACTCTATAACAAAGATAAGATATTGTCCTCTTAGATGCAGATCCATACCATGGCTTTAAAACCTTTGCCTTTTACAGATATACTACATAATTTGTTTATTACATTAGAAACGGTGAGCAAGTAGAAGCAGGCAGTTAAGCAACAGAGGCGCTTATTCATTCTCAATATCAGCACCACTGTTACAAATACTGGTACGTTATTTTACGATTTTCTTTTTTTTTACAAGCGGCGGTTGCCCTCTGGTGTACGTAACGGACTGCCGAGACGATAGTTACGGGTTCGATCCCCAGGTACCTCGGGCACACACCTCTGGCTTTTCGAAGTTATGTGTGTATTAAATATGTTAATTATCTCTCGTTCGCTTAATAATGTGCCCGGTAGATGGCAATAGGCTCGCCCCCTATTACATTGGGACCGAAACATAACTGGCGAGAAGTGGGTGTGTAAAACACCTCTGACTACCCCTTCTGGGATAAAAGGCGTGAAGTTATGTTATGTCTTCTTTACTTTTTTCGTATGAGATGTGGCCAACTTCGGTATCGGTATTTTTAGAAGATCTTCGACGTGGCTTAACAATTTTTGCCCTGAGGCTTTCAAAGCACGGCAGCACTCTTTTGTAGATGCCACTGGTGTCTGCTAGTCGTTAATCTTAACGACTAGCAGACACCCATGTAATTGGCGACCTGTTAACTTTGCATATCTATTACGAACGGCAAGCCATGTAAAATTGTTATAATTAGAATCGTGTGACAAGGCTTTCTTGATGAGATTTTGTGTTTTATCCAATAAAACTTTACCATAATAATCTGCCTATTCTTGCTGGATAGATAGTACCTACATATCAGTATAATATAATAATGTAGCGCTCATAGCGAGACTTGGCTTGCGGTTCGTAACAGATCGACAAAGTTAAGCAACGCTTGCACAGGTCGCCACTTGGATGGGTGACCACGTGTGGCATTTACATCTGAGCGCTACCGTGCTTCGGGGGGCACGTTAAGCTGTCGGTTCCGGTTCTTGTCTGAGGACAAGGATCGTTAGGACATATCGGAGGCCTTCGGGTGGTCTGAAAACTCCGACACCAGAGTTGGCCACACACTCACACGAAAAACAAACCATCAGTATAATTACGTATATCTAGTGCCATTAGTTATAAATTATCAACGCCTTCAGCCATATGTGCGATATAGGTGATCACAATACACGTATACCAGAAACTACCCCGTTTGATCATTAGCAAACTTCGGTACAAGCTGTTGTGGTGTAAGACCACCTTAAATTATATCTCTATTAGACATTGTGTCCCCAAATTATTGGGAACGGCTCCTTTATTGAATTAAGCGGTGAGTTTGAGATAACCTATTTGGAAAGCACTAACTAGAGTTGTAGACGTTTAATATCGAGGTAACAGCCTTGGGAACGGTGAAACAATTCAACGAATTCACAATTAGGGTCTGGGAAGTAATGCTGGATGTTGCTGGTTATATTTCGATATAATATAGGGTAATTGGCTTGTAGATGAATAGAATAGTATAATGTGACAATAGTTATAATAATGTGCTTCATTGTAAGTAGACGAACCATGATATTATTTATAGAATAGGTACTTAAGACCTAGGCATCAATTTAAGAAAGATTTTAAACATTTAATTTCACTCATCACTCCCTCGTATGATTCCGGACTCTTACAATGCTCGAAATCGTAGAGGGGCTTATGTCAGCCCAGCACAGTTTTGGCAGCTACTCTCGCTTGTTTTTGCGATCACGACCGTTACAAGCCGGTCGAAACGTCGGAAGAACGTTATACCTTAAATGAGCTGATTTATGCAATTAACACCTAATAAATAAACTTGCATGATGTAGACAAATCACAAATTTTTTAAATCGATTAAGTATGAAAATTCAAGGGCTTTTAAACTATATTTTTTAAAATGAATGCAACCTTTTATGTAATAATTGCGTAACCGAATGAAGCCGAATTTAACAAAATACTTTATAAAGTTTTTATATTTAATTCGTATGTTGTCGGAACGTGTCGAAACATGTTTGATTTAACATTGTTATTGAATGAGAACATCATATTTATGTATGTGTGCATTAAGTTACAAGCAACGCGATCGAAATTCTTTTAAAGGGTTTATTTTGTTGATACATTGAATCACCTACATACTTCTTGTATTCTAATGTTATAACTATTTGTTTCTCTTTCATTTTTCACGCTAAAACTATATACTCAACGAAAATCGGTCCAAGCCTTTTAAGAGGAATTTGATAGTAATACATGTCCATACTGTAACTCTGTTTTCTTTCATATTGACCACTCCCGCTCTAGGCAGAAATCCTGTGTCACGGAAAACTTTACAAACATACAACCAACGGACACACCCACACACCCAGACTCTATATTTTTTTATGTCATGAGCGGCAAACGAGCAGACGGTACCGTCGCCCATGGACACTAGCAACATAGGAGGAGTAACAAGTGCGTTGCCACTCTTTCGGTTAGGAAAAGGGATCGGAGGAGGAGTGGGATGAGGGAGAAGGAATAGGGGATGGGGCCTCCGGCACTCTCACCCACCGAACGAAACGTAACAATAAAGGTACTGTTACTTTACGTCGATTTTCTGTGAGAGGGTAGTACTTCCCCGGTCGAGCCGGCCCATTCATGCTGAAATTAGCAAGGCTCTATCTACTACCTTGATAATAATACCTAATTAGTAATAGATAATATATAGCTAAACATGACTTCAGAAAGCATAGACAATGACATTAAGTTTTATGTGTGTATTTCGGAGTAGCTCTAGGTAGTTTAGGACAATTGGTCACGGCATATGGCGCTATACGGGTTTCCCGAATACTCAGTAGCAGCCCGGAGTCTGATGATGTGCCCGGTAACGGCAATAGGCTCGTCCCCTACTACGTGGGACCTAGAAATTCATGGCGAAATGTGGGTGTCATATTTACACCTCTGCCTACTCCTTCGGGGATACAGACATGAGACTATAAATAAATAAATAAATATGGCGCTGTTATCGAGATAAAGAACACAACTGCAAAGGAAAGCTAACATTTAAATAAACAACTAGCCTGGCAAATTTCGTAACGCTATATTTTTAAAATACCTATTTGCATTTTATTTTTCATAAAAACTTTCTCCTGACAATAATGAACATAAAAGATTTATCCAATTTGGTGCAGCCGTTTGAAAGTTATGCGCGTACAAACATTTCGGTGATTTATTTTTATTTATATAGACTAGCTGTTTCCCGCAGTTTCACCCGCGTGCTGAGGGAACTACTTCGCCTACCCGGTTAATTTATAGCCTAAGTTACTCCTTGGCACATCAGCTATCTGCCAGTGAAAGTCCCGTCAAAATCGGTCCCGCCGTTACAGAGATTAACGGGAACAAATAGACAGACAGACAGACAATGTTTTTTAAAAATGTCATTTCGGTATATGTACCGTGTATACATCCTAAATGGATGTGATGTGAATTGAGTAAAAAGCGGTTATTTTAATATTACAAACAGACACTTCAATTTTATTTATATATATAGATAACCAGCCTTCTAAGGTTATTTTATTAACCTACAGTATATACAGCTAAATGTCAGAGTAGAGAAAATAATACTGTAATTAGTGCTAGTAAATGTGAATGGTTGTATTAATATTAGAGGCGTGACGTCACGGCGTGCGTGTTTTGTTGTGTGAACAGATTGGTAGGAAGCAATTAGATATTTATATTGGATGGGTTGTTTGATTAGGTCAGGCTAGATATTTAGGGCACTGCTCCTTTTCTAACAAAGCCAAAATCCTTTATTCATTTAGGTCACAATTTGATGCTTATGAACCTCAAATGACTAAGGTGCTTTGTTAGAAAGAGATAAAATCAAATGTGTTACAAAGACAAGATTGTTTCTGTTACACTCTAGCAATAGGTACATGTGCTAAGAGAGAAATACTATGGACCATACTCATTTCAAGACAATGTGAAGATTGAACAGACACAGAGATCATTCAGACTCAAAACAACAATTTGAGATCACAATATATGTTGTCTGTCCAGACTGGACTTTAAAAGAAAAGAAAACCTGAAAGAAAGTAAAATTACTGAAAAAGAGAAGTGACTCTGAGTATGTTTCGGCTTTTCTTCTCAAAACGTCATTTAGCTAGGAAATCCGGCATCATCAAGAAAATGGTTTTGACTTGTATAAGTGTTGTAAACTACTGAAAAGAAATGAATATGTCTTTAAGTGTTTATTACTTTGTTTCACAACTCTCGTAAAAAAGTAATAGTAAAAAGTACTTAGTATGCGGACTCCCAGCTCCAAGGGGAGAAGTCTTGGATGTAACTGGGATAAACCAAGGACGACGATGATGACTCGACCAAGTAAGTACGACCGCTTAAAACACTTAACCATCCGTGCAGACGTATCCTTTAGACAAGTCGCAAAATCTTTCTGTCTATAAGCTCAATACGTGTAACATACACCAAAAACCTAGTTATATAACTGTCAAAGCGAAAACGATGTATCGCGGCGACGTGGATACAAAAATGTCAGGCATTCATCATATTTAGAGGTTTATTAGGTCTAAGCGACCCAGAGGTCATTGATCTACGTTATACATTACCTACGGTAACATAATATTAAAACTGGTTCACTGAACTGTAGAATCGACAGCGTTGGAGTAACTTTATTAGCATACTTATAAAAATAAGGTAAGCTGCATGGACAATTCATCGATTTAAGGATGTTTCTTTTATTTCCTACTAGCTTTTGCCCGCAGCTTTGCGCGTGTTATATGCGGGGTTACACAAATCTCAAATTAAATTTACTTTAATATGACAATATGTATGAAGCGACATCACTTTGACAGATATACGATAGCGCATGCGTTCTTACTTCCAATAGTTAGATTTATGCCCTACAAACTTGGACCCTCCCTACATTCCCTCCCAGATTAATTTTTGCAACTAATGGTAGCCTATGTCGGTGTCCATGGTCCAATATATGTCTATATTAAATTTTAACATAATCGGAACATACATACATATGTGTAAAGTGTGTGTAGTGTATGTTTGTATGTATGTATATATGTATGTATATACATACAAACATACACACTTTCAAATTTATAATATTAAGTAGGGATTCTCGTTCTGTATTCTATAAGGGACGTCCGCAATTAATCTAGCCACTAACCGTAAAGCTGGTAGTGCCAGAATTCTCAAATTTGCTCTTTTGCAAGGCCTTTGCTGCGATGAAAATTAAACCAAGAGAGAACCAATCTGACAATCCGAAGCGCCACAATACACCAAACCTCACAAATTTAAACTGAAGTACCAAATACGTCAGATCTAAATATAGCCGCAAGAGTAAATTATAAATTCACATTAACTACCCAATCAAACACCTCCCTCCAAATTTTCAGGCAAAATGAAACCATGAAATACTATAAGACACAAAATTACTCAACAATCTCCTTGCAAAGACCCCCTTAAGCGTAGCAGCGTTCTTCGGGAATTTCATATTTCGCCAATAAAGACCCTTCAATGGGAAGCCGATATTAAAATGGCTTACGTCTTAAAATATCAACGGGCTCTTTAAAATAAGGAACGTAATATATTTTAAGTATGCGAGCTGAAATGGTGATATGCTAAAGAATACATTTCATGGGCCTTATATGTAACAGGATTCTTTGCGCATTTCCTGGTTGAATAGGGTTTTGAAAGGAAATGATTATAATGAGAAAATGGTATATAGGTATGAGAAATTACCTAGTTTTTAACGTGTGCTATGGCTCCATGCTCCTCATTACCCTACGATAGCATTATATTTTCATCTGTGTGAGTTAAGATAAAAAGAGAGGTAAGTTTGGATAGTCAATCTCACAGGCAGTTGAGTGGACTCGTTAACAAATTAGGGTTTTGGTTATTGTAGATTTAATGAAAGAAATAATAAGTTATAACAACAACGTGTTTGTTATAATTATTATAACAATTCATAATACAAAGTTACGATTCAGTCTCGCCGACGCTACACGTGATCTGTGTTGTCATGCCAATCAAAGGCGTCATCGCCTATCTAAGAAGAAATACCAGATATAAGAGATCGCCTTATTATTACTATTTGGGTTGACAAAATCGTGGACTCCTATTAATCATTAAAACGATAGATACCGGTAGATAACCTAATCACAATAAAAGTCACCATTTATCAACCAAAACTGTATTAATCGACTACAAAAAGAAGTGATCCTATGCATGTCTCCTTACGATATTTATGAATCTGCGCCGTTTTCTAAATTGATTCGCCAATAACTTTATGTTAATTTTCAGAATCAGTTGTATTTCACTAAAAGCGTTATAGTGGGTAATTTTAACTAATAATAATAATATTCACACAACACCATCTAGTCTCAAAATAAGCAGAAGAGCTATAGTTACTGGATAATGGATACACAAACATATTATATACTTTTTTTGTAAATACATACACAATAATACAAGTAAACACCCAGACCAAGACAAACATCCATGTTCACGCGCACAAATGTTTGACTTGAGAGGAAATCGAACCCGCGACCTTTACCCTCCCGCTACGCCAATGGGTCGCCAACTTGTTTATAATATTTAACTTTATAGCATCACTGTACATTCAAATATGCATCTTATGTGTATTATAAAATAAAACATTTTTAGTAATTTCATTTCAAATAATAACTACTGATAGTGATATTTACGGATTCAAAATATACCTAGATGATATTTTTTAATTTTGTACGTAAAATGTTTGTAAAATGCATGAAACATAATTGGCAAGCTCCTATTTATAATTGGACTAGATAAACAAAAATGTAATTTTTGTTTTTCGCGATTTATTGGCTTTCATAATTATGAAAGTATGTTTTTGGCGCTTGCATCACCAGAACATTTGCGTTATTTTTAAGTGTAAATAGTATTTAGTGAGATCACTTATGTGGCCCTCTTTACCTCGGTAATCTGTAAAGCTGGCTTCCCACGTTGTGAGGTTTTTCTATTAAGAGCGCGCGACACCTTTGAAGTTATCCGGTTCGCGGTATAACTTAAAAGTTGCCGCGTGCGTCCATCCTCAAAACCACGCACCGTGGGAACCGAGCTGAATATGACAGTATTTTACCAGCAGAGCAACCGCGTCATACCGATATTTCTAATACCAGTAAGCTTTATTTAAAATCTACATAATTATATTTTATAAGCTGAATGCCTATGAGCAGCAAAACCATCATCCTGTTAATCTATTATCAGGTCACTATAAAAGGTACTTATTTAACAATAGACTTAGCTGGATGGCTGTGAGCTAAACAGAATACTGGCATAATCCTAGCTTCGCACAATGAGTTAATCAGTTCTCTGTAATAGGTTTATAGCTAGATATAATTACGTAGATAAGTGAGAAATTATGGTTGTTGATAGAAAATAGACAAACTCTTCTAATTCTACGAAAGATAATTTGGCCAAAATTAATATCGGATAAGTATCCTGATCTAAGAGTTAAAAAGATGAGAGAGTTGGTAAGAAACAGATACATGTATACGCATCATGATATCAGCAATTCGCGTGACGTCGATGAACACCGTGATAGTTTTCGTGGGTAAGTCTCGAACGCTTGTAGAAAAGAGTAACACAGGCAGTGTCTGCCTACCCTTAGGAGGCAGAAGATGAGGTCGGGATTTGGGTTTCTACGGTGAAGGAAAATACAATTGGAAGCTCTTGATTTCTACCTATCCTAGAATAGCACATATAGCATTTTTATACCTGCCAGGAAAGTAAGCCAGAACTGGTAGTATATTTAAGCAAAGGAGGCTTCTTTCCTGCTTGTAATCGTTATAGAAACATGTTGCAAACCGTTATCTTCGATTATTCAGGTAGCTGGAGGAGGAGTGTGAGATTCTACCACCAGAAACCACCGTGGTATCCCTGACTTCCCATATAAACGGATTCTCGCGAATTAACAGTATTTGATTGTTATACGCTCGCCAATGTCCAGGACAAATTGGAGTAACCTAGTCAACTTCATATTTTATTTTTACAAGGTGAAAAATCCCTTCGGATCTGCGGCTCTTGAGGAAAGGAGGAGTATGTGGTGTTACCATTAAAAATCACCTCGACTGCCAGCCAAAGACGCCCTACTACGGGAGGAAGACTGTGTACAGGAGCTGTCCAGTCTTTCTCCCATGGCGCCAGGTTCAACGGAACCCGTTCTCAGGGAAGGCTACACGCCCTCACCTGCCTTTACTACTTCCCGGAGAAACAATCCTAATCGCCGACCAGAGCTACCCATGCTCTGGCGGCCCGCGGCCCCGTAGAGTCAACTTCATCTAATCAACATTTAATGTTCGTACTTAACGTTGTGATGTTTTGATCCGAAAGTAATAGTTTCCAAACTTTTTATTAACACGGTATGCTACTAACTGGTGATTATAGTGATCTTAGCTTATGTAGGAC
The DNA here is from genome assembly GCA_944739405.2 of Euclidia mi. Taxonomy (NCBI): domain Eukaryota; kingdom Metazoa; phylum Arthropoda; class Insecta; order Lepidoptera; family Erebidae; genus Euclidia; species Euclidia mi. The sequence continues at coordinate 64,435,557 of OX123193.2, read as the reverse complement.
GCTCAGAATTACTTATTTTCTTTAAATGTCCACTCACGTAGTTTACATACATACATAGACTCACTCCTGTTTTCCCGAAGGGGTAGGCAGAGGCATATTAAACGCCCACTTTTCGCCAGTGTTTTGATCCCACGTAATAGGTGGCGAGCCTATTGCCGCTTATTGGGTTATTTTGTTTGCCAGAGCCTCGTCCGTTGATCGGCAGGTGCACCACTTGCAGGTGAGGTTGGCTTGGGACCCTAAGTTCTTGGTGGGAACCCTATACTCACGTAGTTTTAAATTACAAGTAGACCCCACATAGAAACTGTTGGTAACTACAATAATTATTTGCCACTGGAAATAAATACAGTACCAGGAGGAACTTTATTAAAACAACAAAAACATACCTTGAAAAGTCAAAGTTGAAGCAAGAAGTCGTGAATCTCACGAAGTCACGAAGTGTAGTCCCGTGTGGGGAAAGAAACCAAAACTCTCCGAAAAATCTTGAAACCAACTTTATTTTATTTTTATTTATTTATTTAAATTTATTATTAATTTTTGATAGACTCACGCCTGTATCCCCGAAGGGGTAGGCAGAGGTGTAATATTACATCCACATTTCGCCATGAATTGAATTAATAAAAAAATGAATATGAATTAATAAAAAAAATCTAAACCAAAAACTAAACTGGCAGATACCAATCTTTTAAAACGCCAGATTAAAAGTGACACTATATTTCAGAATATCGTACACGACATATTTTCAGACATATTTTTTTAACCTTAATGGACTGCAGAGACTATAGAACCGAAACAACAGATTTTTTCACTCTATTGTTTAGAGGGAATTCTTTAAAATGTCAGCCGGTGACCTCAGGAACGTTTATGGCGAAAACGCCAACGTACATTAAAAGTGGTGATTGTGATCGAAATGCTACTTGGAGTACCGGATGTGACATTTGAATATTGTTGTGGCATAGTTTTTAAGAGATCGCGTTGAGGTCATGGTTTTTTAGGGTGGTGTAAGACTTATATTGTCGCCGAATAAGATATTGGCAAAGACGTAAATTAACAAGCACTAGGAAGGAGAAATTCGACTGCATAGTAGGCGTAGTGGTTTAAGTGGTCGCTTGACTCAGCGCTGAGTGTCGTGGGTTCGATTCCTACACGATACAACACTTTGTATTATATTTTATTTACTTTGTATTACATAAATTGTTGTTCCAGGTCTGGGTGTACATTGTGTCCGTTGGTTATATGTTTTTAAGGTCCCCCGCGACACATAATTTAAATCTAGTGCGGAAGCGGTCTTAAAAAAAATCCATTAAAGTAAACTAAACGAAGAGACGAATACCGTATTCAATTCAACAGAACGCTAAACAAATTTATAGCCTAATATTCGGTAACCAGCATAACACCCTAAGATAGACTGTTAGACAATGCCTAAGGCATTAAGTCCGCCTATGTACAGTATTGTGCAGAAAGTTTAATAAATAAAAAAAAAATAACAAAAAAAAGTCACAATATTACATTATGTAAAGAACGCATTTATTTACACTTCAATATTCCGTTAACACCTCTAGTTTTTTCAAAAAGTGATTGATATCTTGTAAAAGCAACATATACAGAGTGTCACAAGACCCATCACTAAACCGAAGTCTACTCGTTGTGGACATCATGCCAAGTCATACTAATCAAAAATAATACCTGGGAAACAAATATTGCCTGAACCAGTAATTTCCCAGGTATGGTGCCGAAGTAAAAAATGTTCATAGTGATTGGTACAACATGGGATTTCAGTTTTCATTAAGGGTCTTTTTACACCCTGAATATTTTCTTTGAGGTTTTTGCACTAATGACTGGTATAAGATTGCTCAACCTATCCTTATATGAATTTATAGTCAAGTTTCAACAGCGCTACTACAATTGAACTCTCAGACAATTGTCCAAAACCATGGCCATTCTCAAATACTCATAGATTGCCACAGAACAATTAAAGCAGAGAAGGCCTTATCTTCGATACAATAAACAGTAATTGCTGGACAGAGGACATTTAAAAAAACAATCACCATAATGTCTCGTTGCAGTCGTGTGCGCTGAGCGGAAAATTGCCCTGGACTTGCGTACTGTCATTATTTTTTCTTAATCGCTGGTAGCTGTTGAGAAACTGTCTTGAGAGACATTGAAAATAAATAGCACAATTTTATAATTACTCGCTACGCTTAGTAATAGCACTGAGTTCAAAAGAAACTAATTCTGTCTGTCCGTTGTAACATTTTTACGGGAAAAACATGATATTAATAAAATTGGTGCAGAGCATAAACTTGAATCCTACGAACGGTATTAGATATTTTTATTTCGTCCTTGAGATACTAAGTCGAATATATCGTAAACAAAGTAAGGGGCTCAGCTAGCGCTGAAATAAACTCTTCAGACTTTATTATGACGAAAGACAATATAAATATAAATATCAATGCTTCACGAAATTAAGCATTAGTCTTTACGTAATGCATAACATCACACCTTTATCCCCGAAGGGATAGGTAGAGGTAAATAATTACACACCCACACTTCACCAGTTGTTTGGGTCCCAATATAATAGGGGGCGAGCCTATATTGACATCTACCGGGCACATTACGAAGCGAGCGATAATTAACATTTTTAATACACACATAACTTCGAAAAGTCAGATTCATCTGCCCAAGGTGTCTAGCAAACGAACCCCAGCGGCAGTCCATTACCTACACCACTAATGTCTCTACGTTTTACAAAATAACCATTAATATAATTAGATAATTATATAATTCGACAGATAAGTCAAGTTCTAAATTTGACCGTTCTAAGAAACCTTGTAAGTCATTTCAAACATGAATTATAACCACTACGATTGACATAGCGAAACTAGGCAGTCACTTAATACCTTAACCCTTTCAGCTGACTCATCTGAGACGTATAATAATGATTAGCCAGCTAAGACGTTTAGCCAACAACCGAACCGTAACTCAACATCTTAGTCTCAAACCCTCAAACTAGCACTAATTCGTAATCCAGGTAATTCAAACCATTCCTTAGCTTATACCTAATCGCTTAATAATCGCTTCAAACATAGTACTTAGTTACATCCCTAGCTTTGCCACCCTAAAACACTTTTACATCTTTCGAGACGGCATTTATTTAGAATACTTGCTGTTGTAAGCGTAGTGAGTAAGCTGGTAGTGGTTTTATTGTCAGTAGGGAACTATTGTACAACTATTTTCTACTAAAAGGTTGACTGTCAACTTGTTGTAATTGAATTAGTTTTGTAATAAAATAGGTTTCAATTTTCAGTCAAAAAACTAGGTCTTACTATGTGGCTGTCCGTTTCATTTTCTACCAAGTCAGCGTCTTTCAAGTCTTATGAAAGAAAACTAAATGATGAAACGCCTGAATATGAGACGTATTAAATAAATTTATTTTATATTACCTTTACAATCTTATTGCAGATTTACTTCAAAATAAAAGCAAGACTTCTGCGAACTGATAAAATATAATCGATATCTGCTTCTACCGTGTACATAGGTATATTCCTCATCATGTAGCCTTTCGCAGTTCATGGCACTGTAAGACCAATCTATAATGTTGTAAGACAGATTGAAGATATTATGTACCTGGAACAAAGCGCTATGTCGTCACGTTATCGTTTCGTGAAATCTAAAGCTCCAATGTGGAACTAGCTCGTGGCTAACCCCTCACAGGGCCATTACCTTTTAATCACACCCTTTGTTTAATTAATTAGGGTCAGAGGTACGTACGATAATAATTTAAGCGGTAAGCGGATTAGTTTTATAATAATTTTAATTAGAATCGCAAGTATTTTGTTCCTAGATACCAAGTTCGAGGACCCAATTATTTTCAGAACGATAAGACCCCAACGGATTTAATTTCGTTTCATGAAAAATAATTTCGTGAGACTCGTTAAATCCCAGGCCTGTGGGATGAAATGCTTGGTCCCCAGATCAAACACAACCTCAAGAATGTTCTATATTGTGTGTATTTTCGATACCAGAAAAGCCTAAAATGTAGGTCGTAAACAACATTACGTTTATTGCCTAAAATATACATGTGTATTTTGTAATGTGTGCGCATATCAACCAGTCTGACGAGTTGGTGAATAGGTAAGACATCGCTTTAGGTTAAAATATCACTTAGGCGGGAATAATCTACCTGGAAAATACCTTGTAACTTGTTGACAGAAGTCGCTAACGTGAAATAATAAGGACAGCGTGTAAGCAGTCATTGGACCGAACAATATTTCTTCACGTCAAAGTACAGGAAAAGCAGAGATTTCTCGAGACTTTATCTTCTTTTTCCTTTTTATAAAACTAAGACAAATTTCGCGTTAGGAATAAAACTACTGACGAAGTCACTTGACGCAATTTAAAATTACTTCAGTGAAGTGACTCCTGAAGGCGTAGTGATCCCCGCACGAGGCAACTTATTGTGTGATCCACAATTTATTGTAAGTGTCTATGTGTTCTTCATATACTCTTATATCTATCTTCAATTATTTTGTGTTTAAAAAGTGACAAATAACATCCAGACCAGGAACATAAATTTGTTGATAACACAAAATCATATTCCTTGTAGAAATTAAGAATCGGACCTACGAAACTCGTCTGGCAGCAAGGTAATCGCTTCAATCATTGTGCTGTCATCTCCTCGAAAAATATCCCGTGCACATTAATCCCCAAATAAACGATGGTCAAACAGAAAATTTTATTCGATGTATGAATCATACATATTTTATGTATGGATGTATGGAATGTAATCCTTTGACAACACTGATGGACATTGAACGTGCAGCCATATAAATTTTGCTATAAATATTTCATTTTACGGATATTTATTTTGTACAATATTTGATTTTACTTATAGCTATACGCAATGGTTCAAGCTATTGTTAAAATCTGTAAAATTGACTGACACAGGAGAGGAGAGGACTACTAGGTGCATGTAGCTGAAATTTTCCTTGTATGTTCCTTGGAGAGCGTACCGGTGCATTAAGAAGGGTCTTCCCAAATTCCCACTGGATCCGATAAAATGTGCGGGTGTACCTAAAAAAAATAGGTAGTGATACTTTTAAAGTCCTATTTTAACTTTGCGAAGTGTTTGCGTATATAGGCAAGTGACCTTTCACAATAACTATATTTTATTTTTACTCCTACCTACGCCATACTAACCTTTTTCTATTAAATGGACAGTTTGTAACCATGTATTTATAGTATAAATAAAGACGTTTCATTAATATATTTTTTAGTTCCAGCTATATTTGATCAAAATAGGACAGGTTTGAGTGCGCTTATGTTAATAACTACCAGCCCGATATAAAGAAGTATTTTTGTGTTCAACATCCAATTTGTCGCGGAAGGTTGAAGCCGCTAAGGTTAAAAATCTTAAACAATAAGTAGGTTCATGATATTCATGAACTACTTACTTTACTTTCACTTTCTAGCAAACTGCTTTAGGGACCCTAGTTGTATAACTACGGTACTGCTATAAAAGATACTCTGATTAAAACTTCTCTTCACAACAAAACACCATATCACACCATCAAAGTACACAAGATAATGTCAAACATCAACAAACACCTAATAATTGTGGCCAACAAAAAAACTTAAATTAATTGCATGTCAATACATGCCAACATTACTCTTATGTCAAAAGTCAAAATACTTATTACTCACGCGTTCCATCATATGAAATTGAACTTTATGATAATGTAATAAGGTAGTTTATGGTATGGGGGATTGTCATATGTGCTTGCTGCTGACTTAGGAGAAATCAAAACATGTATTCATGGGGTCCCATACAATGGCGAGTTGACGAGACAAGGTCTGTGGGGAAACGAAGCGTTTGCGTACCATTTATGTAAACTTTATGGTAATTTTAATTTGATTGGTGATATTAATTAAGTTTCGCTTTATGGTGGAAAAATAGTGCTGGTTTTGTAATCAAAGTGATTTATTAGACCTTGGCAATGATTTGGTTTAGAGGACTGTGACGCAGGTGCTGGGTTAGGCAATAAAGTTGCGATCGTAACTATGGATTAGTCAAAGGCATGAAGAAGCATGAAACAGCTTTGATATAGTAGTCATGAATTAAACTAAATAATATACTTTATTGCTGATTTAACTGAACTATTAGTCTCCTTGACAGCCTTACGCAATCAACTGCTTGTATCTAGCATCGCCTAGTCTTAGCCAAGTCCTCTTTCGAGTTATGTCATTTTGGGCTAAATTTCAGATTCAATCTGCGATTTCATTGTGCTAGAACCTCTTAATACATACGTATAATGTATCATATTAACAAAAGTGTTAATTAAATGTTTAATACCTATGTATGTTATAAGATTATCAACGTACTTACCTTTTCTATAGCGCTGAAAATCATCTATTTGACTGGGCCACGAATTAAGCTGCACCGTTTTCACTTTAAGTATATGACCGAATAAGCACACATTTTTTTTGTTCGACATTTTAATGACTGTCCCGCGGTCAATTCGGGGCAGAGGCCACAATACTGAGACAGCAAAACCTAGCGTGGGATTTTGTGCGTTGCCTCAAATATGACACACCCATTGCCATGAATGGACTATGATTGGCAGTTGGCTAATGATATGTAGGATATTATTTAGATATTAATTACACGAAGGCCTTCGAAACAATGCCTTTTATTAACAAAAACATATTATTAATCTATCAACGCAATTTCAACTAATGAGATTTTAGATGATGCCATCATAGATTTGCAATAGATATGAATCTATAATTTTAATTAGCTTGAAATAATACGCAGGCAACTTATTGTATTCCTATCTATTTTATAATCTTATCTAACCTGGTTTGCAAGTTGATAGATTCTGATCAAAGACCTATTCTCAGTGACAGATTTTTCATATCCATGGTACTTATCTTCTCACATGAGATCGACGTAAACAAGCAGTCTTCTGACTATTCCATTTCGTTCGGTGACTAAGTGTTGGAGTCCGAGACCCTTTAGCCATTCGAAAAGAAAGAGGATTAAAATAAGAGGAAGATAGTAGCTTCACCCTTATCTTATTTATGTATTTTTGAGTTGGAACAAGTGATGCCTAGTTGTCATTTTTAGGCAATGAAAAAGTAATAAACTTACTATCAGGTGAGCGGTAATTGAGCGGTAACTTATTTGATAGAAAGCGATGACAGATAATGTTGCCAGCTACGGCTCGTCTGCATTTGTCTGTTTGGGCAAGGCAAAATCTATCTGATTGCGAGGTATACTATTTATTTTGTCCAAACCCAATGAGATGTGTATCTAGAAAAGCCTTATATTAAAAAGGTATGGTTTGTAATCAGGCTTACCTTAAAATATCGTCATACCTACTTAATAAAGAAAACAATTTCACCAAAACATAGGCAGCCTAAGTACGCCATAATGGAATGACAAACAGCTACAATTTCTTCATTAGCTTCGTCTAATATTTCACCGATGTGTGTTACGTCATAAATCCCTGGCAACGTTACATAACAGCCTTAAATATTGTGCTATCTACATACCTTATGCCGCTACGTCGCGTCGTATAAAGTGTTTACGTAATAACCTTAAGTACACAGTTGCTTTAGAAGAAAGTGAAACGTATTCTTCACTGTGTGATCTATATGCCGGCGTTTTTTTAATATTACTAGGTGACGCAGTGGTTTGACTGACTGCTTGGATGATGTAGTGGGTTAAGCGGTCGCCTCTATCCTTGACACTACGCCGATCATTGTTGGTTTGTTTCTCATACATTTATAATTCACTCAATATTTTTAAGCGTGGTTGAATTTTGAGTTTACTGATTATATATTTGTAAAGTTCTTCGAAACAGGATTCGTTCCTAGTGGCAGTAGTAGTAATTCTAGTAAGCATAACTCCCAAAATAGATAATTGTATTTATCACACTAAGATTTGACCTGGATTGGCAGTATCCACCCAACTTTGAAGGGTAGAGAGAAATTCGCAACTAGGTGTTGCCATCAGAAAGCAAAATAAGTGAAAAAAGCCGCGGGGCTTTTAGCAGGGTTCCCAACAAGACATTCAAACACTGACAGACTATCCTACTACCCATCAGATATAGTAGGTATATACTTAACTTCAAACCAAAACAACATGATACAATGACATTATAAAGAGACTTCACTTCAGCATCTTTCAAGTAAATCATGTAAATTAAAACCCACATACTTTAAGTACTTTCGTAGATGTAGTTTAAACAGTTAATAACTTTCATTAAATCGAGAAAGTAATCCTCGCAAATATTAAAACAATTCAGTTTAGAAATGAAATTAAATATTAAAAGAATACATATTTCAGAATTTTCTCAAACAAAAAAAGGCTAATATTTTCGCTTAATTCTAGACTAAAATATAAAATGTTAAATTAGCACTTGCATTTTTAAAAATCTGAAGTCGGGATTTATGGCAAATTCGTAAAGGATTTTAATTTCATCTCGAAAGAATTTCAGTACTTCGAGCTAAATGTTTTGGGAGTAGCTGGCTAAAATTTACTTCGGGCATACTTGTGGCTTTGTAAAACACTCTTTAATTTAAAATGTGAGTAAGTACACTAATCAGAAATATGTATATGCTTTTCTATTAAAATAGCTTTCGAAGTTTAATTGTTAAGGTTTTTTTGACTGCTCCATCATATAATGTAAATTGAAATAAATAGATACGCTTGTCGCTTGTTTGGTGCTATTTGCTACTACTACTTTTATAAGGCCGAAAACATTGTTTATTATTTAAATTATTTTGGACACGCAATGATCTGGAATGACTGGAATTACCGATAAAAACAGATATGATATTTACCGCAGAAATCGGTATGCAATAAGTATCTATAGATTTCATTAAAGAACACTGTTTTTTTGTGTTTGATAGTGAAATTAGATACCCATTGAGGACATTAAAGACAATAAAACATCTCACTGCAATGCGAAGCATTCCAAAAAAGACAACTAATTTGGAACGCCACTGAGACAAGCCACTGTTTGACATAATCGGAAAATAAACTTTAGATATGTCACTCTAAAGTACATTTTGTACAAAACCGTTTAAATGTCACATGAACTTTCGAACCAAATGTATCCCTTTTGTCTAGTACTTTCCAAAACCTTATAAAGGCTAAGCTTCAATCAGATTAAACTTAACCCTCATAACTGGCCAACAAACGTCGATAAGTGGCTCCCAACTTGTTCCATTACTGTATCTAAACGGAAATTATTTAAAATGTTCCAGAGAAATATTCTAGTCCCCGAAATTAACATAATCCGTATGTGGAAGTTTTCACCCGTTTGGGTTTAGAGTTTTTAGGTGTCAGTTGTGTATGGAATACATTATACCAAATACCTATTAGCTATACCCTGAACGAGTTTTAAGCAATATTTTTAATGGCAAAGACCAAGTTCTTTGTAAGTATGTGATTGTTGAATATATGCAAATGTCACCGCTATTAATGATAAAGGAACATACAAAGTTTTCCTAGGGCAAGACTTGCCTAAGTAACCCAGAAAGCTAAATAAATAAACAATCTGCCAAATTGAGGTTTTATAGTGCTACTTACCTACGCCATAATAATAGTATTAAACAAGACCAAACATACATACATATCACAACATATCACACATTCATATGTGTGATATGTTCCAAAATGTTGGTCTTGTCACATATTAGAACTTTCTTGAACGCGGTAGTCAAAATTCGCGACTTAAGTGCCAGGTTAGTGTTCGTCTTTAGAAAACGTATTTTTTTTAAGTCATCAGGACATCGCCTTTATTCGATTTTTAAAATAAAACTCTACACGTATCCATTATTAACTTTCTTACTCCAAGAATAGTAGAAGATTTAAAAGAAAAGCCAAATCTAATCTTAAACCATTCATTATAAAAGAACAATTCTTGAAATGAAAAAACATCTATTCTCTAAATAGGGTTAATCAGAATTAGTTGTAGCCACTCTCAACAGAAATTGCTTCTAAAAAAACTGAACTTAAGCATTACCTTGGATCTTCTTTTAAATTACCAAAATCTTAGGTGTATTTGCAATATTCTATTGCACCGGCGTTGCAGTGGTGCTTGTGGTCACCTTATTGAGTAATACTATGACTATACATTTCTGCCCGGTCTGGGGACATGATCTTCTGCTAGTAGATTGGTGGTTTCGCAATGAATTGTAACCTTGCTCATGAATCGCGCCGTCAAGTGAAGAAATCCGCCAGAAAATCCGTTTAGACGTTTTACAGTTTATGACAAAAGGACAGACCAACAGACACGTCATCGAATTTTTTTATAGCCTGTATATGTAAGGATAACTTTGTAAGACATACTCTTTTAAAAGTGATTGACAAAGTTCATTATGTCTCCAAAGGAGTTTAATATAAAAGTTTACCTTGCGACGACCGCATATGAATACATGAATGTTTGAATAAGTAATCGTTTGAAATGTAAACATGTTATTTAAGGGAATTGCTATGAAAACAACGATTTTCTAGCAATTTGTTTTGAGTAACATAATGTTCAATACTTAATGGAGGAATATTTAAGTACCTATTGTGAATTATTGAAGACGGTGTACCCTACAGTATTTACGTTTCCAATAAGTCGTAAGATATTCGGTCGAAATTACGTGATTTAGCAAATTTTTATTTTGCTTTCGTTAGGATTTTTACATTTTCTTCTATTGTATACGAGGATTCGCTACAGTTAGATATACCAGGTACCTTTGTACCTTGGTAATCGTGCCTGGTGTACCGCAGCCTGATGGATGTTGCTGAAAACTTGTTGTTATTATAGTAAACGCGTGTGAAACTTCTGATAGCGCGGTTTAAAATCTTCAATCGTTAGTTGTTTACGTAGTTCCGTTGTTTACCGTTAGATGTCGCCAGAGCCTTCATAAGCTGTTACACTAAGCCACTTATATACAGAGTACAGAGTAAACATGCATCAAGAGACTTACTTCTTTTTATGTTAACTCTATAAGAATCGAATCTAAAACCTCCCAATGATGAGACCAATGCCCTTATATTAGCTATTGACATATGAAGATGAAAGTGAGAAAGTATAAAAATGGTGTGGGTGTGATACAAATTGCTTACAACTTATAAAATGTACTTACGACGATGAGACTATGGATAAGTGTGTATTAAAAGTTGTTCCCACAATGATGAGAAGTGACCACTTGAATGATTGTGCAAGGCGTGCATTCAATATTAATAATAAAATATATTTTTTTTATTCAGTGATTTATTTAATTTAATAAAATCACTGAAACATTCATAAAGCATAATCTAACTATCTCCAGAATTTTTGTCAATGACAGCGTCCGTAAAGTATCTAGAAGGATAAAAGTATTAGGGACCATATCTTATATGTCTAGAAAACTATGAGTAGAACATTAGAAAAATATTTTTATTTGCCATTTTTGAACACTGTCCCATGCACAGACGTTACTCTAGCATCGGTGCCCGACAATTCATCTGCTTTTTGGCGACGCCACGTCCTGTTCGGACGTCGCTTCGTTCTTCACACGTACGAAATAAACGAAGTCGCACTTTTGGCAGGTGATGTAAATTTTGATAAAACGATCGAACACAGAGGTCAGGTTTCTAGTGCGATATGAATGTACTATATACGTTGTAGTATGTTTCACTTGCACTAGTGAATTACATGGAAATGCCAAATAAGAAAGAGCTGGAAGATTCAAAGCAACGCAAGCTCATCTTTTACCAACGAAAAGATAACATTTCAAGATAAACATATAAACCAGCCTCTCCACAATTTGCTACCAACAATTCTGGGCTACTTTGGCCATGTCACCCGAAGAGAACCGAATGGTCCCGATAAACTGGTTGTAGTCGGGTTCTTTAACTGTAAAACAGCACTTGAGCGATCACACATGAGCTGATCCAATCAGGGCAATAACGGCCCTTTCAGTTTCCAGTGCCCTTAAAAAAGGCCATAGACTGATTTGGCATGGAATCAGCTGGTCTAGGACTCCGTTGAAGTCTTTCAGGACAGACACAACCTTTAGTAATGAAGACCACGATAAAGAAGACGATTAGTCTTCAGCAGCGGAAGTCTGTGACTCTGTAGCTCACATTCACCAAATAACGCAATTCAGATACGATACAATATAACAAATCAATTGCATATTTCAGATGTTGAAAAGAATATATTCTGGTTTCTCATAAGACGGGCAACAAAAAATATACAGCTATAAATGTAAAGAATAGACAAGTAATGCCAACACAAGTATTAAAGAAGTAGTTCTATTTTTAGAAAAAACTAGTATATTTAAAGGGTCAGTCAGTCGTCTATCTTAAATTCGCAGCGTAGCCTGACAAACAGATAAAAGACGAAACCTTCGCACGCGAAACCCTAAAAAAGGGCTGAAGGGTCGAGGTCATTCGCCAATATTTACATAGATTCCGGTAATTCCCTAAGTTTGCTTTTTATTTGGGAAAAGAAGGGTGTGCTTTAATATTCACGATTGTTTAAGGGTACTTTAGAAGATTAGCCAGCCCTCAATAACAAAGATATTGTAGCTCCTGTAAGTCTGGCCCGTTGTCCTTCAGGCATTATTTAGGAGCTATATTGTGTGCCTAAAACCATCAAAAGCCTATCTTGCTGGATCAAGGAGTGATACAAAGCCTTGATGACGAAAGTAAGTAAGTAAGCTTTTTGTTCAGATTAACAATACAGGCAGAATTTGAAAATAATTAATGAGTTGCGGCATTCCTAACAAAAAATCATGGAGGCTTTTATTCTTTGCTTCAACTATATTTGACACTGTTTTATATAATGGTGCTGATACACCTGAGTATTCAGAATACAGAGCATTCGCCGTTTTTTGTTTTGTCGAACTAAACAACGAACACAGCCCAACATTGCTACGAACAGTTTCACGATCTTTCTATCGAACACTCTAAGCAGCAAAAGCGTCAAAGCAAAATTACAGTAAATTCACTAGAATGCTTGCCAGAACGTTCGTAAGCATGTTCGCTATAACATTCGCAAGAATGCTCATTACAGGTATTCACCTGTGTGTTGCTTAAATGCCAAAAGCATCATAATAAAATACTGCATATAAGAGGCTTTTTGCCATTACTGGATATCCCAAACACAAAACCATAGCTTTGATTCTAACGTCGAAAATTACATCACAAATTCAACACTTTAGCTAATAAAGCAATAACGACGTGTTACGATCCAAACTAGAGATGATTGGCCATCATTCTTAGTTTATGTCTCCTTATTGACATGTTGAATTTCTCTCTCGTATGGCATTTAACATACCAATAACGATAGGTGAATGAATTCTAGTGACATCGGTTTAAGTTTAAGCTTTGATGATTTGATGTAATATCGAAATTTTTGGATGGCAAAAGATATCAATTCTATTTATCTTATTAATTGCTCCATTTTACTCCGTTTTGGTTTGTCTAAAACCAACTGATAAAGATGGGTATTTTGCTAGAATTCAAAGTTGTAGACACAGGCTACTAGCTCTTTAGTGATTAACCCTATATTATCAAGCAAGGGTCTAAAGATGTTTCCTTTGGGCACAAAGCCTTGCTTTTGCCGTACCTATTGGATATCTAAATAGCGCTAGTGATCTCAGGTGGTATTCGTTTCTATTTTGTAGGCTACGTTCACTCTCCACATATTCTAAATGAGGAATATCCAAAATTGTTCTATTGGTCAAATTCAGTCTCTCTGCGACCACGCTCGGTGCAAGACGAGCGAAATGTTAGAAACAAATAGGTATTTACACCTTAATAAAGTTAAGTTTACGCGATTAAGACCCGCTAAATTATTTTGTTTGAGCCAAATTCATAATATATTTTCCACATTTAATCAGTGTATTAATGTTTTCTTATAAAACATGTAATGTAGCACCCCAAGGTTTATTCTATTTACGTTTGACATTTGAAGGTTATTTATAGACGATAAATATTTCACGGTAGGAGCCAATGAACAGTGACTGCCTGTTAACTGTCTTTAAAGGATGTGTGCCACTGAGTTTATTCTACTTCGTCAAGTAAATATCAGTTTCCAAAAATAATTCATAAACTAATTACAAGAAATCTTAATAATACTTTTTTCGTAATAAACTTAAAAACTAGTATGCACTTAGCATAATTTGATTTTAAATTACCTGCAACTGCAATAATGTGTTTGACTATACGGCAAGTTATCTTATGAGTTTGATGTTTATAGTTGTAACTAACGTGCATGCAATTTCTAGCAAGTTATTTTATATGTATGACATTGTAAAAAATCTATAAGCTGCTATAATTTTATTCTTGTTAGCCCTGTTAACAAGCTGTGTATCACTGTTGGGCATGGATATTTCTCACTATGAGATGGGTTAGGCTATATTCGGTAGTTCACGACGGCATCGGCAGGATGGCAGATTTTAAACATTATGGAGAAGTGTCCGTGTAGTGATGGATTAAGAATACAAAAATCCAGTACCCCGTTTCATTTCGTGGGTATCGCAAGAGGCGACTTAGGATATTACGTGAAGCAAACAGTATATTAGCAAACAGACAGAAAAACAGAAAACGCGACATCGAGCCCCGTACCAACTCTTCTGGCCAGTGTGCCATATAGTAGGCCAAGTCATCCTATTGACTCTTAGAGGTACTGTACAGCAAGTTAGCAGAGGCTTATTTATATCCATTAGGTAGGGGACTCCGTTCCGGGGGATATCCGTGTCGTGACGGATTAAGAATACGGAATGTCACCACCCCATATCATCCCATATGTGTCACAAGAGCCGACAGAGGGACCATAATAAGACCGAGAGAGGGACCATATTATTTTGAGAGAAGAAAAACTTGATACAAACCCTATACCAACCCGTTTGGCCAGCGTGGTATAGTAGGCCAATTCCTCCTTTTAAAGGAGAGGCCTAGTCCAGCAGTGGACTGTTAAAGGCTGAAGAAGAAGAAGGTAGCGGACTGCGAAAGGCTCTACACCATGTGGTTTTGAATCCTTTTTCAGAGCTGGTTGGAAGTAGGCAGTGAAACATAAAAAGAATAACATATTTATACTACACAAAAATGAATGTAAAGGTCAAGCTGAACAGTATGGCACCCACGTAAAAATATCTTTATAAATATCACAAATATGTAAAAGTAGTACAATTTTATTGTGTCGGTACATTCATGCATATCAGACAAATAGAATAAACGGTCAACTTGTATAGCCCACACAACTCAAACAATTAATTCAGAAGCCAAAATGTGACCTTATCCAAATTATAAAACTATGTAATAGGTGCCTTAATGTTCAATATATTTTTCTCACATGCAGTAGATTTATTATTTCAAAAGAATTAGATCTTAGATCTTTTGGAGAAGTCAGTATTCTTTTGTCAGTGTGTTGTTTTAGACACGGTGGACAATCCTTGAAATAAAATTGAAACTACGTCTGAGTTTAAATTTTATTTGAATGTCAGTGTATGTTTTTTATATAGTGTCAATCCCTAGTGGTGTGTCTTCAACCACCCGGTTTAACTTGAGGCTAACACAAAACTGAACTGAAACCTGGAAGGGGGAATAAATACGAGGCCCGCAACAAATTTGGCCTATGCAATTAAAACCACCGCAGTGTTCTCGGTTTCCATTGTGGACCAGGCGGTATATTACCACTTATGCATAACCCGGCACGACATATTTTAAGTTTTGTATGTACGCAAAACAAACTTAATTTCATCCTAATGTTTTGCTTAAACTCATTTAACAATAAATTTCGGGCAAAAAATATAAGTCTTTCAAATTTTTAGAGTAGTTGCTGTAAAAATAATAACATCAAGGAATAACACAATATTCGGATATGTTGTAGGTATGTTATATTACATGCTATTAAAATAATTTTATAATAATAGGTAGTTACATCAAAAACAATATTCAGGTATTTTGTGACAACATTCTGGGATTACCCGAACCTAACATAATTACATGCTATTAAAACATAATTAGAATAAGATTAAAAAAACGTTAATTTATTACTGATTATTAAAATGCATAAGTCGTCTTCTTAAAAATAACTTGAAACTGGTTCAAATACATACCTGTATTAGCATTTTGTTTACTTAAGTTTAAGATAGTTTCAACTACATATACATTGTATGTACTTGTGTCTGGTACAAGGTATATAATATTACTAAACACAGATTGTTAAGGTTACAGCGTAATTAATTAGAATTAAATTATTATAGGAAATGGAAATTTGTATTTTTAATAAGATGTATTTAGATAACAATATAATTAAAATACATATGCTGCCAAAGTGGCATGCAGCGTAGTCGGCGTAGTCGCGCCATAAACCACGATTTGCGTGGCCGCGTCGCAACAACAAGTGTATGGACACCGCGGTGGTTTTAGTGGGTAGGTCCCGATTGTGTGAAGGAGAGAGTTACTCCGAGTAACTCTTACCGACTTCTCATACCTCAACAGGTTTTGACAGTGAAAACATAAAAAACAACCTGCATCACCACTGGGACAAAGGGCGACTGAGGACATCGTGGTTGTATTCACATTTGTGCCCAGCATTATTTTGGAATTGTACATACCCAATGAACTCAATTTTGAGTGATAGAGGGAGATCCACTACGTTACGCTAAGGTTTTCCAATGCAATGTAAAAGTTTCTAGCCAAATTACATTTTACTTATAGTTATAGTTACATTATATGCCTAGAAACTTGCCATAGTCTACTAGTCAGCAAATTGTAAGTTATTCTGAATCGAATAAACGTTACCAATTAAATTGTTCACGAACACATCACAAGAGATACCTACCAATTAAAACATTAACCGGCGACCATTGATCACAAATCTTAATGTCAATATTTATGTATCTAAAATACCAGGTCTGTTAGATTTATGGATCAATAATAACACCTGTCCGCGACAGACGTGTTTTAACATAACACCTCTCGCGAGAGAAAATATTTGAATACTGTGAACGTTTGCTGAAACCAAATAACATGTAGTACAAATAATAAGAAACATAGTAACGATCAATCGGAGTCGACCTTGGTTGAGGTCATAGTCACAGCAAACGATAACAATATAATACTTTTAAATTATAGACATTTTTACACATACCCGCAAGGTGGACCGACGATGTGTTTTTTTTATAGGTAGTAGAGGCTTGCTTATTTCAGCATGAATGGGCCAGCTCGACCGGGCAAGTACTACCCTCTCACAAAAATCGACGTAAAGTCACAGTACTTAAACTGTTGCATTTCGTTTTGTGAGTGAGAGTACCGGAGGCCCTATCCCCTGTTCCTTCTCTCTCGTCCCACTCCTCATCCTATCTTTTGCCCAATCCCAAGGAGCGGCAACGCACTTGTGACTCCTGTGGTGTTGCTTGTGTCCATGGGCGGTAATTGCTTACCATAAGGCGATCCTTCTGCTCGTTTGCCGCCTATTACTATAAAAAAAAGATCGCGGGAAGCGGTTGGATGCGGGCGGCTCAAAATCAGTCAATCAGTGTGTGGAGAACCTTGGGGGAGGTCTATGTCCAGCAGTGGACGTCTCTAGGCTGACATCACAAGTAAGGATGATTTATCCAGTGACTAGAGCTGGTGTATTTTTGTTTCAGTTGAACCTGATCTGGATAACGCCAATAAGTGTCAATAAGAGTATGTTGTAGAATGAAACAGTCCATTCGGTATATTCAAGCTGTTAGATCTGGGTGACAAATCTAACAAAAAGAAGAACAGGGTTCAGATAAACAGACAGTTCTTTTTACTTAATACATACATACACATACATAGACTCACGCCTGTTTCCCCGAAGGGGTAGCCAGAGGTATATTAACATCCTGTATGCCGGAATACCAGACACAATTAAAAAGCTATTGTGTCTCGCGATGATATGCGTGCCAGCATACAAGGGATTAAACGCCCACTTTTCGCCAGTGTTTCGATCCCACGTAATAGGTGGCGAGCCTATTGCCGCTTATAGGGATATTTTGTTTGCCAGAGCCTCGCCCGTTGATCGGCAGGTGCACCACTTGCAGGTGAGGTTGGCTTGGGACCCAAAGTTCTTGCTGGGAACCCTATGCACCCAAACTTTTACTTAATTTTATTACTAATTTAATTATACCGAAAATAAAAATGAAAGTTGCCGTCATTATTTATACCGTAATATTTCCAAGCAATAATACCACAGTCTAATAATATGTCTTTATACAAAATAAATTAGCGGGTCTTAATCGCGTACAATTAATTTATTTAAGGTATAAACACCTATTTGTTTCCGACGTTTCGCTCGTCTTTCGTTAAAGTGACAGTGAGAGATAATGGTACCCTTGGACACACTGTATATAAGAAACCGACACACAGACAGGTATAATAATGCGAACTCGCACCACCATCCGCGGCATTTGGATTCCGTTGTGTCATCGTTAGTGAACAGAGCGTATGACCTGTGTGACCCTGAACAGTTAAATAGTGAACTGTCACATGTTCAGGAGGTACTTAGGCGCAACGGATACAAGAAGAAGATACTCCGTCTGAAGAGGAAAGATCGTAGACCTGAAGTAAGCAGAGTGCCGGCTTACATGCCGTATCTAAAGGGAGTGACGGACAAGGTTGGAACAGTACTCAAGAAATACTCTATCAAGACTCTATACAGTCCGCTCTCTAAGATAGCACATAATCTGCGTACCCCAAAGGATGTCATTCCACTCCAAACACCTGGCGTCTACAAAGTCGATTGCAGCTGCGGTAGTTCATATATCGGGCAGACTAAGCGTACAATGATTGAAAGAGTAAAGGAACATATCGCAGCTGTAAAAAACCGACATATTAATAAGTAGGCTATAGCTGAGCAGTTGTTGGAGTCTGGACCAAACCACTGGATAGAACTGCATCAACCACAAGTCTTATCCACCGATCGTCACTATTACTCCAGGATAGTACGTGAAGCGGTAGAAATCAAGAAATATAACAATTTCAACGGGGAGGATGGATATAGATTATCGGCTACTTGGAATCCAGTCATCAGCAAATGTAAACACCGCCGCAGTGATAAATCTCAACAGTGTGTAGACGTCATTAGTGTAGTGTGTCGGAGTACCGACAGTGCGAACTTAAATAAAGACCAAGTGAGAGTAGGTGCCGAAACCCGCACTTCCACAAGACGGCGCTGAGCTCTCATCAGTCTCTCCGCGACCATGCTCGGTGCAAGACGAGCGAAACGTCGGACACAAATAGGTTATATAGTATTTATATCTTAAATAAATTAATTGTACGCGATTAAGACCCGCTAATTTATTTTGTATGATGTTTATAAATCGCGAAAGTTTAAAATCGATTAATATGTCTTTCTACTGTGCTAATACCACTAGTATTTGTTTCAATTCAAATTTCTTTTCTGATCATAAAAACTAGGGTCGGTTTCGGGCCTCGGTTTCACCCAAAATCTAGTTAACAAAAGAAAAACATGTTAACATTTTATTTTAGGCGCGCGGCGTTACATATGTACGTGTTTTTTTTATTCCTTTTACCGCAGGAGTATAACACATGTATATTTTCCCATTCTAAATTCAGTTCATTTAGTAAAATTGTAAAACGTATCATTATAGAGCGTGCTTTTTCTCTTATTTCATATAAAATACTCTAATATCACTGGTGGAGGCTATATGTAGGCGTGTCCTTCAAACCCTAGTTACGTTACCGGCTCTTAGGCTTACAACCTAGCTCATAAATGTTACCTTAGCGGCAGCCACAATAGCTCACTTTACAAGTCATTTCACTGCGAATCGATACTATACGGTAACACACAGCAATTACTCCACAGATATAATGAAACTTATACCTATGGCAGGTAATTACAAATTAAATGATACCTCGTTATAGTTAATGTATAGCACGTGTTTCATAAGCCTTCTCATCTGCAAAAAAATAAAGAAGAAAATAATGTGTCGTCCGTTATAAGAGAAATAATATTCTTTTGACTACTTAGTACATTATTTATGATCTTTACTTGTAATATAATATTTACATTTTCATTGCTACACTCAAGTACTCTTTCATCCACATTTTCCTTGTATATATCTATATCAGCATATTCCCAAATCCTTGATTTAGGTCTCGCCTCAAAGTGTACCTTTTCAAAAGATCCTCAGCATACATCAAATTTTCGCGAACACACATTATCCTGAGAAAATCAACGCAAGTATATGACATTATATATTTTCCTCCTTCGCAATTACCCATTGTGATGAGAGTAGGGAAATCCAAGTGGAGATCTAAATTTCTTATCTTTGAGACATGCGTACAGAAAAGAACCTCTTCGGTGACTTATTATATTTATCTTTTTTTAATATACTCTACCGTAAAGAATATGAAATGGAAATGGCATGACTGCGTTTCTGAAGGTGGTTTTATAGGAAATTGGGACAGTGTGCGATTTAGACCGTGAATAATTGACATTGACTGCCTCCTCTGTGGTCCTGCGGTAGTGTTAGCGACTGCGGATCATGAGGTCTCGGGTTCGATTCCCGGGTCGAACAAAAAGTGATATTAGGTTTTTCTGTTAGGAATTATCCAATAGAAATTCGGAGTCAGGGAGTTGATGGTGTTCACACCTCGGAAAGCACGTTAAGACGTTGGTCATGCGCCCAATCTCTCTCCGGTCGTGTCGCTTGTGGCGTCTCATTGGACTGTGAGAGTGATCGAATATAGGGGGCACTTGTGCCCTATAATATGTCCTGCGCAGTTGGCAAATCTCATATATAGACAAGTCGCCGTGGCCGGAATCGGTAGGGAGGACGTTATTAATTGACATTGAGTTTTGGTTTGTTGTCAGAGTAACGAAATGGCTATTTTAGAACTTACATTGACGTATGTAGGGATGTCGACGCCGCGAGCTCGCTAATCGATCCATCAATGCCAATTGTTGCTGTTACATGGTCTTTATAGACGAGTCCGTTTATAAAGAACCACCTTTTTACTTTGAGCTTTTTGTTAACATAAATAACGGCGATTTGGAATACTTTCATGACGCCCGCTAAATTATTTTCTTTACAGTTTTGTATGTCCTGTATTTATTTCTTAGTAAAGTATTTTGAGATTATTAAGTTGAAAAACATGAACAATGGAACACGTATGATATCCTTAATCAAACTAGAATATCTATAATACATTGGGTCGCAAAGTTCATTAGCAGTCCATGAAGTATACTGCGAATTCTGCTGCATTAGCTTTCTTATTTATTTGTTTATACATATAGAGTTGTATTCGCAATGATCTGCTCACGTTTCACAAGTATGCTTTGTGTTCGGGTGCAAGTCAACAGCCACTCTGTTGTCACTGCGAAAATTTTCGAAACTGACATATCTCAAAACCGTTTCAAATGAGATTAGAGAAATTCGGCTACAACATGAAGATGATTCGCAAATCATAACTCATTGAGGCAGCATCGGTACCAACAGAAAATTACAACCACGGTCGTGTCAAACTTTGTGCTCGCTAACGCTGAAGGTGAATTCTTTTCTAATGACTGAATGAGATTGTAAATTTCTTTTAAATAGATCTGTAACTTTTGAAGTCCTTTAAGCCCTGAGATGAATTTGTACCGTCGATTCCCACATAAATTTTAAAATTGGGGGTTTATAACGCGAAACTGAAGACCCCCTAAAACTTGATACAGATTATGACACAACAACACGACAGAAACATAACAAAAATAAAGCTGTGAGAGTGGTTTTATACATTAAAAATTCTACATAAAGCTCAGCTCATGGAGGCACCAGCGCGGGTACCTCTCCATAGGCACCTTAGTAATTATTTAGCGAACAATCTTACCCCAGTAACGTATAAAAACATAATTAGCACTCCTCGAAGGGTAATCTCCAGAGATTTATCGCGCAAATTAGCGGACCCCTTAAATAATGGAAGCTGCCAAGTATTTGAATACTTTCCTGTTCTACAATTTGGACGTTTTTAAGCATTTTCTTTTTTCTCTTTTGGTGTGAAGAGCAACTCTGATTTTGGAGGCTTTTTTCGGTTGCAATGAAAGTGATGGTAATTTGCTATGTTAAGAACCAAAAGGTTTTATCGTAGATTTGGGCTCCCTATTTTGGGCTTGAGATTTTGACCTAGAAAATAATGTATAATGGTTGTATTATATGCCAGTGAATGATTACTTTTAAGGGGGCTTTTAACAGAATTCTTAAAATAGATTTTCATGGTTACTATGCGATGAGAGATACTTATCGCCCGAAGAAATGGAAATAATGGAAAACAATTAAGGAGGGTGCCGTACTGATTTCAGCATAAACAACAGACAGCTCGACTCAGAAAATACTTTCAGTATTGACGTAAAATAGAAGGTTTTTAGTTTATTTTATCATAATTAGTCCTGCTCACTCTTTCTTAAGTTCTTCTGCAAGGCGAAATGTAGTGACCAGTAAATATTTTGATTTACAGTACTATTAGTACACATAGCTTTATATTTCTTTCGTATTATATTAGCAGATACGATGACGATCGAACCGCCTGTCATCGAAAGCAAGACAAAATAATTTCCATTCAAATTTTACTTTAACGGTCTATCAAAACCTATCCACGACCAGATCAATATTGTAAATAGAATAATCAATTCCATCTCTCGGCAATCTTTTATAAGAGGAATCTTTTCAGTTCAAAGGTCAAATTCGTGCGCTAGCACACAACATCGCCACATAACCCTTCCTTTCGTTGACTCACTGTGTTTATCTTTCATTTCAAGTTCAATGTCAACTGAGGGAGACGAATTCCCATGTTGCTCTCATATTATATGCCAGGTTTAATAAGAATAGGGTCAGTGTTGGCAGAGTAAATAAATTACATGTATAACAACAAATTTGGACTAAGGTGAGGTTGTACAAGGGTCATGCAGGGAGTACGGAATTCTGAGTGCAGCATAAATATATGGTTACAGCTTAGACTATATACTGTAATTTTTTTTAGGTTTTGAACTGCCGCTTCCTCTGATAAAGCTTTTTGAACAAGACATTAGCTGCTACGTAGTATATCGCAACTCGGGGAGCACGTAAACTCTCCATGCCCTCGTATAGAGTGAGAGATGGCCTCATGAAAAAAAATGCAGCAAATTTCTAAAATCTATGAAACTGTGACTCGTCAGATGATAGACCTCCAATCGCGATCGGTCAAAGCTCAGATTAAACAGAGATTTGAAATGTTATTACGGCATATTTTAAACAAAGTTGATTTTCAATATATTGTTTATATTAATTAAATCTTACGACTAAGTAGTTAAACGCAATATAAAGACGAATAAATATCATATTTGTGGGATCAAAAAAGTATACATCCAAAAAGTTTTACAACGTAACATACAAGGTCAATTTGTGAAGGCACCCATGACATGAGCCTTTGCCCGGCAACCGACCAAATAAAAGCAACACTTTACGCTCAAAACAAACTCAAACGAGAAATAGCGAAAACGCTAAAAGCATTCGCAGAACCCTGATCACTTACCAGGAGAGATTTTTATTCACTGCCCAAGTTACGTATCCAATTTCTAAATACTGAAATCGTATCAGCAACAAAATCTTTTGCAATTAACGACTGAACTTTAAGTCGGTCAAGGAGTCACATTTAAGTGGAAAGCGAAATGCGATCTACGTTCAGCTGGAGATCTTGAATTACTGTTAATGAAGGGAACTATTGTTTTACTTGTTTTGTTAAGCCGGACAGGAGAAAATAGATAAATGAGGCGCTGAGATTCAACGAGAGCGATTTTAACGGAGAGAATGGATATTTCCGACTGTTCTAGGGTCTATTTATATACAGGTTATATCTCCTCTACAATTATAATTATGGTCAAAGCAGTCGATATTCCGGTCCCAGTATTGGTATGTACCATACAAATCTTTCATACTGTATGTCGAAATGTTCAACAAAAATATTTCGGCAATTAGACTGCCTCCGTGGTCCAGTGGATAGAGTATGCGTCTGCTGATCGGGAGGTCCCGGGTTCGATTCCCGGGTAATGCAAAAGTGTTGCTAAGTTTATCCGAATTTTGAGTAGCAGCACAAAGTCTGGCAGTTTGCCCAATAACGGCAATAGGCTCACCCCCTATTACGTGGGTTGTAAAATTATAAGGCAAAGTGTGGGTGAATAGGCGTGATGCTACATATCTCCTTAGCCGGTTGTTGTGGTAACATAACTTCACGCCTTTTATCCCGGAAGGGGTAGGCAGAGGTGTATTACACACCCTCACTTCGCCAGTTATGTTTAGGTTCCAATGTAATAGGGGGGCGAGCCTATTGCCATCTACCAGGCACATCATTAAGCGAGCGATAATTAATTTATAATGCACACATAACTTCGAAAAGTCGGTTGTTGTGGTTATGATTTGTATTTCGAATCTGGGCGTTTGTGCAGTAAATTACCCATTCTCATTTGTTCCTTACCTTCAAACTACTATCCTAAGATAAACATTGCCACATCCATGCTGATGATTGAGACTGCTCGATTGCGTAATGGTTTTCCAAACATTAGTACTGCCATTAAATAAATCATCTAATCTCTTTGTCAGCTGACTTACTGAATAGACATTTGAAGTACCTCTTCAAGACTTAGCAAAGTAACTTGAGCTTCCATTCAAATGGTAAATCCCGTTGTGATATTTGACCATAGTGTTGACTGTCTAAATGGCGCAGCGCCGGCTTCTGTGCCGCTTTGGCCTTGCATGGAACAAACATTTGTATGGCAGACATGTGTAGCCTTTGTGTGCGTAACGGTGGCGTGATGGGAGCGGCTTTGGGAACATGAGGAATGGTTGTAAGATTGATAGTTAGACGCAAAGATAAATGGATACTATAAACAAAACTCAGGATTAGTTATGTTTACAATAGGCTAATACAACCCACTGTTAAAGCAGGCAATCCTGAGTTTTTCACAAGACGAAAACAGTTGCGTGGAAAGTATTATTTTAGTTAAAGGGGATTAATTTGTTTTTCGTGTGAGTGTGTGGCCAACTCTGCATGGTGTCGGCGTTTTCAGACCACCCAAAGGCCTCTGACGTGGCCTAACAATTCTTATCCTGAGACAAGACTGGGACCGACAGATTTACCTGCCCTCCGAAGCACGGTAGCGCTCAGATAGAAATGCCGTGGTCACCCATTCAAGTGGCGACCTGTGCAAGTGTTGCTTAACTTTGCCAATCTGTTATGAACGGCTAGCCAAGTCTCGCTATGAGCACTACCACTACGCATAAAAGAGATTAAGAAAAAGTATCAGCCTCTCATTTGATTCTAAGGGTGTCGTAGGTGGCGATTTAAGACAATACACAAAGCAAATAATATCTTCGGGAAGGGGCAGAAAGCTCAAAATCAAACCCTATGCCAACCCGTGTGACCAGAGTGATACAACAGGCCATGCCGTCCTTTTGTCTCGCAAAACTATAAGGATGCAAATAACGACTATACTACGTCCTGTTATGGATAAGGCTGGATGATTACTAAGACACGTAATATATAATTTTTTTTCTTTTTTATAGTAATAGGCGGCAAACGAACAGACGGATCGCCTACTGGTAGGCAATTACCGCCACCCATAGACAAGCATGTATTACACAAGCAACACTACAGGAGTCAAGTGCGTTGCCGCCCCTTGGGTCGGGAAAAGGGATAGGATGAGGAGTGGGATGAGGGAGAAGGAATAGGGGATAGGGCCTCCGGCACTCTCACTCACTGAACAAAACGCAACAGTTTAAGTAATGTTACTTTACGTCGATTTTCTGTGAGAGGGTAGTACTTCCCCGATCGAGTCGGTCCATTCATGCTGAAATCAGCAAGGCTCCACTACCTCAAAACATCCCCGAAGGGCTAGGCAGAGGCGTATTACACACCCACACTTCGCCAGTTATGTTTCAGACATGTAATAATACAGTTATTATAGAGAAACCTAAATATATAAATAACCAAGGGCCTTGATTTGGGAATACCAATAATACCATCACCATTCAACTACCGCTTCTTAGACGGTTACTTCAAAGAGGCAGCCAGTGAGAATAAATTTACAAAAGCAAAATAAATTGTTCCCGTGTAATATATTCTTTTACGAACCCTTTTGGGTGAAAGTGAGTAGTGTTACGCCTTCGATATTATATTGGTATACGTTTTATTCATTCATAGTTTTTATAGGCTTAGTAAGTTTTTGACTAGAATGTTGGTCTAATAGTAAGAAGATGCTGCTGTCCGGCTGATATGCTAGACCACGATAATTTGTTTTGTGTCTAAAATGTATTTAATCTTTTAATATTACATGTCAAAGATTGTCAATGATTACAATATTACATGGTCTACCTAGCTTAGGATTAGTTAAAGGTCCAATCTCATTTTCTTTTTTTTTTTACAAAAAGGGCAGAGATAATGAGGAGAAAACGGTAAGCCGGTTGTCATCAGAGACCATTTTGTCATATTTTACTTCCATTCAAATGGTTCTCTCCACACATACACACACACACACACAATAACTTAAGTAGTGTGCGTGCGTAAGTACACCGGCCGTAAAAGAGTTTCAAACACGCCATTTAAAATTATCGTAAATTAGTTTTCATGTTTTAGCAAACAAAATATTTCTTAGTCATGTAAACTTCTTTAAGAAACTGAAATGTATAATCTAAGCGCCTAAAACTGACAGCGCTAACCTAAATACAGTTTTTTGACCAGAAACAGATTAATTTCAATGAATAGACTGCGTCACGAAAAACGTCGAGAAACGACCTAGGTTGTAAAGGCACGTACTAGTTTCTAATAAATTAAATCTAGGTATTTATTTGCTCAGCGAAAGCGTTCTATTTTCTGTCAGTGAAAGCGGGAAATTGAATTGAGGAGGTAACACAAACTGACAAATGTAAATGGATTTGATAAAATTAAAAAGCTCTGACATTATTATAACATTATATATCTTACGTCTTTATGCCCAAGGAGTAGGCAGAGGTGTACTACACACCCACACTCGGCCAGTAATGTTTCAGCCCCAATGTAAAAAAGCCTATTGCCATCTAGCGATAATTAAAATTCATAATGCACACATAACTTCGAAAAGACAGAGGTGTGTGCCCGGGGTAACTAGGGATCGAACCCGGGACCATAATTTCAGCAGTTCGTTACGTACACCTATCGCTTTAACTAAGCATAATAATTATGTAACACAAATAAAAAAACAGTGGTTTTAACCGTATTTCAATATTTTGCGGCAGCCAACTAACCGGCTCCTACACAGAAGGTCCCAGGTTCAGATCCGCACCCCACTGCCTTAGTTATGTATCAAATGATAAATTAGCGCTTGCTAAATGATAGGTAAAAAATATATCGTAAGGAAACATGAATATCATATCTGCCAATCTACTAGGCCAGCGTGATGGACTGAAGCCTAACCCTCTTAAATTACTAATGATGATAAAATTGTCTTTAAAAAAGTTACTAAAATAAATTATCAACCAATACGTATACAGTACCTTATACTGCACACGTAAGTACTGCTCAAAGCATCTGCATAAAGACAATTTAGCATACATGTGCAGCTTTTCGAACATGTGCTGAAATTACTCCTATTATTCGCAACTATTTACCTTAAGATGATTGGGCACCACCCGTCAGGAAAGCTCATTGGAACGTTTAATAATTAATCTAAGGAAGAGTAGAGGGGTAATGTTCTCGCGGTCAATCACGCTCGAGATGGATCGATCTCATCAAGTCGTCCATGAAGAGAAACCTTGTGTATCACTTAAGTGAATGGAGTTTGTCACTGTTTTCATGAAACTTTGCCGCATTATAGTAGCATTATCAAAATAAAATAAAGGCTACCTTTTATTGCTATACCCGACACCCACGCAATCGAAGCCACAAGCGAATTCTAGTTAAATAAAGTTAATAAGTTTATAAGTATTTCGTATATTCGTAAGCCTACTGTTGAAGAAATTCTTGAGATGTTTGGGTTCTTTCCAACATTCGTTCCAGAGGGACTTCAGGTCCAAATTCAATACCTACTTGTTGGAGTCAAAAGTACGCACACTTTAGAGGGAAAAATGTTAACACTTTTATACAATGGTACTTGTAATATTTTAGAGTACCTACGCACACTTCGGTGTTACAAATGTTGACACTTTACGAACTGGAAGGTCCTTGAAGAAAATTGAAACGAAAAAAAAATCGCGCATAAACTAAGTCCTAAGTGAATCTATAGATACGAAAACGTGAAATGTACTGACATAGAAATGTTAATAACATTTATTATAAAATGAAGTCCCGTTTTCGTCTTGTCTGTTTTTATGAACTTGACAACCTCAAAAATTACTGAACGGTTTTTTGTACGTTTTCACGACAAGAAAGTGTGATTTCTGAGGGAGGATTACGAGAATAATACAAGCGGGTGTAGCCGTGGGCGAAATGTAGTTATTTTTCACTTAAAAACCTTCATATCGACACCAAACAAACTAACGTCAATAGACCAGTAGAGAGATTATCAGACTCCTACTACTTCAAACCGACACGGTGCTCAACATATCGAAATGATGTGCATATTAATTTGTGATGTAAAATATCGTGAGGAATGATGCTTCTTTGTAATGTTCTCAAAAGACAGCTAGTTCTGCCAACCCGCACTTGGCCAGCGTGGAGGACTGTGACCGTTAGGAGAGAGTTATCTCTTCATAGTAGAGAGAGACTCGTCAGCTCTAGGACTGTCCATATAGAGCTTAAGATGATGTTGACCTTTAAAAGTAATCATCCAAATCCAAAAATATAATAGCCTTCTAGAACTGTAGTCGTTACTTTAAAACTAGCGGTTGACCACAGATTTATTCGCGTAGATATAACACAAATTATAGCTCTTCTGTGTATCCACTTAGCAGCGTAGCAATGGCGGATTTAAGAAATGGTGAACGATGAAATTTCATATCTTACATTCACTCACTGAAGGGTAAAATTTCAAATTACACCAATATAATTATACCTATATTCATTTCAAAACAGGTTTGATGCTTCTGTTTCAAAAGTAACAATATACCCTATAAGCCCCTTTTAAGAAGTAAAACCTTGATAATGTATGCAATATCAGGGACACCTATTTTTATAATTAATAACGCTAATACGCATTTCAGTGTGTAGGTCTATAAAATGTAATATTCTATACAACCAACCGTTCATCCCGTAAACGTGAAATTTCCAGAGAACGGGAAATCATTTTCCTATTTCATGATTACAACACACTTCATAGCCTCCGCAGCTAAACTTCTGCATTCCTAAATAAGTCGGGGCAAGTATATATAAATTATTATGCACATAGAAATCATCTGTATAGATAAGATTCAATTAACAATACAATTACATACCTAAGATAAAGTGCGACACATTGCAAAATAGAAATCCTCGGTTCACTTCTACACCCTTAAAGAAGGCGTTTATAGGGGACTTTCGTTTACCTATATAGACTTACATAGCGGTACACTAGGAGAGCCAAGAGGGTTCCTATCAAAATAGAGGCTGTTTCTACTATCAGTCATCATATGACACAGTCATGTCATGTACATGTCACTGCTGTGAAAAATAAATTATTTTTTTATCATTGATTACTTCCTTGACGTTGAAACGTAGCTAAACTGAGCAAACTCTACTACAAAATTTACCTACCTACAATTAACTGTTTTGTATACTATAGGTATATATTTTTTTATTTCAATGACAGTTCAGTATGTTCCGACAAAGAAGTCATTACGAGTACAATAGCAGTCATTATGTTATTTTTGTGGACCACACGATAAAAAAAAGAAAATAAATTAAGTCACAAAAAAGATATCAATTATTTTGAACTTAATTGATTGATGTTGTGTATCTATGTTTGATAATTAAATGTGTGTTGATTAATTGATAAATTAGATGAAATAATTTGTTCAGTTTTTTAGGCGACGAATGAAAAATATGTAGACGTGTGTAGTCCATTAAGTGCCTAACTCGGATGATTAAATTTTAATTTCCAATTTGTACCGAGCGTTTTGTGCAAAGATGATGAATTAAATAATTACTACTTAATATGTAAATTAGGTTATTATTGTAGCGATAAAAAATACACCTTCATCGGTGTTTTATTTTTTATAAAATACTTAATACTATAAACATCCTGTATGTTTATTCAAATATTTGCAAGGAAAGGATTTTAATATTGACTACATTGTATTTCGATATCCATTCAAAAAATTCCATGCCACCTTAATCAGTTGTTCTGCCCAGCCCCTTTTTCATATTTTCCAGTAAGTTGTATTTTCCGTAAATATTTCCTATGAGACTCCTATTAGAACTTCGTAGTGCGTCATTCCAAGAAGTATTATACGATTATTTAATTCGCCTTAAAATAAATAAAACTGCACTCAAACTTACTTGCAACAATTCTCAGTATCCCACAGTATGTTGTTCTTATGCAAAACCATACACAAGTTCACCTGGACATCCAAGCACAAAAACCCACTATTGGCAAGTAATAAACAACACCCAATCCACAAGCCAAAAACACAAACACAAGAGTACACAGTCAAAATAATTTTTGGTGTAGTCGAATTTCCAAATGAATTTCTGTAGAATCGAATACGCCGAGCGTATTACGTAGAATACGATCGCGGAGCGTGCGACGGGTTGCGTAGCGACGTCAAGCGAGCTTCGCTGCCCGATGGGGACTGAGGTCCATACGAATACCTGCAACGGCACGCACACAAATGCATTCCACGCATACACAAAAGCGCTAGAACTTGCGCTTTAAAGCTCCGTCGCCACGTGCCGTATTTTTTTATTTTTTTTTTACTGTCTATTGTAATTTATGCGGGGATGGTTTTTGTAGTGCTGCCGTTAAGTGGCGTGTTGTCTTAATTTTGAGGGAGTCTGAGGTGTTTCTAAATGGGTGTTTCCTCAAGTTTTTGTGGATTAAAAATATGTGCTCAGGGTATTCCTTCATTTCTTTGCTTACTAGTTAAATGTTTGTGTTATGTAGAGTCGTTTAGTAGCATCTGTTGGTTTATTTTAGCTTTTTTAACAGGGGTGGTGGGTGTTGACATGCGGCAATTGCCATGTTTAACTGTTTAGAAAAAGGAAGATGGATATTCTAAATCTGGCTGTTTATTCTCAGTTTCGGTAACAGGTTTTGAAAATTATTTTATTGTTTGATAGGCTATATTTGCCGTTTGGTTCCAGCCGAGTCTACACTTCTGAGTGGTTCATTCATTTATTAATCATCATCACTGCATAGTATTAAACAAAGTCTGCCTTCTGTCTGTCCTTATATATGCTTAAATCTTAAAAACTACGCAACGGATTTTAATGCGGTTTTTTTATTACATAGAATGATTCAAGAGGAACGTTTATATGTATAAGTGACGCGGGCGAAGCCGCTGGCGACGTCTAGTATTTTATAGAAAGAAATATAAGGTTACACACGTGTAACCTTAAATAGTCTAGTTAAATAGTCTAAAATACGTGGCTTCAAAAAGGTACGCTGTGTCACGACACAGCGTACCTTTTTGAAGCAACGAATTTAATAAAATGAATAATAAGAATTGTTTTCATTACCATTTATTTGTATAAGCACCGATACTATAAATTTATTTTATTTATTTATTAGCTTTATACACTTAACGTATATAGGTGGACTTAATGCCTTAGGTCTTCTTCAAATCTCGTAACTCTCTAAATTTAATTGTGTGGCATGATAGAGCAGCATTGATGACTCTACATATTATTATAATAAAACAGCTAAACAGATTTCACTAGTGGAAAGGAACGCTACCAAACAATAGTTCCTTAACTCTGGAAATAACTAAAGATTCTCAGAATTACTGCGGAGCGCTGTATAATTTGGAAATAAACGAGGAAATTCAGGGTGCAACTAAAAAAAATACTTAATAATAAATATTAGATTATTATTAAAAGAATGGCATCTATTTTTGTTTCCATTAAATTCATGATATTTATGAATGGAATGAAAAATGAAATAGTAACTGAGGCAATACTTATTTACCAACCCCGTAATTACATTTAATTACACATAGCAGTTATCAACTTTTAATTTGTTACAGAAAGAATAATTTTATTACGTCATTACCATGCTAAGGAGTTCGCTGTCCAAAAGCCTGTAGACTTATGTTCAAGCGATTTGCTGAGAATATAATAAAAATATAACATCTTGAGAATGTGCAGAAAATCAACAACCAAGTTTATACCAGTTTAAATATAGAGACTCTATATTTCCGTCAATAACCCGTGAACGTAATGTAGTACAGCAACTACAACTAATTGCTACAAGTCCAGATGTCTGCTCTATGAAACACTTTATTTTGCCTCTAAGACCAAGCGATGAACATAATCTTTATCATCAGGCAAAAAAGGCAATTCCAATTCGACACTGACAATCTCCAGGTACAATGTTAATGTGTTACATTTGTTCAGGGTCACGGCATCACCAAAGGCAACGAATAAAAAAGCTATCAGAAACAAAAACAATAAAATCTTAAAGCAGGTGAAATTGTAAATTTTGTTAAAAAAATACAAATTACGATCATTATTGTTTGAAACACGCTCGTTTCCATTCCCGAGTGTCGCGTTACCTCTGGCTAAATTACAGTCACATTGGCCATGTAATGGTGCATGCACACTTAACTGTATTATTATACCAGATTTGACGTCGTTTGACGAAGGCTTTTGTAATTAGACACTTTCTTTTTAGGTTTTGTTCGTGCTAAGTAAATTTGATTGGACGATAGGATTTGATTATCGATTGATAAAACTTTTATATTAGCAGCATGAAGCATTTAAATATTCTACAATGTTTTTGGTTCAAAATTCCATTTGATCTAAATTTGGATTAGGTGTGTGTTATCATTGGTTAAGAGACATAATACATTCTTAGTGAATAAGAAATTTACAGGATCAGTGAAACTTCCTTGGTATTTATTCTTTGCAGGCAACAGGAGATTAAACCCTAAGTACTAACTAAAAATCATCTACAAGTAAAATCGGGATTACAAGCTCAAGTAACAAATATATCTTTAGTCACATCTGAGTTTGAAAATATAGTATAGGAGCGCGTAAAAATGCTATTACCTAGCTGTGATTTAAAAAGAGCCACATACATATACAACAAAATGAATAACGATTCTCTGTTAGAAAGGAGACCGTACATACGAATAAATAGTATTCAGACATCGTCGCAGACGCTATTAAGACTAGGATCTCTGATGCTGCAGGCAGACTGTATCCATTTATCGGGCAAACTGCCAACCAGATGATAACCGCAGAGTTTTAAGGAAATCTTTACAATTTTAACTTTATTTTGTAAAGTCAGACAACTGAAGTTATTTTTGTGTTTTATGTAGGATGCTGTGAAATGGAATTTTATGCATCTTTCACGATGAAACGGAAAAGACACCCTTACCTGTGGAGAGGTATGGGTGCAAAACATTAGTTGGTAGGTATATAATATAATAATATTGATGAATAGTCTAACTATTTCGCTCTACAATTAAATTATATTTAAAGCAATAACTGTAAGGTATTATTTTGTGGTATATTTACTACTAGCTGTTTCCCGCGGTTTTACCCGCGTCCTGAGGGTAACTACGCGCACCCGGTTAAATTATAGCCTTAGTTACTCCTTGGTACATCAGCTATCCGCCAGTGTAAGTCTCGTCAAAATCGGTCCAGCCGTTCCAGACATTAGCGAGAACAAACAGTCAGACAGACAGACAGACAGACCGACAGACTGACAGACAGACAAAAATTGTAATAAATGTCATTTCGGTATATGTACCGTGTATCCATATGCATTAATTAAAAAGCAGTCATTTAAATATTACAGACACTCCAATTTTATTTATGTGTACCTATATAGAGTATATATAGATTGATTTCGCCCTAACATTCAAACCAAACGTCCAATTTTAATTAATCAAAGACTAAATATTATTTACATAAGCCGTACTTAAGGGAAGAATAAGGGATCCAAAGTGTTCCAGAGGGATCTGTCTGTTGGGCAGAGTCAGCTGACAAAGCTGAAGACGGAGGATGGCGGAATCGTATCGTCCAAGCCTGAGCTCTTGGAGGAGATCGAAAGGTTCTATGGACAGCTGTACACGACAACGCAACAACCCGCAAGTACTCCAGCGTCAGACCCTAGAGCTGGATTGACCCGACACTATACCGAAGATATCCCGGACGTCAGCATGCACGAGATTAGTGTGGCTCTCAAACAGCTCAAAAACAACAAGGCGCCGGGTGATGACGGAATTACGAGCGAGCTTCTGATGGCTGGCGGTGCACCCGCTAGAGAAGCCCTTCGGAAGCTATTTAATTCCGTCATTCTCGAGGGTAAAACGCCACAGGCGTGGCACAGAGGTGTGGTGGTGCTTTTCTTTAAGAAAGGAGATAAAACCCTCTTAAAGAACTACAGACCCATCACACTTCTGAGCCACGTCTACAAGCTGTTTTCGAGGGTCATCACGAATCGTCTCGAGAGCAAGCTAGACGACTTCCAGCCTCCCGAACAAGCCGGTTTCCGTAAAGGCTATAGTACCATAGACCACATACATACGCTGCGGCAGGTTATACAGAAGTCCGAGGAGTATAACCAGCCCCTATGCTTGGCGTTTGTGGACTATGAGAAAGCCTTCGATTCGATCGAAACCTGGGCGGTGCTACAGTCTCTCCAACGGTGCCGGATTGACTACCGATATATCGAAGTGCTGAAGTGTTTGTATGAAAACGCCACTATGTCAGTCCGCCTCCAGGGCCAGAGTTCGAAACCTATTCAACTCCAGCGAGGAGTGAGACAGGGGGATGTCATATCCCCGAAACTGTTTACCACTGCGCTGGAGGATGTTTTCAAGCTTCTGGACTGGAATGGACTCGGCATCAACATCAACGGCGAGTACATCACTCACCTTCGATTCGCAGACGATATCGTAGTCATGGCTGAGACCATGGAAGACCTAGGCACAATGCTCGATGGCCTCTGTAGAGTCTCTCAACAAGTAGGTCTTAAGATGAACATGGACAAGACGAAAATCATGTCGAACGTCCATGTTGTACCTGCTCCTATTCAGGTTGGGAACTCTACGCTCGAAGTTGTCGACAAGTATATCTACCTGGGACAAGTAGTCCAATTAGGTAGGTCCAACTTCGAGAAGGAGGTCAATCGTCGAATCCAACTCGGTTGGGCAGCGTTCGGGAAGCTACGACATATCTTCTCGTCCGATATCCCGCAGTGTCTCAAGACGAAAGTCTTTGACCAGTGTGTGTTGCCAGTGATGACTTACGGATCAGAGACGTGGTCGCTCACTATGGGCCTTATCAGAAGGCTCAAGGTCACTCAGAGGGCGATGGAGAGAGCTATGCTTGGAGTTTCCCTGCGAGATCGAATCAGAAATGAGGAGATCCGCAGTAGAACCAAAGTCGCCGACATAGCTCTCCGGATAGCCAAGCTGAAGTGGCAGTGGGCAGGGCACATAGCTCGAAGAACCGATGGCCGTTGGGGCAGAAAGGTTCTGGAGTGGCGGCCACGTACCGGACGACGCAGCAGAGGTAGGCCCCCCGCAAGATGGACCGACGATCTCGTGAAGATCGCGGGAGGCGGTTGGATGCGGGCGGCTCAAGACCGGTCTGTGTGGAGAACCTTGGGGGAGGCCTATGTCCAGCAGTGGACGTCGTTTGGCTGATATGATGAAGCCGTACTTTGTGACAAAATAGTTTATTTTGATAAGGAGTGTCGACATGTGTAAAATAAATGCGTTTAAATGAAGTCCTAAAAAAATCCAGATTTTAAATAAAAAAATGGTTGTTGTGCATAACTCGAAATAGATAGGTATAGTGTGTCGCAGACTTTTTTGTAGATATTTTTAAGGTCTTTGATTAATTAGAACATTTTATGGCTCTATCTTTTATACTTAGTTTAGGCGGCGTACGCCAAATAACGAACGTTTTTGGATATTTTTTACAACTTGGGTCCGAAAACCCCAAATATCATACGAAACTCATTTTTTTCTAAAATAAAATATAGCCTATGTTACTCGCAGATAATGCAGCTTTCTAATGATGAAAGATTTTTTTTTAATCGGCCTAATCGTTTTTGAGTTTATCCATTACAAACAAACAAACAAAAATACATTTTTTTCCTCTTTTTAATATTATTAGTGTAGATACATTTGTCCGTGTGGTGACGGATTAAGAATACTGATTGTCACCACCCCATATCATCCCATGGGTGTCGTAAGAGCCGACAGAGAGAGCATATTATGCAGAGAACAGCACTGTAAGAGAAGGAAAACTTGATACAAACCCTATACCAACCCGTTTGGCCAGCGTGGTATAGTAGGCCAATTCCTCCTTTCAAAGGAGAGGCCTAGTCCGGCAGTGGACTGTTGAAGGCTGATGATAAGATACATTTACTAGTCAATAATAATTATTAATTTAGTTGCTTGTCTTCGTCTATCCTTATAAGAGGATGTCAAGAGGGTGAATAGAATACTATACCTTCGGTTTTCTCCTTTAGCTGAATGGGAGCTACCAGTATAAATATTTTTTTCCAACTGTTATTGTTCAGTTAATTCTACGTGGCTACAGTGTATTACTATGCCAAATTGCAGCTTTCTAGTATATATTATAGATTTTGTGTAAAACCGCGAACGAACAAATGTCTGTCTGTCCACATGGACATTTATAAGGCTTTCCTGTATTTTACAGACATATAATTGCAGAGCAGAGAGATGCAACTGAAGCTAGAAATATATGGACAGCCGGTTTCTTATATGACGTGGCAGCGAGTAATTTTTTTTTCAATTCGTTAAAACTAGTTTTTACAGGTCACTTGCAAGTAGTTATACATTTTAACTAGGAATTCCTTGTCTATTAAGTATACGCCGTCTAAAACATGCACAGGTGTGGTCATTTGCATCGTCCCATGAATAAAAACGACGAACAAATATTTTTCAAAAGCCTTTATCGCATTTGTCCGGAACTACGCATGCAAAATAATAATAAGCGAATGAGGACAAATTGACATGAACTTATACACTGACTGGTTTACCATCGAGACAGGTGTTAGACTGGGTTGTGTAGCGTCGCCGTGGCTGTTCAACCTCTTCATGGACAGTTGTTTGCAAGATTTGAAACATAGTGAGTCACTATGGATAAACGGGGCATACACTGACTGGTTTACCATCGAAAAATGTGGTAGACAAGGATGTGTAGCGTCGCCGTGGCTGTTTAACCTCTTCATGGACAGTTGTTTGCAAGATTTAAAACAAAGTGAGCCACTATGGATAAACGGGGCATACACTGACTGGTTTACCATCGGGAAAGGTGGTAGACAAGGATGTGTAGCGTCGCCGTGGCTGTTTAACCTCTTCATGGACAGTTGTTTACAAGATTTAAAACATAGTGACTGTGGATTAAGGATGAATGAGTTACATTATATTTATGCTGATGATCAGGTAATACTTGCGTCTTCTGCGGCGGAGTTGCAGGAGATGGTAACAATCATGCATGGTTTTATGGTTTTATGGTTTTTGAAAAGGAGGAATGTATGACGGCTTGTAATGTTATGATCGATGGACAACGAGTGGAGCAAGTGAATGATTTTGTATATTACCCTGTTTACTGGTAAGACTGAAGAAGATATTGAAAGAAGAGTCAATGCAGGAAATAGGGTGAATGGAGAGTTGAAGGCTTTTATGAACAGTCAAAACGTGTCCAAAATGGCACGTTTGGCTGTGCATAGAGGGATATTAGTGCCTACCGTTATGTACGGTAGTGAAAGTTGGGTGTGGCAGAAGAGATTTTAAAGTAGAATAAATGCTGTAGAAATGATAGCACTGAGAAGTACGTGTGGTGTATCTTTGAATAAAGAATTGTGTGATAAGAGAGTGGCCATGCATAGAGGGTAATTTGTACCTACACTTATGTATGGTAGTGAAAGTTGGTTATGGCAGAACAGTCATGAAAGTTTTTTTTTATAGTAATAGTTGGCAAACGAGCAGACGGGTCGCCTGATGGTACGCAATTACCGCCGCCCATGGACACAAGCAACACCACAGGAGTCACAAGTGCGTTGCCGACCTTTGGGGTTGGAAAAAGGGATAGGATGAGGACTGGGATAAGGGAGAAGGAATAGGGGATAGTTAATTATAGTGACAGAACGAAAACGAAGCAATTATTACTTAAGTCAAGGAATAACATCATAAGATAACAGTTGAAACAGTATCTGGCTTGTACGAACATTTTGCCCATTGTATGAAATGCCTGCATTTGATTAAGGTTCGTAAAGTTATAAATAGAGCTTTAGATACATTTTTTGTTTATTTTTATCTTCAATAATTGTATCGTGCTGATTAACGTACGTGCGACATTTAAGGTACACACAGAATACCAGCGTTGTACGAGGGTCAAACTGAAAGTTCTTAGAAAATAAAAAACTGATTACATTAGACAGTTATTAGTTTTATTATACCTTTTCAAAATATTGTCCATTGACGTCAATACACCGCTGCATGCGATGGAACCACTGGGAAAAGCACTTTGCCCACTCGTCCTTAGGGGTCTCTTCCATGGCATCGCGATACGCAGCCACCGCTTCTTCAGCATTCATAAACCGCTTTCCTTTAAGTTTTTCTTTAATTTTTGGAAATAAATAAAAATCACAAGGCGCGAGGTCGGGGCTATACGGCGGGTGACCCAGTAATTCAACGTTTGATGTCGCCAAATAGTCGATCGTTCGCTTGGCGGTGTGCGACGAGGCGTTGTCGTGGTGAAGGAGGATCCTACTGCGAGGTCGTTTCTCTCGAACTTTTTCCAAGACAAGTGGCAAACAATTGGTAGTGTACCATTCTGCAGCAACTGTTTTTTGATCCTCTAACACAATTGTTGCGAAATGACCTATCCTTCCAAAGAACGAGGCCACCATTTTTTTTCCCGCTCTTCGATCTCTCTTCACTTTAGTTGGCAACTCCTCGAAAGGAAACACCCACTGAGCAGATTGTCTTTTGGTTTCAGGATCATAACAGTAAATCCAGCTTTCGTCACCTGTTAGTATGTCGAACACAGCATTTGAGTCACCTCCGTTAAATCTTTCAATCATTTTACGGCACCAATCCACACGATGGAGTTTTTGAGCCTTAGTCAAATTATGAGGTATCCACCGGGCGCAAAGCTTCCTGACCGCTAAATGTTCGTGGAGGATTTTGTGCACTTGACTCATACCGATGCCTAAGCTTGTCCGAATCTGCTGATAGGTCACTCTTTTGTCAGTCTCTATCATACGCCGCACAACACAGATGTTATTTTCAGTCGTCGCCGTAGAAGGCCGTCCCTCACGTACATCATCAGTGAGATTAGTGCGACCACGTTTAAACTCATTAAACCAGTTGTAAACAGTCGCACGAGATGGGGCTTCATCGTGAAAGGCCAATCGTAGTCTATCATAACTTTCTTGTTGACTTAAATGACATCGAAAGTCATAAAAAATCATTGCACGAAAATTTTCTCGTGTTAAATTCATGTTGACGTGACACAGACAATTTTGAATTTGCCGCCAAATCGTAAAACAAAAGACAAATGAATGAAATATATACTCAGTAATATTGGCAAAGAGTTCTATTTTCAAATTTTAGAATATTTTTTTTATTATATTGTTTATAAGTGGCCAGTTCTAAGAACTTTCAGTTTGACCCTCGTATTGTTGAGACTACCACAATGCTACAATACAGCTGAGTGTCACAGATTAATGCTAAGCCTTGCGTTTTTTCTTTTTTTATATGTTTTTCTGTGTCTGTGACAAATAAATAGTTTTTCTTTCTTTCTTTCAGATAAGTAAGAGTCATGGCAAACGATTCTTTTTTTCATTATCCAGGAATTGTAGGTCTGTATGCTTAAATAACTTAACCAGGGAATACGTACCACCAATATCAGGTCTTATTTCGTAACTAGTTCACATCGGAACACCATTCGAACAATTACGACCACCATATTTGTTATTCTACAGAAACTTTGTATACCTACAGTAGTGGTTGAACGTGACCAGGCCACCTCGACATGCAACCTGCATCATTACATCCAATAAAGCAAACACCAGCCACAAACATTATTATAGCGACAGAGACTTGTTTCCTCAATATTTGTTTAGGCGACAAGTGGACATGTCAGTTTGTCGGGGCCTACTGGCACTTGACCTCTTCTGACCATTTGTGTTTTTTTTCGGTAGGAATTTTTATTTAGTTGAGTGCTGCTGATAGTGTGGATAAAAATATTTTTGTGGGTGAATGCTGTGTGTTGGACATAATCAATCTTATTGTGCTTTAGAGGTACGGTAGCTGCTGTGGCGTAAGTCGGTAGTTCATTTTTTAAAAGATACATTTTTTTGTCACATAACGAATAACACTTTTGCCAAAGGGGACTAGAGAAAATATGGATTGATGGACATAAATAACAAACAGATTATGAACAACTATTTTTCGATCACACAGACCTTTACTTTTTTGAGAATGAACCTAATCGATTTAGCATCGTTATGTTTTAATGTTTAATGCAACGTCGATAGGGAATTCGTTATTTAATTTTGGTAGTATATAATTATTAACAGTTGCACAGACTAAGGGCAGCGATAGCCTAGTGGAGAGACCGACAGACTGCTATGCAGTGGGTTCGAATCCATGGCACACATCAACGACTTTTCGAAGTGAAGTGCGTATTAAATTGGCAATTGTTGCTTGCTAAACGGTGAAGGAAAACATCGTGAGACAACCTGCATGTCTGAGAGTTCTCATTGTTCTCGAAAGACATGTGAAGTCTGTCAACCCGCACTCGGGCAGCGTGGTGGACTATGGCCTTACCCTTCTCACAGCGAGAAGAGACCCGTGCCCGGCAGTAGGACAGTATACAGGGTTATTTACAATTTTTAAATATATATTTTATTTTTATATTTGAGGTCATTTAAAAATATTTAATTTATATTTTTAAATGACCTCAAATACAACCTCCTTCAAGGAACTGGTCGAATTACCAATCAGCCTGTATATACACACGATTATTGCAGGATTTGGATATTTTTATGATTTGTTGAATGTAGTTTAACATAATTTATCCCTGATCATATCACTGTTCACTTGTCACCTTCACAAAATTCTTTCTACATTTGCATTCCTTCACGCGTTTCACTAATTTATGTTAATAATAACGATCTGGAAAATGGAGGTAATTGGCGGTCATGGTCAGTATACCAATAGATTGTTTCTTACTGCTGGTCGTATACCGTTGTCGTCATGCTCACTAAAATGTCATTTCTTGTGGTGGCGTCGTGTGTCGGGTCATCCCTGTCCCTCTAATATGGCGAGAGGGATGACGGCTGGCACATGCGTCATACTCGTGAACGGGTGCTACTTGCGATGACTGGTCGATGACGGTCTTGCGGGCTGGTATTAGATTTTAATATTTAACTGCATCATTCCCATCATGGTTCTGATCACTTTCGCGGATTGCCTGCATTATTAGGTATATATAATGTAAGTGGATGCTCCTGTTTCACCATGTCTATTCTGAGGAGACTAACCAAATAAACATCAAAAGTATTATGCTTGAGTATTATTAAGTACAGTAAATATATACAAGTGATATAGAAGGTGTAACAGTTGCAGCACCTTACAAAATGTAAATTACATATGTGTATTATGCAAAACCTGGCGATGAAAAAGAGTGACCGTGAGTTTTATTGCCCGTTCTTTCTCATGGTTCTACCTTATTGCTTTGCGAACGTGGCAGTAAATCTAGAGTCTATAAGTAATTATTTTATAAATTTATTATTTTGACGTTCATAAGCGTCACATTGTGACCCAAATGAATAAAGGATTTTGAATTTTTATACAGAGCTGATGATGATGCACAGACTTAAGAAGTAAGTTGTTTTGCTAAAACTTAACGTAAGTTTGTTTCACCAACAATGTTCAATCCAAAAATATAATTGGTTAAAATGTACAGATATGTATGTATTATTGTCTATTGTACATAACCTGTGCATTTTATTTATTTTGATTTAATAACTTAATACACGGAGCGTATAAAGGCGGACTTAATGACGTAGGCATTCTCTCCCAGTCTACCTTAGACTGGTGCAGAGCTTAAAAGTGGGTGTATTCTAGAATTAGGTGAAG
Organism: Euclidia mi; assembly: GCA_944739405.2. Taxonomy (NCBI): domain Eukaryota; kingdom Metazoa; phylum Arthropoda; class Insecta; order Lepidoptera; family Erebidae; genus Euclidia; species Euclidia mi. The sequence goes on along the minus strand of OX123193.2, from coordinate 64,393,311 downwards.
AAGGACTTTTGTAGCATAAACTTAGTACATACCTATATATCTACATAAACATTGTTTAAAATACATACATTTGATACTACAAGAATATAAAAATAATTATATCAAATATATAATAGTTATATCTAAATTAAACATAATTATCTAAAATAATATTATTAAATATATAATCATATACATAAATATCTATATACTTATACATAAATATCTATTTATGTATAAGTATCATTTTATCATTATTTATTTATTTATTAATACACTTAATTGTGTACAGGTTGACTTAATGCCTTGGGCATTATCTGCCAGTCTACCTTTGAGCGGTGCTGAGACACGTAGTAGGAGTATTAAATACTTACTATGTATATTATATACTATTATTATGTTTCTGAATTGAGAGTGTAGTCAAACGGAAGTAAATCCTTGTAAATAAAATAATCATTACAGTGCATAATCATGCGTCGAATATAAATTATCTTTAACTTATTTTTTATAGGCTCACGCCTGTATCCCCGAAGGGGTAGGCAGAGGTATAATATTACTCCCACCTTTCGCCATGAATTTTTAGGTCCCACGTAATAGGGGGCGAGCCTATTGCCGTTACCGGGCACATCACCTGACTCCGTGCTGCTACTGAGAATTCTGGAAAACCCAGTAACACTTTTGTCCGACCCGGGAATCGAACCCGGGACCTCCGATCAGCAGTCGCATACGCTATCCACTGGACCACGGGATCTTTAACTTTGTTATTTTAATTTCTTACAATGCCAGACTTTAGACTATGTAAAGACATTTTTCTTAAAGTATTACAAAGGAAAGTACTAAGCAAAATATGTTCATAAGAAATATATTATCATTGAGACTTTTACAGTTAAAGGACTTAGGTTCTAAGGCATTGTAGGCATAATTCTTAATGAAAACCTTTTTATCTAGCTTTTGCCCTCGACTACATATTCTATAATTTCTTCAGACATTTTTGAAGTTTTATTGTACGAAAGTGGTTTGAAGGGGCATTTCGAAACGTTTATCGTTTGTTTAACCCTAGGATGGTAACAGGGGTGCCCCAACACCCCACGCAAGCAATCACGCGCTGATTTAGCGAAAACTATTTGCTGTCTTGCTCTAGCATTTTGTGTATTCTTATGTTTTACCATGAGCCATCAATACTCGTTGCGCGGCGGGAGCGGCAACACGTAGATTTTGTTCTGCAGGTATGTGTGGGGTGTTGCGTCACCCCTGTTACCATTTACGTAGGTATTATCCTTTGTTAGTGTATTTTTTTGTTATGTTATTTTCAGTTCATTATGGCGTTCCGTAATGATGAAGAGCTTGAGACTTGAGGCTTGTTTTGAGACTACAACGCGACAAAGGGAGGTGTCGATGCCTTTGACAAAATGATGCACAATTACACGACTGTGACGGGTACTCGACGCTGGCCTCTCAGGTTTTTCTTTTGCTATGTTAGATCAAGCAGGGATCAATTCTATGATTCTCTATCTAGAAGCTAAGCATCCGAACATGCCAGCTAAGAAATTTAGAAGCAATTTTCAAAAAAATCTAGCATTGCAGCTAGCCGAGCCGCACATGAAACGACGTCAGGAGTGAAATTTACCTCAAAAACTAACGGGAAACATAAGGGCCATTATAAATGTCCCCGAAGAAGTTCCTGCAAGTGAACCCCCCGCCAAATTGAAAAAGCAAGCTCGATGTGCGTTGTGTCCTCGAGAGAATAACAAAAAAGTTAAGATTCTTTGTTCAAAATGCAAAAAAACTTGTGTGCCCTGACCATCGTGTGGAAATTTGGGTTAATTGCATTTAAATTGCCAAAAACATTTTTCTTTTAATCTAATATGATTAAGTTACTCTTTGATATCAAGAAGAGTGTTCCTTTAGTTTATATTCAGAATAAAAAGTTTTATTCTTCATTAAACAAAAGTTTTTTATTCAATTTATTATTATGGGGTGACGTAGCACCCCTGTTACCATGCGCGTTAATTTAAATTATGTTACCATCCTAAGGTTAATTTAAATAATTGTATATAAGTTCAATATTCTTGAGAATTTGTCCTAAATTTTGAGCAAATTTTGAGTAAAACAGTAGGCTGTTTATCAAAAAACTTTGTTGACCAGTATTATATAAATTATGTTACACGTACTTCCATATTACAAAAATATCTTGCCCACCGAAGCCATCAGAAGCCGAGGCTTCTTAACATAAAATATGGGAAATGAGTTAATGAAGCAGTCAACAAAGTTAATTAAAACACAAATAAATCACACATTCCTTCCATAGTACATCCTTTACATGACGTTGAACATTACTTAAAGGAATATTATTCTACCATTAACATAAGTTTTACATCATGCTTGTTTACTCACATACCGTTTTAAAAGCATTGGAAGTAAATTCCCGTAACGCGCTTGTGAAGGTACCGACTATGGGTGGCGATATGCTTCGTACTAAGCAGCTTTCAAGGGTACACATTAATTATGCTATTTTAGGTTGACGCACGTACGTCTTATTTTTAAAGGCAGCGATAGCCTAGTGGAAAGTGAAAAAGTCTTGGAATCAATTTCACGGAGCGTACTAATGACTCTTCGAAGATACGGATGTATTCAGTTGTTAATTATAACTTGCTTATCAGTGAGGAAATGCATCGTGAGTAAATCTGCATTTCTAAGACTTCTGCATAAATTGTTAACTACCATACATACATATTAAATATCCACTTTATGGATAATTGATTTATGCACTCTAGGCGCTGAAGTCAGCAATAATTCAGTTATTGAGAACACGAACAATTATAATTATGTTGAAATCAGAATATGTTGTAATTTATGTTGTTTTGTCTATTGACTCCTATCTACCCATAACTTATTTTATACAAGTATACATTTCATTAGGCATTCGCGTAACATCTATTAAAATCTCTGAAATACGGAAAACGGTCAAACTCACTTACTCAAAGCATGTTCCACGAAATGATAGGTACTATTTTAGTCGTATCGAAAATTTTCTACATGAAAGCTTACAGAGCAGAGATGGATATAACATACCTCAGTAATGTTTAATAAAATGTTGCCTTATAGTGTAGGCGTTCCAATATTCATGATAATATTTATCAACACATATTTCTGGCGTTATCCTGTTACTCATAAAAGTAAATAACACTCATAAAAAGTTAAAACGGTAAGTGTCAATAGAAAACGGCAGATATTTTTTGATGTTCCAAATTACATTTAAGGTATTTGGAGAGCAAGGAAAACTTTTGAAATTACTTTCTCGGATGTTTTGTGAGAAATAAAAAGATCGATACTTAGAGGGAAATAAGCGGGAGCAAATATTGGAGTGAAACATTTGTAATTAATTAGTTATTTATACTCAATCTGATAACATGCGTGGTGTAGCGTGGTTCAAAACTACGGCACCACTAACTTTTAGAAGTTATGTGTACTTAATTGCTAATTATCGATTTTTAACTTTCACGATTTGTATACATCACCAGCCTTTAACAGTCCACTGCTGGACTAGGACTCATGGGATGATATGGGGTGGTGACATTCCGTATTCTTAATCCGTCACCACACGGGCAGTATGAGTATTGATTGAATATAGAAATAGGTATTCTGAATATAGTAAATAATTTATTTAGTCTATTTTTTTACTTTTGATAAGGACGGCTAAATTTAATAGATATGGAGAAATATCTATTAAAAGCTGGGTATACATATTATACCTAAAGATGGTTCAGGTACAAGCGTTCGGTAATTCTCAGAATGAAATTTCTTACATAGTTTTAAAACTTGGTGTTATACTTGCAGCTTAAGAATAAGGAGTTTCGTGTTAAGAGCATACACGGGAATTCTCGAGAAAATGTTATTCTTAAGTAGTTTCCTTGTAAGCTAAGTAGTTGCTAGTCTGTCATTAATTTAAAATACGTACAGGGTTCTAAAATTGAAGAAAGAGAGGAAGACCAAGAAGGACATATTTAGACTAGCGAAAGGTACGAGACAGTGTCAGTATCTATAATGGTACTTGATACAGAGAAATGGAAATTGCTGCACCGACAAGTGCTTAGCACTTTAATGAGAGTAGTAGTACAGGGTTAAAAAATATGCCCCGATTTCTAGAAAATATTTACAAAGTATGGTGAGTGATTATTTTATGTGAGCATACAGTCTTTTTCAGTTCACTCCTGGATATAGCCTTATAATATATTAATTTCTGGTACAATCATATTGTGAGTCAATGCCAGGATTTGTCGTGCCACACTGGCCAGACGGATGGGTATAGGAGTTGGTGTCGAGTTTTCCATGGATAAAGTCCACAGCACAAAACACTTTTTCTTTCTGCATGAGAATATGAACCCAGATCCCCAGGAGCTTAGACTAAAATTCTAATAATAAAACGAAAAGTAATAACTTTTAAAACTCGACATTTTAAAAGAGTTATTTATAAATTGTATTGATTTTCGATGTTTTTGGTGTTATTGTTGTAGCGTGAGAAACTAGTTTACGTAAATTACAAAGTCCTTCGCCTCTATCATAGTTACTAGGTCATCGTTATTATGTGTAGTGATTGAAATATTCTGAGGATTATCTTTTGGACTTGATTACGATATTTATAATGACATCATTAAATCTCGCAACAAATTTTAATGAGAGTGGTTGTTCTGTGATTATAAAGCCTACATTTATCGGAGGCTAGTGAAGGACAGGTGCAGTTATATGTCATGCGCCATTAATTTCATAAGCTTTCCGTAATCGTTAGTGTTATATTACCATACTTTATTTATAAATACAATACCTCTGTTTCTGAATATTATTTAAATAATAGGAACTAAAAATTGGAGGCCAAGATTCAATACAAATCTTCATAAATTGTAGCTAAGAATCATCTCGCTTACATCAACTTTTAGTTTAGGAGCAAGGAGCAACGACGTCACAGATAGATAAAAAAATATACATTGCACAAACATTTCAAAATTACAACATGCCTCCTTTTGAGTTGAGGGTTATAGAGAAACAGAGTATATAAAAACTTGAATAAATGCAGCATTCCAGCAAATACCTATTGACAAAAACGAAATTTTGCGTCTTATGTCTTGACCGACAAGTTTTCACAAAATTATAGTCTAGCCTGCCAAAGAGAGAAATAATCATCAACAAGTAGGATATATCAATACACACATTAAATATAAGGATCAATTCGTGTGAGCTCATTCCCATACTATGACAGAAATATTGCCTGCTATACCAAAAAGGTTCTTGATTGAAGACCTGTGTATACGCGAGATATCTGGGCAATCTCAAACGCTGTAATAGAAAAGTTTCAGAGCTATATTTACGCTTAGTAAATGAAAGTATGTTGGTATATAGCCGCCCCAAGCGATGAGCTGAAGATGTTTGGATTATGTAATGGCTATTTCGTGGGCTCATGATTTATAATGGAAATCATAAATATTTCTAGTGAAATTCTATAGCTACTCATATTATTATATGATTTGAATTAAATAATTCACCAATATAGAACCTAAGCCGCTGGGGCTAGAAAATTGGCGAAGAAGAATTTTTAGATATATCATCCGCAAGAGGAACTACCATAACCGAAAATTACCATGTTTGGGAGACCATAATATTCAAAGTAATAAAAGAAAAGCACTCAATTTCACACAAATGGCGTATTTTATGTAGCATCAAACATTAAAGGGTGATTTAGGAGCTAAAGTTTATATGAGAATTTTCTATCGATTTCTTTACGTGAAACACTTCAAATGTAACAGTGTATCCGTGTCTAGTCAGGTGAGGCTTTAAGTTGAAACCCCATGCACCTGCTCGTATGCAGTATTTTAAATAAAATTATATCGCTTACAAGCAATGATATTACAAGAATCAGGTAGATACGTTACCTACGTAGTAATCAATCCGTAGAAACGTTACACTAATGCACACATCGATAACTCCTTAATTTATTTTCGGTTGACAAGATGTGTCAGTTTCACTTTGACGCCAGCTCGCGACTTCACACACACATATGTCAGACTTGCCAACTGGCTTATGTTTAGCTTCCTGTTTTTGGTACGCCTCTAACGTATCTACTACTTTTAACTTTTGTAACATCATTGCTTACAAACACATTTTTATCTTTTTTGCTTGTTTCACAACCAAATTGCACCTTAAATTTTATAATGTAACATAAATAATAATTAGAAATTAACTCACTAATTCTTGGACCACAAACACAGAATAACCGGTGAAAGCAGAATGCCCGGCCCGGGGCGATCTATCAACGTCTCTAAAAACTCAGTGTAATCGATAACTAAACGACACCGAGAAAATTCGACAATGGATCAAAGTTCAAAGTTAAATGGCAAGCTTCACTTGTTTGTCTACAAGCGTTTTGGATGGGGTGCGAAGTGACTAGCAGACGAAATCATATTAATATGATATTACAGCTTAATATGACAGGACGAAGGGGATGACCTAGGCGGACGTTCTCTGACCAGACTGCAGACATCCTAAAAAACGGACAGTTCAGAAGTACCCTAAACAGAAGAGCAAGCATGAGAAACTTGATGGGAGTGAATGAAGCGAGAGAGGTATGTCAGGATCGTGGCAAATGGCGTTCCGTAGCAGAGACTACGAACGCCATTTGCATGGGTAGGCCCTTCCGGGAAACAGGCGTGAGTCTATATATGTATCTATGCACAGCTTAATATATCGCAAGCAACTTTAATGATACATACCTAATAGTTTCATAAAGTACTTTTGTTTATACCATAATTATTTGAAAATTATTAACTAAGCCACAATAAATAATTTTAGTACCAGTACCAATCTCCATAAATTTTTGACGGGCTGCAGCTGGGGTTGGTTTCCAAAAATTCAATAACTACCTTTTTTTCTTTGTGACAAAGAGTCCGTTTACCGACTTTCATTTCCCTACGATGAATATTAAACAAACGGTCCAGTGGATAGCTAATGCGACTGCTGATCGGAGGTCCGATTTCGATTCCCGGGTTGGGCAAAAGAGTAACTGGGATTTTCCAAATTCTCAGTAACAATACGGAGTCTGGTGATGTGCGCGGTAACGTCAATAGGCTCGCCCCCTATTACGTGGGACCTATAAATTCAAGGCAAAATGTGAGTGTAATATTACACCTCTGCCTACCACGACAAGCTGAAAAACGGTAATTAGACGCAACCGTTTCTTTATCTAAACAATAAAAACTTTTAATGATAATTTCAATTAGTTATACCAACAACGGTAAATCCATTTCGTTAAACATAAAGGTCCAAAATGTTGTTTTCCCTACATTTAGGGCCAACACCCATTGAGAATGTGGCAGCGAAGAGACTAATTTAGACACAATTCAATTTGTACCTTAAAATCTATCACTTTTGGTTGTGATTTGTGTAACAAAATAAAATGACGTCCCAGTGACGGTAGCCTGAGATGATTTAATCTTGTTGCACAAATTACAGTCGTATGTGAACAATTTTAAAAGTTGAATTTTAATTGTACTGAGATCAGTCTCGTATTCGTCGCTTTTCTAGTTGGCGCTGACCCTTAGAAGGCAGATAAGAGAATTCTACAATTCCGCAGCCGCTAAACGTTATCGCGAGGCCAGTGTTTTAAGAATTTGAATATTTAATTTTATGTGGTTGAATGTTAATACGATCGTAATTTTGTCCCTCATTCATGTTTCTGAAATCGTTTTTGGGCGACGCATTGGCAAATTATCGTATTTTTCGATATTTCAGCAGTAATAAAGCTTAAGAGAGAAGTAATACTACGCTGGTTTCTTGGATTTATGTCTGCTCTCCCAATGTATGTTATTATTAGGTAATGAGGATAACTAACACAAATACTAAACATTTATTTTGTTAATTGCAGAGTTTGTCTCAAGTGGGCTGAAACCGGCTGAGGCGACCGCTTTAGCCACTACGCCATCTATACAGTCAAAATAATAGTTATCCTTAAAACTAAATCTTGGACTTAATGAGGGGCGCTGACTGATGACAGTAGCTCTGCTCTCCCTGAAATTATCGTTGTAAAATTCATCGACAATATTTCATGTGACCATCATAGCCTTGGAGCTCGTAATAGCTTTTATAACCTCCGTTTTGTCATTATCTTAAGCTTTGCTAATTTCAGCATGGATTGGCCATACTACAGCATGGATTGGGAAATACTACCCGCTCACAGGGTATCGCAAGAAAATAGCATCTATATCGTTTCGATCGGTGAGTGAAAGTGACGGAGGCCCTTTTCTCTTTTACCTCTTCCTCATCATCCTCTCCTTCTGCTCTTTCTCCTATGCCAAAAGATGCTAATATATTTGTGTCCATGAGCGACGGCACTCGCTTACCATCAGGTGATTCAACTGCTAGTGTGCCGCCTGTTACATATTAAAAAGTATATAACGTAATTAATGTAATAAAATAAATAAATCAATACACATTTTGCAATACATTTAACTAAATAAATATTAGCATAAAATTGACTTTTACCAGGAATCCGAAATACCTAATGGAAGCGAATTTGTACGAACAATCTGATAATTCCATATGTTAATGTTAATTGACTAAACAAATTCGGAAGTTAAAATATCAATTTGAACGTTAGGCGTTGAAGAATTGCATTTTAATTGCTCAAAAATTTCAAAATTCCTACGTAAACATTTTTTACTTCGTTTTAGGCAGATTTACATTTTTAAATAAGATCCAAGTCCGTGTGGTGACGGATTAAGAATACGAAATGTCACCACCCCATATCATCCCGTGGGTGTCGTAAGAGCTGACAGAGGGAGCATATTGTGCGGATAACAACACTGTAAGAGAAGGAAAACTTGATACAAACCCTATACCAACCCGTTTGGCCAGATAGTAGGCCAATTCCTCCTTTCAAAGGAGGGGCCTAGTCCAGCAGTGGACTGTTAAAGGCTGATGATGATGATGATGATGAAATAAGATCGACGTTGCCGTTGGCAGGTTTTAGTAATACTTATTTTGTAATTCAACTGCTTTCGTGGTTCAGTTTTTATTCAGTCCTCCACAATGTTCTCATAATTTTCTTTATGTATATTCTTTATATTTAATGCATTTTCATCAAGACTGCGTCCGTGGTCCAGTGGATAGTGTATGCGTCTGCTGGTCCCGAGTTCGATTCCCGGGTTGGGCAAAAGTGTTATTGGGTTTTTCCAAATCCTCAGTAGCAGCACGGAGTCTGGTGATGTGCCCGGTTACGGCAATAGGCTCGCCCTCTATTACGTGGGGCCTAAAAATTCATGGTGAAATGTGGGTGTAATATTACACCTGTGCCTACCCCTTCGGGTATACAGGCGTGAGACTATATTATTTTGTAATATGATGACTTATTTGAAATCTTTATTCCTACCTTTGCCTACAGCACAGGAGTATAACACAACGTTGCCTTGTCCAGATACGTAAATCATTATTATCATCGTCGTCCTAGCATTGTACCAGTTGCATTCTAAAAGTGTAACCAAAATTAACAGAACATCATCTCAGATACATAAATATATGTATATTCAGGTAATAAAGGTGCATAATAGATCTGTATATTCATATATTATGCTTATTAGCAATCAATAGGCCATTACAAGAATATCCAAGAGATTTGTCTTCTTCTTGCAAAAAGGTCTCTATCGTCAAAGAAGTTTTGCATTGCAATTATGGTAAAAGAACCAACGAGTACTTGATACCAACGTTATATAATAATAATGAACGGCTGAGAAAACATAACAATAAAACCAGTAAACAAACCTTAAAAACTAGGCTAAAAATGTTCTACTTGCCGAGTACGGCGTGCATATGCATAATTAAGTAGTTACAATATTATTATTATTATCGATTATAAAATTTACTGTTACCTACCTTTTGCTATAATAAATTAATAAGATTGGGCAAACTACATGTATATATATATATATATATATATATATATATATATATATATATATATATATATATATATATATATTGGGTATGTATTTACATGTAGTTTGTGTTTTTAGTCATTAATTAAAACTTTTGTTACCTAGCTTATATTTTATAGTGTATAAATACCAAATGTTTATCGAGCGCTATTCCCGCCGACAAACTGACACTCAGTTTGGTGGGTGTAATTATTTTGTAAAGTGTGTTGAAACCAATAAATGTTTTAATTATTATTTTTATTAATTGTAAAAATGAGATTTTAATTCTTTCGACGCACAAATGCACGAGGTAAGTGATAATTTACAATTCAAAATGACTCTTCAAAGTTATGTGCGAATGAGATTGTAAACTATCACTTGCGGAAACCTCGGAGAGCATGTTAGAGCCTGCGGCTCTAGCTGTCATGCCGATCTTTGACATTCGTAATAGGGAGTCAGTACCTCTGAATAAACTGGCTCTAGTCTAATTCATGGAATATGACTATCCCTCTGGGTTGCAAAGGTCAGACAGGCAATCACTCTGTGAAAAAGCTAATATTCGGTCAAATCTGGTTAGACTAGGAAGCGCAGCCCGGGTTCTAACTGGAATAACGCTAAGAGGACGATAATGAATGTCAGAATCTCACAATCCTCAATGTGTCCTCAAACTTATTCAAAAGCCTCAATAACTCGCTCAAAACATTCATTTGTAAACTTATTGTACGTACATTTACAAACTTATTGTCCCTGTCCTCCTCACAACAGGCATCAAATACACTGAGATTTTAAAATTCATCACACAAAAAAACCAGAGACCATGGAAGTACAACGATGTTAAAGCACTGCAGGGTAAACAGTTAATAAAGTATTATGAACTGAGTCTCCTTCGAAGACGGGAGAAGCGGAAATTAAAATATTCATAGCTCAAAAGCTTTGTGAATATAAACATCTGTGTTTCTGGGGGCGTCGATATAAAAATACTTCATGATTGCGTAACTGTGTCAACGTGGGGCGAATTTTAATGCTAGTTGCCGGTTATATAGTTTTTATCGGGCTCCGTGGTGTACACTGTTGTCATAGCAATAGCCATTACTTTAAAAAAAAAAAACAACAATCCAAATCGTCATACTGATATGTCTATCGGGCCATACTGCTGTAGCATTGTATGGGTCAAAATCGGTATGCATAAAATTCTGGCGTTCCTAAGTTACTGACAGACGACGCACAGCCAGAACTATTGGGCGCAAGAAACTGACATGGCATGCACATATTTCTGGGGACCGTAGGGCTGAACTAAGAAAGGATTGCCCAAAATTCCCACGATATCGGCAAGAAACGGTTAAAATAAAGTTTAACTGCGGGCGTAGTTGGGCATGCTCGTAGATACCCTACGAGCATGCATATGACCATGCCATGCTCAGTAACATTATAATCATCATCATCAGCCTTTAACTGTCCACTGCTGGACTAGGCCTCTCCTTTGAAAGGAGGAATTGGCCTACTATACCACGCTGGCCAAACGGGTTGGTGTAGGGTTTGTATCAAGTTTTCCTTCTCTTACAGTGCTGTTCTCTGCATAATATACTCCCTCTGTCGGCTCTTATGGCACCCATGGGATGATATGGTGTGGTGACATTCCGTTTTCTAAATCCGTCACCTTACGGATAATATTATAATATCTTGGACCAATTAACACACAGTCCTCTGATCGGAAATTTGGCACAGCTATGGCACCAAAAAACTAGTGCATGTGTGCATGGAATAGATTGTCATACCGTAGCATACATGTCATATAATGCTGGCATCCGGAGGCATCGTCTGATTTTTCTGAAGCGTAATGTCCTTCTTCGCTTCCTCACAAAGATTCAAATTGAGTAGACTGCTTCAAAATGAATCCGGTTTGCTTTTAATGCGTCGCATGTAAGTCCTGATTAGGGTTCTGTAGCCAAAAATTTCAAAAACGGAACCCTTATAAATTCGCCATGTCTGTCTGAATTTATTTCAGTATGGGAGTATACTTAAAAAATAAAGAAAATTATAAAGTACTAGACTATTAAACAACTTTTTTAGGTTCAAGAAGTTTCAATTTTGGTGAAAAATTCTCATAAAAAGTAGCAAGCTAAGCGAAGCACATACCGACTTTTATTATCCTAGTGAGGTGCGAAGATAAACTCGTGATTATGACTTCGTAATCACTCGTTTAATAATTAGAACTATTTCGCGAAGCGTTTGTTATAAAGAGATAACTGAAATTATATTAAACATTACATTGTTCCACTTTAACGAGTTTGCTGTCTCCTAATTGTTCAGAAGTTTATCAGCTAGCTTTGGTGGGAATATTTTTTGTGGCACAATAAACACCAGCCTTGGGCGGTTTTTAACGCGTAAATAAAATAATTACGCCTCCTTTTTATATGTTGCGGGCTCTTAGTTTCGCTGGACGTTTGAGGAATTCTTTTTGGTAATATTGACTGTTGTTTTTTTGTACTTTTGTTGTGATAAATGTTTTGGTATAGTTTGCCAGTGGGGGGGGGGGGGAAGACAGGGTATGGTCTTGGTGGGTATAGCTGTTAGTGAGGACAGCATTACCTACAACATGCCAAGAAACCTCCTGCTGTGTTATTGGCGGAACACCGACTTAAAGCAGAGCCCTGGCCAGTCCGAGTCACCCACGTCCCCGCCGTCCCTCCCGGGAACTGCTGCAACCACGCAGACACGCGGCCGCCACCTCGAAGTGCAGCTAAGCTGAGGGTGCAGGGTGAAAGGCGAATCTTCTGCGTCTCAAAACAGAACCTACTCACTAGGAAACCCGAAATAAAACCGAGCATGGCCTCACCTCCAGGCTCTAAGGTGACAGCCTCACCAGTAATAGGCTAGGGTATAGTGGGTTAATCCCTCGCTTACCCGAAACTATACGATTAAAGAAACTGAAACAGAGCAAAACCGGACCAATCATACTACGACATCCTTTGGCATGAAAATACGGACACGAATTGCTTGCTGGAACGTGCGAACGCTGGGCGAGAAAAGCCGACTAGCCCAAGCAGAAGCAGAAATGCTAAGATACAAACTGCAAATACTTGGTCTCAGTGAAGTGCGCAGAAACGGATTTGGAGAACTGCGAACGTCTGGAAACCCATCTCAGAGAGAATCATCACAGCCCGGTTTAACAGCAAGGCCCGCAAGATTACCGTCGTTCAGTGCTACGTACCGACAAACCTGGCATCACAGGAAGACAAAGACGATTTCTATAGTGCACTCAACCTGACTATGAAGAACATCCGCAACCAGGATATAGTTATCGTCATGGGGGACCTGAATGCCAAGGTTGGTACAGATAACAACGGTCATCAAAGACACATGGGCAGATACGGGCTGAGAGTGCGCAACGAAAATGGGGAGCGATTCTTGGAGTTCTGCGAAGACAACGATCTCACCATCGGAAGCACTCTATTCATCCACGGAGATCACCATAAATACACCTGGACCTCACCCGATGGAGTCACTAAGAACCAAATCGACCATCTTGCCATAAGCTCCAAATGGCGCTCGTCGCTGCTCGATGTCCGCAACCGTCGTGGCGCTGATATCGATAGCGATCACACTCTAGTAGTGGCTAAGATACGGCTCAAAGTTGCTGTAGCTTGGACTACAAGCGCGACCAACAAGATGGGAAAACGATTTGAGGTCAACAAACTGCGGAACCTAGACGTATGCGACGCCTTTAGGCTAGAGCTACGAAATCGCTTCGCCGTTTTTGAAGCGGACTCTGCTTCTGTCAACACGGAGTGGCATCACATCAAAATGGCCTACGTAGAGACCAGCTCCGTCGTTCTTGGACACAAATCACATACACGCGAAGACTGGATGTCACAGAGAACCTGGAACCTCATTGCAGAAAGACGCGAGCTCCACCTTCAACTTCTGGCAACCAGCGACGACAGCGACACAGTGCGCAAAAACCTCAGGTTGCAATACAGACAGATCCGCAGGAGCATATACCGCAGTGCTCGGCACGACCGTCGAGTATGGGTGGATGGTATTGCGGATTACGCCCAACGCGCTGCCGACACCGGTAATCTCCGGGAAATGTACAAGGCAACTAATACATGGAGCGGAAATTGCATACAGAGGAAAAAGAAGCCCTTGAAGGACAAAAGAGGCCAGCCGATCGTGACGTCGGAGGGACAGCTCCAACGCTGGCGGGAGCACTTTGAAGAAATCTTCTGCGTTCCGAACGATCCTGTCACTCTGACCACACCCGAAAGTCTGCCAACACAAAGCCTCGACATTGATGTTTCTCCGCCTACTGAAGAGGAAGTAATAAAAGCCATCCGATCGCTCAAGAATGGCAAAGCTCCTGGAATCAACCTCATCACGGCAGAGATGCTTAAAGCGGATGTTCCTACCGCCGCGAACGCGCTGATACCCCTATTGCGGAACATCTGGTCAACCGAGGAGCTACCCGACGACTGAAACAAAGGCCTCCTAATCACTGTGCATAAGAAAGGAGACCTTAGCGAATGCGGCAACTGGATAGGCATTACCTTGCTCTCGATCGCATCTAAAGTGCTATGCAAAATTATCCTAGACAGATTATCGGGGGCCGTTGAACCCCTTCTTTGCAAAGAGCAGGCTGGTTTCCGACCCAACAGATCGTGCACGGACCAGATCAATACCTTGCGCATTATCCTCGAACAGGCATCAGAATGGCAGAGGAAAATTTATTTGACCTTCGTGGACTTTGAAAAAGCCTTCGATACGCTGAGGTGGAGTTGTATCTGGGACCGGCTACGTGAGCTAGGTGTCCCCGAGAAGATTACGAACCTGATTAAGGCTATCTACGGGAAGTACTCTTGCAGAGTGACTCACGACGGCCTCGTTCACGCGAGTGTGCGCCAAGGGTGTCTCCTTTCACCTCTCCTCTTCTTTGTCGTCCTCGATGGCGTCATGCAAAAAGCTACTCACAGAAAGCGCCGCGGCATAGAGTGGGGACTGTCCAGCGTCTTGGAAGACCTGGACTATGCCATTATGACCTGACCTATGTCTGCTGAGTCACACACGCGCCGACATGCAAGCCAAACTGGACGACCTACGACGAGAAGCAATGGAGAGGGGACTGAAAATCAACACCAAGAAGACACAGGAAATGAGGTACGGTGCAACAAGCTCCTTGCCCTTGCTCATAGGCACAGAGGTTGTGAAATGGGTCCAGAAATTCAAATATCTCGGTAGCGTAGTGTCAGAAACTGGAGGAACCGAGGAGGACATCACCTCTAGAATTGCCAATGCGAGAGCAACCTTCGCGCGGCTGCGTCCTGTATGGCAATCACGGAAATTTACTAGGAGAGTTAAACTCAAGATATTCCGGTCCAACGTGAAAACCGTGTTGCTGTACGGATGCGAGACGTGGAAGGTCACAAAAGACATCTCGCGTCGTCTTTAGGTCGTCGTCAACCGCTGCCTTCGCCGTATTCTCGGTGTTTACTGGCCCGAGAAAATGTCTAACGTAGAACTGTGGGAACGCTGCGGTGAGATTCCGATCGACCACCAAATAAAAACGCCGCAAGTGGAAGTGGATCGGCCACACGCCCCAAAGGGATCCTGAACATATACCAAGACAAGCCTTAGACTGGAATCCCCAAGGAAAGCGTAACGTGGCCGCCCTAAACAGACGGCGTTCAATCATCGCAGAAGCGCAAAGCATAGGCAAGAACTGGAGCGAAATAAAGCGAGAAGCGCAAGACCGAACGGAATGGCGGAGCACTGTGGATGCCCTCTGCCCCATCTAGGGGACATAGGACCTTAAGTCAAGTCATAGTTTGCCAGTGTGATAGCGTTCTTGAGTTGTAAGTATTGGTCCTCGCGTTGAGGGGATTTTTTTGATGTTGATCGACTGTTGCATAGTTTCATCCTACATTATCATTTCATATACCTAAATAACCGTTCTGGTGCATGTAGAGCCATGCAATGTATTGTTCGATTGCATACTCTACCTAGTGTCCTAAGGATGAAAGGACTCCATCACAATCATAGACTAATAATTGGTCTCGCTCTGCTCTACTAGACGGAGCCCTCATACTTGTAAAATGAGGCAGAAAATGTCTACTGGCATGGTTGAGCCTGTCACACTGACAGCCGTATGTCAGGTACATATGTCCACCAAAATTAATTACGGAAATAATTCACTGTACAATGCCAAGTTGCGCTTTTAGCCTGAGGAAAAATAACTCAGCAAAAAATAAGAAGGACTCTGGTATCACATACTATCTGTAAAATAAGAATAATTTTGAAATTTCAGCATAAAATTACAAAAAACCGAAAACGCCAGTCAGTGTTGCTGCTAGTAGAAGTATCAACTTCCCCACAGTTGAGATTATTATTATGTGTATCTATAGTTATTGTATTTCGTTATATTTTACTATTTCTTTTATCTACCCTATTTATTATATATTTTTTTTACCTTTTTCCATATTATTTTTATGTATATACCTTTACAAATAAGGTGAAAAATGTTAGTTGTTAGAAACTGAACATCTTTCCCAAGAAACATGGTTTACCAAATTATATGTGAAATTAGTGTAAGATTATTGTTTTATTCAAAGTAGTTTTCACGACTAATCATGTTAAATTAATGATGTGTAACTAAATTTATATGGACTAGTAACATGGAAATAGAAAGTACTGTTTTGGAAACACCTTGTTTCCTCTATGGTTATTTCTAATAATAATTTGCAAAATAAAACAAACCATCATAATAAAATGAGAGCTAATCATTGGATAATATACTCACCATTTTTCTCATCAAAGAACGTACGCGGTACGCCTAACCTAAACACAAATATTTTGATGCTTTTAATGAATTGTAATTTTTTAAGAATTTTTCTAAGCTGATTTTGAGAACAATAACTTATCCACTAGTCCACAGGATAAAATATTTTCCCATTTACTCGGGTAACTGTTGAGAAGCTGTCAACACAATTTTTCACGCATGAGTCTTGTTGCGTTTGTTGGCACACACTGTCATAATGAGTTGCCTCATTTATGGACCTATTTTTCTTAGGCAGCGCGGTGTCTAGTATAGCGAAGCGATACCAATCGTTTGTCTAAGATCACAATGTTGATTTCATCGCTTGAAAATGTAAGTATAAGTAAATAGATTATAACTCGTTAGTTACTAAAGTCCGATAACGATATCCCACGCAATGACAGAAATTAAAAGAATATCAATTTAATAGTTCGGTGTATGGGAGTTACCCATATAGGTAAATAACATTTTTTTTATTGTATAATTTTGTCAATGCAGGTATGATGTATAGCCATACCAGACGGACGGGTAGATTTAAAGTACTTGTAGTTTATTAGGTAACATTAAAAACTACCGGAACATGACTCATGAGTGTGCCAAGCACGACAATTTTGTGTATTATATGTTATTAGCATCTACTATCTAATATCCTGTTCTTTACACCTGTCTACGTGCATGAAAAGTAACACGATAATCGCTTAAAAAAAGATAATATAGCCAATAAGCATTTAAGTACTATTTAGTGATATATATGTTACGAACACCGGGCGCCCGCTCGAGGAACGCGCTCGCTCTGAGGTCGGCCGTAGGTACACCAATGTATTAAATAAACTTTCCCTGCGGATCTCAAGAATCTAAAATAAAACTCTAAAACTAACAGCCCAGCATTGAGTTCTAAAAACACAACAAAGTGCAACAGATTCCCTTTTATCGAAAACTTCGATGCACTTTCGATTTGTAGTCCATTTAAATAATCAGCATTACCATGTCCAAACTAGAATCAGATTAAAATAAGTTGTGGAATCTCTTATGATCCAATGACAAATGCTCACCCAGCACTTACGAGATGTCTCAAAAGACAAATCCCATTTTGGTTACTTGGGTTCACGAATTTCCAAGAGCTTCTTAATATTGAACCGACTATTTATTTCTATCTCTTTTATCTCTTGAAGAAAGAAAGGAACGGGAGCACTGATATTGTAAAGTGGATGGCAAAGAATAGTTTGTGAGAGGCACTGGCGATTTAGCAGATTCTTAATTTGATGGAATTTTTAGATTTCCATTGATGAGCTTAAGTCACAACGGATTAAAGGAAATTCACGTTTTAATTTTCTTCAAAGCTGGATTGAAACTGCGTTATACTGATTTAGTAAAGTAGTCCTTATTAAAGCAATGTAATTTATCGATGTTAAGGTCTTATTTGCTATGTATTTCTATGGTATTTATTTAATTATATTGATAAACATGGAAGCTACCCAACAGTATCAAAAAAATATGCTACACTAAAATTGAGAACCTTCTCCGTTCTTCCTAAAACAGTTCAAAATTTACTTTCGTACTACATGAATAAGTCACAACGGAATTACCTATTCCTAGTTCAAGTGTTCACATTTCTTAAGATTTCAGTAACATCCCCCGCTATGTCATCAATACTATATTTGAACAGATAAACGAATGTGTGATGTATCGCAACAAGGGATCGGAACCGGCCAGGGGTCCCGTCATATTCTTCCCTCCTAAGTAAATATTGGAATCTATGTTTGAGAAGGCATCCACTCTTCTAGTCAGCTGGCTTCGCGTTGTATTTACCTGGTTAACTCTATGTAATTGACGATTAGCTTCTCGTGTAATTTATTCGGAATAAATATGATGTCTTCTTTATAGAAGGGCACGTAAATTGAGCGGATCAGTCTCAGTTCAGGTACAATATTTTGTGTTATACTGTTACCATTGGAAAAAAATACTGATTAGTAACACTGTGACTCAATGCCACGTTTCTTTTTCCCGTTGAGTAATACTGCTACTTAACAAAACGATAAAGCTGAAGAGTTTGTTTGTTTGGTGAACGCGCTAAACTCAGGAACTGTATAAGATCACGCTATGAGCCCGGGAGCGGAGCAGTAGCTCTAAATAAAGCGGGTGTAACCGCGGGCTCAGCGATTACCTTAAACATAAACTAAGACAGAATTTTGTAAAATTGTACCCGTAAAAGGATAGATATTTTTATTAATTTATTAGCTTTATATACACACATAGCGTATAAAAGAGGACTTAATGCCTTAGGCATTCTCTGCCAGTCTACCTTAGAGTGGTGCAGAGATTAATGGTAGGTGTATTTTGAAAAGCGGAGTTTGACTTAAACATATGTTTAATAGATATGATGGACGCGCATACATTACATAACATTAAATCATATTAATAATAAATACATACAAAGAATATAGAAATCCATACACATACTTATATACATATACATACATTATATATACTGTTTGAAATAGATATATTGACTACTAGCTGGTACCCGCGGCTTCGCACGCGGAATAAAGTTACGTTTTAAAAAGTTCTCTGCCAAATCTAATCTTTATACAGCCGGTGATTTTCTAGATTTCAAGATGACTGACTCTTTGCTTTTATATATAACTAGAGGACGCCAGCAGCTACGCCTGCTTTTTTTTAAAATTTACCCGTTTTGGCCGATCCCGTGGGAATTTCAGGAAATCCCTTCTTAGTGCACCCCTACGGTCCCCAAGGAACATACATGCCAAATTTCAGCTTCCTGCGCCCAATAGTTTCGGCTGTAGCGTGTCTGTCAGTCAGTCAGTTACGCAAGGATTTTATATATTAAGATTATACAAAAATAAGTGTCATGACAACATCGTAACCTACCGGGTCAAATTGGAGTCTATATGTACCGCTATAAAGTCCTCTACCTTCCAGTTAAAGTCTCATTTGAATCGGTTCAGCTATTCCAGAGATTCTTTCTGACCAACAGACAGACAAAAATGTTAAAAAGAGTTGTTTTGGACTTAGAATCGTATAACTAACCATATGCACTTGAAAAAACATCGCTATTTTGAAATCACAGACAGACACTTCAATTTTATTTATATGTATAGATGTATAGATGAGTTGAAGAAGTAAAGACTTGTTATCGCAACAACTGCGCCAACTACCGGGTCAAATTGTAGCCTATATGTAGCGCTATAAAGTCCTCTACCTGGTAGTAAGAGTCTCATTTGAATCGGTTCAGCCGTTCCAATGATTATCCTGGACAAACAGAAAGACAGACAGACAGACAGACAAAATGTTAAAAAGGGTTGTTTTTGACTTAGAATCGTATAACTAACTATATGCACTTAAAAAAACATAGTTATTTTGAAATCACAGACAGACTCTTCAATTTTATTGTCAAATTGTAGCCTATATATAGCGCTATAAAGTCTTCTACCTGGTAGTAAAAGTCTCTTTTGAATCGGTTCAGCCGTTCCAGAGACTACCCTGGACAAACAGAAAGACAGACAGACAGGCATACAGACAGATAGACAGACAGACAGATAAAATGTGAAAAGGGTTGTTTTGAACTTAGAATCGTATAACTAACTATATGCACTTGAAAAAACATAGTAATTTTGAAATCACAGACAGACTCTTCAATTTTATTTATATGTATAGATGAGTTGAAGAAGTAAAGACTTGTTATCGCGACAACAGCGCCAACTACTGGGTCAAATTGTAGCCTATATGTAGCGCTATAAAGTCCTCTACCTTGCAGTGATAGTCTCGTTTGAATCGGTTCAGCCGTTCCAGAGACTACCCCGGACAAACAAAAAGACAGACAGACAGACAGACAGAATGTTAAAAAGGGTTGTTTTTGACTTAGAATCGTATAACTAACTTTATGCACTTGAAAAAACATAGTTATTTTGAAATCACAGACAGACATTTTAATTTTATTTATATGTATAGATGAGTTGAAGAAGTAAAGACTTGTTATCGCGACAACAGCGCCAACTACCGGGTCAAATTGTAGCCTAAATGTAGCGCTATAAAGTCCTCTACCTGGTAATAAAAGTCCC
This sequence comes from Euclidia mi, assembly GCA_944739405.2. Taxonomy (NCBI): domain Eukaryota; kingdom Metazoa; phylum Arthropoda; class Insecta; order Lepidoptera; family Erebidae; genus Euclidia; species Euclidia mi. The sequence continues at coordinate 64,372,489 of OX123193.2, read as the reverse complement.
ATTTGAATCGGTTCAGCCGTTCCAGAGATTAACCCGGACAAACAGAAAGACAGACAGACAGACAAAAATGTTAAAAAGGGTTGTCTTGGACTTAGAATCGTATAAATAACTATATGCACTTGAAAAAACATAGTTATTTTGAAATCACAGACAGACTCTAAAATTTTATTTATAAGTATAGAAGTATAGATGAGTTGAAGAAGTAAAGACTTGTTATCGCGACAACAGCGCCAACTACCGGGTCAAATTGTAGCCTATATGTAGCGCTATAAGGTCCTCTACCTGGTAGTAAAAGTCCCATTTGCATCGGTTCAGCCGTTCAAGAGATTACCCCGGACAAACAGAAAGACAGACAGACAGACAGACAAAAATGTTAAAAAGGGTTGTCTTGGACTTAGAATCGTATAACTAACTATATGCACTTGAAAAAACATAGTTATTTTGAAATCACAGACAGACTCTTAAATTTTATTTATAAGTATAGATGAGTTGAAGAAGTAAAGACTTGTTATCGCGACAACAGCGCCAACTACCAGGTCAAATTGTAGCCTATATGTAGCGTTATAAAGTCCTCTACCTGGTAGTAAAAGTCTCATTTGAATCGGTTCAGCCGTTCTAGAGATTACCCTGGACAAACAGAAAGACAGACAGACACATAGACAGACAGACAGACAAAATGTTAAAAAGGGTTGTTTTGGACTTAGAATCGTATAACTAACTATATGCACTTGAAAAATCATAGTTATTTTGAAATCACAGACAGACACTTCAATTTTATTTATATGTATAGATAATAATTAGTATAAATCGAGAATATTAGTTTGGTAACATTTGTTGTCTATTGTAATTTTTTGACTCTGGTCACATTTGTAAGGTCATTGTCATTTGCTTTGAAAAATTGGCACTTTTTTTCTCTCGTGAAAATCGCCTTTTGAAAGCACATGGTTAAACCAGCTTCGCGAATTGCATTGTGTAAAACTTTGTAAATTGCCGCTGTGGTGTTGACAATTGAACATATTATATGCAAATGAATTTTCTTTCTAAATGTGTCCATTAAGCTATAATTTTATGTTATAACTAGTAATTGTCTATTACCATGACACCCGTGATCATGCCTGTGATCAACCAATATCGTGAAATATTTTTAGTCTTAGATAATGCTGCCATACATTGTTACGTTTATATGTTTTTTATTATAATTCATCTCAAATTTAAAAAAAACCAACAATACGTATCCATATATTAGTTTTCACCCTTCACAGTTTGATTCAAGCTAGAATCCGGTAAGTCCCACTCTGTACAAGGTGCATAATATTCAAATATCGAGTGCACTTTAGACGGCGATAAGAATTGAGAAACTTAAATATTTCCAATTGCAACTTTATTTTACTAAACTATCAAACAAACATAATAAATCCGCAAGAAAACGAAAATATACTAAAATGAATACAATTGACGGCAAGTGGTCGACGTTTCCAATCGAAATTCTCCTTACGTATATTGAAAAAAACACTCAACTGATTGATTCATGATAAGTAAATTGATACCGGGTTCTACCTGTGAAGCAATAATGCTCATTTTTTATACCTTGGTACCGGCAAACTCGTTTTTTTCGAGTGGTAATTACAATCATTTTTAGGGTTCCGTAGAAATAATATATGACTACAAAGACTTTAGATTCATTATTAACACCCTTAAGACCGTTTGCCCGTGGTTAAATTTTAAGACTTCTTCTGAAATATATTTTTGACGAGCTTCCATACACGTCAGTGTGAAAGTTAGCCATTTTATTCGTCTAGTATTCTATGTAGGCCATCAAGAATGTACAAGTAACACCAACAGTAATCAACCATATTATCTCAGTCCCCGCTTTACGCATTAAACTAAATAATTTGCACGATTAAACCATTATCTAAACTAAAAAAATATAGAATAGACTAAAAAAAATCTTTTTGTGCACGATAACATAATTTAATTATTGTCAATGCAGAATATGCGCCATGCTTGGCCTGCGCATAGTATAGTCAAAGCGTAACATGCCGATAAATCAGGGCAAATAGAAAATATTTTGCCTTTAAAAATGCCATTACTTTCAATATCAACGCGATATAGAGACGTTATACAAATATAAATGAGTATGAATATTATAAATAGCTTGTCTCTTTGTAAACTTAGGACACTAAATGCTACCATACGGAACCCCACACACTACACAGCCTGCTACGCTCCGGACTAATGTTTTTCAATCACAATACGGTTTCATTCCGTTATTGGATGTCCATTCTCTGAATGTTCTTTGTTAATAAGTTCTGTGATTTTTAGGCGTTTGATTAGCCCCATTTCGTTCACTGTTTTTCTGTGAGTGTTTTGAAGAAAAAATTATATACATACCTTTGTTTAGTGTGGAAAAATACTGAATGGAACTTTTAGGTTAGAAATTACGTTTATTCTTGTTTACACCAGCTAGCTTTTTTTTTGTGTCGGGTTGGAAAATCCTCATGGAGTCCCTCCACCCTGAGGGGACGGACGAAGGGGACTGTCAGAATCTTACTGACTAAAAACCAACCCGTGCTCCTCATGTACCCATGTGTCGGAGGGTAGGGTTTCACCGAAGCATTCCTCGCTTCCCCCCGACGGGTATTGGCCCGCCAAATGGTCAGGCGGGCCCCGAACGAGGCGGCGGATGAAGGTGTTGGGCTCTGCCGCCAAAACACCCAGCGGCCGCAGAGGATAGGGAGGACGGCAACGTATCACCGCATCTCCTCTTCCCCTGCGGCCCCACCGCGACGCAACGATGGTGCGCCCCCATTTGGTCGCGGTAGATAGGGCGCGCGGCAACGCAACACCGACACGCCTCTCCTTCCGCGACCGCACCCGACTGCGAGGGACAGACAGAACTGTCCTCCACACCCGCACCTTGGGACGCATCCTACGCAGGCCTCACGCAAGCCCACGTGAACCGTCCCCTCCCGGGATCCCGCTTAGCTTCACCGTGGGTGTACCTCAAACCCAAGGTTACTGAGCCCCCCACCACGACAAGGTGGAGATCCCACTGAGGGTACACCAGCTAGCTGGAGTTTTGTGTTTTATTTTATAATCAAAAATTTTCCCCAAAATTCCAATAGATCACAATTTTTAATTACATATAGAAGCTAGCTTACTTTTTGTATGGAATAAATTATTGTTGTAAATAATGCATCTTTCGAAAGGGTAGATATTTTTTGAACGAGTAACTGCGTTATGTTTTAAATTAAAATGCTTTCTTTAATAGCTCACTTATAATTTAAAGAATAAAAACTTATTCTTTAATATGATATACGGCTTATTCAGTTCAGCGCTGAAACTCCATCGCCTGACATCAAGATTAAAGAAGTCTCTTGAAGCTATTAACATGTTTTTCTAGAAGATCTATCCCAAAACATATAAATAAGGTTGTGTTTCGTAACGGTGTGAAGGTGGGCAAAATATGCAGTTTCCAATGTTTAAGTACTATGTCGAAAAATATTTTACCTAAGTTTCGTCAAAATTTTAACCAAAATAGCTCTTACAGTCAATCTATATTACATAGATATTCCATGGAAGATAAATAGACAGTAAGAGCCATATTCAGTTGTCGTCAGTCATCGACTTTTAAATTATACATTTTATCGTTATCTTATTAGTTTAGTTAAGTAAAGTATAAACCAAAAACTTTTTAATGATTATTTAATCAACTATTTATAATTTAACTACGTATGCAAATGCAGTTGGAGTAATTTACACCCAGAATTTAATTATTAGTACGATAGCAGTGACTGCTCGACCGAAGAAGTCATATGGATAAGATGACAAATATAATGATTCACTTGCTTTATAATTATATTTTAATAAACAGTTTGATTTCTTAATTAAGATGTTTATAAATATTATTCGTTTTTCATTGGCTGCGTCTATGTAACGACAGTACGAAAACATGTTTATTTCGTATTTATGTTAAAAGGCTTAACGTTTGCCTTGTTATCTGAAAAGAAACATACTGCATTATTATATTATAAGAACTAAATAAGAACACATTATTAAAATTCGTAAACAGAAAGTATACCCAAAGTCGAAACAACAATTTAGGATTACACACCCTGTTGCTAATTATGGGCATCGAACCCATACTCCACAGTATTCGACGATGAGCGACAAGCAGCCACTCAAATAACTGCGGCATCTGCGCAGTCAAAATTTCTTATCCCCAATTTTCATCGCCATAACAGTACCTGGGGATGAAAAGCTGGATGTTGGGATGTTTTTGATTCTTTGACGCAAAAACTACTTAACCGGATTGTTTGTTTTTCGTGTGTGTGGCCAAGTCTTGTGTCGGTGTTATCAGGTCGCCTGAAGACCTCCGACATGGCCTAATGATTCTTATCCTGAGTATATATGATTGCGTGATTAGTTTGGTCCAAGTCAGAAAGCTTAAGTTAAAATCACCTACATATAATAATAACGTCTAACGTCGTAATTTCATAAAACTGTCATCCTTTTATACTATTAAGCGATATATAATAACCTGAAACAGCACATACTATTATTATGACTATTAAACTAACCGAGCCGTGTGGTATGCCGTGTGGTTGACGGCATAGAATACAAGTGTCACCACCCACTATCTTCCCGTGGGTGTCGTAAGAGGCGACTAAGGGATAACACGATGCAAACACCATCTTTGCGTAGAGACGGAAAACTTGACATCAAACCCTATACGACGGCCTCGTTGATCTCGCGGCATAAATGTGCGCGTGGGATCGGGAGGTCCCGGGTTCGATTCCTGGGTCGGGCAGTGTTATTGGGTTTTTCACTTACGAAATTCTCAGTAGCAGCACGGAGTCTGGAAATGTGCCCGGTACGGCAATAGGCTCGCCCCTTATTACGTGGGACTAAAGTATATCTGGCGAAAAGTGGGTGTAGAAGTACACCTCTGCCTACCCCTTCGGGGATAAAAGGCGTGACGTTATGTATGTTTGTACGTATGTAAACTAACCGAGCAACAAACTTCATTGAAGTCGCACAAAAGCTTTTAAAAACAAAAGCACTCTACAAAAAGTCGTGCTCTGAACAATCAGAAACAAAATCGGAACGATTACAAAAATCGGTGCAATCATTACGGGCGAACTTAAAAGTTTCGAAATGCGACTTGTGTTGATGTTACCCGGGTAGAATACCGGATATCCGGGTAGGTACATAAAAGAATGTTACAATTGGGTCGGTTTAAGAAAAAAAGTGTTGCTTTATCGCTTTAACGGGGTTGTTGGAGGCACTCACTATATTTGAAATAATTATTTTATAAAGAATAGATAAGCGTAAGCTTTTTTACCAATTGATTATCTCGAACTATGTCTTTTACAGTTAGTTTAATGTCTGGTTAAATATCAACAGGAACTAACGGCATCTGATCACATTCTTTGAGCAGTAAATTTCTAAGCTTTCATACCTTAAAGGTAGAATAATATCTAAATAAAATTTAAAATAAATTGATAATAAGAGCGTATCTCGCCACCAAGCAAATGAACTTGGCCAGAAAAAATAATACTGTTAAAAGTGTACATATAATTTATACAGGTGGTCAAAAGACCCATCACCAACCCTCTACTACTCGTGTCTACTCGTTTTGGACATCATGCCAAGTCATATTAAGCAAAAATAATAAATGGGAAACGTTTTTTTTAGGTAAACACTTATTTTAAGCTACTATTAAAAGTGCATGTTTGCAAGCTAGAGATAACTACTTATCCATGGGTGGATAGAACATCTATAGAACATATTGACAGAGTGAATTCATAATTTAACCTTATTTGAAAAATTTTATGGTGAATTTGAACCTCAATATCTCCCGAACCAGTAATGTCCTAGGTATGGTGCCGAAGTAAAAAAATGTTCGTAATGACTGGTACAATGTGGGATTTCAAATTTCGTTAAGGGTCTTTTTACATCCTGTATATAAATAAAATAATTTCAACATGAGACTTAAACCAGATAATTATATGACCGGCAGAATCTGCCGGTCATTAAAAATTTAAATACATGTGATGTATTTTAATTTTTGCTACACTTCTCAAACATTTTCCCATAAACTGCTCGAAAGCGCTTCCTCTGAAAAATAAAACAAACCAACCAAGAGGAAACGAAATAAAAAACCTCAAACCGTCACCAATTGCCTTTAACAGCAATATTTGTGTAAATTTTAAAATATATAAACAAAAAAATCCCTTTGTAGTAATAACGGGCGCACAGTTTTCTACTCGCGGAGTTATATTTCTAGAAACATCTGGATGTTGCCACATATTCCCGGAGATTTCAGCCTTATTCTGGTCTTAGCCGGTTCTAACCAGCTTTGGTCGCTCCTGGACTGAACGTTAATTGAATCTGCAGTGAAACCTGGACTATTAAGTTTTCATTTACTAAATAGTTGACTTATATTTGCAGTTGGAAAATATCTGCACTTTTAACTTAGAAGTGCTATAATTCTGTCGTTAGCTTTGTTGAAAATAAAATTAATTTTATTTCATTCTTCGAAAGCGGTAGGTTCTGTAAAAATAATTTCTAGGAAGTTAATGAAAATTCTCTAGGTTGTGACAAATTGATTTTATTACATAAGTAACTAGCTTTTGCCAGTTGCAGCACTCGCGTGAATATTCTAACAACAAACGCACTCAAACCTCGTTTTAAAATCTTCTCTTAGTGCTTTAAATATACTCTCCAAGTGACATATGGCTTAACGGTCGATTTAGGAGCACTGCGCCGCGTATTGTGGGTTCGATTCCACACGATCATACTTTGTGTGATCCACAATTTGTTCTTTCGAGTCTAGTTCTATTTTGGTCATCGAATAATTGTAAAGTCCTTCACGACATTACATTTATTCTTAGTGTGGGAGTTTGTCCTTTATGAAAAATGTTTCAATTTTCAATTTCGCATTCAGGTGATGTCGCATAAAGGCTGATGAGGACCTAATATTCCTCTCTTTTTATGGTTAGTAGTAATGTCTGCACTCACATGAACTCTGAACAATGTAATAAGTCCAAGTGCTGTTCGTACTACTCATACCTATTGCTAAATGCTTTGAGTCTATTAAACTCAACGCTGGGCAAGATGGATATTGGACAAAACAGTAATTGAATAGTGTGTATGAAAACGTTTTGATGGATTTTAGTGCGTTATTTCTGGTTATAAATCGAGAAATAACGCACTAAAACCCAAATAAATATCAATCTCAATGTAAAACTCATGTTAACGAAAGTTTTTTTTTTACATTTTATTAGTACAAAATCACCCCAAACTATTTGACATTTTCTTTCAATATTTTACAAGTGTTACTAACATTATAGTTTCAGTAAGTTACCAAAACTGCAACGTTTATAACAATGGCAAATAAGAGCACCGACTTAAAGAAGGGTGTTCGTTGATTACAAAAAGAAAATAATAGATCGCAAGGAAGAAGCCAAATCAAACATGACTGTGCAAACAGCTAAAGAATTCAAATTCAATTTCATCTTCTACACAATGAAAAAACGAGTACGCACCACATTCATTTATATGAAGCTACGTAGATGGTATATGAATCTGATTTCTCTGAAATATGATAATACGAAAACATTAAATTAGTGTTCGGTTCACTGCCAATGATTCGAAACATTTATGAGTCATTAAATCTTTCACGTGTATAGAATTATTATTGAAAATATGTTGCTGCTATTTTGGTTGATAATTGCGATGAAAAATAATGAAACACTTGATATTGGAGACAGTAATTGGTTATTTGATTTTTTATTTGAAAGACGAAATCTGATTGTGTAACAGTAATTGGTTGTTCATGATGTTGTAGAGGTGTTTCAAGTCTACCCCTCCCTCCCTCCGTGGAACCTCCACCTTGTCATGGTGTGGGGGCTCAGTAACCGTGGCTTGGACACCCGCGGTGAAGCTTAGAGAGATCCCGGGAGTGGACGCTCCGCATGGGCGTGGAGGGGCCTGCGCAGGATGCGTCCAGTGCGGGTGCGGGGGACAGTTCTGTCTGTCCCTCGCAGTCGGCCGCGGTTCCGGGAGGAGAGGCGTGTCGGTGTTCCGTCCCGTCGAGGGGTAGGGACGGATGCTTCGGCGATACCCGACCCTCCGACACACGGGTACACGACGAACACGGGTTAGTTTTTAGTCAGTAAGAGTCTGACAGTCCTCTTCGCCCTTCCCCCAGGGTGCAGGGACTCCATGAGGATTTTCCAAACCGACACAAAAAATAAACTCTGTGAATCCATAATAAGTTGGGTGAATAATAGTCTGACTGTCTTCTCTTGAGTGTTGTTTTTATACTGAGTTTTGGCAGTTACCTACTAACTCTATTGGAATCAATCAGTATAATTTTGCAAACATTAACACCTAAAATTAAAACCATATTTTTGACAACATACAGGGACTTGATGTCATGTCAAGTCACCTAAGTTCTGTGATATGACTGTGTATATGGTGTACAATAAAGCGTTATCTAATAAAGTAATATAAGCATTGTTGACATATTGATATTATATTATTATGTACTATCATTTTCATACAGTAATATTACACAAAAAGTGACGATCATTCATTAAGCTTGCCTAATTTTTTATCACCACAAAGCTTAATCTACACAGACCAAGAATTTGCATAGAATTGACTCAATTGAAAATTCCAACACGTGGATTATTTACCTCTGGCTGAATAAGTCACTTAGATACCATATCCTGTTAATTGAATGGGGACCAAGATAGTGTATCGGTAAATCTGCTGCAGCTAAAAAGATTTCTGAATTCAAGCTACGATTTTGAACAAATGATTTTTCGTTTGCATTTTGGGGCATGTTTGAGTGATTTTATTTCGTAATTTGCGTATCTTTTGTTAGGATTTTAATATGGTTATATATGCGTATGCATATTGCCCCTGTTAACATCCGAAGTATAGCAAAAGCATTATGTGAAACGCATTACATACATACATTCTATGTATAAAGGTTTTCCCGGAACAAAACCACGCATTGAGCCAAATAATGGGGATACTGTTATCGGTGGCTACGGTAGCTGTGTTCGGTTTTTCCACTCTAGCAAAGTACTTTTATAGATCAGAGGCTTTTCCTATTAAGTTTTTAAAATATTATGACGTAAAACGGACCAAATAGATAACCTTATGAGTTTGTATAGGTCTGTTTTGAAATAATCTGAAAATCGTAGAATAAAACCTAGTTACTCGTTTTGTATCTTTCTACAAAATGTTCAATTTTGTTAAAGTATCGCGGAACTCATATATTTATGTTTTTAAGAATAAATGCCGCAATCTTAACAAATATTCAATAAACGAACACAAAGTACACCCAGACTCGAAAATACAAATCATGAATCACTCAATAGGTTATCTCGTGTAGAAATAATCAATCCCACGATAAGCAGCGCAGTGCCTAGCGGAGGCAACCGTTTAAACCATAATGCCATCCGTGTGTATACATGTCTATGAGTGCTATAATCCATATAACACACACACACATATAACATTAATGCATACGTTCAACAGCTTTAACATTTTTCAAAACCCTCTTATCCTCATGGGCTCTTAGTTTTTAAGACGGTCAGACCGAACCATAACCGCTTGAATTTCAACAACTATACAGTCTATTTCACACATACTAAGGTGTTGAATAAACTTTGTTGCGATCATACTTTCTTTGTCGCATTAAAATATTCAAGATGCATCGTATCATGTTATCTTGGGGACAGACGATGCAAGATGATGTGTTCCATTATTTTGTTGTCATAATTTTTCGATATAGTGACAGAAGAGGACATGTTCTCTCTGTATGCCAATTTGTTACTCGTATCAGTTGTGTGAACCGATAATTTACAGTTTTGCACCATAGTATGTGGACTATACTTTCGGTCTGGCTTAAATTTTTATAGTGACAGAAGAGGACATGTTCTCTCTGTATGCCAATTTGTTACTCGTATCAGTTGTGTGAATCGATAAATTACAGTTTTGCACCATAGTATGTGGACTATACTTTCGGTCTGGCTTAAATTTTTAACGTCTGACAATTCTTTGCCAGAATTTTTGCCATATAAAATTTAATGAGTAATGCAGATGCATGCGAAATTTTAAACACACTAGAATCAAAACAATTAATTCTAGCCTCTGGCAAAGACAGTACAAATCCAACAGAAATAATCCAAAGCAAAGCTGAGCGTATTTTTACGGAAGGATCTTTTATAGACTTGTTTCAAACGAAGGTGGAGTTCGTATCCCGCGCGACGGGCACCCGATGAGGCATAAAATCATCCACATGGGAACTCCGCACCTGATCGACTGCAAAAATGTTGCCTATGCAAAGAACTTACTTTTACAATGGAATAATGTTTCCTTTCTACGTTTTAAGCTGGTTGTTTGGTTGATTGGGTGAGATGGCGAAATGAACTGCTTTAAATAAGTGAATATGTGTTTGAGCAGTGAGCAGTGTGAAGTAAATAAAAATATCTATTTGTTTTGTTTTTACTAACATTAAAAATATGTGCATTAAAATCTATAAATAGGGTTGATTTATTTCGAGAATGCTATATTTATTTTTGATATTCGGTAACACGTAAATTATTGACGACTGCCTCCGTGGTTCAGTAGATAGCGTATGCGACTGATGATCGGATGTCCTGGGTTCGATTCCCGGGTCGGGCAAAAGTGTTACTGGGTTTTTTCCAAATCCTCAGTAGCAGCACGGAGTCTAGGGATGTGCCCGGTGACGGCAATAGGTTCGCCCCCTATTACTTGGGACCTAAAAATTTATGGCGAAATGCGGGTGTAATATTACACCTCTGCCTACCCCTTCGGGGATACAGGCGTGAGACTATGAATGATGATGATAATGATGACGTAAATTATTATTAATTTAGAATGGTGTTTGATCACTCTCATGTTTCATTCGCTATTTATACCTTAAATTAAAGGTATGTTTAAACACACTTTACACCTTCATTTCAGCAATTATACATTACCTCTGACGTGCACGATACACGTAGAATGTAATGTCATAATTAAAGCATGGCACGCTGTAGACCTCCGCCGAGCTACAGTGAAGAAAATTGTGAACAAGTTATCGTTACTTAAAATTGTTACTTCCTCAGGAGCCCCTTAAATCAACAGACAACAAAAGTACAAGCCAATTTTGAGTATCCAACTAAGTTGCTGTAAGCATACATGTAATTCAGATTTATCAAATAACCAGTGCCATTGTCAGCAATTCATCCACGCAGGGTCACATGAAGCCCACAAAAGATTTCCGACTTGTACAACTTGGATCTCCCTTGAATCTCGGCGCACTTAACGTAGGAACTTTCCAAAGATATTTTTCAAAACTTTGGAAATTAATGCCATTAAACGCAGAACGGTGTATAATTCAGGAGGTGAGCGTTTGATATGGGAGACTTAAATAATATATTGGCCTTCCACAATTTTGGACACTCCATTTTTGAGTGTCTGGCTTTGTCCCGTTATTTATTGACTGTTAGATAGGATTTAGAGACGTGGATTGAACTGTAGATAGTTTGACGGGCAAATTTTGTACAAAATGAATTATTGTTGGCCACAGTTTAATTTTAGCGGTGCGAGATAGCGCATCCTTTTATGAAGCAAACGGCTCACTGGGCTGGAAGATATTGTTTCTATTTGATCACTGATCATTTTACACAATTAACGTATTATTCTGAGACAGAGAGACTCTAATATTAAACGTTGAATATAAATGAATATTCATTTATTAAATTGAAATACTCATTTGAAAAATGTCTGGCAAAAAACCGGAAGGTGTATTGCGCGTTCATAGACTTGGAAAAGGCTTACGACAGGGGGAAAAGAAACGACTTATGGAAGGTGTTATCCATGTATGGGGTGGACAGCTGTATAATAAGGGCTCTAAAATCCCTGTATAAGGATTCTAGAGTATGTGTCCGAATTAATGGTGCATATACGGACTGGTTTGTCATCTTCAAAGGTGTCAGACAAGGGTGTCCAGCCTCGCTCTGGTTGTTCAACTTATTCATGGATAGCTGCATGAATGATATGAGAGAAACTGAATGCCGGATCGATGTGGTAGGATTGCGTATAAAGTGCCTGTTGTATGCCAATGATCAGTCATTATTGCATCATCGGCGAATGAGCTGCAAGAAATGATTGACTTCATGACCGAGAGCTTTAAAGATAAAGGTATGAAAAATAATACAAGAAAGATGAAAATGATGGTAGTTGAAAAATATGAAAGTTTGACTGCGTGTAATATTGTGGTTAAAGATGAAAAATTAGAACAAAGAAAAGAAATTGTTTATTTGGGTAGTGTATTTACAAGAGACGCAAGATGTGAAGAAGATATTTAAAGAAGAGTAACTGCGGGCAATCGTGTAAATGGACTTTCATTTCCCTACGATAAATATTAAACAAATAGTCCAGTGGATAGCGTATTGTATGCTGATCGTCCCGGGTTTGATTCCCGGGTTGGGCAAAAGAGTAACTGGGCTTTTCCAAATTCTTAGTAACAACACGGAGTCTGGTGATGTGCCGGTAACGCCAATAGGCTCGCCCCCTATTACGTGGTACCTAAAAATCCATGGCGAAATGTGAGTGTAATATTACACCTCTGCCTACCATGTCAAGCTGAAAAACGGTAATTAGACGCCACCGTACCTTTATCTAAACAATAAAAACTTTTAATGATAATTTCAATTAGTTATACCGTCGGTAAATCCATTTCATTAAACATAAAGGTCAAAAATTTTGTTTTCCCTACATTTACATTGAGACTACATTGAGAAAATGGTAGCGGAGAGACAAATTTAGACACAATTAAATTTGTACCTGAAAAACTATCCGTTATAGTTGTGATTTGTGTAACAAAATAAAATGACGTCCCAGTGACGGTAGCCTGAGATGATTCAATCTTGTTGCACTAATTACAGTCGTATGTAGGCGATTTTAAAGTTGAATTTTAATTGTACTGAGATCAGTTTCGTATTCGTCGCTTTTCTAGTCGGCGCTGACCCTTAGAAGGCAGATAAGAGAATTTTACAATTCCGCAGCAGTGAAACGTTATCGCGAGGCCAGTGTTTTAAGAATTTGAATATTTAATTTTATGTGGTTGAATGCTAAATCAACATTAATTAATTACGATCGTAATTTTGTGGCCCATTCATGTTTTTGAAATCTTTTTTTGAGAGATGCATTGGCAGACTATTATATTTTTCGATATTTCAGCAGTATTAATGCTTAAGAGAGAAGTAGGTAATACTAAACTGGTTTCTTGGATTTATGTCTGCTTGACCGAGATAAGTATCGAAATAAAATACATAAATATACTCACGCCTTTTTCCCGTCGGGGTAGGCGGAGAAAAAAGAACGCCACTTGTTTCTATCCTTACAAACCTCACGCGCTTCCTCTACATTCATTACTCTTTTCATACATGCTCGCCGGTTTCGGGTGCTTTGGACCTTGCGTTTTTCAGAACGTCACCAATTTGATCGACGAATGTCCTAGTATCGAAATGAGATATGTTATTATTCGGTAATGAGGACAACTGAAAAAAACACTTTGATTCGGCGTTAACATTTATTTTGTTAATAGCAGAGAGTTTGTCCCAAGTGGGCTGGAACCCGTTGAGGCGACCGCTTAAGCCACTACGCCATCTATACAGTCAAAATAATAATCACCCTTAAAACTAAATCTTGGACTTAATGAGGGGCGCTGACTGATGACAGGACTTCTGCTCTCCCTGGATTTATCGTTGTAACATTTATCAACAATAATTCATGTGACCATCATCTCCCTGGAGCTGTCCCGGTCGCGATGCAAGAACTACACCGCGAACACACCCTAGGGCCCGTAAAAGCTTCTGCAACCTCCGTTTCTCATTATCTTAATTCTTAATTCTAACCTGCCTTGCTGATTTCAGCATGAATTGGCCAGCTCGACCGGGGAAATACATTTCTCTCATAGGGTATCGCAAAAAACAGCATCTATATCGTTTCGATTGGTGAGTGGGAGTGACGGAGGCCCTATTCTCTCCCTCATCCTCCACGCCTTCTATTCTTTCTCCTGTGCCAAAGGATGCAAATACATTTGTGACTCCTCTGGTTTTGTGGGTGTCCATGGGCGGCGGTAATCGCTTACCATCTGGTGATTCAACTGCTAGTGTGCCGCTGTTACATATTAAAAAGTATATAACGTAATTAATGTAATAAAATAAATTAACCAATATACATTTTGCAATGCATTTACATACCTAAATAAATATTAGCATAAAATTGACTTTTACCAGGAATCCGAGATTTAACTCAATCACCATTAGGCGAAATTGCTTTAACTCCCTGAAATACCTAATGGAAGCGAATTGGGACGAACAACCTGATAATTTCATATTAAATTTTAATGTTAATTGACTAAACAAATTCGGAATTTAACATTTCAATTTGAACGTTAGGCGTTGAAGAATTGCATTTTAATTGCTCAAATATTTCAAAATTCCTACGTAAACATTTTTTACTTCGTTTTAGGCAGATTTACATTTTGTAAATAAGATCCAAGTCCGTGTGGTGACGGATTAAGAATACGAAATGTCACCACTCCATATCATCCCGTAGGTGTCGTAAGAGCTGACAGAGGGAGCATATTATGCGGATAACAACACTGTACGAGAAGGAAAACTTGATACAAACCCTATACCAACCCGTTTGGCCAGATAGTAGGCCAATTCCTCCTTTCATAGGAGGGGCCTAGTCCAGCAGTGGACTGTTAAAGGCTGATGATGATGATGATGATGAAATAAGATCGAAGTTGCTGTTGGCAGGTTTTAGTAATACTTATTTTGTAATTCAACTGCTTCCGTGGTTCAGTTTTTATTCAGTCCTCCACAATGTTCTCATAATTTTCTTTATGTATATTCTTTATATTTAATGCATTTTCATCAAGACTGCGTCCGTGGTCCAGTGGATAGTGTATGCGTCTGCTGGTCCCGAGTTCGATTCCCGGGTTGGGCAAAAGTGTTACTGGGTTTTCCCAAATCCTCAATAGCAGCACGGAGTCTGGTGATGTGCCCGGTTACGGCAATAGGCTCGCCCTCTATTACGTGGGTCCCAAAAATTCATGGTGAAATGTGGGTGTAATATTACACCTCTGCTTACCCCTTCGGGGATACAGGCGTGAGACTATATTATTTTGTAATATGATGACTTATATTAAATATTTATTCCTACCTTTGCCTACAGAACAGGAGTACAACACAACGTTGCCTTGTCCAGATACGTAAATCATTATTATCATCGTCGTCCTAGCATTCTACCAGCTGCATTTTAATAGTGTAACCAAAATTAACAGAACATCATCTCAGATACATAAATATATATTCAGGTATTAAAGGTGCATAATAGATCTGTATATTCATATATTATGCTTATTAGCAATCAATAGGCCATTACAAGAATATCCAAGAGATTTGTCTTTTTCTTGCACAAAGGTCTCTATCGTCAAAGAAGTTTTGCATTGCAATTGTAAAAATGAGGTTTTACTTCTTTCGACGCACAAATGCACGAGGTAAGTGATAATTTACAATTCAAAATGACTTTTCAAAGTTATGTGCGGATGAGATTGTAAACTATCACTTGCGGAAATCTCGGAGAGCATGTTAGAGCCGGCGGCTCTAGCTGTCATTAAGATCTTTGACATTCGTAATAGGGAGTCAGTACCTCTGAATAAACTGACTCTAGTCTAATCCATGGAATATGGCTATCCCTCTGTGAAAAAGCTAATATTCGGTCAAATCTGGTTAGACTAGGAAGCGCAGCCCGGGTTCTAACTGGGATAACGCTAAGAGGATGATACTGAATGTCAGAATCTCACAATCTTCAATGTGTTCTCAAACTTATTCAAAAGCCTCAATAACTCGAACAAAACATTCATTTGTAAACTTATTGTACGTACATTTACAAACTTATTGTCCCTGTCCTCCTCACAACAGACATCAAATACACTGAGATTTTAAAATTCATCACACAAAAATACCAGAGACCATGGAAGTACAACGATGTTAAAGCACTGCGGGGTAAACAGTTAACAAAGTATTTTGAACTGAATCTCCTTAATCTCAATGACGGGAGAAGCGGAAATTAAAATATTCATAGCTCAAAAGCTTTGTGAATAAAAACATCTGTGTTTCTGGGGGCGTCGATATAAAAATATTTCATGATTGCGTAAACACGTGTCACTGTGGGGCGAATTTTAATGCTAGTTGCCGGTTATATAGTTTTTATCGGGCACCGTGGTGTACACTGTTGTCATATCAATAGCCATTACTTTGAAAAAAAAAAGCAACTACAATCCAAATCGTCATACTGATATGTCTATCGGGCCATACTGCTGTGGCATTGTATGGGTCAAAATCGGTATGCATAAAATTCTGGCGTTCCTAAGTGACTGACAGACGACGCACAGCCAAAACTATTGGGCGCAAGAAACTGTCATAGCATGCACATATTTCTGGGGACCGTAGGGCTGCACTAAGAAAGGATTGCCCAAAATTCCCACGATATCGGCATGAAACGGTTAAATTAAAATTTAACTGTGGACGTAGTTGGGCATGCTCGTAGATACCCTACGAGCATCCCATGACCATGCCATGCTCAGTAACATTATAATCATCATCATCAGCCTTTATCTGTCCACTGCTGGACTAGGCCTCTCCTTTGAAAGGAGCAATTGGCCTACTATACCACGCTGGCCAAACGGGTTGGTATAGGGTTTGTATCAAGTTTTCCTTCTCTTACAGTGCTGTTCTCTGCATAATATACTCCCTCTGTCGGCTCTTATGGCACCCATGGGATGATATAGTGTTGTGCCATTCCGTATTATTAATCCGTCACCACACGGATAATATTATAATATCTTGGATCAATTAACACACAGTCTTCTGATCGAAAATTTGGCACAGCTATGGCACCAAAAAACTAGTGCATGAGTGCATGGAATAGATTGTCATACCGTAGCATACATGTCATATAATGCTGGCATCCGGAGGCATCGTCCGATTTTTCTCAAGCGTAATGTCCTTCTTCGCTCCCTCACAAAGACTCAAATTGAGTAAATTTCTTCAAAATGAATCCGGTTTGCTTTTAATGCGTCGCATGTAAGTCCTGATTAGTGTTCTGTAGCCAAAAATTTCAAAAACGGAACCCTTATAAATTCGCCATGTCTGTCTGAATTTATTTCAGTACGGAAGTATACTTTAAAAATAAAGAAAATTATGAAGTACTAGACTATTATACAACTTTTTTGGTTTCAAGAAGCTTTAATGTTGGTGAAGAATTCTCATAAAAAGTAACAAACTAAGAGAAGCATATACTTACCATCTTTTATTACCCTAGCGAGGTCCAAAGATAAACTCGTGATTATGACTCCGTCATCCTCTTCACTCATTTAATAATTAGAACTCTTTCGCGAAGCGTTTGTTATGAAGAGATAACTGAAATTATATTAAACATTACAATGTTCCACTTTTACGAGTTTGCCGTCTCCTAATTGCTCAGAAGTTTATCAGCTAGCTTTGGTAGGGAATATTTTTTGTGGCACAATAAACACCAGCCTTGGGCGGTTTTTAACGCGTAAATAAAATAATTACGCCTCCTTTTTATATGTTTGCGGGCTTTTAGTTTCGCTGGACATTTGAGGAATTAATTTTGGTAATATTGCTTGTTGTTCTTTTTTTTACTTTTGTTGTGATAAATGTTTTGGTATTGTTTGCCAGTGTGATAGCGTTCTTGAGTTGTAAGTATTGGTCCTCGCGTTGAGGGATTCTTTTGATGTTGATCGACTGTTGCATAGTTTCATCCTACATTATCATTTCATATACCTAAATAACCGTTCAGGTGCATGTAGAGCCATGCAATGTAGTATTCCATTGCATCCCCTACCTAGTGTCCTAAGGATGAAAAGACTCCATCACAATGTTGATTTCATCGCTTGTAAATGTAAGTATAAGTAAATAGATTATAATTCGTTAATTACTAAAGCCCGATAACGATACCCCATGACAGAAAATAAAAGAATATCAATTGAATAGTTCGGTGTATGGGAGCTACCCATATAGGTAAATAATTTATTTTTTAATTTTTTTGTATAATTTTGTCAATGTAGGTATGGTGTATAACCATACCAGACGGACGGATAGATTTAAAGTACTTGTAGGTAATTACGTAACACTAAAAACTACCGCAACATGACCCAGGAGTGTGCCAAGTACAACAATTCTGTGTATTATATGTTATTAGCATTTAGTATGTAATGTCCTGTTCTTTACACCTGTCTACGTGCATGAAAAGTTACACGACAATCGCTTAACAAAAGATAACATAGCCAATAAGCATTTAAGAAATATTTAGTGATATATATGTTACGAACACTGGGCGCCCGCTCGAGGATCGCGCACGCGCTGAGGTCGGCTGTAGGTACACCTATGTATTAGATAAAATTGCCCTGCAAATCTCAAGAAACTAAAATAAAACTCTAAAACTAACAGCCCAGCATTGAGTTCTAAAAACACAACAAAGTGCAACAGATTCCCTTTTATCGAAAACTTCGATGCACTTTCGATTTGTAATCCATTTAAATGATCAGCATTACCATGTCCAAACTAGAATCAGCTTAAATAAGTCGTGGAATCTCTTATGATCCAATGACAAATGCTCACTCAGCACTTACGAGATGTCTCAAAAGACAAATCCCATTTTGGTAACTTGGGTTCACGAATTTCCAAGAGCTTCTTAATATTGAACCGACTATTTATTTCTATCTCTTTTATCTCTTGAAGAAAGAAAGGGACGGGAGCACTGATATTGTAAAGTGGCAAAGAATAGTTTGTGTGAGAAGCACTGGCGATTTAGCAGATTCTTAATTTGATGGAATTTTTAGATTTCCATTGATGAGCTTAAGTCACAAGGGATTTATGGAAATTCGCGTTTTAATTTCCTTCGAAGCTGGATTGAAATTGAGTAATACTGAGATAGTAAAGTAGTCCTTATTAAAGCCATGACATTTATCGATGCTACGGACTTATGTGCTGTGTATTTATGTAGTATTACTTTTATACACGTTTAAGTTTTTTAAGATAGCGTCGCTAATTCAGTGGAATTTACACTTATACGCCGGAGATAGCCTGGGTGTTCATTGTGTCCGTTGGTCGTATGTCTGTAAAGTCCCCCGCGATACAGGATTTAATCCTAGTGCGGGAGTTGTCCTTAAAAAAAAAAGATATCTCATGTCTTACCGCACGGAATAAACTGCTTTTGGTTAGTATTTTCTAATGCTGGTCAAAAACAGACCTCAGGTAATTTAAACTAATTTGTAAGAACAAATACATTTTCTATACGAACCGGGGGAGAACTATGCCCAGCAGCCCAGTATTTCGACTGAGATGACGATGACACAGTACACCTACATCTTTTCTTACTAGGTCACACTGGGAGATAATAACCATGGCAGCGTCCAACTGCATACATTATGTGTCATCATCATTAGCCCAATATATTTATTGTCCCATTGCTGGGCTTAGGTCTGTTCTCATATGTCTTTCTCAAGAACTCTCAGACAAACAGGTTTTACGCCCGATTTTTCCGTCACCGTTAAGCAAGTGATAATTAACAATTTTTGACTTACTGAATCACCAGTGTTTAGCAACAGTGACTAGCAGTGACCATAGAAGACAGCGGACTAACGATCTATGGCAAATAACTTTCATGTATTAATCAATTTGCGTTTTGTTTTTTTGCCACCGAGTCAATATAAATGCTGATGTGGAGCACATAGATCCATCAAATTAATGACATATCAATATTTATAACTACTTTTTAAAATTTAAACGGAAGCCCTCTATCTAAAAAAACAGATATTATAAAGTCTGTTCTTTTAAGTAGAATTTATCGTACAGCATCCAAACAAATATGCTTCGGTCAAATTGAGAACCTTCTCCGGTCTTCATCGCACAAAACACGTCACAATTTACGTTCGCACTACATGAATAAGTCACAACGGAATTACCTATTCCTAGTTCAAGTGTTCACATTTCTTAAGATTTCAGTAACATCCCCCGCTATGTCATCAATACTATATTTGAACAGATAAACGAATGTGTGACGTATCGCAACAAGGGATCGGAATCGGCCAGGGGTCCCGTCAAATTTTTCCCTCCTAAGTAAATATTGGAAACTATGTTTGAGAAGGCATCCACTCTCCTAGTCAGCTGGCTTCGCGTTGTATTTACCTGGTTGACTTTAAGTAATTGACGATTGGCTTCTCGTGTAATTTATTCGAAATAAATATGAAGTCTTCTTTATAGAAGGGCACGTAAATTGAGCGGATCAGTCTTAGTTCAGGTACACTATTTTGTGTTATACTGTTACCATTGGGAGTAGGGATTGAGTAACACTGCTACTTAACAAAACGATAAAGCTGAAGAGTTTGTTTGGTGAACGCGCTAAACTCAGGAACTATATAACATCATGCTATGAGCCACGGGAGCGGAGCAGTAGCTCTAAATAAAGTGGGTGCAACCGCGGGCTCAGCGATTACCTTGGACATAAACTGAGACAGAATTTTATAAAATTGTACCCGTAAAAGTGTAGATATTTTAATTTTTTATTTATTTATTAGCTTTATATACACACATAGCGTATAAAAGTGGACTTAATGCCTTAGGCATTTTCTGCCAGTCTACCTTAGAGTGGTGCAGAGATTTATGGTAGGTGTATTTTGAAAAGCGGAGTTTGACTTAAACATATGTTTAATAGATATGATGGACGCGCATACGCATTAAATCATATTAATAATACATACATACATAGAATATAGAAATGCATACATATACTTACATACATATACTTACATACATATACATCCTACTAATATTATAAATGTGAAATATCTTGTGAAGATGTATGTATAGATGGATGTATGGATGGATGGATGTTTGTTACTCTTTCACGCAAAAACTACTGAACGGATTTGGATGAAACTTTACAGAAATATATTTTATGTATCAGAATAACACATAGGCTATAATTTATAAAGATTTTGTATAATGTTGCCATACTACAAGGAAAAGTATCAACTAAGTCGGCAAAAATCCTGTATTATATTTTTTTGTTAGCTTGGGTCAAATTTAGTAATTGGAATTTTACCCCCTTCCTGATGATTAATCTGATATTTGGTATACACTTATATTGTCATTGAGATTAAAAGATTTAAATTATTGTAAATTCAAAATGGCCGCCGATACGGGTACCCCAATATGGGTATCAAATGAAAGGGTTTAATTGGTAGAATGCAACTCACTATGAAAAATCCAAGATGGCCGCTGCCACAAAATGGCTTATTATTTATTTTCCACAAATACCTCAATATGGGTATCAAATGAAAGGGCTTGATTCGTAGAATAGAGCTCGCTATGAAAAATCCAAGATGGCCGCCGATACAAAATGGCGGATCACATATTACTTCACAACAACCTCGATATGGGTACAAAAGAAAGGGTTTGATTGGTAGAATGGAGCTCACTATGAAAAATCCAAGATGGCCGCTGCCACAAAATGGCTTATTATTTATTTTTCACAAATACCTCAATATGGGTATCAAATGAAAGGGCTTGATTCATAGAATAGAGCTCGCTATGAAAAATCCAAGATAGCTGTCGCCGCAAAATGGCGGTTTACATACTTTCCACAAATACCTCAATATGGGTCTCGAATGAAAGAGCTTGATTGGTAGAATAGGGCTCACTATGAAAAATCCAAGATGGCCGCCGTTACATAATGGGGGATCACATAATATTACTTCACAACAACCTCAATATGGGTATCAAATGAAATGGTTTGATTGGTGGAATGGAGCTCACTATGAAAAATCCAAGGTGGCCGCTGCCACAAAATGGCGGATTATTTATTTTCCAAAAATACAATATGGGTATCAAATGAAAGGGCTTAGTTCGTAGAATAGAGCTCACTATCAAAAATACAAGATGTCTGTCGCCGCAAAATGGCGGTTTACATACTTTCCACAAATACCTAAATATGGGTATCGAATGAAAGGGCTTGATTGGTAGAATAGGGTTCACTATGAAAAATCCAAGATGGCTGCCGCCACAAACTGGCGGATTACATATTTTCACAAATACCTCAATATGGCTATGAAATGAAAGGGTTTGATTGGTAGAATGGAGCTCACTATGAAAAATCCAAGATGGCTGTCGCCGCAAAATGGCGGGTTACATATTTTTCAAAAATAACTCAATATGGGTATCGAATGAAAGGGTTTGATTGGTAGAATGGAGCTCACTATGAAAAATCCAAAATGGCTGCTGCCACAAAATGGCGGATTATTAATTTTTCACAAATACTTCAATATGGGTATCGAATGAAAGGGCTTGATTCGTAGAATAGAGCTCAGTATAAAAATCCAAGATGGCTGTCGCCGCAAAATGGCGGATTAAATTTTTTCCACAAATAACTCAATATGGGTATCAAATGAAAGGGCTTGATTGGTAGAATAAGGCTCTCTATGAAAAATCCAAGATGGCTGTCGCCACAAAATGGCGGATAACATATTTTCCACAAATACCTCAATATGGGTATCAAATGAAAGGGGTTGGATTGGCAGAATAGAGCTTAATATGAAAAAGCCAAGATGGCCACCGCCACAAAATGGCAGATTACCTATTTTCCACTAATACCTCAATATGGTTATCGAATGACAGGACTTGATTGGTAGAAAAGGGCTCACTATGAAAAAAGAATGAGACGTATCAACTAACAACAAAACTTAAAACTTAAAAAAAAAATTAACTAAAAAAATTGTCTTGGGCGTAGCGTATCCAGAGTAAACATTATTAAAAAAATTCACTTGCCCAACGATTTTATATTTGTATGATCAATACCCAAGATTGATGAGAAGATTGATGCGATCTGGTAGCCAAATTACTTTTTAGCTTTTAGTACATAACCTAACTACATCATTTTATTGTAATAAAACAGTATAACAAAAAAATATATTTATGTTTTTTACAATGCTCATTCTAGAGTAGTTATCAAGTTGTTTTCAAAATTGATAGATTTCTTGCCAGATCATTATTTAATGTAGATGAACTTTGTCTTTTACAGTAAGTAGTTTGGACGAATAGTTTAATAGTTATCACGATATAATTGACCTAAGCGCAGTGTTATTAAAACCGCTTACTATGAGTTAGCGCGCTTAAGCGCAGCGGGGTGGAGGGGCGGTCTGATTTTGTACTTTGTGGTAATGCTTTCAGTTTTTATTTTTGCTGCTCCTCTATTCAGTAGGTATATGAGCTCTTCAATTACTTTAATAATATACACTACATACTAATCTTTACCTGAAGTTTGACGACTATGAAAACAAAAGTAATTTTAAGTATTATCTGTTTATAATATATGTATGCTACACGGCTAATGTGTGATGAAATTTGATATGGATAGTCTGAAACCTGGGGAAGTACAAAGGCTACTCTTTATTTAATTTCATGCGGGCGAAGCCGCGGGCGAAAGCTAGTATTATATATACTGTTTGAAATATATATATTGACTATAATAATTAGTACAAATCGAGAATATTAGTTTGGTAACATTTGTTGTCTATTGTAATTTTTTTACTCTGGTCACATTTGTAAAAACTGTCATTGTCATTTGCTTTGAAAAATTGGTACGTTTTTTTCTCTCCTGAACATCGCCTTTTGAAAGAACATGGTTAAACCAGCTTCGCGTATTGAATTGTGTAAAACTTCATAATCACTTGGCCATGGATGAATTTCTATTTTATTACGACGCTTTCTTGTACAAATCCTTCGTAGAACTTCATTTCTCTAATTGTCCATATTTTATTCTTCTAATTATATATTTATAAGCACAGAAACAATAACACATTAAACGCAACAAGAGTATAAACTTAGGTCCTAATTATATGTGCCCATAGTTACATGATAAGCCTATTTGATTCAAAGTATTCAGTCTATAACATAAAATTACGAACTCAAATCGGCGTATTATAATAACAAACAGGTTTACGTAAAATTTCGTGCAGCGGAGACGCAAGCGACATGACCTATCTCTCACAAGGCTCATAGCCGAATGATGAGGTCTGGGCGGGGCGTAAACTAGCAACTGACACTCAGTACACCGCTTATGCTAATAAGGTTTAAATTGCTGAAGCGTTTGATATTGATAGGATCTACCGAGCGTCAAAATCATAGACGTTTGGCAGATTTTATTTAATTTTACAAAATATACACGTATAATATAAAAATAAATAGGGTAATTCTTTAGTTCATTAGATTTCCTACAATATTATCAAAAAAAATATGACAGCTTACGATCAAAATATTGCAAACAGTGAGACGAAAGATTATTTTCTGCCTCGATTTTGTGATTTTTTTACCGTGATTCTATTTTACGTACATGAAAAATTCATTCAAAAGTCTTTTGTTCAGACTTTTGAATTTAAGCTCTAATTTTTGCTAGTTTGTTATATGTACCGTTATGGCTACATGCGCGACGAAAAATTTGGTGTTTCACGGCTTCTGAGGTATAATAGCGCCTTAAAGACAAATTTCCAAAGGATTAGAATTAATATGCCTGCTAGAAAAAAGAATACCTACAAGTAAGACACGAATGTCTTTGATCTCAAATCTTATGATACGTCAAATACTGCACAAACGATTTTATTTGTGCTCCTTAGGTCAAGGTTGCCAATGTAATTTGTTGAATTATCGCTTGGGAACATCGCGATAAGAAATCTAACTTGTCGATAAGAAACCGATTTGGACTTATCACTGACAAATCTAGCGATTCAAAGACGCCATGCTGTTATGTACTATACTAGCTTCTTGCCGTGGCTCCGTCCGCATGGGTGTCGTTGAATTGTGATCAAACGGTTTTAGCATATTTGGGCTGTAATGTTAAAGTTTAGTGCTTACAAAATTGGGTGTTTGAACAAGTTTCCTATGGAATATAAATGTACTTAATGACTACTTATGTCATAAAATGGCGCTGATACACTTGAGCATTCACCTGTTAGTAATGAGCATTCTCGCGAATGTTACAAAACAAATATATGAGTGCGTTTTAGCGAGCATTCTCACGAACATTCGGGCGAGCCTTAGAATATAAATAATATGTACATAGAATTCGCGCTACAATGGCGTTTAAACCCAATATATTTATTTCACTTTGACTAGTGATTTTAATCTACGGAAGAATCTTCGTAGTTTGTTACTAATTTTAACTTGACTAGTGATGAGCTTACTCAGAATAAGTATCGGTAAAATATGGATAATGTTTACAATAGATACTTAGATTTGGTTTACTCAGAATTAATTTCAAAAGAATGTTGATAAACTCTCGAAACTTGTGACTTGTCTGATTTATTTAGCTACTAAAATATTGAAAACTGTAGCAGATAAAATATGTATTCCACTCAGTCATTTAATTAATATCTGTATTACTGAGGGAGTATTTCCTGAGGCTCTGAAAATATCTATAATAAAACCTTTATATAAGAAAGATAATAGGGAGCATATTGAAAATTATAGGCCTATTGCTCTTATACCAATTATAGCAAAAGTTTTTGAAAGATTTATACAACAAAGGCTCTATTCGTATGTAGAAAAACATGAAATTCTATGTAAGGAACAGAAAGGATTTAATTGATGAACTTTTGCACAATGTGATGGAAAATATAGATAAAAGAACGCCAGTATGTGCCATTTTCTGTGATATGACACAGGCTTTTGACCATGTCCAACATACTACACTCTTAAAAAAAATGGAGACATATGGTATTAGAGGCAATGTCCTTAATTTATTCCGATCATATTTGAAAAACCGCAAACAGCTCACAGAAATTAGCCAAATAAATATACATACGAAATATGAATACAATTTTAAATCAGAAGAACGTGAAGTTTTATATGGCGTTCCACAGGGTAGTGTGTTGGGTCCATTGTTATTTAACTTATATATTAACGATTTACCTGGAGTAACAGATAACCCGATGACATTATTTGCTGATGACAGCACTTTGACTGTAGCTTGTAAAAATAGATCTAGTTATGAACTTGACATTAATGACTCACTGACATCAATAGTAAAATGGTTACACAACAATAATTTGAATATTAATTCAAATAAAACAAAAATCATGCAGTTCAGCCAGCGCATACCGACTACAATACTTAACATTAATATTAACGGTATACATATTGAAGAAACGGACACTACTAATTTTCTGGGAATTATAATAGATAAAAAACTAAATTGGAAGGCTCATATAGACAAACTCAGTAAAAAAATAAGTACCTCAGCTTATGCTCTACGTAAACTCTCATTGATACTTAATACAGATGCTTTGGTTACAGCATACTACGGAATGGTCGAATCAGTGCTAAGATATGGCATAATATTTTGGGGGAATAGCACTGACTATAATGTAGTGTTTAAAGCTCAAAAACAGTGTCTAAGAGCCATGTTTAACTTAAAAAAAACAGATAGTTGCAAACCGTATTTCAAAAAATACAAAATACTAACATTGCCTTCACTTTACCTCCTAGAGAGTGCAAAATTTGTGAAAGCCAATACAAAGTTATTTTCAAGATTATCTGAAACCTTCCCCAGAAATAGACGCAATAAGTATAAACTCTGTCTTCACGATTCAAAGAAAACATTAATGCGTAAGAGTATCTTTTGCATAGCACCAACAATTTATAATAAGTTACCAATATTGTGGCAAAATATTATGTCATCAGATTCATTTAAAAATATACTCAAAAATGTTTTACTGATAAAGCCTACTATCAGATTTCAGACTTTTTCTCAGAACAAGAATTTTCAATTTAATGAACGTGAATCATAATGTAATTGTAATTTATCGAATATTATCTCTATTTAATTGTTGTTGACCTTAATTACCTATTATTACTTTTTAGTTCTACTGGACATTTAATTTAAATTTAGTTATAAGTGAATGACTGTACAATTTTTATTAATGCTGACGTAATTTCTTAATTGTAATATGTCTTATTATTATGAGTATAATTATTTTTTAATTGTATAATTTGTTAATTTTAATTATTTAATATTGTTAATAATAAAATACAACTAATACTAACTACATAATCATATTATAAATGAATACTCGGACAAAGTTATTGTAATGGCTCGTAGCAACATCTCTCTTTTTGTGCGCCACTATATGAGGCTGAACATGTACGAACTAAACTATACTTTCTTGACATCCTGCATTCAATGTATGTATACCATGTTCAAACAAATAAATGATTCTTATTCTTATTCTTATTAAGTCTGTTCAAATTAAAATTTGCATTTTATCATTTAGAAACGTCATTGGTTTATGTATCTTACTCTAGAAATAATTCATAAGTTAAACTGAAGTAAACATATTGGGTAAAACTGCTGTTATAGTGCGATTTATATATTTTTTCTATATTTTACGGACTGACATGATCGTGAAAATGTTCGGTTTCACAAAACAGAAAACGGCGAATGCTCGTTGTTATGTTACAAGTGAATGCTCAGATGTATCAGCGCCAAAAGGATTCCGCAATCCATTTCATCTTTCTCGCATCAGTAGTTTAGGCTCTGCGATGAAACAATATTTGTCTGACTAGATTAATGATTTCATAATAATACGTAATGGATCATTAGGTACGTGAGCGTCCTGACTGATTCGCAAATTCTAAAATACTGAAATTTAGGACCGTGGGTTCCATTTAAAACGAAGGTGCGTAGAAAGTTTTTAAATATACCGTAAGGAGGTAAAATCGGGCATGAAAGCTTGTCAACATGCCTTCTTATTACATAAAACT
The DNA here is from genome assembly GCA_944739405.2 of Euclidia mi. Taxonomy (NCBI): domain Eukaryota; kingdom Metazoa; phylum Arthropoda; class Insecta; order Lepidoptera; family Erebidae; genus Euclidia; species Euclidia mi. Next base: position 64,344,542 of record OX123193.2, on the reverse strand, counting down.
ATCATCCTTTTATACTATTAAGCGATCCATAATAACCTGAAACAGCACATACTATTATTTTGACTATTAAACTAACCGAGCAACAAAATTCATTGAAGTCGCACAAAAGCTTTTAAAAACAAAAGCACTCTACAAAAAGTCGTGCTCTGAACAATCAGAAACAAAATCGGAACGATTACAAAAATCGGTGCAATCATTACGGGCGAACTTAAAAGTTTGGAAACGCGACTTGTGTTGATGTTACCCAGGTAGAAAACCGGATAACCGGATACGGAACTTCACAATACGGTGCGGGTAAGTACATAAAAGAATGTTACAATTGGGTCGGTTTAAGATAAAGGGTGTTGCTTTATCGCTTTAACGGGGTTGTTGGAAGCACTATATTTGAAATAATTATTTTATAAAGAATAGATAAGCGTAAGCTTTTTTACCAATTGATTATCTCGAACTATGTCCAGTATCAACAGGAACTAACGGCATCTAATCACATTCATCGAGCAGTAAATTTCTAAGCTTCATACCTTAAAAATAGAAAAAAAATTAAAATAAATTGATAATAAGAGCGTATCTCGCCACCAAGCGAATGAAATTCGCGAGAAAAACAATACTGTTAAAAGTGTACATACCATTTAAACAGGATGTCACAAGACCCATCACCAACCCTCTACTACTCGTGTCTACTCGTTTTGGACATCAAGCCAAGTCATATTAAGCAAAAATAATACCTGGGAAACGTTTTTTTTTAGATAAACACTTTTTTTAGGCTACTATTAAAAGTGCATGTTTGCAAAGCTCGAGATACCTACTTATCCATTGGTGGATAGAACATCTATAGAACATATTGACGGAGGAAATTTATAGTTTAACCTTATTTGAAATTTTTTATGGTGACTTTGAACCTCAATTTCTCCTGAACCAGTAATTTCCCAGGTATGGTGAAGAACTAAAAAAAATGTTCGTAATGCAGGTACAATGTGGGATTTCAGATTTTGTTAAGGGTCTTTTTACTTTTTCCTGTATATAAATAAAATAATATCAACATGATACTTAAACCAGATAATTATATGACCGGCAGAATCTGCCGGTCATTAAAAATTAAAATACATCTGATGTATTTTAATTTTTGCTACACTTCTCAAACCTTTTCCAATAAACTGCTCGAAAGTGCTTCTTCTGAAAAATAAAACAAACCAACCAAGAGGAAACGAAATAAAAAACCTCAAACCGTCACTAATTGCCTAGTAATATTTGAGTAAATTCTAAAATATATATACAAAAAAATTCCCGTCGTAGTAATAACGGGCGCATAGTTTTCTACTCTGAATGAAATTAACCCGCTCGCGGGGTTAAATTTCTAGAAGCATCTGGATGTTTCCACATATTCCCGGATATTTCAGCCTTATTCTGGTCGTAACCGGTTCTAACCGGTTTTGGTCGCACCTGGACTGAACGTTAATTGAATCTGCAGTGAAACCTGGACTATTAAGTTTTCATTTACTAAATAGTTGACTTATATTTGCTGTTGGAAAATGTCTGCACTTTAAACTTAGAAGTGCTATAATTCTGTCGTTAGCTTTGTTGAAAATAAAATTGATTTTATTTCATTCTTCGAAAGCGGTAGGTTGCGGTAGCGGTAGGCTGTAAAAATAATTTCTAGGAAGTTAGTAAAAATTCTCTAGGTTGTGACAAATTGATTTAATTACATAAGTAACTAGCTTTTGCCAGTTGCAACACTCGCGTGAATATTCTAACAACAAACGCACTCAAACCTCGTTTTAAAATTTTCTCTGAGTGCTTCAAATATACTCTCCAAGTGACATATAGCTTAACGGTCGATTTAGGAGCACTGCGCCGCGTATTGTGGGTTCGATTCCACACGATCATACTTTGTGTGATCTACAATTTGCCCTTTCGAGTCTAGTTCTATTTTGGTCATCGAATAATTGTTAAGTCCTTCACGACATTACATTTATTCTTAGTGTGGGAGTTTGTCCTTTATGAAAAATGTTTCAATTTTCAATTTCGCATTCAGGTGATGTCGCATCTTTATGCGACATAAAAAGAGAGGAATATTAGGTCCTCATCAGCCTTTGCTGATGAGGACCTGATATTCCTCTCTTTTTATGGTTAGTAGTAATGTCTGCACTCACATGAACTCTGTACAATGTAATATGTCCAAGTGCTGTTCGTACTACTCATACCTATTGCTAGATGCTTCGAGTCTATTAAACTCAACGCTGGGCTGTATGGATATTGGACAAAACAGTATTTGAATAGTGTATATGAAAACGTTTTAATGGATTTTAGTGCGTTATTTCTGGTTATAAATCGAGGAATAACGCACTAAAATCCAAATAAATATCAATCTGAATGTAAAACTCATGTTAACGAAAGTTTCATTTTTTACATTTTATTAGTACAAAATCACCCCAAAGTATTTTACATTTTCTTTAAATATTTTACATGTGTTACTAACATTATAGTTTCAGTAAGTTACCAAAATTGCAACGTTTATAACAATGGCAAATAAGAGCACCGACTTAAAGAAGGGTGTTCGTTGATTACCAAAAGAAAATAATAGATCGCAAGGAAGAAGCTAAATCAAACATGACTGTGCAAACAGCTAAAGAATTCAAATTCAATTTCATCTTCTACATAATGAAAACACGAGTACGCACCACATTCATTTTTATGAAGCTATGTAGATGGTATGTGAATCTGATTTCTCTGAAATATGATAATACGAAAACATTAAATTAGTGTTCGGTTCACTGCCAATGATTTGAAACATTTATGAGTCACTAAATCTTTCACGTGTATAGAATTATTATTGAAAATATGTTGCTGCTATTTAAGTTGATAATTGCGATGAAAAATAATGAAACACTTGATATTGAAGACAGTAATTGGTTATTTGATTTTTTATTTGAAAGACGAAATTTGATTGTGTAACAGTAATTGGTTGTGCATGATGTTGTAGAGGTGTTTCAAGTCTACCGCTCCCTCCCCCCGTGGAACCATCACCTTGTCGTGGTGTGGGGGCTCAGTAACCGTGACTTGGACACCCGCGGTGAAGCTAAGAGAGATCCCGGGAGTGGACGCTCCGCATGGGCGTGGAGGGGCCTGCGCAGGATGCGTCCAGTGCGGGTGCAGGGGACAGTTCTGTCTGTCCCTCGCAGTCGGCCACGGTTCTGGGAGGAGAGGCGTGTCGGTGTTCCGTTGTTCCGTCCCGTCGAGGGGTAGGGACGAATGCTTCGGCAATACCCGACTCTCCGACACACGGGTACACGACGAACACGGATTGGTTTTTAGTCAGTAAGAGTCTGACAGTCCTCTTCGCCCTTCCCCCAGGGTGCAGGGACTCCATGAGGATTTTCCAAACCGACACAAAAAAAAAAAACTCTGTGAATCCATAATAAGTTGGGTGAATAATAGTCTGACTGTCTTCTCTTGAGTGTTGTTTTTATACTGAGTTTTGGCAGTTACCTACTAACTCTATTGGAATCAATCCGTATAATTTTGCAAACATCAACACCAAAACAAAACCACAACACAAAATTAAAACAATATTTTTGACAACAGTCAGGAACTTGATGTCATGCGGCCCAGATGGATAATCTTTTTCCCACAATTATTAATTTCCTTATGACCAAATCATTGACCTCGGGCTAAATAAGTCACTAAGACCCCTGGGTACCGTGTCTTGTTAATTGAATGGGGACCATAGTGTATCAGTAAATCTGCTGCAGCTAATAAGATTTCTGAATTCAAGCTACGATTTTGAACAAATAATTTTTCGTTTGCATTTTAGGCATGTTTGAGTGATTTTATTTCTTTATTTGCGTATCTTTTGTTAGGATTTTAGTATGGTTTTATATGCGTTTGCATATTGCCCCTGTTAACATCCGAAGTATAGAAAAGGCATTATGTGAAAGCATTCTATGTATAAAGGTTTTCCCGGAACAAAACCACGCATATAATGGGGATACCTACTGTTATTGGTGGTTAGGGTAGCTGTATTCGGTCAGTATATTCTGTAACTAACCAAGCTTTACCGCAAAAGTCTATTCATAGTTTTAATTCTAGCAAAGTACTTATATAGATAAGAGGCTTTTCCTAGAAACTTTTAAAATGTTATGACGTAAAACAGACCAAATAGATAACCATATAAGAATGTATTGGTTTTAAAATAATCTAAAAATCGTAGGATAAAAAACACGTGGCGGCAGTAATGCTAACGTAGTTCCCGTGACCCCGCCATTCAATTGGATCGGATAGAGGAACACCATGGTGGTTTAATTACGGAATTCAATTATCGAATTATAGATAGATCTGTAGATTTTAGATTCGTTTTTGACAGTTTTTGACATACGCTCCATACCAAATATGTCAAACACGAATCTTAAATCTATAGATCTATCTATAGTTCGAATATTGAAAGTGGCTGTTAGTGGGTAGTCCCGGTGCTTCTCGTCGGGGAGTCACCACACTCTCCCTAGGCTGAGCCCCTTTAGGAGCCCAGCCTGGGGGGTAAGCCCGTAAATTGTTCATGAGTCAAAAAAATAAACCTAGTTACTCGTTTTGTTTCTCTCTATAAAATTTTCAATTTTGTAAATGTATCGCGAAACTCATGTATTTATGTTTTTAAAAATAAATGGCGAATCTTAACAAATATTCAATAAACGAACACAAAGTACACCCAGACTCGAAAAAACAAATCATGGATCACTCAATAGGTTGTCTCGTGTGGAAATAATCAAACCCACGATAAGCGGTGCAGTGCCCAACTGAGGCAACCATTTAAACCATAATGCCATCCGTGTGTATACATGTCTGTGAGTACTATAATCAATACTGTATAAAAATATCAAATGATTGCCAACATTCATGCGTTAAACAGCTTTAACAGTTCTCAAAACCCTCTTATCCTCATGGGCTGTTAGTTTTTAAGACGGTCAGACCGAACTATAACCGCTTGAATTTCAAATCATCAGCAATGGTATTATCCCAAAGCAAGCTCGCCTTGCTATACTGCAGGGAGTTTTGGCGCCAACACTGATGTATGGTAGTGAATCATGGGTATGACAGAAGAAGCATGAATGTAGAATCAATGCTGTGGAGATGAGAGCTTTGAGGAGTATGTGCGGAGTAAGGCTGATAGATAAAGTGAAAAACAGTGTGATACGAAAGAAGTGTGGTCTAGAAGAAGATGTTGTGACAAAGATTGAAAAAGGAATATTGCGTTGGTTTGGACATTTGGAACGGATGGATGAAAGAAGAAATACGAAAGGAGTGTATCGTGCAAGAATGAATGAAAATGTCGGTAGGGGACGCCCTAGGCGGACGTACGCCAACCAAATAGGTAACGTACTAAAAAAGGGCCAAATTAAAAGTACCAATAACCGACGCGCATGCATGATGAGGTAAATGAATGTCGAGGAAGCGAAAGAGGTATGTTTGAACCGAAGCATGTGGCGTTCTATAGTCTCTGCCTACCCCAATGGGAGACAGGCGTGACGATATAGATAGATAAATAGATGTAAATTATTGGCGACTGCCACCGTGGTCCAGTGGATAGCGTATGCGACTACTGATCGGATGTCCCAGGTTCGATTTCCGGGTCGGGCAAAAGTGTTACTGGGTTTTTCCGAATTCTCAGTAGCAGCACGGAGTCTGGGGATGTGCCCGGTAATGGCAATAGGCTCGCCCCCTATTACGTGGGGCCTAAAATTTCATGGCAAAATGTGGGTGTAATATTACACCTCTGCCTACCCCTTCGGGGATACAGGCGTCAGACTATAAATGATGATGATGACGACGTAAATTATTATTCATTTAGATTGGTGATTGATCACTCTCATGTTTCATACGCTATTAATACCTTAAATTATAGGTATATTTAAACAAACTTTACGCCTACATTTCAGCAATTATACATTACCTCTGACGTGCACGATACACGTAGAATGTAATGTCATAATTATAGCATGGCACGCTGTAGCCTCCGCTGAGCTACAGTGAAGAAAATTGTGAACAAGTTATCGTTACTTAAAATTTAAACTTCCTCAGGAGCCCCTTAAATCAACAGACAACAAAAGTACAAACCAATTTTGAGGGATCCAACTAAGTTGCTGTAAGCAGACATGTAATTCAGATTTACCAAATAAACAGAACCATTGTCAGAGATTATTGGATATCAACTCAACATTCACTAAATATTTGTAAACATTAATTCACAACTCAACACGACCCAAGTGCTTAAAACCAAGTTTTACTAAAAAAAAACATTTTAAAGCAGAAATTATCTGTGGAATTAAAAATTCATCCATACAGCGTCACATGAAGTCCACAAAAGATTTCCGACTTGTAAAACTTGGATCTCCCTTGAATCTCGGCGCACTTAACGTAGGAACTTTCCAAAGATATTTTTCAAAAGTTTGGAAATTAAAGCCATTAAACGCAGAACGCTGTATAATTCAGGAGGTCGGTGTACCGTGAGGGTTGATATGGGGGACTTAAATAATATATTGGCCTTCCACAATTTTGGACACTCCGTTTTTGAGTATCTGGCTTTGTCCCGTTATTTATTTACTGTTAGATAGGATTTAGAGACGTGGATTGAACTGTAGATAGTTTAACGGGCAAATTTTGTACAAAATGAATTATTGTTGGCCACAGTTTAATTTTAGCGGTGCGAGATAGCGCATCCTTTTATGAAGCAAACGGCTCACTGGGCTGGAAAATATTGTTTCTATTTGATCACTGATCATTTTACACAATTGATGTATTATTCTGAGACAGAGAGACTCTAGTATTAAACGTTGAATATAAATGAATATTTATTTATTAAATTGAAATACTCATTTGAAAAATGTCTGGCAAAAAACCAGAAGGTGTATTGCGCGTTCATAGACTTGGAAAAGGCTTATGACAGGGGGAAAAGAAACAACTTATGGAAGGTGTTATCCATGTATGGGGTGGACAGCTGTATAATAAGATTAGATTCTATAGCATGTGTCCGAATTAATGGTGCATATACGGACTGGTTTGTCATCTTCAAAGGTGTCAGACAAGGGTGTCCAGCCTCGCTCTGGTAGTTCAACTTATTCATGGATAGCTGCATGAATGATATGAGAGAACCTGAATGCCGGATCGATGTGGTAGGATTGCGTATAAACTGCCTGTTGTATGCCAATGATCAGTCATTATTGCATCATCGGCGAATGAGTTGCAAGAAATGATTGACTTCATGACCGAGAGCTTTAAAGATAAAGGTTTGAAAAATAATGCAAGAAAGATGAAAATGATGGTAGTTGAAAAATATGGAAGTTGACTGCGTGTAATATTGCGGTTGAAGATGAAAAATTAGAACAAATAAAAGAAATTGTTTATTTGGGTAGCGTATTTACAAGAGACGCAAGATGTGAAGAAGATATTGAAAGAAGAGTAACTGCGGGCAATCGTGTAAATGGACTTTCATTTCCCTACGATAAATATTAAACAAATGGTCCAGTGGATAGCGTATCGTATGCTGATCGGAGGTCCCGGGTTTGATTCCCGGGTTGGGCAAAAGAGTAACTGGGTTTTACCAAATTCTTAGTAACAACACGGAGTCTGGTGATGTGCCGGTAACGGCAATAGGCTCGCACCCTATTACGTGGTACCTAAAAATTCATGGCGAAATGTGAGTGTAATATTACACCTCTGCCTAAGATGTCAAGCTGAAAAACGGTAATTAGACGCAACCGTACCTTTATCTAAACAATAAAAACTTTTAATGATAATTTCAATTAGTTATACCGACGGTAAATCCATTTCGTTAAACATAAAGGTCCAAAATTTTGTTTTCCCTACATTTAGGGCCAACACCCATTGAGAATGTGGCAGCGAAGAGACTAATTTAGACAAAATTCAATTTGTACCTTAAAATCTATCACTTATGGTTGTGATTTGTGTAACAAAATAAAATGACGTCCCAGTGGCGGTAGCCTGAGATGATTTAATCTTGTTGCACAAATTACAGTCGTATGTAGACGATTTTAAAGTTGAATTTTAATTGTACTGAGATCAGTCTCGTATTCGTCACTTTTCTAGTCGGCGCTGAGCCTTAGAAGGCAGATAAGAGAATTCCACAATTCCGCAGCCGTGAAACGTTATCGCGAGGCCAGTGTTTTAAGAATTTGAATATTTAATTTTATGTGGTTGAATGCTAAATCAACTTTTATTATTTACGGTCGTAATTTTGTGCCTCATTCATGTTTCTGAAATCGTTTTTGGGAGATGCATGTGCAGATTATTATATTTTCCGATATTTCAGCAGTAATTATGCTTAAAAGATAAGTAATACTGATGTCGTGACTACGATTGAGAAAGGAATGCTGAAGTGGTTTGGACACGTGGAGCGAATGAGTTAAGAAAGAATGACAAATCAGATCTATAAGGCAAATGTGTGCGGGCAAGTCGGTCGCGGCAGACCTCGTCGGACATTCCTCGATCAAACTGGGGACGTCCTAAAAAACGGCAATGTCCGAAGTACCCGAAACCGGCGAGCATGAATGAAAAGAGTAATGAATGTAGAGTAAGCGCGTGAGGTTTGTAAGGATAGAAGCAAGTGGCGTTCTGTTGTCTCTGCCTACCCCAATGGAAAAAAGCGTGAGTATATGTATGTATGTAAGTAATACTAAGTTGGTTTCTTGTATCTATGTCTGCTCTCTCGAGATAAGTATCGAAATAAGATATGTTATTATTCGGTAATGAGGATAACTAACACAAACGTCTTTTTGGGTTTACGCGAATGTTACACATTGAAATTAAACTACAGTTTACGGATTTTATCGCGATATATTGGTTTCACTAAGCTATTACATTTAAAGCAAATGATCTAGAAACTACATTTATAATTTATTACTAGCCGACGAATTTGAATTCTTTACATGTTCACAGCAGGTGAGTTGAGGTGATATTTGTCTTGATTCGGCGACAACACATTGATTCGGCGTTAACATTTATTTTGTTAATTGCAGAGAGTTTGTCCTAAGTACCCGTTGAGGCGACCGCTTAAGCCACTACGCCATCTATACAGTCAAAATAATAGTTATCCTTAAAACCATATCTTGGACTTAATGAGGGGCGCTGACTGATGACAGGACCTCTGCTCTCCCTGCAGTTATCGTTTTAAAAGTCATCAACAATAATTCATGTGACCATGATTACCTTGGCGCTGTCGCGAACGAAAGAAAGAACTTGGAGCCTATGGCCCGTAATACCTTTCATAACAACCGTTTGGTCATTATCTTAAGCCTTGCTGATTTCAGTATGAATTGGCCAGCTCGACCGGGGAAATACTACCCTCTCACAGGGTATCGCAAGAAAACAGCATCTATATAGTTTCGTTCGGTGAGTGGGAATGACGGAGGCCCTATTCTCTTTTTCCTCTTCCTCGTCCTCCTTCTATTCTTTTTCCTATGCCAAAGGATGCAAATACATTTGTGACTCCTCTGGTTTTGTGGGTGTCCATGGGCGGCGGTAATCGTTTACCATCTGGTGATTCAACTGCTAGTGTGCCGCTGTTACATATTAAAAAAGTATATAACGTAATTAATGTAATAAAATAAATTAACCAATACACATTTTGCAATACATTTACCTAAATAAATATTAGCATATAATTGACTTTTACCAGGAATCCGAGATTTAACTCAATCACCATTAGGCGAAATTTCTTTAACTCCCCGAAATACCTAATGGAAGCGAATTGGGACGAACAACCTGATAATTTCATATTTTAATGTTAATTGACTAAACAAATTCGGAAGTTAACATTTCAATTTGAACGTTAGGCGTTGAAGAATTATATTTTAATTGCTCAAGTATTTCAGAATTCCTACGTAAACATATTTTACTTCGTTTTATGTAGATTTACATTTTGTAAATAAGATTGAAGTTTCCGTTGGCAGCTTTTAGTAATACGTATTTTATAATAATTATGATGACTTATTTTGAACCTTTGTTCCTATCGACTGGCTCGTTGGTCTCGCGGCATAAATGTGCGCGTGAGATTAGGAGGTCTCGGGTTCGATCCTCGGGTTGGGCAAAGTGTTATTGGGTTTTTCCGTTAGGAAATGCTCAGTAGCAGCACGGAGTCTAGTAATGTGCCCGGTACGGCAATAGGTTCACCCCCTATTACGTGGGGCCTAAAAATTCATGGTGAAATGTGTGTGTAATATTATACCTCTGCCTACCCCTTCGAGAATACAGGCGTGAGACTATATTATTTTCTAATATGATGACTTATTTTGAATCTTAAAGCCTATCTTTGCCTACAGCACAGTAGTATAACACAGCTGTGCCTTGTCCAGATACGTAAATCATTATTATCATGGTCGTCCTAGCATTATACCAGTTGCATTCTAATACTCGTAGTGTAACCAAAATTAACAGAAAATCGTCTCAGATACCTACATAAATATATATTCAGGTATTAAAGGTGCATAATATATCTGTATATTCATATGCTTATTAGCAATCAATAGGCCATTACAAGAATATCCAAGAGATTTGTCTTCTTCTTGCACAAAAGGAGTCAAAGAAGTTTTGCATTGCAATTGTAAAAATGAGATTTTACTTCTTTCGACATTGATACAACGTACAAATGCACGAGATAAGCGATTATTTCAAAATTAATTTTCAAAGTTATGTGCGTATGAGATTGTATACTTGCAGAAACCTCGGAGAGCATGTTAGAGCCGTCGGCTCTAGCTGTCATGAAGATCTTTGACATTCGTAATAGGGACTCAGTACCTATGAATAAACTGGAGTCAGTTTATAGTCTAGTCTAGTCTAATCCATGGAATATGGCTATCCCTTTGGGTTGCGAAGGTCAGACAGGCAATCGCTCTGTGGAAAAGCTAATATTCGGTCAAATCGGTTTGACTGAAAGTGCAGCCCGGGTTCTAACTGGGATAACAGTAAGAGGACGATAATGAATGTTAGAATCTCACAATCCTCAATGTGTCCTCAAACTTATTCAAAAGCCTCAATAACTCGCACAAAATATTCATTTGTAAACTTATTGTATGTACATTTACAAACTTATTGTTCCCTGTCCTCTTCACAACCGGCAATGTACACAGAGATACAGAGATTTTAAAATTTATCACACAAAAAAGCCAGAGACCATGGAAGTACAATGTTAAAGCAAAGCAGGGTAAACAGTTAATAAAGTATTTTGAACTGAATCTCCTTAATCTCAATGACGGGAGAAGCGGAAATTAAAATATTTATAGCTCAAAAGCTTTGTGAATATAAATATCTGTGTTTCTGGGGGCGTCGATATAAAAATATTTCATGATTGCGTAACTGTGTCACCGTGGGGCGACTTTTAATGCTAGTTGCCGTTTATATAGTTTTATCGGGCACCGTGGTGTACACTGTTGCCATATCAATATCCATTACTTTTTTTTAAGAGCTGAACTGGATTTTATTTATTACACTCCAAACAAAATCAACTATTACATAAAAAGCAACTTTATAATGTCTTAAATTAATTTAAAAATTTAATTAAAATTAAAATAAGCCTATTTAATATATACAAGACGAAAAATAAATTAAAATTAAATTTAGAAGGCGTCATGAAAGTCATCCGCATCGCAGTCAATCGAAAGCGTGCCCAGAAGACTGGCGGCATTGCCTCGTTGTACAGCAATGCTTATCTTTTGTGCTTTATACGTGCCAGCCCTCAGGTCACCCGAGGCGTCGATCAGTCTCTTTGCGAGATCCCTAAAAAGGGATTTCGCACTTGGACCCCATGGCAGATTTCGAAACCAAACGGCTCAAATACGGTGACAAGGGCACGGCTTAGAATTTCGTTAAGGCGTGTCGTGAAGTACAACCTGCGCTCCTGCTGCATGACAGACCATGGTGACCAAGGCTATCGACAGCCTCTCCGCAGTGACAGCGATGCGGAGAGACACATGACGCGCCTAAACGGAGGCAAGTAGCGAAGCGGAAGGTCGTATCGTCCAACATGGTACCTATATTGGACGATGGCAGTGCCTGAAGCCAGAGGCCCGATTCCCATTCTCCCACAGCCAGCAGGCGAGCACGTTCTGCAGCGTTGGCCGATGTATTGAGGATCTTTTCACGTACCACGCTGCAAAGCGGCCCATCCCATTGCCTCTGGGAGAACAAGTTTCGGGGTAACTCAGTTCCGGACAAGCCTTTCTCCAAGCGTTTATGGCATCGGCCTTCAAAATTTCTGACGTAAGCCTACCAGCGTTCTTGTCATCGGCCCACGGCACCTCAGAATCAACCAGTGTAGGTGTTAAGATTTTCCTGGTCAATTCTGCAGTGCTGTGGACCGATGACAAGAACGCTGGCAGGCTTACGTCAGAAATTTTGCGAACGCCGAGGCCGCCCAAGCATACAGGTAAGGACGCCTGTTGCCACACTCGGTCGTTCAGAGCCACATTCAATATTTTACTTAGGGTATTCTGTTTAATTTTGTCAATTTGAATGCGTGGAGTCGGATTTTTCTAAAAAGGTGAAGACCGTAATGCGCGTGTAAATTTAGGGACAAAAAGACAATATCGAATAATAGTAAAAGTCGAATGTATATTAATTTTGAGTAGCCTGTCTGAAACATGATTAAAATTTTGAAATTTTTCCGTTACTTTGAAAAAAATAGCAACAACAATCCAAATCGTCATACTGATATGTCTATCGGGTCATACTGCTATAGCATTGTATGGGTCAAAATCGGTATATGTACATAAAATTCTGGCGTTCCTAAGTGCCTGACAGACAACGCACAGCCAAAACTATTGGGCACAAGAAATTATCATCGAATGTACATGTATTCCTGGGGAACGTAGGGAAAGACCTAAGAAAGGATTGCCCAAAATAATAATAAAAAATAAAAATGGTTTAATAATTTCTCTCTCACACAGAATAGTTACAATCAGGTCTTAATCTAAGAGTTACATAATCAAGTAGGTGAACCTATGTGAGAGACTGGTATCTGAACTAGGAGAACCTGTATGACAGATTAACAGTATCTCCTAAATGCCCACGATATCGGGAAGAAACGGTTAAATTAAAGTTGAACTGCGGGCGTAGTTCAGCATGCTCAGTAATATTATAATATCTTGGACCAATTAACTAGCGCATGTGGGAAAAGATTGTCATACCGTAGCATTTATTATTGGCTTAGATTTCCCTTACTCATATTTATGTTTAAATATGTATATTATACTTTATATTGTCTCTGTATTGTTTAGCTTTTATATTTATTACTATTTAAGTAAGTATTCTAGGTGTAAGGGCCACCTTTTGGGGTATAAGCCTCGTCCAAACTTTGCCAAGTGGCTCTGTCTTGTGCCAGTCTAGGCCACAGGTTACCTGCAGTTTCCACAATGTCATCACTCCATCTTTTAAGTGGTCTGCCTTTCATTCTTTTCCTGTCTTGTGGGTACCAATTTGTTACTGCCTGCGACCATCTTCCATCAGTTACTCTTTGAATGTGGCCGGACCATTTCCACTTGAGTGTCAGAGCCTGTTTAACCACGTCTCGTGCTTTAGTTTTTCCCCTTATTAGTATATTTCTTACTCTATCCCTCAATTTGATATTCATGTAGCTCCGTTCTATTCCTCTTTGGCAAGTTTTTAACTTGTGTAGGTGTGAATGCTTGAGAGGCCAGGTTTGGCATGCGTAAGTGAGAATCGGAGTAAGACAGATGTTCATCGCCTTGGTCTTCAATTTTGTGGGAATGAGTCCTTTAAAAATTTCTTTCAGAGACCAGTACCTATTCCAAGTGTTCTTTACTCTTCGATCTATTTCTTTTTCTGTACCAGTTTTAAATGAAATGAGATGTCCTAGGTAAATATAGTCTTGAACGTAACATATGGGTTTTGATTGAATGGTTACCAATGTTTGTTCGCGATTGGTCATAATTTTAGTTTTCTCCCAATTGATCTGTAGCCCAACTATCTCGCTTTTTTGTCTGAGTGACTCTATCATGTAGTTGATTTTACAAGGATTTTCTGACAGTAGGACTATATCGTCCGCGAACGGGAGATGTGATAGGTACTTGCCATTAATTTTGATACCTAATTCGTTCCATTCGAGGTTTTGGAATATCCCTTCTAAAACTGCGATGAAAAGTTTTGGGGAAAGCGGGTCTCCTTGCTTTACACCTCTTTCTACTTAGAATGCTGGTCCTCTTGTCTCTAGGCGTACTCTCGCTGTGCTATTCGAGTAGATAGCTTTTATGAGTTCTATATAGTCATCATTCACTCCTTGCTGGTATAAAGCCTGCCATATTGAGTCATGAGTGATAGAGTCGAAAGCCTTCGAGTAATCGATGAAAGCTATATAATGGTAAGTCGTATTCCGTAGCCCTTTCGATTATTATTTTTAATGTGTGTGTATGGTCGACCGTAGAGTAATGTTTAATGAAACTAGCTTGCTCTACAGGTTGATTTTCGTCAATTTTCGGTGCTATACGTCTTTGTAGAGTCGATCCGAATACTTTGTACAAACAGGATATGAGGCTGATAGGTCTATAATTAGTTATCTGCTTGGGGTCACCTTTTTTGTATAGTAGAGTTATTTCTGAGCATGTCCATGTCTCTGGTATTTCCTTAGTTATAAGAACTCGATTGAAGAGCTTGGTAAGTGACCTTATTAATTCTTCTTTGGCAGTTTTGATCATTTCGTTTGTTACACAGTCAGGCCCTGGACTCTTACCAGATTTTAACAATTTTATTGATAATTCTATCTCACTCTCTAAAAACGGTGCTACTGGTTCTTTATCTATTATCGAATTCGCAATTATCGGTTTGTCTTGGTTTTTGTTTGTATATGCTTATAGGTTTTCGTAAAACTGTGTAGCTATTGCCATTAAATCTGACCTATTTGTAACAGTGGTTCCAGAAGCATTCTGTAGTTGTGTCATGACAGGCTTGGAATTTTCCAGTTTTTTGTAGGCTTTTCTTACTCCACCAGTTTCTTCTATAAATTTACTAATAGTATTTAGTCTCTTATTTTTAATGTTTTGTTTTATTTTTTTTATCTTTAACGGAGGAATTGCAGGAGATAGTAACAATCATGCATCGTGCGTTAGAGAGGAAAGGAATGAAAGTGAATGTAAGTAAAACGAAAATTATGGTTTTTGAAAAGGGGGAATGCGTTACGGCTTGTAATGTTTTGATCGATGGATAGCGAGTAGAACAAGTGAATGAGTTTGTTTACTTAGGGACGTTGTTTACAAGAGATGGTAAGAATGAAGCAGATATTGAAAGGAGAGTTAATGCAGGTAATAGTGTGAATGGAGCTCTGAAGGCGTTTATGAACAGTCAAAACGTGTCCAAAAAGGCACGTTTGGCTGCACATAGAGGTGTGTTAGTGCCTACCCTTATGTATGGTAGTGAAAGTTGGGTGTGGAAGAAGAGATTTGAAAGTAGAATAAATGCTGTAGAAATGAGAGCACTGAGAAGTATGTGTGGTGTGTCTTTGACCGACAGAGTAAAGAATTGTGTGATACGAGATTGGTGTGGGGTAAAAGAAGATGTAGTGACAAGCATCGAGAAAGGCATGTTAAGATGGTTTGGGCACATGGAGAGGATGGATGACGATAGACTGACAAAGAAGATATATAAGGCAAGTGTGAATGGGACAGGACAAAGGGGAAGACCTAGGCGAACGTTCTCTGAACGGCAGGCCGATTCAGAATGTCACGACAAGTAATCGTACGATATGTCAAATTATCCTCGTCTTTTAGCCGCCTATCAGAGATATTTTGAACAAATTTTCATTGAATTCGCTTTATTTATTAATTTACTTTATACTGAATGCATAAAATTGATAGGAAAAGCGATAGTTTTGACAAAAAATGAGGTAGCCCGTTTGAAAATTAACGGAATCGAATGTCAAATGAGATATCGAACGATTCTGAATCGCCCGCCAGATTGGAGACATCCTGAAAAAAGGACAAGTCAGAAGTACCCTTAACAGAAGAGCATGCATGAGAAACTTGATGGGAGTGAGTGAAGCAAGTGAGGTATGTCAGGATCGTTGCAAATGGCGTTCCGTAGTCTCTGCCTACCCCTCCGGGAAACAGGCGTGAGTCTATGTATGTATTTTTTTATGAATCATTCTGTAAAGCTTACTAAGGGTTGTCTTTTCTCGCCTAGTTTTGTATTTTTTGTTTTTTAATTCATATTTTTCGGCTATCAGCAATATAATTTCTTCAGTTATAATTTCTAAATTTTTTGAAGTAAAATGAAACCCTTTTGTAAAAATGTTTCAATATTTTTGTTAAGCTGTTGCACGTTATCATTTTCGCAATCTGATAGGGACAGCGGCTCTGCATTTATTATGTCTTTTTCCATGTTTGGTTTACATTTAAAGTTAGCTCGTGATTTCTTGTTGTTCTCTAGAGTTTGTGAGAGGCACTGGCGATTTAGCAGATTCTTAATTTGATGGAATTTTTAGATTTCGATTGATGAGCTTAGGTCACAAGGGATTAAAGGAAATGCACGATTTAATTTTCTTCAAAGCTGGATTGAAACTGAGTAATAATGATGTAGTAAAGTAGTCCTTACTAAAGCAATATATGTATGTCTGTGGTTTTTATTTTATTATATTGATTAACATAGAAGCTACCCATCAGTATCCAAAAAATATGCTACACAAAAATTGAGAACTATATCCGTTCTTCCTAAAACAGTTCACAATTTACGTTCGTACTACATGAATAAGTCACAACGGAATTACCTATTCCTAGTTCAAGTGTTCACATTTCTTAAGATTTCAGTTACATCCCTCGCTATGTCATCAATACTATATTTTAACAGATAAACGAATGTGTGACGTATCGCAACAAGGGATCGGAATCGGCCAGCGGTCCCGTCAAATTCTTCCCTCCTAAGTAAATATTGGAAACTATGTTTGAGAAGGCATCCACTCTCCTAGTCAGCTGGCTTCACGTTGTATTTACCTGGTTAACTCTATTTAATTGACGATTGGCTTCTCGTGTAATTTATTCGGAATAAATATGATGTCTTCTTTATAGAAGTATATAAATATTTTGTGTTATACTGTTACCATTGGGAAAAATACTGATTAGTAACACTGTGACTCAATTCCACGTTTCTTTTTCCCGTTGAGTATCACTGCTACTTAACAAAACGATAAAGCTGAAGAGTTTGTGTCTTTGGTGAACGCGCTAAACTCAGGAACTATATAACATCACGCTATGAGCCCGGGAGCGGAGCAGTAGCTCTAAATAAAGCGGGTGCAACAGCGGGCTCAGCGATTACCTCAGACGTAAACTAAGACAGAATTTTGTAAAATTGTGCCCGTAAAAGGGTAGATATTTTTAATTTTTATTTATTTATTAGCTTCATATGCACACATAGCGTATAAAAGAGGACTTAATGCCTTAGGCATTTTCTGCCAGTCTAACTAAGAGTGGTGCAGAGATTAATGGTAGGTGTATTTTGAAAAGCGGAGTTTGACTTAAACATATGTTTACGGAGTAACCGTTTATTTAAGTAAGTTAGAACATTAAAGTAACATAATTTATAAGTAGCATATAAGTGAAGCTTAATCTAATCTAATACAAAAACCATAAAAACAAATTTAGAAAGTGAAAATATTTACATGGTTTAGGCGTCGTAGAATGCCTCCGCATCAATGTCATCGGGTAACGTGCCCAGAAGGCTGGCAGCATTGCCACGCTGGATGGCAATGCTGATTCTCTGAGCAAAGAATAAACCAGCCTTCTGGTCACGTGAGACGTCGATTAACCGTTTAGAAATTTCCCGGAATAGAGAACGAGCGCTCGGACCCCATGAGCCTAGCGTTTCCACCCCAAACGGCTCAAACACGTAATTACTTACTAAATTACTGTATTTGCGCCGTTTGAGGCTTTCCGCAGTTGCAGCAGCAGCACCAGCATGGCCCCCCGTGCTTGGAACGTGTGATGGCGCGAGGTTGTCTAAGCAGGTTGCGTCCCACACCAAAGGCCTACCCATTTTCCAAGGCAACAATGACATACCATCAGGTCTCTTACCGTCGTCGCGTACCAAACCATTTGGTTCAAGTACAGCTGGTACGCCAGACGCGACAAGAGCACGACGGATTGTATCATTCAGATGGGCATGACGAGGAATTCTACCAGCGCTTCTGCTGCAAGATAGCCCATGGTGGCCGAGGATATCGACGTCTTCTCCACAATGACATCGATGCGGAGAAACACACGGAGCACCTAAACGAAGACAAATGGCAATACGGAATGTCTCATCGTCCAACATGGTTCCAGTGTTGGACGATGGTAGTGCCTGAAGCCATAGACCGGATTCCCACTCTCCCACAGCCAGCAAGCGAGCACGCTCTGTAACATTTAAAGAAGTATCCAAAAGATTTTTTCTTACTATGTTACAAAGCGGCGCGTCCCACAGTCTTTGGGAGAATAGGTTGGTAGGCAAATCAGTGCTTGGACAAGCCATTTTCCAGGCGTTTATGGCTTCGGTTTTGCACAACACTTCTGAGTTAACTAGTGTAGGTGATAAAAATTTCCTAGTTAACTCTTCCGTGCTGTGAACCGAAGACAGAAACGCCGGTAAACTGACACTGGAAATTTTGCGAACGTCGAGCCCACCCAAACGTATGGGCAAAGACGCTTGTAGCCAGGCTCGATCGTCCAAGTCCACATTTAAAATTCTCTTTAAAGTAATTAGGATAATTTGGTCGATTTGTTCTAAAAGTGATTTATTTTTTCCAAAGTTGGGAAGATCTTAAGGCATGTGTGAATTTTGGGACGAAAAGACAATAACGAATTATAGTATAGGCCGCGATCTGAAATTTCACAAAAATTTTGTATCTTTTCGACTAAGAAAGAACCGAAAGATTCTTCAAATACTGGAGAACCTAGGAGGCTAAGAGAAGTCTTATCAATAATTTTGATGTTTGATGCCAAATTATTAAATTTTGATATTATCGAGTGTTTTTTTGTGGAGTCTGTTGTATTTATAAACATTTCACACTTACTAGAATTTAGTACCAAGCCAATAGATGCGAATTTATTTATAATAAAAGCTAAATCTTGTAATACAATGTCTGCAGCGCCCCTAGGGTCCCGTCATCTAAAAACCATGCATTAAATTTAGAATTTATTTGTCGAATAATGGGTTGTATAGCTAAACTAAAATAACTAGTCCAAGAGGGTCACCTTGTTGGCATCCAACTGCAGATTCCAAAAGATTGTCCTGATATAGTAATTTTGTGGGATACCTGTAACATTGCCAAAGAAATTTAAAAAATTTGGGGGTTTCGAATTTTGCTTGTGTCAACAAAGTGTCCCTATTCACTGAATTGAAGGCGTTTTTCAAGTCAACCTTCAAAATGACCTCTCCATCACCACTTCCAAGGTACGTAGAAAGGGCATGTATAGCAGCCTCACAACCCCCTTTGGAACCAAAACCTAGTTGTAGGGGTTGGAATTTCGTTTCGTTAGTAGTAGTATGTTTACTAGATATGATAGACGCGCATACATTACATAACATTAAATCATATTAATAATAAATACATACATAGAATATAGAAATGCATACATATACTTACATTCATATACATATTATATATACTATTTGAAATAAATATATTGACTATAATAATTAAATATAAATCGAGAATATTAGTTTGGTAACATTTGTTGTCTATTGTAATTTTTTGACTCAGGTCCCATTTGTAAGAACTGTCATTGTCACTTGCTTTGAAAAATTGGCACGTTTTTTTTCTCTCGTGAAAATGGCCTTTTGAAACCACGTGGTTAAACCAGCTTCGCGAATTGAATTGTGTAAAACTTTGTAAATTGCCGCTATTTGATTTACCCGGCAACGCTTCAGTGAGCTATTGATAAATTTGTGTTATTGTAATGAACATTGACATTTGTAAAACTAAAAATTGTGTGAATCCGCACCGCGTGCAGCGTGCCTTGAAGACGTCGCGTTGAAGTCTGGTAAAGTAACGATATCTCACTTTATTTTGGCCAATCTAGTTGTGTGCTTATCCTAGCTTGCCTCCAGGACTCCATTGAAGATCGAAATCACCAGGTAACTGCATATTGTATTTCGATTCTTAGCGCCGAGAAACTCGGCCCTCATATATGTCAGACATTCTTGCGTTGCTATAGACAAATGGATGTAATCCAAGCTTCCACTGCACTCTGAAACTATCCCGATTTGCCTAGGGCAATCTCTGAACATATGCATATAGAAATAAATATATAGGCCTAAATACGCGCAAAGCCACATGTAACGACTCGCATTTAATAAATGAATACTCTACACATGCACTAAAATACAAAATCTGTTTCTCTGAATTGTACTAATAGTTCACATTAAATAAAATTATACTTTCATTAAATGACTCTCGTTTCATATTTTAATTTATAATTCATGCCTGCCGATTCAATTTAAATGTTTGTATCAACAAATAATTAAACAGAAAATTTTATGAAACATGTGCAATATATGTGTGAAATAATCTATGTGTGAAAATAAATATATGTGTGAAAGAATAATCGTAAAATTACAAACATTTCTTGTTAAATATAAATATAATTTTGAGTGATATTAGCAATTCATAAACATACATAATATTATATGCAAATGAATTTTCTTTCTAAAGGTGTCCATTAAGCTATAACTTTATGTTATAACTATTAATTGCCTATTACCATGACACCCATGATCATGCCTGTGATCAACCAATATCGCGAAATATTTTTAGTCTTAGATAATGCTGCCATACATTGTTACGTTTATATGTTTTTTTTTTATTATTATTCATCTCAAATTAACAAAATAATTCCAATATGGATCCATATAAGTTTTCACCCTTCGCAGTTTGATTCAAGCTAGAATCCGGTATGTGCCTCTCTCTACGAGGTACATAATATTCAAATATCGAGTGTACTTGAGGCGACAAGAAGAATTGAGAAACTTAAATATTGCCAATTGGAACTTTATTTTACTAAACTAGCAAACAAACACAATAAATCCGCAAAAAAACGCAAATATACTAAAATTAATACAGTTGACGGCAAGTGGTCGACGTTTCCAATCGAAATACTCCTTACGTATATTGAAGAAAAAAAACTCAACTGATTGATACATGATAAGTAAATTGATGCCAGGTTCTACCTGTGAAGCAATAATGCTCATTTTGTATACCTTGGTACCGGCAAATTCGTTTTTTCCAGTGATCATTACAAAAATAGTAGTAGAAATAATATATCACTACAAAGACTTCAAACTCACTATTAACACCCATAAGACCCTTTGCCCGTAGTTAAATTTTAAGACTTCTTCTGAAATAATATATTTTTGGCGAGCTTCCATACACGTCAATGTGAAATTTTGCCATTTTATTCATCTAGTATTCTATGTAGGCCATCAAGAATGTACAAGTAGCAACCAACAGTAATCATCCATATTATATCAGCCCCCGATTTACGCATTAAACTAAATTATTTGCACGATTAAACCATTATCGACTTAAATAAAACTCTTTTTGCGCACGATATAATAATCTAATAATAGCCACTGCAGTATGACATGACGAAAGGTCAGGGCAAATAGAAATTATTTTGCCTGTACTAAATGACATTACTTTCAATATCAACGATATAGAGACGTTACAGAAACATAAATGAATATGAATCTAATAAATAGCTTGTCTCGTTGTTAACTTAGAATACTGGGTAAATGCTACTACGGAACCCCACACACTACGCAGCCTGCTACGCTCCGGACTGATGTTTTTCAATCACAATTCGGTTTCGTTCCGTTATTGGATGTCCATTCTCTAAATGTGCTTTGTTAATAGGTTCTGTGATTTTTAGCCGTATGATTGGCTCTATTTCCTTCACTGTTTACCCGGGAGTGTTTTGAAGGAAGATGATATAAAACATTTCTTTAGTGTGAAAAAATACGGAATGGAGACTAAAATTTTAGGTTAGAAATAATGTTTAGGTATTATTGTTAACACAAGCCAGCAGATTTTTTGTTTAATTATATAATCACACATGTTTACCAACGACGCAATATACCAACATTTTCATTATAGAAACAGTATTTTCTTGTAAGTAACTAATCTCTCAAGAAAGTGGACCTTGTTTGAGGGAATGATTGCATTTCTTATATTAAAAAGAAAATAAAGACCAGCGAGGCTCTACTACGAACCTTAGGTGAAACTCATACCTACTTGGCACTACTGGAGGACTTTTAAGATTTAATTTAGAATGGTGTTTTGAACAATGCTACAAATTGTCACTCTCACTCCTGTTTTTTGGTCCAATTTGGCCCGACTACTATGTTCAGTAGTAGACATCCACCGGCTAAAATCATGATTAAAGTAAATGTATTCAGTTGAAGTTATCCTAGTCTTCCATAAAAATCTACGCCAAAGGACATCATGTTTTTTTCTTATTACAGTGCGGTGGCCAACATAAGCGCTTTTAACTCTGTTTTGTCCAAATTTAAACCAAAATAGCTCTTATAGTCTATTTTTCCTACATGGAAGAATTCTATGGAAGATAAATATACCACATTCATTTAATTTAAAAGTTGAAGTGTTAACTTTTTAAATTATACATTTTATCGACATTTTAGCAGTTAAATTAAGTAAGATATAAACCAAAAATTTTAAAATGATTATTTAATCAACTATTTATAATATTAGTACGTATGCAAATGCAGTCGGAGTAATTTACACCCAGAATTTAATTATTGAAACGATAACAGTGACTGCTCGACCGAAGACGTCATATGGATAAGATGATAAATATAATGATTCACTTGCTTTATAATTATATTATTTTAATATACAGTTTGATTTCTTAATTAAGACGTTTATAAATATTATTCGTTTTTGATTGGCTGCGTCTGTGTAACGACAATACGAAAACAGGTTTATTTCGTATTTATGATAAAAGGCTTAACGTTTGCCTTGTTATCTGAAAAGAAAAATGCATTAGTAAGAACATATGTATCACGATATTATTAAAATTCGTAAACAGCAATTTAGGATCACACAGCCTGTTGCTCATTATGGGCATCGAACCCGTACTCCACAGTATTCGACGATGAGCGACGAGCAGCCACTCAAATAACTGCGGCATCTGCGCAGTCAAAATTTGGGAATGTGTAGCTGGATGTTAGGATGTTTTTTACTCTTTGACGCAAACACTACTAAAACGGATTGTTTGTTTTTTGTGTGAGTGTGTGGCCAACTCTTGTGTCGGAGTTTTCAGGCCACCTGAAGGCCTCCGACATGGCCTTATGATTCTTATCCTGAGCGCTTAGATGTAAATGCCACACTTGGTCACCCATCCAAGCGGCGACCTGTGCAAACGTTGCTTAACTTTCCCGATTTGTTACGAATGACAAACCAAGTTTCGCTGTGAACGCTACACTAAATCGGATTCTGATGAAACTTTGCAAGCTTTTAGCTTACATACATCAAAATAGCATATGACCTACCTTCCATCTGATAAGAGGCACCCACGCGGGCAAAAGCTAGTATTTCATAAAGGAAAATACTAAATATCTACCCGAAAACCGTTGTAATCAAGTAGTCCCGCCTTTGGAATATCAAACGACAGTTTAATTGTCAGCTGACCGAAGGGATGAGTGATGTCACTCCCCTATCTCTCATGAACTTGCTCTGTTCATTAATTTGAGGCGTCACAGCTGGCACGAGTGTTACTAAATATATTGGGCAATGCGGGAAAATTGTTATATGTATGTATAGAGGCCTAGTGGAAATCAGTACCGTTTTCTGGAAATTAAAAGTGCTTGAGTGAATTGCGTAGTTTGTGGTGAAGACGTTTGAGAACAGTGGTCTAATGTGACGTCTGAAAAACATTTTTTTTTTTGCCTGCCTCCCTTTTTTTGGTTGAAATCTCGCCATATCTGTCGCTCCGATCATTCTTGTTTTGTACAACTTGAACTATCTCTCCCCTTAACCCTTTGCGCATGATACACAAAAACGTATTATACTTTTCTATTCTCGTATTAATATGGCGATCAGGTGATGATGAATCAAAATCTTTGTTTTAAAGACTAGTCCCGTCCCGCATAAATCCTGTCTTGCGAAGGGCCTCACAAATATTTAATGAACGGACACAAAGAAAACCCAGACAAGCATCAGGAATTTTCTGAATCGTACATAGTGATGGCTCGTATGGGATCCATGATAATCAACGTGGTACCCAGTGACGAGGCGACCTCTTAAACTACTACGCCATAAATGCAAAGAGTAATGTTATCTTTCTGGATAATTACCTTTATAAATTCTTGCGCCACTGACTGACTAAAAGACAAGCTACAGCGAAATCTATTAGTTGCAAGTTAAGATTTGGCATATATTTTTTTCCTTGGAGACCGTAGGGGTGTACTAAGAAGGTTAAATCTACAATAATGTGCTGACGTAGCTGTGGGCTTCGTCTGGTGTTTGATATGCCGCTGAGTTGATTTAAAGACAAATTTCCTTTGGGAAATAGACATTAATATGCCTGCTAGAAAAAATATCCAAGTAAAACCCATATCTTATACGTCAAATAATGCACAAACGATTTTATTTGTACTCCTTAGGTCAAGGTTGCCAATGTAATTTCTTGAATTATCGCTTGGGAACATCTCGATAAGAAATCTAACTTGTCGATAAGAAACCGATTTGGACTTATCACTGACAAATCTAGCGATTCAAAGGCGCCATGCTGTTATGTCATATACAGCTTCTTGCCGTGGCTCCGTCCGCATGGGTGTATTCTATTGCGATAAAACATAAAACATTTGGGACGCAATTTTAAATGTTTTCTACAAAATTGGTTACTTTACCAAGTTTTGGACGGAATATAATCGTACTTAACGAGTGCCTATGTCATAAAAGGAGTCCGCTGTCCATTTTATCTTTCTCGTGTCAGTAGTTAAGGTTCTGCGATGAAACAATATTTGTCTGTTTGTATTCGTGATTGTCCTGACTGATTCGTAAAATCTAAAATACTGAACTATGAAATTTAGGACTGTGGGTTCCGTTAAAACGAAGGCGCGAAGAAAGTTTTTTAAATATTCTGTAAGGGGGTACAATCGGGCATGAAAGCTTATCAACATGCCTCTTCATTACATAAAACTGTCATCCTATTATACTATGAAGCGATATATAATTACCTAAAATAGTACATACTATTATTATGACTATTAAACTAACCGAGCAACAAACTTCATTGAAGTCGCACAAAATCTTTTAAAAACAAAAGCACTCTACAAAAAGATGTGCTCTGAACAATCAGAAACAAAATCGAAACGATTACAAAAGTCGCTGCAATCATTACGGGTGAACTTAAAAGTTTGGAAATGCGACTTTTGTTGATGTTAACCGGGAAGAAAACCGGATATCCGGAAACGGAACTTCGCAATGCGGGTAGGTACATAAAAGAATGTAACAATTGGATTGGTTTAAGATAAACGGTGTTGCTTTATCGCTTTAACGGGGTTGTTAAAGCCGGCATGAATATATTTGTAATAATGTTTTTGTAATTAATGAATAGATAAGTGTAAGGTTTTGTCTGCCGGTTTACCCCTTTATTAAAAAATAAAGGTACAATTGGATCAATCTCCAAAACCAGCGTATTCATGTGATCGCTCTGGTGCTTTTCAGATATTGATATTTGATGGTAATTATGTATCTCATTTTAAAAGAATGTTATCCTCTGCCTCGCTTGAGCGATCTAAATAATTTGCTAAGGTGCTTCGACCGCGCAAGCTGTCAAATTACGAGCTGACGCGGCCACTTGACACCGCCTGGGGTCGATAAATTAGTTTTTGTGCGCTCCTTTTTCACCTCTGTGGCCTCAACTAATGTTTTTGTTCAACTTAATGAATGATTCTTTCATATGATCCCAAATACACTACGTTTGAATGAAGCGTTTACTTTATGCGAGGGGGCGACCCGGATGCTATGTAAAAAATTACGACTTTTAACGACTTACTCGAAACAATTGCTTATCGTGATAACAATACGAGTTGAACCTTGGTTCCTTTTGTTTTGTTATATACCTGGTGATATTATCTTAACAAATATATAAAATTATAGCAATACTTGCTTGAAAAGTTATTTAGATATTAACATATGAAAAAAAATATTATTTCGCTGACTTTGAATTTTGCGCGTGGTGCGTAATTGTGGATTAAAAACATCATTGTAAACAAATATTATAATTATTTTATGATACTTTTATGTTTTTATTGTGAATAAACTAATAAATATGAAGTTACGGCAAAAGAAATAATAAATATTGTGTATTACTTTAATTAAGGAGATTAGATTACAAACAATTATCGTAAAAACGGCATTTCTCTTTTATTGAATGTAAATACATAATAATATGTATGTTGATAAGGTTACATTTATGCTCTGTGTTATTTTTTTATAATGAGTATATAAATAAACCTATCATATGACGTATAATACTCATATTATTCATGAGATATTGATTATCGAAAAATTTAGCGCATATTCAGGTTATTTTTGGCGGGAAAAAGTAAACAACTGTGCACATTCCAGTAAGAGTAATTCTTATCGGATTCTTATCGGAAATGGTTCTTTTGGTTGGAAATCTAATTGGTAAGAAACTTATTTAGGTTTGAATCAGATATATTACATAAAAAGGTATTAAAAAAAAATACGGAAATTGGCGGCAATTAACAATCAATTCTTTGTTTTATTTTTTATGTTTAAAATTATAATGTTTCTTTTAATTATATTTATTTCCTCTAAAAGTAAATTTAATAACCTTTCTAACCGTGTATAATACTTATATACCTCCCTTTATAAAAAACGACGAGAAAAAGGAATATGTCAGAAATATAAAATCGCGCTCAAAAATGGCGGGAAAATATTTCTAATTTTCACTTTATACTGCCCTTGCGTGGACTACATGTATTTTACTTGGTGTTATTTGGTATCATTCGAAAGCTCATTTCATTACGCCTCTATTGATATAATAATATAATATAGCGCAATCCGTTAAGTTTTAATAAAAGGGACATTAGTTACTTGTGCGCCGTCTACGGCTTCAGAAAAAAGGGACTTTTGTCCCTTGGAGCAATCAACGGATTTGGAAAAAAGGGAGTTTTGTCCCTTGAAACAATCGACAAAATATTCAAGTGGTAGATTTTTACTATTGGCCTTCAATTTACACAAACAGTTACGGAAATATTAAAGTCCAAAAAATTTCGCGACCAGAGCAATCATAATTGGTGCCAGAGCGATAATAAATGGTGAAATCATTGAAACAAAATATAAATATTGATAAAATATTATTTATTTAACCATTTCAGTCAAATTCAGTGTACGTGTAACAAGATCAGTAAGAGAAAAGTATTATTTCAGAAAATTCAAGGCATGTGTAGGATATGTATGACGGATAATAATCCGTCATACATATCAAATTTAAGAATATTTTGTAAAAACAAATTTACATAACTATAAAAATCTACTTTTGGCAACCCAGGATAGGTTATAAAATAAATATTATATGCATAGTTCATCGTTTGTCATTGTTACAGTTGGGTACTACTACTTAAAATAAATTTATAACACACAAGAAATGCAAAATATCATCGTTCTGGTCTTTTTGGACAGAGCAATCAGAGCCATAGCGATCAGAAAAAGTCACAAAATCATAAATATAAACGAATTTAAAAGCAATAGAAAGTGGTGATTTCGTATCATAAAAACATCATAATGATCACTTAATTCACATAAAAAACACATTCACAGACTTACTACTGAATTTAAATAACATTTCATAGCAATCATAAAATTCGAGAACAAAATCCAGAGCAATCATAAACTTACCTTCGTAATGTTGGAACGCGGGAACGTGGCACACGGAGTATCCTCCTCGGCGGTTAGACCACTACTGACGTTGCCCCGCGGGAGGGTATTAAATAGTTAAAAAATATTTTTTTCATTCAATCGGGAGTTGGGTCAACCCAGAGCGATCAGGATATTAGGGTTTATGTTTTTTTTTTAATAATCAAAATAAACTTATTCATAATATTAGCCTTGTACCATGTAGATTAGACACCAAACAGTTTATAAAAAAATATTTTGATAACTTTTTCGATTTTAAAATGGTTTTATCCCGCCCGACACGAAAAAAAATGCCTCTGGAGATCGACCCATTTATAGACCTAATACTAACACGAGGTTTATATAAGAGTGTCAAAATGAGGCTTGTTGTTTAAGAGGATTTCATACACGTGCAGCGGGATATATTCGGCCACCATTTTACACAGTTGCTTAGCTATCTGTTGTGTCATTTCAATAAGTAAACAAGCAACGCAATTATTATGCTTAGGTATAGCACTATGGAAAATTGTCTGTCATCATTTTCTGTCAAAGTTGTACTAGTGTCAAGAGAAGTGTCATAGAGAACTTTTCCTTTAAGGTCATAGCGGTGTTAAAATTATATTTGCGTTTGAGAGACGGCATCTATACTAATCTTATAAGCCTGAAAATTTTGTTTTGTACGTTGGTTTGATTAAACGCGCTCATCTGTGGTACTAATGAATCGCTTTTTATTAATTACTAGAGGATGCCCGCGGTTACACCCGCGTTATTTAAGGCTACAGCTCCGCTCCTTTCGCTCACAGCGTGATGTTATATAGCCTTCCTCGATAAACGGGCTATCTAACACTAAAAGAATTTTCAAATCGGACCAGTAGTTCCCGAGATTAGCGCATTCAACCAAACAAACAAACAAACTCTTCAGCTTTATATATTAGAATAAGATTTTTGTGTTGGATAGTCCATTTATTGCGACAGACGGCCAACTTCACGCTGTAAACCTCGCATACGGAGCAGCCAGAAATAACGCGAGTGTAACTGCGGACTACAACTACGATAGTTAGTTAGTCATAAAATTTAAAAACGCATATTAAATCCGGATATGTAATCTGCTGTTAAAGATGTGTTCAAATTTCTGCTACACTTTTCAAACGGTAGCAACAACATATTTATAATATATTCCCATAAAATACTCGAAAGCTCTTCCTCTGAAAAATAAAACAATACTACCAAAAGGAAGCGAAATAAAAAACCTCAAACCGTCACCAATTTCCTTTAAAAGTAAAATTTGTGTACATTTAAAAATATATAAACAAAAAAATTCACTTCGTATTCAAGCGCACAGTTTTCTACTCTGAATGAAATTAACCCGCTCGCGGAGTAAAATTTCTAAAAATATCTGGATATTTCCACATATTCCCAGATATTTCAGCCTTATCCTGGCTGTAGCCGGTTCTAACCGGTTTTGGTCACACCTGGACTGAACGTTAATTGAATCTACAGTGAAACCTGTACTATTAAGTTTTCATTTACTAAATAGTTAACTTATATTTACAGTTGGAAAATGTCTGCACTTTTTACTTAGAAGTGCTATAATTTTATCGTTAGCTTTGTTGAAAAGAAAATTAATTTTATTTCATTCTTTGAAAGCGGTAGGTTCTGTAACAATAATTTCTATGAAGTTAGTGCAAACTCTCTAGGTAGTGGCAAATTGCTTTTATTACATAAGTAACTATTTGCTTTTGCCAGTTGTGGCACCCGCGTGAATATTCTGACAACAAGCGCACTGAAACCTCGTTTCAAAATCCTCTCCTAGTGCTCCTAATATACTCTCCAAGCCACATATAGCGTAACGGTTGGCTTAGGAGCACTGCGCCGCGTATTGTGGGTTCGATTCCACACGATCATACGTTGTGTGATCCACAATTTGTTCTTTCGAGTCTAGTTCTATTTTGTTCATCGAATAATTGTAAAGTCCATATTACATTGATTCTTAGTGTGGGTGTTTGTCCTTTATGAAAAACGTTTCAATGTTCAATTTCGCTTTCAGATTATGTCTCTTATTTGAAGTAAATTATATGACAAATAAAGTGTAAGTAGTAACATACACTCATATAATTAGACGTTCAAGTTAAATGCACGGTTCAAGCAAAGCTCTAGGCTATTATAGTTTTTTATTAAATTAAAATGTATTATTTCAAGCAGAATTTAGATTATATTTTTGGTAGCACGCAAAACTAATCAGTATGTAAGACATCTTTTTTTCAGTTTCGTTTATTTTTGAGAGCCTAAACAAGGGGTTTTTTATAAAACAATAATTAACTTTTATTCATAATTGAAGAAGGTTTAAGAATACTTTTATTTGTCTACAGCCCTCATATTCCTATCTTTTTATGGTTAGTAGGAATGTCTGCACTCACATGAACTCTGAAAAATGCATGTCCAAGTGCTGTTCTTACTACTCATCTATTAATAGATGCTTCGAGTCTATTAACAGTATTTGAATGGTGTATATGAAAAGGTTTTAATGGATTTAAGTGCGTTATTTCTGATTATAAATCCAGAAATAACGCACTAAAATCCAACTAAATGTTAATCTCAATGTAAAACTCATGTTAACGAAAGTTTTATTTGTTTTTACATTTTATTAGTACAAAATCACCCCAAAGTATTTAACATTTTCTTTCAATATTCTACAAGTGTTACCAAAGTTATAGTTTTGGTAAGTTACCAAAACTGTAACGTTTATAACAATGGCAAATAAAAGCACCGACTTAAATAAAGGTGTTCTTTGATTTCCAAAAGAAAATATTAGATCGCTAGGAAGGAACCAAATTTTTGACGACCGGTTGGCGCAGCGGGAGTGTAAGCGACTGCTACGCCGAAGGTCGCGGGTTCGATTCCCGCTCAAGTCAAACATTTGTGTGCATGAACATGGATGTTTGTCTTGGTCTGGGTGTTTCTATGTATAATATGTATGTATTTACAAAAAAAAAAAAGTATATAAGTATGTTTATCCATTATCTAGTACCCATAGTACAAGCTCTGCTTAGTTTGGGACTAGATGGTGATGTGTGTATGTGGTAGGAAAAAAAAAAAAAAAAAAAAAAAAAAAAAAAAAAAAATTCATCTTCTACATAATGAAAACATGAGTATTCACCAAATTTATATTTATGAAGCTATGTAGATTGTATTTGAATCTGATTTCTGTGAAATATGATAATACGAAATCATTACATAAATTAGGCTGGTTTCAGAGTCACGCGTTTGACCGGCGCCGGCAACACGCGCGCGCTTACAATTACACTAGATTAGTGGTAGCGTTTCATAGTCACGCAGTTCAAACGCGCCGCGTGTGAGACGCGCGCGCCGGCCGCGCTGCCGAAGCTTCATAATTACATTGCAATGAGAAACGCGAACTCGTTTCACAGTGGTCCGCGCGCCAAACGCGCTGTTGAGACGCGCTGGCCGACGACGCGTGCCGCGCGCCTCACTCTGAAACCAGCCTTAGTGTTCGGTTCACTGCCAATGATTTGACACGTTTATGAATCATTAAATCTTTCACGTGTATAGAATTATTATTGAAAATATGTTGCTGCTATTTTGGTTGATAATTGCGATGAAAAATAATGTAACATTTGATATCGAAGACAGTAATTCGTTATTTGATTTTTTATTTGTAAGATGAAATTTGTCTAAGTCTTGTATATGATGTTGTGGAAGTCAAGT
Source organism: Euclidia mi (assembly GCA_944739405.2). NCBI lineage: Eukaryota > Metazoa > Arthropoda > Insecta > Lepidoptera > Erebidae > Euclidia > Euclidia mi. The sequence goes on along the minus strand of OX123193.2, from coordinate 64,312,891 downwards.
CTGGAAATCCATGGAAGTTCAAATGAATAATGGTCCGAAAATTAAAAAAAAATCATCGCTAAAGAGACAACCTCTTTAACGATGTTTTTTTTAATTAGAGATTTTCTTTAAAAAATCCACAGAATTTTTCAATCAAACAAAGAACACCAAAACTCGAAACAACAATTTTGACAACAGTCAGGGTCTCTGTTAGCTAATAAGTCGCCTATGTAATGAAATCTCGTGTCAATATGTTTGGTTCTATTGTGGTGAACTGGATTCATTGCCAACTTCTGGGCAGCCTGTGAATCATTGTAAATGGTAACAACAGTTGACTTACCAGTAAGTTCACACAACAATCGCTGCAGAAATTGAGCTTTTCTACCCGCACTCGACAAACTCATATATTCCGCTTCGCTAGATGACAAGGCAATGGTGGTTTGCTTCTTACTCTCCCATGAAATAGCTCCACCGGCCATAGAAAAATAGAATCCGGTGTATGATCGACGATCCATAGGACAATTGGCCCAATCTGCATCCGCGTAGTCAATTAGATGCCCACCGCCTTTCTTATAAGTAATGCCCAAATTGATTGAGCCTTTTAAATATTGCAACACACGTTTTGCCGCCTTCCAATGACTTTTATCATATTTAGTGTTAAATTGACTTAAATATGAAGTCGCAAAAGCAATATCTGGACGAGTATTGACGGCCAGAAAATTGAGTGAGCCTATCAGTTGCTGCTACGGATAGGACAATGAAGATTCACTTACATCACTCTTCTCACTCGGCAGCAAGCGTTTCATTTCCAACGGTGTAGGAACGGCCTTACATTCCGACATGTTGAACTTCCGCAGCAAATCGCGTATGTAACTTTCTTGAGATATTTTAATCTCATTAGGTTTACAGTGTATATTTAAACCTAAATAATAACTTAGTTCGCCTATCACTTTCAGGCTAAAATAATTCCGTAAGTCAGTTATGACAGTGTCAAGCGTTTTATTTTCTTTATACAAAATGACAATGTCATCGACATGGAAAGCGAGTATTATTAACTCACTACCAAACTTTTTAGTATAAATGCATGCTTCCGAAGGAGTTTGGCTAAAACCAATGCATTGTAAAATTTCGGTCAATTTTTTGTACCATGCTCGCGAAGCCTGTTTAAGGCCATAAAGCGAACGTTTTAGTAAACATACATTATCTTCTTGACCAGGTTTAGAAAAACCTTCCGGCTGACTCATATATACCTCTTCCTTCAAAAATCCATTCAAAAATGCCGTATCAACGTCTAAATGGTGCATTTTCATTCCCTTTTCCGCAGCCAATGCAAACAACATGCGTAAAGAAGAATTCTGGACGACTGGAGAGAAAGTTTTTAAATAGTCAATGCCATAAACTTGGTTAAATCCTTTCGCGACAAGTCTCGCTTTATATTTGATTACGTCACCATGCGCATTTTTCTTCAATTTGTAGATCCATTTGCAAGGTATGATCTTCTTATCTGGTCTGTTAACGAGAACCCAAGTTTGTTTCTCAAGCAGTGACTGATATTCATCTTGCATAGCTTGATACCATTTTTCTCTATCATCTGCATTCAAAGCCTGTGTATAAGTTGTAGGTTCATCCATCAGCTAAGGGGATGAAGTCTGCATACAGACACAATTGGCAGTAGAATTAGGCTTTCTTGGTCTCAAATTGTACCTTGGTTCTACAAACTCAGTATCAGATTCCATATCCTCTGATGAAGATGCAATTACAGGTCGAACTGACGCATTCTGAGTATCAGCATTATGCGATTGCTCTTCAACATCAATAGCAGGCTGGAAATCTTCTGATACTTGCGCAATATCAGGTTGAATCTGTTCAACTTCAATGACAACTGGTGTTCGACTATCTGAATTATCCGACGAATTTACTTGTGAACTTAGCTATAGAGGTATAACTGCTGGTTTAGTTAAATCATTACCAGACTTACAGTTTTTCTTCCCTTTCAAATCTTGAAAATTATGTTCAAAGAAAGTAACATCTCTGCTTTTCATAAGTCTTCTGGGATATCTCATGTGTCTGAAATAATAACTTCTGGGATCTTCTGAATATCCGACGAAAATGTGTTCGGATGCTTTCATGTCCAATTTCTTCCGACTATATTCGGGGACATGGATAAAAGCTCTACATCCAAAAACACGCAGATGAGAAAGATTTGGTATTTTACCATACCATTTCTCGTACGCCGTCTTGCCTTCGAGAGTACGGTGAGGAGATCTATTTTTGAGATAAACGGCCATCTCTGCAGCATCTTGCCAATAAGCCGGAGAAAGAGAACTGTCAGAAAGCATTGATCTTACTTTCTCCATAATCGAACGATTCGTTCTTTCGGCAATAGAATTTTGCTGGGGACTGTAGGGAACTGTTGTTTGATGTTGAATCCCTTCATTTTGTAAATAGTTCGTAAATTCAGCATTAACATATTCTTTCCCGTTGTCACTCTTCAGTATCTTAATCTTAGCTCCTGTTTCCCGCTCTACGGACGACGTCAATGCATATTCATACATGGTTCCTTATCGACTTCTGAATAGTCCACGCCCACTGCGTGTCCCTTCCTCAGTTGATCCATCCCGATGCGGCATAAATGACCTAAACGTCTATGCCAGAGCTTGAAGCAGTAAGTTTACATCAGAGTGTGTCTCAAAAGCAGATAGTTGAGTCGTTGGGTTGACCGTACAATCTAAAGAATACAGTCCACCACATATAGAACCATGTAAAATAACATCGCCTGTACAGGAAAAAACATCAGAATCATAAAAATTACAACCAGTTCTATCAAAAACAACGCTAAAACCTTTATCTACCGCCTTCTTCACTGAAATAAGATTAGAGTTCAAGTTCGGTACGTGAACCACATCAGTAATCTTCTTTATATCAGTATTTTGACCGCAACTGGTGATTGAAACATCTCCGACGCCTTTACTAGTCAGTACATCTCCATTTGCTATAGTCACAGTCCCAAGAGATGAACCTTTCACATTTTCCATCCATTCAGCTCGTGACGTCATGTGCGCTGAAGCTCCAGAATCCATAAACCATTTATAACGCTCTAATCCGTCATTGACATTTAATGCACATAGAGAATTCTTGTGATTTACTAGTTTCTTCTTCTTGTCCTTCTTATGGGGACAGTCTGCACGCTTATGTCCTGGCTCCATACAGTCGTAACAAACAATAGCTTTCTTCGATTTGAATGTATGAGGTTTGTTCTGGTTCATTCGTGTACGAAGAGCAGTATCTGGGTTATCTACAGCTGGTTTATTCAATTCATTCAATAATTTGGTCTTAATCAAATCCACTGTAATGTCTATGTTGGAATTTTCCAAGGCCATTACTAAAGGTGCATATTGAGGACTTAAACCACCTAGAAGAATCGCAGCTATTGAAGCATCTTCTATAATTTTGCCAATATCAGCCAAATCTGGCACAGTTGACATGACAGCATTTATGTACGTCTCTATATTGGAATCAAAATCATCAAGACAGTACCTGTATAGTTTCCGTTCGAGGCTTATACGTCGCCCTAAACCTTTGTCCTCGTAAGTGGACGAAAGAGCATCCCAAGCTTCCTTGGCTGTTTTGCATGATCTTACATGAGTTATTGCCATACCATCTAAAGTGAGACATATTTTCGATAACGCCTTTTGATCGTTACGTGATTTCTTCTCAGCAGAAATATCATTATCTTGAGAATATCCAACAATCGTCTCCCATAACTCTTCATGCATAAGGTACATACGCATTTTGAATTTCCATACGGAATAACCGTCTCTGTTTATGAGTGGTTTTATACCAGAAATGGAATTACTTGCCATATTTACACGTACAGTTGTTCAATGTCACAACAACAATTGACTGAAAATATCTTCGTGAACTGTTAAAAATTTTCACAAATTTTCATAATTTATACATGCACGTACTGGAAAAAACTTGCAGAATCACTTTTTACTAAATAATATGCAGTTTTTATACGTATAACTCAGTTAAAATAGAGTTTTCGTGCTGATAACGTATGTTGGAACTGACTTTATTTAATGAAGTGACATATACATCAAACGGAATACAGGAATATGAATTCAAAATTTTGATTAGCCAGTGTTATACAACATGATGTTATGCGGAACAAATGGACCAGCTTTTTTCTCACAACTAATAATTATTTTATTGTTGACTAAATATATAATATATATTTATACTAAATATATAAATATAAATATATAGCGATTCTGTAGTGCATCAGGGATGTTTGCTGACCATCGCGTAGACTGTTTTTACGCTACGATGCGTAAGAGATGCGCTTCCCTGGTGCATAGAGTACGTTGCAGCCCCAATAGCATTCTGAGTATGATCGCTAGTCGGTTGGACTGTGATAACATCAACCATTGCAGCGCCATTTGTCATGGGATAGCGCTGTAATGATTGCTGTATGTTTCTTGTTGTGTTGTGAGTAGTTTTGAGCATTACTAACACTAGGCTAAGAACATTGTTACTAACAAAATGGACGCCATGGTCTGAAAATAAAAACAATTATTATTATTATTATTAAGTAGAACTAGATCGTATAATACGCCTAAGCGCTAAATTAACGACAACCCAGCCTACTAGACGGCCGACGTAAGGCGAACACTTTCGGACAACACGTTAGACTTATAACTCTAACAAAAGACCAATCCCAACACTAGTTATGAATTATGACGTACCGCATTATTTGTAGAAATTAAAACATTAGGTGTCTAGTAGGCTGGGTTGTCGTTGGATCCAATATAATTTTAATACAGTAATATAAACACAAAACATGACGATCATTAAGATTTACCGACTAAGCTTGCCTAATTTTTGTAATCACCACAAAGCTTCATCTTCTTATCTACACAGGCCAAGGATTTGCATAGTATTGACTCAATTGAAAATTCCAACAAGTGGATTATTTACCTCTGGCTAAATAAGTCACTAAGACCCCTGGGTACCATGTCCTGTTAATTGAATGGGGACCAGGATAATGTATCGGTAAATCTGCTGCAGCTAAAAAGATTTCTGAATTCAAGCTACGATTTTGAACAAATGATTTTTCGTTCGCATTTTGGGGCATGTTTGAGTGATTTTATTTTTTAATTTGCGTATCTTTTTTAGGATTTTAGTATGGTTTTATATGCGTATGCATATTGCCCCTGTTAACATCCGAAGTATAGAAAAGGCATTATGTGAAAGCATTCTATGTATAAAGGTTTTTCCGGAACAAAACCACGCATGTAATGGGGATAACTACTGTTATCGGTGGTTTTGGTAGCTGTATTCGTTCAGTATATTCTGTAACTAACCAAGCGTGTGTTTGAGTTGCAGTGTGAAGTGAATTATATCTATTTGTTTTGTTTTTACTAAGATTAAAAATATGTGCACTAAAATCTATTAAAAGGGTTGCTTTATTTCGAGAATGCCATATTTATTTTTAATATTCGGTAACACGTAAATCATTGTTTGAAATAGAATTAGTTTTTATTATAAGTCAAATCGATTATATCGATTAAGTAACATTTTGTTTAGTCTATTGAAAATTTCTGACAATGGTCACACCGAACTGTCAACTTCCCTTTCCGGAAAAAGACGTTTTTGGGTTTTGGCTAGCTCCGTTTGTAATATTGTAATAAATTGATCGCCTTTTGAATTAACGCGAATTGAATTAACTTGTAAATACTTACAATTGCCACTTTTGACTTCCGGCAAAGTTTGTGATAAATTGGTGATATATTGAACATTGTACTTTGTAAAACACGTGTGTGAATTCCTGATTGGTGCCCGAGGAGAAGGACTACGCTGAACTGGACACTGGTATCTATTCGATTCTCTTGTTATTTTGGCCAAAATTATGAGTTAATCTTATAGGTCCACTCAAGAGCAACACCAGGAAATATGAGGTAAAATTTTCATGTACCTACTCAATACTTTACTCACTGTGCAACGCAGTGCATTGTGTCTGGATATATTGTCTATCGTGGTCAGGTAGATGTATTACACCTTCCACTGCGCACTTCTGATACATTTTCCTGTCTGGCTACGGTAACTCTAGACATAATTTTTTGGTGCAGAGCTGTAGTTGAAATTTAGCCGCTGTTGCATTACTGAGTACAAACCTCAGATTGGTATAAGCTTGTATCTTATCACCTTGTAGACAGTATTGCTAAACCTTGTTATAATATATAGATAATATTGTTAGGTAACACATATTCTGTCCTTACTTACTATCGTATATCTCAAATAACACAGCCAGTCTGTCTGTTGCAAGTAATTAGTTAATTTATTTGAATATTTAACTTTAATTAACTTATTTGAAGTTTCAACTTTTGATAACTTTGACTTTGTTGTGTTGTGTCAATATATATTGAAACTATTAATGTAGTTGGACAGTAGATACCTGTCACTTGCCTGCACTTGCAGTAAACAGGCTAATACTTTGTTGGTTTCAAAGAATTAACAAAAAATAAGTTTTGATTGTTAATTTTATTTAACGCTTGTCCGGGCTCTTTTGAATTTTGATTATGTCAGCCATCAAGGACTTGCGTGCCGCTGCTGGTGCTATTGCATCAGATTTGCGCTGGTTTGCCTCGGCCAGTGCCTTAGTGAACCGGCCTGATCGCCAGCAGGCCTTACTACAAAGGTACGAGCGGATCGATGATCGCCTGGCAAGTGTGGAACAGCAATTCCGCACTTTCAGCGCTTGCTGTCTCGAAGTGTCAGTAAATGAATTCACCGCTGACCAGCGAAATAAGGTCATCGAAGACTATGCCCAGGTCTTAGACCTGTATGATGCTGTCTCCAATAGTGCGAGACAACTAGTTGCCGATAGGGAAGGGCAACCCGGCCTGAAGCAGGAGCTTCCTATGTCAGCACCGGGGCTGGTGAGTAGGCTCCCTACTTTGGATCGCCCCCATTTTGATGGCTGCCTAGGAAGCTATCTGGGCTTCGTTAATTTGTTTGACAGTCTGGTCAATGACAGGGCTGACCTTCGGCTGGCACAAAAATTGGCCTATTTGATGTCGGTTCTGGATGGGGAGGCCACGGGCCTCATCCAGTATCTGCCCGTGTCTGACGAGGCGTACCAGACGGCTCGGGACTAAATTACCCGTAGGTACAATAATAAGCGTGGCCTCGCCGACACGCACATCGAGTAGATTTTGGGTTTGCCGACGCTCACCCGGGTCTCTGGGTTGCGCACCCAACTTTTGAACCCGCTCTTGGTAGCCATCAACGCACTTAAGTGCCTTGACCTACGAGTGGACCAATGGTCCTATCTATTGGTGCACATTGTCTTTAAAAAGCTGCCTGCCGACCTGAGGTCGCGTTTTGAACAGCGCTTTGGTGGGGATAGCGCGACCCATCTGCCCCCCTTTGCTGTCCTGGAGAGATTCCTGGAGGATGAGTGCCGAGTCTTGGACAACTCCGGTGGTGACACGCCGGCTAAGACGCAGCCGCCCAAGGTCAAGGAGCAGGCTCGCGTTCACACCCGAGCCAATGTTGACCGGCGCCCTCCTCGCTTTGCGGTCACGCAGAGCCCAGCGGAGTGCTCCTACTGCAATGTCACGGGGCACAGAACGGCCAGTTGTAGGGCATTCTTGGACCTGCATGTCGCCTCTCGTAGGCACATCGCGAATGCCCGCCGCCTTTGCTTCTCTTGTTTGGGGTCCCACTACCAGCGAGACTGCCCAAATTCTCGCCCCTGACCTCACTGTGGAGGACAGCATTTGGACATTCTCTGTATGAATGCCAGAGAGGTTGGCCGCTTGCCCAAACAGCCGACGACGACGCGGATCAAGTCATCACGCCTTTGAGGACTTCAAGCCGCACCCTCGTTTTGACTTGCCTGGTCCTGGCCAACGGTCGCCGCCCAGGCAACAATAGGTCATTGACCCCTGCCCTATAACGCCAACCTCCCCCATTGAGACCGTTATCCTACCAACGGTTGCTGTTAGGGTCTGGGGACTCACGGGGACCTCTGTTGTTGTCCGTGCTATATTGGACACAGGTTCACAAGGTTGCATTGTTTCCACTTATTTGGTAGGGCAGGTTAAATTAAATATGGGCTCTTTTCCAAATTGTATACGGGGCATAGGTGACGTAGCCCCTAACGTTGAAGGGCAAGTTAAGGTTTTGTTTGGCCCTGTTGAATCTTCACACCCGAGGATTAAAACCTCGGCTATTGTGCTGAAGAATATTCTGGGTATGCACCCACAGAAACAGCTACCTGCTGCTGTGGTGAATTTGGCATCGGGATTGGAACTGGCAGACCCCAAATTTGACACACCGGGACAAAACGATTTGTTGATTGGCTCTGATGTCCTCGGTGGAATTTTGATTTGTGGGAAACGGGAACGGGTCTTGGTGCCAAATGGTTTGACTGCCATCCCGACCATATTTGGATTTGCTTTGATGGGACCTGTACCTAGGGACCCCCCTCCACCTGAACTTGATAATTTGTTAGCTGTAGGCTCCGCTCTCTCTGATGCGGTTCAGAGGTTTTGGGAGGTAGAAGAGCCCCCTCAAGCTGCCCGTTTGAATCCAGAACATGAGGAGTGCGAGCTGTTCTTCCAGAACAACACTGGTCGACTCCGTTCTGGTCGGATTATTACGAGGCTACCCTTTCTGTCTGTTCGGCCTCCGCTTGGTGAGTCACGACCTTTAGCCGAAAAGAGATTGTTGGCTATGGAGCGCCGCATGGGTCGTGATCCGGAACTCAGACAGAAGTACATTGAGTTCATGAGGGAATATGAACAATTGGGACACATGTCTGTGTCAAATTTGGATTGGCGTTCGGTGGAGCACTACTTTCTCCCGCATCATGCGGTATTGAAGCCATCGACTGGCAAGCTGCGCACAGTGTTTGATGGTTCTGCGCAGACAGGCGATTCAACAGGCATATCCTTGAACCAGTGCTTGCATTCTGGTCCAAAGTTGGTCAAGGACCTTTGTGACGTCATCACCAGCTTCCGACGACATCAGGTTGTCTTTGTGGCCGATATAAAAATGATGTTCAGGCAGACGATTATCCACCCTGATGACCGTCGCTTCCAGCTGATGCTTTGGAGAGAGTCTCCTCGTGATCCCATGGTCGTCTACGAGCTCAACACTAATACGTACGGGTTAAGGTCAAGCCCCTACTTGGCAATACGTTCTCTTTGGGAGCTCGCAACGAGCCTCTGCCATCTTGAAGGACGATATTTACGTCGATGACATTTGCTCGGGCGCCTCCACAGCGGACGAGGCGATCCTCCTGCGGGACGAATTGATAGGTATTTTGGCCTCCGCTGGTTATGAGTTGCGTAAATGGATTTCCAACTCACCAGCGCTTTTAAAAGGCTTGCCAGAGGATCATCAGCAGGATCCACATCTATTTGAGATTGTTGACAACCCCGCCATGATGGCTGTTCTCGGCGTTCAGTACAGACCAGTCCAAGACATCTTTACGTATAACGTAGACTTGAAATTGCCTTGTTCTTGGACTAAACGTCTCGTTTTGTCTACTGTCGCCAGAACCTTTGATCCGAACGGTTGGATTTGTCCTGTCATATTTTGGGCAAAATGCTTCTTGAAGAGGCTTTGGACAGCAGGATTGACCTGGGACGAACCTCTACACGGTACTCTTGTTGAGGAATGGACCTCTTTTGTATCCTCACTTCCTGCCGTCAATGAGATCTCCTTGCCTCGTCCCATTCTTCCTCCCGGGAAGTACAAGGCCACCCTTCACGGGTTTTGTGATGCCTCGGAACGTGGTCACGCGGCCGTGGTGTACTATCGCACAGTCAGTGCCTCAGGTTAGGTGAGAGTTTCCCTGATCATGGCAAAGAGCAAGGTGGCACCCCTTCGGACATCTCTGACCATTCCGAAATTGGAGCTCTCGGGAGCAGCACTACTTGTACGCTTATTGAACCACGTGTCCAGTACTTTGGGTTAAAGCATTTGTATTAATGGGACTTACGCCTGGACAGACAGCCAAATTGTTCTTTGTTGGTTGAAGGCTTCTGTCCACACCTTGGAGGTATTTGTCGCTAATCGCGTTTCCCAAATCCAGAAATCCGAAGTCAAACTTGTTTGGAGACACGTGCCAGGTGAGCTCAACCCCGCTGATTGTGCCGCGCGTGGATGCTTGACGCCTAGTTTGATAGGTCATTCGCTTTGGTGGGGTCCGGATTGGTTGAGTCGACCACAAATTGATTGGCCTCGAACGCCAGTTTTGAATACTTCCAATTTGCCGGGTCTACGAACACTCGCTCTTGAGAAGGTGGAATGCGCCTTCGACCCCGATTTTTTGTTGAATCGTTACAGCTCCCTCGACAAGTTGTTAGGTGTTACTGCTTGGATAAAGCGTTTTGTTTTTAATTTTAGGCACCCACAACAGAAACGTCTGACACCGTTTCTCTCACCACAGGAACGACAGGAGTCCCTCACCTTTTGGGTTCGTTCTGTGCAATTGGCGCATTTTGAGTAGGAGATTGCTATCCTTAAATCAGGGAGATCAAAATTGTCGGGAGCTGTCTCTAAATTGAACCCCTTTTTGGACGAAACGGGTCTCTTGCGCGTTGGAGGGCGTCTCAAGAACGCCAACCTCCCTTACGGAGCACGTCACCCCCTTTTGTTACCTAAGGACGGTCATTTGTTACGCTTGTTGGTAACTGACCGTCACCTTAAAAATTCGCATGCTGGTTGTAATGCTTTGTTGGCCATTTTGCAACGCGAGTTTTGGATCTTGTCTGCCCGAAGAATTATTCGGAGTGTAGTCTTTCGCTGCATCCCTTGCTATAAGCTCAAGGCTTCTACCATGCAGCCGTTATTGGGAGACTTACCGGCAGATCGCGTAACGGAGAGCAGGACATTTGACGGTGTTGGCACGGACTTCGCTGGTCTCTTCTTGGTGAAAACGTCGACACTTCGAAACAGCAAGACTGTTAAGGGCTACTTGTGTGTTTTTGTTTGTCTTTCCACAAAGGCCGTACACTTGGAACTGGTCTACTCGCTTACGACCGAGGCGTTGTGGCCACATTTGACAGATTTGTATTACGCAGAGGGCTGCCTTCCTTGATCTGTTCTGACTGCGGCACTAACTTCAAGGGCACGTATAATTATTTGAATTATGTTGTTAATTTTCTTGAAACCAACAAGGCTGATATAGGTGATAGGCTTGCCCGACGTGGGATAAATTGGTTGTTTTCCCCACCAAATTGTCCACACTGGGATGGTATATTTGAGGCCGCTGTAAAATCGGCCAAAACACACTTGCGCAGGACAATCGGTGAATCTGTCCTTACATTTGAGGAACTCGCAACTGTGTTTTGTAAGATTGAGGCCGTTTTGAACTCTCGGCCATTGTGCCCGATCTCCTCAGATCCGAATGATTTGGAGGCCCTTACGCCGGGCCATTTATTGATTGGTCGCCCACTTGTCGCCTTGCCTGAGTACCCCCTATATTGATACGAGACCTGGTCGTCTCTCGCGTTTTGAATTGGTACGCCAGATTACTCAGAGCTTTTGGAAACGCTGGAACTTGGAATATTTGCACATACTCCAGCAATGCGTTAAGTGGACCGACAAGACCGATCCACACAAGATTGGTGACCTCGTTTTGATCAAGGAGGTTAACCTTTCGCCACTCAGATGGCGCAGGGCGCACATCCTTCGTTTGGTAATTGGGGCTGATGGAGTTCCCCGATTTGCTGAAGTCTTGGTGGACGGTTCGATTCTGAGGAGAGCGGTTGCAACATTGTCACGTCTACAAACTGATTAGCGGACCGGTAGGCCGGTCCGGGTCGGGTGGATGTTTGAAATAGAATTAGTTTTTATTATAAGTCAAATCGATTATATCGATTAACTACGTGACTGGTGAGAGGCCGGGAATCGGCTGCGTCAAAAAAGTGCCCGACTGGCGAGAGGCCAGAAATCGGTCGATCGTTATAATCGCATTTTTTATTGCCTTATTTATTTTCAGCAGTTTTATGATTAAAATGTATAATTACGTAAGGATATTTATATACCAATCTTGAAACTTTATGAAGAATATATATATATAATATATATATATATATATATATATATATATATATATATATATATATATATATATATATATATATATATATATATATATATATATATATATATATATATATATATATGTAAGCAGTAAAAATATAATAATAATAAATAATAGTAAATTCATAAAAATCACCGAGTAATCAACAACAGAATGGAGCGCCCCCAACCCCCCCCCCGTCGCAGGTTACCCCGCGCGCTGGGCCCGCCAGACGCGGGGGATGGCAGCATGTAAATAGCGCCACGTGACTGGTGTAACATTTTGTTTAGTCTATTGAAAATTTCTGACAATGGTCACACCGAACTGTCAACTTCCCTTTCCGGAAAAAGACGTTTTTGGGTTTTGGGCTAGCTCCGTTTGTAATATTGTAATAAATTGATCGCCTTTTGAATTAACGCGAATTGAATTAACTTGTAAATACTTACAATTGCCGCTTTTGACTTCCGGCAAAGTTTGTGATAAATTGGTGATACATTGAACTTTGTAAAACACGTGTGTGAATTCCTGATTGGTGCCCGAGGAGAAGGACTACGCTGAACTGGACACTGGTATCTATTCGATTCTCTTGTTATTTTGGCCAAAATATGAGTTAATCTTATAGGTCCACTCAAGAGCAACACCACGAAATATGAGGTAAAATTTGCATGTACCTACTCAATACTTTACTCACTGTGCAACGCAGTGCATTGTGTCTGGATATATTGCCTATCGTGGTCAGGTAGATGTATTAAACCTTCCACTGGGCACTTCTGATACATTTTCCTGCCTGACTACGGTAACTCTAGACAGAGAGCTCACCTGGCACGTGTCTCCAAACAAGTTTGACTTCGGATTTCTGGATTTGGGAAACGCGATTAGCGACAAATACCTCCAAGGTGTGGACAGAAGCCTTCAACCAACAAAGAACAATTTGGCTGTCTGTCCAGGCGTAAGTCCCATTAATACAAATGCTTTTACTCAAAGTACTAGACACGTGGTTCAATAAGCGTACAAGTAGTGCTGCTCCCGAGAGCTCCAATTTCGGAATAGTCAGAGATGTCCGAAGGGACTCACTGTGCGCAAGTACACTACGGCCGCGTGACCATGTTCCGAGGCATCACAAAACCCGTGAAGGGTGGCCTTGTACTTCCCGGGAGGAAGAATGGGACGAGGCAAGGAGATCTCATTGACGGCAGGAAGTGAGGATACAAAAGAGGTCCATTCCTCAACAAGAGTACCGTGTAGAGGTTCGTCCCAGGTCAATCCTGCTGTCCAAAGCCTCTGCAAGAAGCATTTTGCCCAAAATATGACAGGACAAATCCAACCGTTCGGATCAAAGGTTCTGGCGACAGTAGACAACACGAGACGTTTAGTCCAAGAACAAGGCAATATCAAGTCTACGTTATACGTAAAGATGTCTTGGACTGGTCTGTACTGAACGCCGAGAACAGCCATCATGGCAGGGTTGTCAACAATCTCAAATAGATGTGGATCCTGCTGATGATCCTCTGGCAAGCCTTCCAAAAGCGCTGGTAAGTTGGAAATCCATTTACGCAACTCATAACCAGCGGAGGCCAAAATATCTATCAATTCGTCCCGCAGGAGGATCGCCTCGTACGCTGTGGAGGCGCCCGAGCAAATGTCATCGACATAAATATCGTCCTTCAAGATGGCAGAGGCTCGTGGGAAACGTAGGCCCTCGCGGTCTGCGAGCTCCCAAAGAGAACGTATTGCCAAGTAGGGGCTTGACCTTAACCCGTACGTATTAGTGTTGAGCTCGTAGACGACCATGGGATCACGAGGAGACTCTCTCCAAAGGATCAGCTGGAAGCGACGGTCATCAGGGTGGATAATCGTCTGCCTAAACATCATTTTTATATCGGCCACAAAGACAACCTGATGTCGTCGGAAGCTGGTGATGACGTCACAAAGGTCCTTGACCAACTTGGGACCAGAATGCAAGCACTGGTTCAAGGATACGCCTGTTGAAGTCTGCGCAGAACCATCAAACACTGTGCGCAGCTTGCCAGTCGATGGCTTCAATACCGCATGATGCGGGAGAAAGTAGTGCTCCACCGAACGCCAATCCAAATTTGACACAGACATGTGTCCCAACTGTTCATATTCCCTCATGAACTCAATGTACTTCTGTCTGAGCTCCGGATCACGACCCATGCGGCGCTCCATAGCCAACAATCTCTTTTCGGCTAAAGGTCGTGACTCACCAAGCGGAGGCTGAACAGACAGAAAGGGTAGCCTCGTAATAATCCGACCAGAACGGAGTCGACCAGTGTTGTTCTAGAAGAACAGCTTGCATGTTCTGGATTCAAACGGGCAGCTTGAGGGGGCTCCTCTACCTCCCAAAACCTCAAGAACAGCATCAGTAAGAGTTGGTAAGACATTTTATTTAATATTAGAATTATAATTCATCGCTGTGCTACCACAGTAAAAGTGTTTAGAACCTTTGCCTTGGGCTAAGACTGGATGAATTAATCGCTTCCACTGATCTCTGTATAAAACTTACCCATTCTTAGCCCGAACTCTAGACATTTAAAAACATTCAACGGCAACTTTCAGCAATTATAATACAATACCTCGGACGTGCACGATAAAGGTAGTATTGTCATAATTATAGCATGACACGCTACATACCTCAAGCTGCAGTGATGAAAATTTTGAACAGGTTATCGTGACTGGCGATTAAAATTTCCTCAGCACCTCAAATTAACAGACAACATAATTGAAAACCAATTTTGAGGATTAAACTAAATTACAGTAAGCAGACATGTATCTTAGAATTTCTAAATTAACAATACCATTGTCAGAGATTATTGGATTTGAAGTCAACATTCACTAAATATTGAAAAGATTAATTCAGAACTCAATACGACTCAAGTGCTTAAAACCAAGTTTTACTAAAGCAAAACATTTTAAAGCAGCAATTATTATCTGTGGAATTAAAAATTCATTTACACAGCGTCACATGAAGCCCACAAAAGATTTCCGACTTGTACAACTTGGATCTCCCTTGAATCTCGGCGCACTTAACGTAGGAACTTTCCAAAGATATTTTTCAAAAGTTTGGAAATTAAAGCCATTAAACGCAGAACGGTGTATAATTCAGGAGGTCAGTGTACCGTGAGCGTTTGATATGGGGGACTTAAATAATATATTGGCCTTCCACAATTTTGGACACTCCGTTTTTGAGCCTCTGGCTTTGTCTCGTTATTTATTGACTGTTAGATAGGATTTAGAGACGTGGATTGAACTGCAGATAGTTTGACGCGCAAATTTTGTACAAAATGAATTATTGTTGGCCACAGTTTAATTTTAGCGGTGCGAGATAGCGGATCCTTTTATGAAGCAGACAGCTCACTGGGCTGGAAGATATTGTTTCTATTTGATAACTGATCATTTTACACAATTGACGTATTATTCTGATACAGAGAGACTCTAACAGTAAACGGTAAACGTAAATAAATATTCATTTATTTATCATTCATCAATTAAGTTACTGTTCAAATAGTATTTATATTTCCAACATAATCAGCTTTATTAATGATTATAATTGTCATTATGATTAACATATTATGAGATGAAGTTAACTACAATTTTGTATTTTCATTTCTATAAAAAGCTTGATGTATGATCATATTATTGTCGTTGAAATATAATGCTGGTGATTCTGGTGTGCACGATTAAACTAAATTAATCCTTTTAAGTATAAAACATGATGCATTTTATATAAATTGACACTATTGAACATTCCAAGAACTATTTTGGTGACTTTGGTTCTGCTCCGCCTGGTTCTGCGAATCTCCAACTATTTGGTTTCATTGTATTTGGAACGGCAGCTACATATCGGACGTTGCAGTAGAGGAGATGTGAAGAGCCATGGGAGAAGGGTATGGCCACAAATGTACATATTTCGCCTGAGGTGATGATAATGATTATAAGATGACATATTGAGACTTGTCAACTAAAACGCGACTAGATTGGAGTCGAATAGCTTCGAAATTTCGTTTAATGCATCTAGAACATCAGTTTACTTTTTCTTGCTCTGTGTGTTTGATTGTTCGGAAATCATTATAATCAACGGAGTGAATTCAACAAGAGAAAGATCAACATTTTGCATAATATACACAATGAGTGTTATGGTAAATGCTGCACTCTTAAGAATCGCAGCATGTGGTTTGTCTTCACATGACTTTCTTAAGAAAGCTAACATGACTACGGACTTCCCATAACGATTTTGGTATCAAGCTTTATTATAAATTACAATTAGACAAATAATTATAAATATAACTCTGAAATGTCAATGATGTCAATCATTGAAATGTCGTGAGTTTGAACTCGAAATAATCCACGTGGTAATGTTATTCTACCAACTTGTCGGATGCTTAAACAATAATAACAAAATCTTTACTTATGTCAAATCCGTTTTAAAAAAGTAAATGTCTTAGATTTCAACCTGAACCACACTTAGATAATGATGACGAAATCTTCTTAAATAAACAGACTGACACATGAAAATCTATTTTGTATCTTCAATTCTTGACACTACGTTCATGAAATAAACACTTTGATTTCGATATCTATAGAATCTGCACATCACTTTATTGGAATATGTCGGCTATCGTATGCGTTGCATAAATTTTGTAAAAACAGTTCAACGTTGCTCGAAGCACTTCACTCTAAAATTGCCAATAGTTGCAGAAGTGCCACTCACTCTGGTATGATGTACGTCATTTATGGAGATATTTATTTTATTATTTATTTTATTTTATTTTAAGAATTCCTGCAATACAATTTGCACAAGGCGGACTTAATGCCAATGGCATTTTCTACCCGTCAACCTTAGGGTGATGCAGAGATGATAGTGGCAGGTGTGTTTTAGAACATAAAAACAAGAGAACTAAAATATATAATAATGGATTACAAGTTAATAGATATTTGCGAATAGAGAATGCCTATACATACGTACATAATATTACATACATAGGTATATATGAATAAATATACATATTTAATTGTTTATAAATAATATATATATGACGGAGATTCGTTATCGGTGGGTCGCGACATCCGAAATAACACTTCCAATATCTTCTTTAGTACTTTAATCACTTGATTCTAAACTCAGATTACAAAAATCAACACGGATGCCTATGATACGGCTTGATTAGAAATTTAGGAACGCGGGAAGTTTAGCACGGAGTAATGGTTGTCTGTTCACTCTGCCAGTCCGATCAAAAGTGAGCGCTCGCACGTGGCGTCTATGCTCTCGTTACAGGTTAGCCAACTTAACCGTCAGAAGTGTCAGTACCTGTCAATGTCAAAAGCTTGACACACTTCCGGATCGACACTTTATTCGATCATTCGTTCAGTGTTGCCATTACTCCGCACTAACCATCCCCAAGTCATTACTTGACGTTCCTAAACGAACGACTAACTGTCAATTACGTGGAAATAAATTGAAGTTGTTGACGCTTCGACATATATATACACTTCTTAATCTAGTCCTAGTCAGTTTTGACACAGTAAAATCTTTTCCTTTCAGCGACTGCCGTGGGCCTCCGCAGCTCAAACGCATAGGTTTAGATAAGTATAATTTTATTTGAGGGCACTGACTCCTCGTAACAACTGTCTGAGATCCTAAATGATTACATTCCACCATAATAACACTAGAAATATGATGATAGTAAGGCGAATAATAAATCATGTAGCTCTTATCCGATGTCAGATGAGTTTAGCATGCCAGATCTTGTAGTTATTGCAATTTGTGTGTGCACATTTCAACTTCCCATTCGCAGTCCACTGCTTCCAAAATAGGTCAGGGCTGTCTTATTTTTGCAATGGTCTTGTGATTCAATGAGATTATTTGCCCTAATATAGCAAACTGGCCAGATGGGTTAATGTACGCTTTGATCTAGTACTACCTTAGTCGCATCATATGATACCCACTGGAAAAAAGGAAATAGTGTCACATTGCTTTTTTTATCCGTCACCATAAGGAGAAATTATAATGAGAATTTAACATGTAACTTTCACCAAATAATTCACGATCCTACTTATTTAATATTTCAAAGGAAATCATCGCTTCTGTCATATTTTATTAATATCATTAAATCTCTGATCGCTCGTTTGCTGCATCGGTTTTAAAGGACGCTAGTCTCAGTTACCCGGGGAAGGATGAAATTTTAAGGTTCAATAATATCCACGAGTGCGTTGAAGTGGTGAACTTGCATTGATTTACATATTAGAATTCCCTGTTTTATTATGGGAAACTTTTGTAAGCGTTCAATTCATATTTTATACCTACTCGGCGTCTCGTAAAACTATGGAGGTTGTAATAAACTTCTACTTGGTTTCTCTTTGAAAAAATCAAATGTGTTGTTGTTGATACGGTGAGATTTTTAAGCTTTAAAGTCGGGCTGGTTTTTATCTGAATGTGCAGGTATTATCTAGACCGGGTTCGCACCAGTTGAAGCAATATATCCATTTTGAGAAAGTGGCTAAAAATATCTTTGCAGACCACTGTTGCTTTGGCCAGTTTTTACCTTGTATAATAATAATATTACAGCTTATCATACTTTGGCAGAGTGGGAACTGACAAACGTTTTATGCGTCTAGGTCATAACAGTTGGGAGAGTTGTCTCGCTGTTGCCAAATAATTGAAACAGAATGTGGTGGTGGCAGGTCCTTATTTTTAAACTTTGATTTGTTTAATACAGTTTTATTTTTCACTGCTTGTCGACGCACGATTTTTATATCAGCAATGCTAATTTTAAAATATAAGCTATGCCATGACATTCTGAATTGTATTATCATTTAGTGAGCCTGCAAGGGAGTTGGAGTAATACTGTCTGCGCGAATGAATGAGTGCGTAAAAGAGTTTGAATGTGTAAATGCTAGGTTACTATGGATGAGAATGAAAGTAGGACTTACTCGTGTCTTTATTGTAGGGGTGTACGCCCCGGTCAATACAGTACCGGGTATGTTACAGAAAGAGCAAGACGAAAGGCAGGAGTTTTGGGAGAGTTTAAGAGAGATTTTGAGGAACTGTAAGGATAACGAAAGATTGATCTTGTTAGGAGATTTCAATGGATGGATGGGAGTAAAGAGAGATGGATTTGAAAGGGTGTTAGGTGCATTCGGTGATAAGAGTGTGAACGAAAATGGAAAAGCACTGCTTGAGGTTTGTTTGGAGTGGAGCCTTTGTGTGACAAACACCATGTTTGATCACAAAAGGATACATATGTATACGTGGGAGGCGAAAAATGTTAGAAGAAGTATGATTGATTTTGTGATAGTAGATGAACGATTGAGAAAGAACGAGTGTACCGAGGGATCGGCATTCTCACAGACCACTTCTTGGTGTTGAGTCGGATAAGTGGGCTCTTTAAAGGATGGCGACACCGAGACCATAATGAAAATAGGGTCTTAGAAAGAATAAACGTAGAAAATATACAAGAGAAAGATGTGAAAGATGAGTATAAACGAAGATTGATCGCAGGATTTGAGAGGTTTGATGGCATAAATGATATGGAAGAATTATGGCAGTCATTTAAAGAAGAGGTAGTATGGGTAGCGTCTGAAGCATGTGGTGTGATCAAGAGAAGGAAAATACGACAGATTAAGAATACATGGTGGGACAAGGATGTACAATCAGCAGTATCAGAGAAGAAGAAAGCTTGGTTAGATTGGTTGGCTGCCAGAGCAAATGAAAGAATGGGAAAAACAACGAGTGTAGACATAGATAAAGCAAAAAAAGAGTTTGTTAGTTCAAAAAAATCTTTTTGCACTAACAAACTCTTTTTTGCAAGTCGTTTAGTGCAAGAAATGGTTAAAAGGAAAAAGGAGGAAAATAAAGATGAGTTTGATAGCAGATTATCTGACGATTTCCAGAAGAACATTAAGTTTTTCTGGAAATCCGTTCGTGCAGTTTGAGGAACACCTCAATTCCTCAGAATACAAATCCATCAGAGAGGAGAATGGAAAGATAGTAAATGGTGAATCGTGCATGCTGAAGAGATGGAAAGAGTATTTTAATAGTTTATTTGAAAGAACGGCGATAGAAACACCGCCGCATAGCTGAAATGAACGGTAATGATAGCAATGATGAAAGCGTTATTGGCGTGGAAGAGATTGTGAAGGCACTGGGAAGTATGAAAGTAGGTAAGGTTGCAGGATATGATAGGATTACAGTCGAAATGCTGAAGGCTAGACAGGGCATCATAGTTGGTCAATTGCAGCGGTTATATAGCAGCAGTAGTTGTGCCTCTTTATAAAGGAAAAGGCTCGCAACAAGACAGCAAAAACTATAGAGGCATTAGCCTTCTCAGCATTGTTGGTAAATTGTATGCAAAGGTACTGATTGAAAGAGTTATGAAAGTTGTAGCGGTAGCTACATACAACTGAGGCCCAGAGCGAGCGACGACGAAGTCTCAACAACAACAATACGGCGACATCTATCGGACACGATTCTACGGAAACAAGGTGCTGAATCGCGCAAGCAGAGTTCGCACACGAAGTTGACTATATATAGAACTTCTCAAATACGTCCGTCGAACTGACAGTCCACCAGGCACGATCACCCAGCCAGGTGAGAGGATCCTCCCTCTAGTTGGAGGAACACCACACCTTTATCCTCCACAAAGTAACTGACAAGAAAATATGGAATGCACATGTGGGATTTCGAAAGGGTATGGGGTGTACGGATCAGGTTTTTCTTTGTGAAGCATAGCCGAAAAGTTTTTGGCCAAAAGTCAAAAGGTCTATT
The DNA here is from genome assembly GCA_944739405.2 of Euclidia mi. Classification (NCBI taxonomy): domain Eukaryota; kingdom Metazoa; phylum Arthropoda; class Insecta; order Lepidoptera; family Erebidae; genus Euclidia; species Euclidia mi. The sequence goes on along the minus strand of OX123193.2, from coordinate 64,292,027 downwards.
GCGCATTCGTGGATTTGGAAAAGGCTTACGATAAAGTGGTGAGGAATAAACTGTGGTCTGTGCTGTCAATGAATGGGGTGGACAGCAGCCTCATTCGAGCTCTGAAATCCCTTTATAAACGGGGCATACACTGACTGGCTTACCACCTAGACAGGTGTTAGACTCTTCATGGACAGTTGTGTGCAAGATCTAAAACATGATGACTGCGGATTAAGGATGAGTGGGTTACTTGTCAAATGCCTCCTTTATGCTGATGATCAGGTAATACTTGCGTCTTCAGCGGAACAATTGCAGGAGATGTAACAATCATGCATGGTGCGTTAGAGAGGAAAGGAATGAAAGTGAATGGTAAGTGAAACGAAAGTTATGGTTTTTGAAAAGGAGGAATGCGTTATGGCTTGTAATGTTTTGATCGTTGTACTACTCATACTACAGTATTTCTAAAAGTTTTTACTCAATCTCATAATTACTGTATATGTAGCTTAATTAATATTATCTTTGCACATCTACTTTAATGCAACTCCACCATTTAATAAACCCACAAATTAATTTCAACTTTGTACAAATTCAAAAGCTAGCTGCCTTTATTAATAGAATATTCAATGTTAATTTTAAGTTTTTAAGATGAAATATGGTATAATTTTATCGTTAGGTTTGTTGAAAAGAAAATTAATGTTATTTCATTCTTCGAAAGCAGTAGGTTCTGTAACAATAATTTCTAGGAAGTTAGTGAAAACTCTCTAGGTAGTGGCAAATTGCTTTTATTACATAAGTCACTAGCTTTTGTCAGTTGCGGCACCCGCGTGAATGTTCTGACAACAAACGAACTCGTAACGTATTCAATTTTAGCCCAATAGGAGAGAAAGTTCCTTAAATCTTCTCTTATCTATCTATGTATCTATCGTCACGCCTGTCTCCCATTGGGGTAGGCAGAGACTATGGAACGCCAAATGCTCCGGTTAAAACACACCTCTTTCGCTTCCTCGACATTCATTAACCTCATCATACATGCTCGCCGGTTATGGGTTCTTTTAATTTGGCCCTTTTTTAGTACGTCACCTATTTGGTCGGCGTACGTCCGTCTTGGGCGCCCCCTACCGACATCTCCATTCATTCTTACACGATACTCTTCTTTCGTATTTCTTCTTTCATCCATCCGTTCCAAATGTCCAAACCATCGCAACATTCCTTTTTCAATCTTTATCACTACATCTTCTTTCAGACCACACTTCTCTCGTATCACACTGTTTTTCACTTTATCTATCAGCCTTACTCCGCACATACTCCTTAAAGCTCTCATCTCAACAGCATTGATTCTACTTTAATGTTTCTTCTGCCATACCCATGATTCGCTACCATACATCAGCGTTGGCGCCAAAACTCCCTGCAGTACAGCAAGGCGAGCCTTACTTGGAATAATTTCGTTACTGATGATAGACTGTAAGGCGCCATTCACACTATTTCCTGCTTTTACTCTCTTTTCAACATCTCCTTCACATTTGCCATCTCTCGTAAACATAGACCCTAAATACACAAACTCATTCACTTGTTCCACTTTTTCATCTCCTATCATTATGTTACATTCAGTTATACTGTCTTCCCTCTCTATGACCATGACCTTAGTCTTGCTTACATTCACTTTCATGCCCTTCTTCTTATACGCCTCATTCATTACGGTGACCATCTGCTGTAAATCAGACGCCGACGGCGCAAAAAGAACCTGATCGTCAGCGCATAACAGGGTTAAACACAGATTCATTCATTCTTAATCCACATTCAGACTCTTTCAGATCGGTCAAACAACTGTCCATGAATAGATTGAACAGCCAAGGAGACGCTACACATCCCTGTCTAACACCACAATCAATGTTAAACCAGTCCGTGTAGGCCCCGTTTATTCTGACACAGGCACTTGAATCCCTGTATAAGGATTCAAGTGCCCGTATCAGACTGCTGTTCCCTCCATACACAGAAAGTGTTGACCAAAGTTCATCCCTCACCACTCGATCGTAAGCCTTTTTCAGGTCAATCCTTTATTGCAGAAAACCTTCTGGTGTTTACTTAAGATTTTCTCTGAAATGCACCTTAAGGAAAAGACTTGATCCGTACATCCCATTCCTTTTCTAAATCCCGCTTCCACATCCCAAATCTTACTGTCCGTTTCAGAGATCCCTCTTTCAATCAGTATCTTTGCATACAATTTGCCAACAACACTCAGGAGGCTTATACCGCGATAATTTTTGCATTCCTGCTGTGACCCTTTTCCCTTGTACAGTGGCACAATTACGGGTCACCTGGTACACGACCGGACCGCCAACATTTATTGAAAAGTAGGTACGGCAGGCTTGCGGTGACGCCTTCGCCTACCTTGAGCATTTCAGCAGATATCCTGTCATACCCCGCAGCTTTACCCGTTTTCATACTTTTCATTGCATACCGTATCTCTTCCATACTTATATTACTTTCACTATTATCTTCCTCATTCGCTACTATATTCCTAGTTTCACTTTCTCCTCGTTCAAACAAATTCTCAAAATACATCTTCCACTGAATCCAAAACTTCCCTATGCTCACTTATAATATTTCCATTTACATCCCTTATCACACCAACTTTCGAGTCTCCAGCTTTGCCTCGGGCTGTTCTAACCAAGTGCCAGAATAATTTGATATTGGCCCGAAAATGCTGAGAAAACTTTCTATCAACTTTATCCTTACATTCTTCTTTCTTTCTTCTCACTGTCTCTTTTACTTTATATTTCAACCTGTCATACTTTTCTTTTACTATTCTCTCATTGACAGTCACACTACCTTGTATCCTTTTGTTGGATCTTATGGCCAGCAAGTCCATCCATGCTTTGCGCTTTTCCGCGACCACGCTACTTACTTCCTGATCCCACCATTCATTACATGTCTTCTTAACATGCTTCCTCTTGCTTACGCCACATACTTGTGTAGCTGTCTCTATTACTCCATTCTTAAACTCTTTCCAAAATTCTTCTATCTCGCAATCATCTTCCTCAAACAATTCCTTAAATCTTTCTTCCAATTCCTCTTTATACTGACTACGTACATCCTCTTCTTCAAATCTTTCAACTTTCACTCTTTCTATGGCAGGTGAGTGTATGCGAGGACGATGGCGCCATTTTGTGGTTAGACCCGCTATGCGGCTAACAACCAAAAAGTGGTCAGTACCCACGTTTAAGCCTCGGTACACTCTAGTATCTTTCACTTTTGCTTTCAATCGTTCGTCTATCACAACAAAATCTATCATACTTCGGTCTGTCTGCCTTTGCCATGTATACATATGAAACATCTTGTGACTAAACAGAGTGTTTGTCACCACAAACTTTCTCTCCATACATATATCCAGTAAACTTTCGCCATTTTCATTCACCCTCTCGTCACCAAATCGCCCTAGAACCCTTTCATAGCCATCACGACACACACCTACCCAGCCATTAAAGTCGCCTAACATGATTATCCTTTCATTATTCTCACACTTAGCAAGCACATCTCTTACATTATCCCAGAATTCCTGTCTTACATTTGACGGTTTGGACATGTCTTGAGCATAAACAGACATAACAAAGACTTTAGTTAAGCCGAGTTTTAGTCGCACCCAAATAAGCCTGAAGTTAACAAATGCATATTATTTCACACACTCACTCATCCTATCTGATAGAATCATTCCAACTCCTTGGCTAGCTCTCTCAGAATCAACAACTCCAGACCAATATGCACTATATCGGCCGTGAGTAGTTGTTAAACAACCTTTCTTCTTACTTTCACTCACTGCTAGAATATCAATTTCCCTTACATCCATCATATCACACAATTCATCAATCTTACCATCCACTCCTCCACAAACATTCACCGTTGCAAACAGGCATTCCCTAGGCCTCCTTTTGCCTCTGTTTGATGGGGAGACAAAACGTGACGTGTGGCAAAGCGCGTCGCCGTTGGGAATTTCGCCCCCCCAGATACGATGGGGCAGTCTGAGCGAAGATGCTCAGAGAGGAATTCTCCGGTAGGTCCGGTACCCATCTGGGGTAAAGTAATATTTAATCCCCTAAAACTCATACTGCCATCTTCTCCACCTGTGCTTCGGATTGGGAAGGGAAAGGAATTTAGGACAGGCTAGGGGAGTGTTACAGGAGGTTGGTATTTGGAAAGGAAGTCAAAGGTAACAATCCTCTCTTAGTGCTCCTCATATACTCTCCAAGCAACATAATTAAGACGTATCAGTGTAGGAGCACAGCGCCGTGTAATGTAGGTTCGATCCCCACACGAGACAACACTTTGTGTGATCCACAATTTGTTCCTTCGAGTCTGGTTGTACTTTGTGTCCGATCGAATAATTGTAAAGTCCTTCGCGACATTACATAGAATTAGAATAATCTAAGTGTTAGAGTCGTACTTTATGAAAAAGGATTTCGAATTCAGGTAACGAATCTTATTTCGTGTAAATCAGATGACAAATAAAGTATAAGTACACACATATTAAGACGTATAAGTTCTATGTACGGCTCAGGCAAAGCTCCAGACTATTTTAGCTTTGTATTAAATTAAAATTTATTATTTTAAGTAGGTCTGGCAACCCGCACTTGGTCAGCATGGTGGACTATGGCTTACCTTTCTCATAGTGAGAAGAGGCCTGGCAGTGGGACAGTATAAAGGGGTGATGATTTCAAGTAGAATTTAGATTAAATGTTTAGTGGCAAGCAATACTAATCAGTCTGACCATGTTCGCGAGTTGCCTACTTTAAAAGGACGTAAGTGGATGCTCCTGTTTCACCATATTTGCTTTGGGAGGCTTACCAAATGAACATCATTTACCGCTTGAGTATGATATCAATTGTTACTAAAAATTTTGCTAGTAGATATCTCACAATGTGAAACCGTTGCAGCTTCTTACAAAATAAAGTGTACAACCATTATATTTGATTGAAAAGAGTGGCCATGAGTTTGCTTGCCCGTTCTTTCTCGTGGTTCTACATTGCATTGCGAACGTGGCAGTAAATGTTAATGTAGAATCATTAAGTAATTAACTTCAATTTTGACGTTCATAAGCGTCACTTTGTGGCCTAGATGAATAAATGATTTTGACTTTGACTTGAGTATTTAGGACATCGAATTTTTTAGTTTATTTTATTTTTGAGAGTCAAGTGAGCAAGGGATTTTTATAAAACAATAAAATTTTCATTTCTCGCATTCATAATTGAAGAAAGTTTAAAAATACTTTTATTTGTCTACAACCCCATTTTTTTACTTTTTTATGATTAGTAATGACTGCACTCACATGACCTCTGACCAATGTATGTCCAAGTGTAGTGTGTACTACTCATACATATTGCTAGATGCTTCGAGTCTATTAAACTCAACGCTGGGCAATATGGATATTGGGTAAAACAGTATTTGAATGGGTATATGAAAACGTTTTAATGGATCTTAGCTGTTTATTTGTATATATATTTTTTTAAATAATTATTGACACCTTGCAAAAGACTCAATGTATAGTTTTATATGGCTTAACATTCTATCAGTACAAAATCGCCTCAAAGTACTTTACATTTTCGTTCAATATTTTACAAGTCTTACGAGTCTTATCTAACGTTAAAGTTTCGGTAAGTTACCAAAACTGCAACAAATATAACAATGGCAAATAAAAGCACCGACTTAAACAAGGGTGTTCGTTGATTACCAAAAGAAAATAATAGATCGCAAGGAAGAAGCCAAATCAAACATGATGGTGCAAACAGTTAAAGAATTAAAATTCAATTTCATTTTATACATAATGAAACCATGAGTACGCTCTACATTCAGGCTCACACCCACATTCAGGCGCTCCACATATGTAGATTGTATATGAATCTGATTTCTCTGAAATATGATAATACGAAAACCTTAAATTAGTGTTTGGTTCACAGCCAATGATTTTAAACGTTTATGAATCATTAAATCTTTCACGAGTATAGAATTATTATTGAAAATATGTTGCTGCTATTTTGGTTGATAATTGCGATGTAAAATAATATAACATTTGCTATCGAAGACAGTAATTGTTTATTTGATTTTTTATTTGTAACATGAAATTTATCTTACAATAATTGTAGATAATGTTGAGAATGGTTATGTTTTTTCTAAGTCTATAAATCCACAGTTGGTTAAGTGAATAGAATATTAACTGTTGTTGCTCCAGTGACGACTGTTCCTTTTTTAAGACAATTGGCACTCTTTAAATAAATGTACAGAATTTTATGAACATTCAAACAAATAACACTTATACTGGAAACAACATTTTTGCCTTTTAGCGGTTTTCTCAAAATATAAATAAATCATTCACCTTGGTCGCATCATACTTCGCCTTAGCTATGTGTATATGGTGTATAATAAAGCATTATCCAATCTAATATTAGCATTTCTGACATCGTCCTCTTAGCGTTATCCCAGTTTCAATCTGGGGTCCGCTTACTAGTCTAACCGGATTTGGCTGAATATTAGCTTTTCCACAGAGCGAATGCCTGTCTGACCTCTGCAACCCGAAGAGATAGCGATATTCCATGGTTAAGACTAGTGTTAGTTTATTTAGAAGGTACTGACGCCCTGTAACGACTGTCAAAGATCTTCATGACGATCGGGACCGACGGCTTAACGTGTTCTCCGAGGCACGGGACAAGCGATAATTAACAATTCAATACGCACATAACTCGGAAAAGTCATTGGTGCGCGCCATGGATTCGAACCAGATACCCTCTGCGTGACAGTCTGTTGGTATCTCCACTCGGCTATCGCTGCCTATAAGCATTTCTGATATATTGGACTATTTTATAATTTTCGTACAGTAGTATAAATACAAAACATGACGATCATTCTTTTAAATCTACTGACATTGCTCGCCTAATTTTGTAATCACGACAAGGCTTAATCTACACAGACCAAGAATTTGCATATAATTGACTCAATTGAAAATTCCAACTAGTGGATTATGTACTTCTGGCTTTATAAGTCTGTAACATCCCTGGGTACCATGTATCGTTAATTGGATGGGGACCAGGATATTGTATCGACAAATCTGCTGCAGCTAAAAAGATTTCTGAATTCAGACTCTGATTTTGAACAAATGATTTTTCATTTGCATTTTTGGGTGCGTTATAGTGATTTTTTTTTATAGACTCACGCCCTTATCCCCGAAGGGGTAGGCAGAGGTGTTATATTATACCCACAGTTCGCCATTTTTTTTTTTTTAGGTCCAACGTAACAGGGGACGAGCCTATTGCCGTTACGGGGCACATCACCAGACTCCGTGCTGCTACTGAGAATTCGGAAAAACCCAGTAACACTTTTGCCTGACCCGGGAATCGAACCCGGGACCTCCGATCAGCAGTCGCATACGCTATCCACTGGACCACGGAGGCAGTTACAGTGATTTTATTTCTTAATTTGCAATACATTTGTTAGTATCTTGGTATGGTTTTATAGGCGTCCCTATTTACATCCGAAGTATTGTAAGCTCAATGTACCTTCTATGTTCGTATACGTACAGAGGTTTTCACGGAACAAAACCACGCATTGAACGAAATTATGGGGATGTTATCGGTGGCTACTGTAGCTGTGTTTCGGTTAGAATATTCTGTAACAAGACAAGTATTACCACAAAAATCTCTAAATTGTTGACTGCACGATTGGCATAGTGGTTTAAGCGGCTGTCTCGCTTCCTAACACTGCGCCAAGTGATGTAAGTTCGATACCTGCACAAGTTCCAAAAAATTTTGTTTTGAGACATTACTAACATTCAGTCATAGAACACAAAGTATACCCAGACTCGAAACAACAACGTACTTATGACAAAGTGTTGTAGGTTCAATCCCCACGATCGAACCTACAACACTTTGCGCAGAATCAGGAAGCGACGGCTCAGACAAAATGTTGGCTCGTGTGAAAATCTAACCCACGATACGCGGCGCAGTGCCAAGCGGAGGCAACCACTTAAACCCTTTTGCCATCCGTGTGTAGACATGTCCATGAGTATTGTAAGCCGCATTGCCTTAAAATATCCTATGTTTCCCAACATTCAATGACGCGTTCGTTGAACAGTTTTCACAGTTCTCAAGGCTCTCTTATCCTCATGGGCTGTTAGTTTTTAAGACGCTCAGACTAAACTATAACCGCTTGAATATCAATAACTTTACAGTCTATTTCTCACATACTAAGGTGTTGAATAAACTTTGTTGCGATCATACTTTGTTTGTCGCATTATAATATTCAAGATGCACCGTATCGTGTTACAGGGACAGACGATGCAAGATGATGTGTTCCATTATTTTAATTTGTTGTCATAATTTTTTGATATACTGAGTGATGGAAAAATAATGTTCTCTTTGTATGCGAAGTGTGTAGTATTAGTTGTACAAATTGATAAATTTCAATTAAGCGCCATGGTAGGTGTACTACACCATAACCTAAGTAAATGCCTGCGGAAATCCTATAAATACTTATGATTTTTTACCAAGGGGTACAAAAATATGACAACATTTTGATGTCCTGCGGCATGCTGTCAACGGAGTGAGCAGGTCTTATATTTATTAGGTCATCTTTGGTTGACGGCTATCAATTCATTGCCAAGATTTTTGCCATATACCATTTAATGAGTAATGCAGATGCATGCGAATTTTAAAGACACAAGTATCTAAACAATTAATTCTAGCCTCTGGCAAAGACAGTACGAATCCAACAGAAATAATCTAAAACAAAGCTGAGCGTATTTTTACGGATGCATCTTTTATAGTCTTGTTTCAAACGAAGGTGGAGTTTGTATCCCACGCGACGGGTACCCGATGAGGCATAAAATCATCCACATGAGAACTCCGCACCTGATCGACTGCAAAAATGTTGCCTATGCAAAGAACTTACTTTTACAATGGAATAATGTTTCCTTTCTACGTTTTCTAGCTGGTTGTTTGGTTCATTGGGTGAAATGGTGGAATGGACTCTTTTAAATAAGTGTGTTAGTGAATATGTGTTCGATTTGTTTATGTCATGTGTTGTTTTATAAACACTATAAAGATGTGCGCTTAAATCTGTAAAAAGGGTTGCTTTATTTCTAGACTGCAAATATATTGCAGTCTGAATTAGTAGTTATTTTTTATATTCAATAACACCGATATTTATTCATTAGATTGATGATTGATGAGTCTCATGTTGCATACGCTTTTTATACCTAAAATTATAGTATGAAATGAAATACTTCTTTATTTCGTATAAACTTTGCAAGTACTTACGAAACGTCATTAAAAAAAAACATTTCATACAATTATTTTTGTGTGTCGAATTAGAACAGCTCAGTCCCAAGCGTTTTGGTCGTCTTTATATTCCGAATTATTTTGTAATATACTTTTGAACACAATTTCGCTTTTACAATAATTTTGAACTTGTTTATAGATAGGTTTCTTATATTATAAGGGAGCTTGTTATAAAATCGTATACATTGCCCCATAAAACAGCTACTTATTTTGTAAAGACGAGTGCTATGAACTACGAGATTATTCCTGAGTCTTATATTTACAGAATGTATATCAATTTTTTTACTAAATTTGTCAATATTTTTATGTACATATAACAGATTTTCATAAATATATTGTGATACAACAGTTAGAATTTTTATTTCTTTGAATTTTTATCTTAGAGTAACTCTTGGACCGAGGTTATAAATTCCCCTTACAGCTCTTTTCTGCAGAACGAATATTGTATTTAGGTCTGCAGCATTCCCCCAGAGAAGGATCCCATACGACATTAAGCTTTGAAAGTAACTGAAATAAACCATTCTAGCTGTTTCTAAATCTGTGAGGCGTCTAATTGTCTTGACTGTATAAGCTGCAGAACTGAGTTTTCCCGATAGCCTTTCAATATGTGGACCCCATTGTAGTTTGGTGTCGAGCATAATACCTAAAAACATGGTTGTCTCGACGGGCTCAATCCTAGATTCATTAAGTTGCACATTGGTTTCCATTGGTTTCCATTGCTTTCCATTTGTTTAACATTAGGCATAGAGAATTTTAAAAGTTTAGTTTTCTTATTATTAAGTAATAGATTATTTACATTAAACCGATTAACAACTTTCGAGAGTGCATTGTTTACTTCGTCATAATTAATCTGTTGTCTTTTAATGTTAAAAATCAAAGATGTATCATCCGCGAACAACACAATCTCATGATTGTTCTTTACATAATTAGGTAAATCGTTAATAGATATCAAGAATAGAAATGGGCCGAGTATTGAGCCCTGCGGAACGCCCATTTTTAAAGCCAAACCTGGAGATGTCTTACCATTAACTTCGACTTTCTGGATTCTGTTGCCCAAATAAGAAGTCAGAAGATCGAGAGCTTTGTTCCTAATGCCATAGTGATATAATTTCCTAATAAGAGTATCATGATGTACACAATCAAAAGCTTTTGACAAGTCGCAAAATATACCTAACGCATCTTGCGACTTCTCCCAGGCCGCAAAAATACTTTTCAGTAACTCAACTGCCGCGTCAGTAGTTGAACAACCCCTCGTAAATCCGAACTGTTTTTTGTGAAGAAGATTATTTCTATTAAAATGATTAAGCAATTGACTAAGAATTAGTTTCTCAAAAATTTTGCTAAGTGCTAGCAATACAGAAATAGGTCGAAAATTTGAGGGGTCTGATGTGTCACCAGATTTAAATAAAGGTGTTATTTTGATATACTTCATTAAATCAGGAAATGTTCCAGAAGCGACACAGCCATTGAACACTGTGGCTAGATGTGGAGCAATTAAAGTAATAATAGATGAAACAGTCTTAACTGACAATCCCCATAAATCCATAGTCTTTTTCATATTAATAGTTTTAAATTGTTTAAGAACATCTTCAGTAGTTACAGCAGTAAATTCAAAGGCTGTGTCACATTCTGGCACGCAGTCGTTAAGTAGCATTTCAGCAGACATGGAAGATGACTTGAGTGACGCTGTAGTTATAATGGGTACTAACACACACAAATTCTGTATGACTTAAATTGTAAGATTTAAAAAGATTTAAGAAATTAATTGATAAAGAACTTTTCTCTAAAATGTTAATATTAAAGTCACCACAAACAGCAACCGTTTTATAGCAATTATTAACTTTGCTTAGGGCATCCTCCACAATAATTATAAAGACATAAAGACATAAAGACATATTTATTTCTGCATTTTGGTTGTTTACAACACTTATACATGTCGAAACCCTATTCTAGATGATGCCGGCTTTTCCTAGCTAAATGACTTCTTGAGAAGAAAGGCCGAAACAAACTCAGAGTCATTTTTTTTTTGTCACTTCAATTTCTTTAGTCTTTTCTTCATCTTTTAAAGTCCAGACAAAAAAGGGTTTAGTATGCAAGTACAATGCAGGAAATTATCTGACGCTTTTGACTGACTCGGCCCACTGATGGCCCGCATTCAACAGCAATCGTACGGCTCAACCTTAATTGAGGGAGCCAGCACGATCTGTATCACTATGCCTCCACGCCATCAGAAGGTGTATGCATAAGCATGTCAGCCTAAGCCATCAGACAGGTTGCCACAACTATTTGTTTATATGTTTAATAATGCCCACATCGTACTCACAACTTTACATGCTAATACACAGTAAAATACATGTTGCAAACAATAAGTTAAAAGTAATAAAAAATTAAACAATAAAATGTCATATATTTAAAATGTCAGAAAATATTATTAAATGTCAGAAAATATTGTTGAATGTCAATTTATGAATAATAATAAATAAAATAATCAAAAGAAAATAAATAAAATAACAATGTCAAATCAAACAATGTCAAAACAAAATAAATAAAATTACAAATGTCAAATTAAAAATGTCAAAATGTAAAAATATAAGTATTACAAATGTAAATAAAAATATCATGTCACTAATTTCAAAATTCATAATTTTTAAACTCAATTCCAGGCATTTTTGTCTGCTAAATAATCTTTAACTGTGTAATAAGCTTTTGAACACAAGCTCTGTTTAATAAATACTTTGAATTTATTAATACTTAGTTCCTGAATATTGCCTGGAATTTTGTTGTAAAAACGTATGCTTTGACACTTGTATGAGTTACTTATGTTTTGTAGTCTAGTTGAAGGTAGAACGAGTTTGTTTTTATTTCGTGTATTTAAATTATGAATCTCGCTGAATTTAGAAAACATAATTATATTTTTTCTGACATATAACAAGTTCTCATAAATGTATTGAGATGCGACAGTCATTATCTTAATTTCGTTAAATTTTTCCCTCAGTGAATGCCTTGAACCAAGACTGTAGATTGCACGAATAGCCCGCTTCTGCAGTACAAACACAGTTTGAATGTCAGCTGCGTTGCCCCATAATAAAATGCCATATGACATTATGCTGTGGAAATAACTAAAATATACTAATCTGGCCGTATCTATATCAGTTAACTGACGAATTTTGTAAACCGCGTATGCTGCAGAGCTAAGTCTATTCGACAACTGACCTATATGTGGGCCCCACTGTAGCTTAGAATCTAAGGTTATGCCTAAGAATACGGTGTTATCTATAAGATCCAACTCTTCTCCATTCAAACATATGTTAGGTTTAACTTGTTTTACATTCGGTCTTGAAAATCGTATACATTTTGTTTTTCTTTCATTTAACAGTCAATTATTAGCTGTAAACCATTGAACTACTTCAGAGAGAGCGTTATTTACATCGTCATTATTTGATTGTTGTCGTCTTAGTTTAAAAATAAGTGATGTATCATCAGCAAATAACACTATCTCTTCATTATTTCGCATAATGTATGGCAAATCATTAATATATACAAGGAAAAGGAATGGACCAAGAATTGAACCTTGCGGCACTCCCATTGTGACCACTGAACCCATAAAAACTTTTCCATTTACCTCAACTCTCTGTATCCTATTACTCAAATATGATGTTAGGAGATCCAAAGCAGTGTTCTTAACTCCATAGTAATGTAATTTCCTGATCAATGTTTCATGAAACACGCAATCAAAAGCCTTAGATAAGTCACAAAAGACTCCCAAAGCATCATGCGACTCCTCCCAGGCATCAAAAATACTATCTAAAAGCTCAACTCCAGCATCGGTAGTTGAGCGACCCCTAGTAAAACCAAATTGTTTTTCATGTAACAGCTTATTGTTATTAAAATGAATTTGAAGCTGACCTAGAATTAATTTTTCAAAAATTTTACTAAACGTGGGTAGCACAGATATTGGCCTATAATTTGTGGGGTCAGATGTGCTACCTGATTTAAATAAAGGAATTACTTTACTACTTTTCATTTGATCAGGAAACACACCACAGTCAATGCATCTATTGAAAATCATTGCCAGTTCCGGTGCTACTGTGTTGATTATATATTTCGTAATCACAACAGAACTGCCCCAAAGATCACTAGTCTTCTTCAAATTAAGGGTATTAAAAGTTTTTACAATATCTCTGTCAGTGACATAACTAAAACTAAATTCAATGTAACACCTATTGACATTTTGTTTCAATAGAGATTCGGCGTCATTAGGGGACGAGTTGAGGGATTTAGTGGTTGAGACTGGAATGTCTGTGAAGAAATTTTCAAATGCTGTGGCAACCTCAAAATCTGACTTTAATATCTTTTTATTTAATTGAAGAGTGTAATCGTTACTTTTAATTTTGACTTTTCCAGTCTCATTGTTTATAATATCCCACGTTGCTTTTATTTTATTGTCACTGTTTTTAATTTTTGATTTTAAATAAAGTGTCTTAGCTTCACGACAAATCTTTTTAAATAACTTGGAATAATTTCTTACATATTGACAAAATTGTTCATCATTTTTATTAATTACTTTCTGTTCATATAATTCGTAAAGCTTATTTCTACTTTTATAAATTCCAGTGGTTGCCCATTCACTGAAGGATGTAATACCAGCAACTGAGATCCTCTTAGGGATAAAGATAGAATTGAATATAGTACAGTACATGTCAAAGAAAGAATTGTACAACTTATTAGGATCGTTATTATAGCATAAGTATGGTAATGTACTTGTGAGTTTATCCTTAAGTCCCTCCAGAAGACGCAAAGTTTTTGGCACCACACTCAATTCCTTTCTACCTACTTTTTTAGACTGCATAGCAAATGTTATAGATTGTCCACAATGATCTGATGTTAATTTGTTAATTATTTGCTTTCTAACTGGTACAATATCTGTAAATATATTGTCTATACAAGTAGATGTCGTGGAAGTTATCCTGGTGGGTTCCAAAAATAAGCATGCAAGATTATATGACTTGAACAAATTCTTAATTTTGTGGCAATTCAGGGAATCTTCTAGTAAATTAATATTTAAATCGCCACCTACTATTATAGATTTATTTTGATGGCATAGCTTCCGTAACACATCATCCATGACACTTTCAAAGTTATCATAGCAGGATGATGGTGGCCTATACACACTCAAAACAAGAAGTTGGTCCAACTCCACACAGGCTATTTCAACTGTCCGTTCAACAGAAAAACTAACAATGTCACTACGATTCTTAAATTTAAGCAGCTTGTTAACTAAAATCAACGATCCACCATGTATTGCATTTTGTCTGCTGAACGAACTACCAACTAGATTGTTATTAAACTTGCACATGAACTGGTGATCTTTAAGCCAATGTTCTGTTATACACAAAATATCGACGCATTCACCGTTCATGAACAACTCCACTTCTAAATCTTTATTTGACATACCTTGTATATTTTGATGTACCAGTTTTAATACTTGTGAATTTCTAAATGAATTATTAGTTGGATTGGGCTTATTCGTACATACCAGCCCATTATTAATGAAAGTGTCATTGCAAGAGGTATTCTCTATTGTCGAATTATTTAATTTAAATTAATAGAAATGTCAGACTGTGTAGCCAAAATACTGGCTGAATCATTATAAATGTCATTTTGTTGCTGTATAGGGGCAACACGTTTATTAGCCAAATTCTTGGCTGAAATGTCAATACAAAATGCTAGCGACTCAGCTAGTTGTCTTTTATAATAAGAATTCAGATAACAAATATCTTGCGTCAAATGTAAAGCTTTACTAACATAATTGTTAGAGTCAAAAACATGAAATTGATCGTTATTGTATGACCAACTACACAAATTTATATTAAGACTATGTCTAATATTATTTTCTTTCTGTGGCAACCCTTTACTGAAAGGTAAAGTGAGCATAATAATTTGATTTAAATTTAATTCACATAATTTACTGTAATAATAGAATAAAAGTCTTTTATTTAAAGATCCTCTTTTACCAAGTAGGATCAATAAAGTTGTATCCTGGTCAAAATTGAAGTTTATAATTTTATCCAAAATAGCAATGGAACTTAACCCAGGCAAACAGTAGTTCATCACTAACCCAACACTATATGTGTTCGCCAACAACTGACCCATACCTTTTCCAATCTCGTCACTAAATATTATCACTTTATTTTTATTTTGTAATATAGTTTTACTGTCTAGTTTGTTATTTTTTAATTTATTTAGAGTGTGTTTAATATTTGAATTTGTATTGTTTAAAGAACTATTTGGCAAAACCGGGTCACATGTGGGCAATGAGCAAGCTGGCGAGTGAACGGGATGTCATTGTTCAATGGTATTGAGCATTTGTTACTATTTGATGCCACCAACTCATTCATTGCCAATATGTACTCTTTCATTTGTAGTTCAGAGCTTTTATATTTATTTGTCATTGATGCTAATGTGTCACTAAGATTATTTAAGTCTACCTGCAAATTATTTATTTCTAATTTATGTTTCAAATTATTTTGGTGATATTTCTGTGTGTATATTTTTAATTTTTCAAGAGCAAGTAATCTTTCCCTATTTAACTTAACATTTTTTATGAAAAATTTTTGTCTGTGAACAAATTTTTGGGTCTTTTTTATGAATTTGTTTATTTTGACATATTTCTTAATTCTATTCCTACTACCCCTAATCAATTTTATTGAATTATTTGATTCTTTGCACACTGAGAGACTATTTGGAAATGATGCTTTAGAATGATTTATATCAGTAATCATGCTTGGAGCATGAACCACCAGCTCATCGAATAGACTTTGATTTGCCGTTGTAGTGATTTGATCTTGGGTGAATTCTAGATGAGTTATTCTACTGTTTGCCTCGTGTAACTGTTTGTCTAAGAACTGTATACGGTCAAGTGCTTGTTCATACTGCAAGCTACACTCGGCAAACCCGTCCACAATGAGCTGGAGTCCATCCCGAGCACTCATGGCATCAGAGAATTGAGTATGTAGCTGAGCCATTTCACATTTTAATATCTTATTTTTTTCCAGTAAGTTTAACATTTCTTTCTCGTTATCTTCTCTTTCCTCTATCAGTTTGTTACACAACTCCTTAGAGGTCTTTAATTCAATTAAAGCCAGTTGGAGTTTAGACTCTTCCTGTCGAGCCAAAGCTTTACGAGTCATAATCATAGTGAAAAGAGAGAAATACAAGTACAAAGGAAGTTTTGTTCAAAAGTAAAGGAGAAGATTGAAATACGTAGTAATAGTAGAGTTTAAAGTTAATATTATTGTAAGAAAGAACAGCTGATCTCGTTGAAAGTTGTGCAACCAACTAACAAGGTTTAGGTTATGTTTATGTATATTTAGGTTTATAACACACTTTATTTAAAAAAAAGAATACAGCTACCGACAATATTTATTAATTATTTCACAAACTATTACTTAAATTACTTAATCACTTTCAAACTAAATTATAAATGTACAAAAGCTATTTTGACAATGCTAGTGAACGTCCGTCCGATCCGAGGGCTTGCAAGAGAATGCGCCCGTCGTCCTAACCGTCGCAGCTGTGCTCGTGCCCCCTCCAGTCGTACCATCCGATCACGCCATCATCGCGTCAGTAGTGACGTCAGAGCAGAGCCACGCCTTCTAGGATTAGTTACCCGCTAATTCGGCCTCTCCTGACAAAGGTGCGTCCTCGCCCGCTTCATCGGTATGGCGTGATGTCGATGGTTGTAGACTGGCGTCATTTTGGCACCTTGTTTGTTCAGTATGGACTTCAACACGCTGCTGCACATCTGAATTACCTTGAGTGCCAGTGCATAGTAAACCATCTTGACTTTCGTATTCCTCACCTAGAAGCAGTTATATTGTTTGCATTAGAAACAGTTCATTAATTTAGTAGTCGACGGTAAAGAACCATCAAATTGTGTTAGGCAGATTAATATGGTACAGAGCCCTCGGGATGTACAGATCAAAAGACGCAGAGCCCTCAGGATGCGTTAACAAAGTGCAGAGCCCTCGGGATGCACACAACAATACGCAGAGCCCTCGGGATGCGTTAACAAAGTGCAGAGCCCTCGGGATGCACACAACAATACGCAGAGCCCTCGAGATGCGTTAACAAAGTGCAGAGCCCTCGGGATGCACACAACAATACGCAGAGCCCTCGGGATGCGTTAACAAAGTGCAGAGCCCTCGGGATGCACACAATAACGTATATATGTACACAAAACGAACATCACAACATACTCACAGTCAAAGAATGCCATGCATACATCAGGGGTCCATTCCCCTCGCCAAGGTATCATGTATTCTGCTGCAGCTTGTGTAGTCTTGCCATATGAACCAGAGACCAACTTGAGCTTATAACGGCCACACGGTAATATCTCTGTAACCGTGTAGGGCCCGCGCATGCCAGAGTCTAGCTTGCCGGTAGACTGGCTGGTTTTGCGGACAAAAACCAAATCATGGAGCTGGTATGACTTGGGCGCTTTGCGACGCTCGTTGGTACGAGCATCTTGCTGAGCGCGGTTCTTGTCCAGCAGCTCGCTTGCACGCTGCCGCACCAGCTCCCGCAGGGCCTCTCGGTTAGGACTCGTTGCTTCTACAGCAACATCACGCACCACGGATCGTATGACGGGCGTTGCACCATCACTGCCAATTAACAAATTTAAAGGAGAATAATTAGTGGTTTTCTGTTTAGTAATGTTCAGGTTGAGCTGTAATTTCCAAATAATGTCAGACCAATTCTCTTGTCGAAAGTTTGTTTCTACTCTAATCATATTCAGAACCGTACGACAATACCGCTCAACCTGCCCGTTACTTTGATGCATCTCTGGTGTAATAAAATGAATAGAGCAACCCAAGTCTCTTATCCAACTTGTAAACATAGTGCTCTCGTACATGCGTCCTCGGTCTGCCACAACAATCCTGGGAGTACCGAATAAGGACAGTGCGTTTTCAAATACTCTTTTTAATTCGTTAGCGTCTTGTCGATAGATGGGATACAAAAGGCAGTATTTTGTAAACGCATCTATGATTAAGACAACAAACTTGTAACCCTTTGAGTCTGGAAGAGGCCCCAACGCATCTGTATGGACCGTGTCAAACGGGGTACTCGGTTTTTCCCAAGACTGGATTGGTTGTAAGGGTTGTCGCGGCATTTTTTTATGGGCTAAGCAAATGATACAATGTTGAATGTATTTACGAACAAATTGTCTAAGTCCAGGGAACCAGAAGTGTTTGAGTATGAGATCAATAGTTTTTTCTACTCCAATATGTTGGTGCTCATCGTGAAATATTCGCATTAAGCTCAAACGGTGACCTTTCGGGATGAAACACAAGAAACGAGATTGTTCTCCAGTAATGTCGAGCTTGTAATAGAGAATATCGTTTCTTTTAACGTACCGATTCCCATCAAGTTCACCATCATGAAGCTTCTGCAAGAGGGTTTGGACTTCTTCGTCAGCGGCCTGTGCCATCTGAGCCCAGTTGTGAGGTTTTCTTACCTCGCATATATTAACTGCATTCCGACTAAGATAGTCTGCATGAGATAGCACAGACCCCTTACGATATTCCAACTCAAAATCGTAATCTTGCAAGAACATCCACCACCGAGCCACTCTCGGTAGTAGATCCTTCTTACGTTGCGTGAGTTTCAAGGCATTACAATCTGTGACAACCTTGAACTTGTTACCAATTAGATAGTGTCTAAAATGTTGTAATGCCTTGACAACTGCCAAGGTCTCCAATTCATAGGAGTGATAGCGAGGCTCCGCACCCTGAGTGACCCTGCTAAAATATGCAACAGGTTTCTTATGTCCCTGAGCACTTATTTGAAATAGAATTGCGCCATAACCCCGCGAAGATGCATCGGTGTGAACCTCTGTGGGCAATGACGGATCATAGATGGACAACACTGGCTCATTTGTTAATCGATAAATAATATCATTACGAACCTGTTCGTGTTCGTCAGTCCAACAGAACTGCACACCTTTGCGTAGCAAGTTGGCTATACATGCTGTCATCAAGGAGTAATTTGGAATATATCTCCTGAAATAGCCTGCGAGACCAAGAAATTGTCTAACCTCCTTCACATTGCTGGGTACTCGAGCCTTGACTAGTGCCTCGATTTTATACGCGCTTGGCTTTACCTGACCACGGCTAATAGTGCGTCCTAAATATTCAACTTCTTTGGTAAGAAAAGTACACTTTTTAAGGTTAATCGAAAAGCCAGCAGTAGTCAAAGTCCGTAATACCTCCCGGAGTGTGTGTAGACCTTCCTCAGTCGTGGAACTTGGGATTAAAACATCATCGATGTATACAAGTGCTCGACCAGATTCGATAAAGGACCGAAGAGTATTGGTTATTATACGTTGGTACACGACAGGCGCGTTCGCAAGCCCATAAGGCATCTTTAGATATTCATAATGGCCTTCGGGCGTTACGAAACCTGTGCGGTGGATGGATTCGCTATCCATTTTAATTTGCAAAAACCCTGTGGCCATATCAAGGCTTGTGAAATATGTGGCCTTACCCAAACGGTCAATATGATCTTCAATAAGGGGAAGGGGGTACCGATCTTTCACGGTGTTTGCGTTTAATGCACGAAAATCGACACACATCCTGTCGGTACCGTCTTTCTTCTTCACCAAAAGAATGGGGCTAGAAAACTCCGACTCAGACTCCCTTATTATTCCTTTGTCAAGTAAGTCCTTAATAATGTCCCTAACGCGCATCTTTTCATGATGAGACATTTTATAGGGCCTATATACTACGGGTGTTTCATTGTGTAATTTTATGTGCATGGAGCCGGTGGTAACAGTAGTAGTCGCCGTACCAGATACTAAGAAATTCGAAAACTCATTAATTATGGAAAATAGGCGTTCTTTATCGCTGCCAATAAGAGGCGTATTAATATTACACTCATGCACATTCAATTCCACATTAAAAACCCTATTCGACCGTGTAAGGCGTTGAGTGCCTCGTGAACGAGTATATACTACACCGTCCCGATTTAGCACATCAGTACCTAATATAACAGGCGTGTTCAAATACCGATCAGGGACCACATGAAAGTCGACTTCAAGTGTAATCTCAGGAAATTCCACAGTCAATGTTGTGAAAAAGCTAGATTCTATATCCTGGTTACCTATACCACGTAGTGTACAAAAAGAAGGCTTTTGAGTACACTGAAAATGCTTGACTATCGCCTCTGAAACTAAGGAAACCTGAGAACCACTATCTATAAGTATATCTACAGGCACTCCTTGAATCACTGCAGTGGCAATATCATTGCACCTGTATTCATTAATAATCTCCTGACAAAAATTTACATTCGACTTAGTGCCCGATTCAGCTCGCCGTTTCGTAAAACAGTCCTCAACCTTATGACCGACTTTTTTACAATAGGTACACGGCGTTGGCTTAGGTACAAAACTATTTGAAACAGAAGAACTAGGAGACGAATGGCTTTTATTATTTTCATTAGATACCCTCATACGTTTCGTGCAGTCACACTGCTTATGCCCAAATGAACCACATGAAAAACATTTAACTTTTGATCTATAATCAGAATATTCTCGTTTACGCAAATTATTACTACTATGAGAACTGCCACTCGTGCGCAACTTAGAAGTGGGTTTAACATATATCGACAAAAAACTGACTATATCCTTGGGTAGTAAATTTGCGTTCATAGCAGCCGATCTAATTTGTGGGTCGGTGATGCCGCGAATTACTATAGCAGATATTAATTCCTCACTCAATCCGTTTACTATACTCAATCGTAATAAAGAACGCCTAGCATATTCCGCGTAAGTCGGGTAGTTGGCAGAGTCAGTATTCATAACATCGAATAAAATATTCGCTATATCTATTCTACGTGGGCACAACGATTCAAATTCACGCTTAAAGTTTGTCCAAGAGCGATCATTAGTTGTCCACTCATTAAGCCAAACACGGGCATCACCCACTAAACAATTACCGATACGCGCCAAACACTCGCGGTCGTCCCACCGATTAATGTCACGCGCATGGTCGACTTCACTGCACCACACATTAAAATCATGCAAGGATGGATCAAACTTCGAGATATAGATATGGTTAGATCTTACCGGGTTTAGGGCCTTGATGATGGTCACCAACTTATCCGTTACCTCGTTCACAACGACGTCGCTACCCGATGATGACCGCGGCTCGAGGTGGTTCGCTACGCCAGGTGCGTCGTTAGGTGGCATCGGCGTCGAATCACCCAACTCGCAGCGGGTGTAGGGTACTGGCGGTGGTGGCGGCGTATGGGACCGCACCGACGAGGCCGCCTCGCCGCCGTGAGACCTCGACCTTTCTTCCTCCAACGCGTTAATTCGAGACAACAATGCTTCAAGTTTTTGTTCGAGTCCCGAAACGGAGGAACGTCCACGAGATTTACTTTTACTATTACCGTCTTTCGACATAATGTTTAATTACGTGAGAATTAAATTAAACACAAAAACTAAGATTTAAAAACTGTCAGGAATAGCAACAGAACGTGGTAGGATCCCACTTCTGAATTTAGGTTTATAACACACTTTATTTAAAAAAAAGAATACAGCTACCGACAATATTTATTAATTATTTCACAAACTATTACTTAAATTACTTAATCACTTTCAAACTAAATTATAAATGTACAAAAGCTATTTTGACAATGCTAGTGAACGTCCGTCCGATCCGAGGGCTTGCAAGAGAATGCGCCCGTCGTCCTAACCGTCGCAGCTGTGCTCGTGCCCCCTCCAGTCGTACCATCCGATCACGCCATCATCGCGTCAGTAGTGACGTCAGAGCAGAGCCACGCCTTCTAGGATTAGTTACCCGCTAATTGTATTTTTACTATTTATAGGTGGTTATTTAAGAACTTGATAGAACTTTTTATTCGGAAATATACTAATTAAAACTATTTTATACGTATAAGTCGATTTTAGATAGTAGTTACAATGTTATACCTGTTTGTAGAATGACAATGCAAATTTAGCCGGTAGATTGGTTGTCAAAAAAGAAATCACATTAAACTCACCTTATTTTCACAGAAAACACTAATACTTTTATAGATTATTACAAATAACACATTTATTAAGTAATTAACTTGTAATATGCTTTAATTATTTGATTATTTTATATTTTTATTTGTAAAAAATACGGGACAAGGTCGGATCAGCTGTTAACCTCAGTGTTGCCACCTAAATATCCTCTTATAAAACTTTCAAAAGGCGCACATGGAGGCTTGTATACACTCATAACGATGAACTGCTCAAAAATCGACACATGATATCTCTATAACTCGCTCAACAGAGAGGCTCACAATATCAGATCGTTCCTTAAATTTTAAAAGTTTATTTATTATAATTAATGAGCCACCTCGAATAAAGTTTTCTCTGCTGAATGAGCTTGCAACCTGGTGGTTATTGAAATTGAATAGGAACTGGTGGCTTTTTAGCCAACGTTCTGTAATACATAAAATGTCAATATTGTTACAGTTCATAAACAATTCCAATTATAACTCCTTACTCATCAAGCTTTGTATATTCTGATGCACCAGGTTAATACAATTCTTTACATTATTTTTTTTAACAATATGTGGTTGATGAAAGTGTGCTTTTCTTACTTATAGTAGGTGTGGTATTAAAAAAAAGTAACTAATGTCTTATCAAAGTTATTGCCAGAGATTGACTCTATTGTCTCATTAATTAATTTAAAGAATTTGGAACGGATTCCAAACTACTAATTAATGTTCTAATTAGACTGCTCAATAAAAGCAGAGTTATTAGCCAAATTGTTGGCTGTGTTATTAATATAATATGCTAGCGATAATGCTATATTATGTACATTTAAATACATGTAAAATGTATTTAAATGTACAGCTACATTTTAGTAGTTAAACATAACCTCTGACGTGCACGATACACGAAGAAGGTAATGTCATAATAATAGTAATAATAATAAATCATCTTTATTGTACACCAAAATAATTTTAAGATTAAATATAAACATAAATGTAGAAATTTAAAGAAGTGTTACAAATGGCGGCCTTATCGCTATTTAGCAATGTCTTACAGGTAACCTTAGAATGGACAAGAAAAGCACGGAAGAAAGAAAGAAGGGTAGTTTGGCGTTGTAGATGATTTTTATACAATAATAAACAGATAGCAAATATAATATACACATACATATTATACTAGTGTACAAAAAATACATACATATAGTCACCAAGTACATACACTATATAAATAACTATATACATAAAAATAATTCTAAAATACATAAATACTAATAATATATACTAATAATATGAATACTTAAATAAATGAAAGAAGAAGGAAATAAAATAAGACAGTCTTACTAGAATATCAAGGTTAAAGAGATAAGTAGTAATCTTTTAGCATATTTTTAAATGATGTAATAGTTTGAGCTTGTTTGATGGATAACGGCAGTGCATTCCACAAGCGTACAGCTTGGACTGTGAACGAAAGATCGTAAAATCTGCTCGACTGCATTGGGATAGCCAGTCTCAAATTCACCGATGACCTCAGAGACCTAGAATGTGTGTCCGTAAGGAATTCGAAGCGTTGTTTTAAATAAGCCCCCTTTTTTAAAACAACGCTTAGTAGTACACAACGCACAAGTAGTACGCAACAGTAGAAGGATTGAAGAGAATATTATAGAGTAAAGAAAGTATGTGAGTATTCCGTCGAAGGCGAATTGGGAGCCACTTGAGCAAATTGCAGAAATTGGAAACATGATAATATTTGCGCAATCCAAATATGAATCTTATACATAAGTTCTGAAGACGCTCAAGCTTATCAAGTGAGATCTAGATAGCTGACATCACCATAGTTAATGATAGGTAAGAGGAGAGAATTTGCCAGCGCAATCTTAGTGGCAATAGGTAGAAAGTTTCGTAGTCTTCGCAAAGTCCCAGCCGCAGAAAATATTTTACGACTAATTTCCCTAATTTGAGGACCCCAGGATAAGGTCTTGTCAATATGAACTCCCAAGTCCTTTACGCAATCACTTACAGGTATAGGTATGCCATTAAATTGAATCTGGGGTAAACAAGTCATGTCAATACGCGAAATCATTCTGGGACTACCCACAACAATAACCTGCGTCTTTGTGGGGTTGATTTGAAGACCAAATCTGAGGCTCTATGCAGCTATTAGCTCTAGATCAGAATTGACGATTCGAAATGCTTCAGTCAACTCATGGACAGGAGCTTGGGTGTAAATTTGAAGATCATCTGCATAAAGGTGATAGGATGACTGAAGTTGATAAGAGATAGAATTAATAAAAATTGAGAAAAGTAAGGGAGATAGAACGAAACCCTGCGGAACGCTGACTGTAGTCCTGCACCACGAAGAGAACGAGTCCTCAATTCGTACACGTTGTCGGCGACCAAACGGGTAACCAATCAATCACAGGTGGAGATATGTTAATTGAGCGTAGAATGCCAAGCAGTACATGGAAATCAACGTTATTAAAAGCATTACCTACTGAAATCAATTAAGCACAGTGTAGTTACTTTACCATTTTCCATGCCCAGCCTGATTTCGTCGGTAATGTTGATCAGTGCCGTGACCGTGCTGTGACCAGGACGGAAACCAGATTGGAGCGGATTAAAGAGAAGGTTTTTGTTAAGGAATGTGGTGAGTTGGATATGGACGAGGCATAATTACAGGGCGCAAACTGCAGTGAAAATTGTGAGCAGATTATCGTGACTCAGGATTTAAACTTTATGGTGTCAAATCAACAACATAAGCACATACCACTTTTGAGGATCCAACTAAGTTGCAGTAAGCAGACATGTTTTTCAGAGTTACCTACTGAACTTCCCATACCATTGTCAGAGATTATTGGATTTCAAGTCAACATACACTAAATATTTGAAAACATTAATTCACAATTCAACACGACCGGAGTGCTAAAACACGGTTTTACTCAAACAAAACATTTTAAAGCTGAAATTATCTGTTGAATTAAAAATTCATCCACACAGCGTCACATGAAGCCCACAAAAGATTTCCGACTTGTACAACTTGGATCTCCCTTGAATCTCGGCGCACTTAACGTAGAAACTTTCCAAAGATATTTTAAAAATATTATATTTCAGAAGGTCGGTGTACCGTGAGCGTTTGATATGGGGGACTTAAATAATATATTGGCCTTCCACAATTTTGGACACTCCGTTTTTGAGCGTCTGGCTTTGTCCCGTTATTTATTGACTGTAAAATAGGATTTAGAGACGTGGATTGAACTGCAGATAGTTTGACGCTCAAATTTTGTACAAAATGAATTATTGTTGGCCACAGTTTAATTTTAGCGGTGCGAGATAGCGGATCCTTTTATGAAGCAACCAGCTCACTGGGCTGGAAGATATTGTGTCTATTTGATCACTGGTCATTTTACACAATTGACGTAGTATTCTGATACAGAGAGAATCTAATATTAAACGGTAAATGTAAATAAATATTCATTTATTTATCATTCATCAATTAAGTTACCGTTCAAATAGTATTTATATTTCCAAAATAATCAGCTTTATTAATGATCATAATTAATAATGTATTACATTAATGTCATTATGATTAACATATTATTTAGAGATGAAATTAACTTCAATTTTGTATTTTAATTTCTGTAACAATATTGATTTATGATTATATGATTGTCGTTGAAATATAATGCTAGTGAGTCTGGTATGCACGACTAAACTAAATGTAGCCTATTAAGTAAGTATAAAACATTTTCCATGTACTATAAGTTGACACTTTTGACTATTGAAGACCACTTGGTGTAGCGGTAGTGTAGTCGACTGCCACGCCGAAGGGCGTGGGTTCGATTCCCGCTCAAGTCAAACATTTGTGTGCGTGAACATGGATGTTTGTCTTGGTCTGGATATTTGTATGTATAACATGTACGTATTTACAAAAAAAAGGATATATGTATGTTTATCCATTGTGTATACCCATAGTACAAGCTTTGCTTAGTTTGGGACTGGATGGTGTTGTGTGAATGTGGTAGAATATTATATTATACATTCGGAGAACTATGCCGGCGACTTTGATTCTGCTCCGTTTGGTTCTGCGAATCTCCTTTTTATTTGATTGGATTAGGAGAAGCAGCTATATACCGTATGTTGCAGTAGAAGAGTGCGAAGAGCGACTTGAAGAGCTTTGGGAGGCCTTGTACACTAGTGGACGTATTTTGCCTGAGGTGATAATAACGATAAGATGACATTAAGACTTGTCAACGAAAACGCGACTAGATTACCGCTAGATTTAACACCAAATAAACCGTGACAAACTCGAAAATATTTGTTACCTATATGTATATTTTTTGTATAGACACTTATATATCCCCGAAGGTGCAGGGAAAGGTACTCGTATAATATTACATGCATATTTCGCCATGTTGAATTTTTGATCCCACATAATAGAGAGTAATAAAATTATATGTTTTATCCAGTCCATTACGTTTAAAATGGTGGTCCACAGTCTCCAAGCAAAAGTCTCACAGCTCAACATTGATCACACTCAGATAATGATGACGAAACCTTCAAGAAGAAACAGGCCAGGCTATAAAAATCTAGATTTGTATCAGGCTTCAGTTGTTGACACTGCATTCATCAAAGAAACTCTTTGATTTAAATACCTGTAGAAACTACACAACATTTTATTGGAATGAGAGCTCTCGGCTATCGTGTGCGTCGTATAAATTTTGTAAAAACTATTCGGCGTTTCTCGAAGGCACTTCACTCTAAAATTGCCAATAGATGCACAAGTGCCACTCACTCTGCTTTGTAAGTAATTTATGGAGATATTCTAGATGGACAGTGTAATTTTGTAACTTATACAGATATTCATTGTTTATTTAGAGTATTTTATTTATGCTTTACTTGATTATAATCACTGATATTTTTCTGTTTAATATTTATAAGGTTTAAAATGTGTCTTAACTTATCAGGTTTCAATCTGGTGTTTTGACGTCCGTTGTTGGAATCTTAATAAAATTACCCGTATCTTTGTAATAACGTTTAGAATAGGAGATTATTAGGAGAAATTATGTAGCTCCAGTTTAAAATGGCAGATCTTGTAGTTATTGCAATTTGTGGGTGGACATTTCGGCTTCCATTCTTCATCCAGCCTTTTCCAGTCCACTGCTGGACAGAAGACAGGATTGTATTATTTGCGTCGCAATGGTATTTTTATTCATTGAAAGGACTTGTCCTACTATTCCAAGCTGGCCATACGGGTTCGCGTATGTATGTTTCATTTTGATGTTTCCATCTCTTCTCAGGATACTATTTGCTTCGTGTATTTTCCTTAGTCGCCTAATATGATACCCACTGGAAAAAAGGCAATAGTGCCACTTTGCTTCTTTTAATCCGTCACCGTAAAGATAAATTATAATGAGAATTTAACATGACACTTCCATCAAATAATTTTCGATTCCACTTAATGTTTCAAAGGAGATCATCGCTATTGTCATATTTTATTAATATCCTTAAATCTTTAATCGCTCGTCTGCTGCATCGCTTTTAAAGGACGCCAATCTCAATTACCAGGGGAAGGACCACGAATGCGTTGAACTGGCGAACTTGCATTGAATAAATTATTAGAGAAATTTATCCCTGTTTTATTACGAGAACTTTTATAAGCGCCTGATTTAAATTTTATACTTTGCGTCTCATAAAACTATGGAGGTTGTACTGACGTTCCAACTCGGGTAGGTACTTCCTGGTTTCTCTTCTCAAAAATTATATATGTTGTAGGAGACATATTACGGTGATTTTCTTTATACTTTAAATCAGAAAGTACATAGAAATATGCCTTAAAATAAGCAGGTGTGTTTAGTGATAGCCCCAAGATCTCTTGAAATTGTCAAATAATTGAAATTATGATGGATTTTGGACACATTTATGATGAGCATGACACGTCAAGCTAATCTATATCTGTTTATGCATGCCTATGCTGTGTAAATTCTATAGACTTGAAATGTTTAGCGACAGTATGTAACAAACTCATTGAAGCTAATATTGCGTTGGCAGTTTTTGTGTACAGAGATGCGATGTAAGAGACTATATTATTTTTAAAAGTTTTAAGTAATTCAGAGTTACTAATTATCATTGGAATGCTTCTTTGTAGTACATGGAGCTTAATTAATTTAGCTTTGCACATCTTCATTTTTTTTTTTTGGTGTCGGGTTGGAACATCCTCATGGAGTCCCTCCGCCCTAGGGGATGGGCGAAGGGGACTGTCAGACTCTTACTGACTAAAAACCAACCCGTGTGCCTCATAGTCCCATGTGTCGGAGGGTCGAGTTTCGCACAAGCATACGTCGCAACCCTCCGACGGGTATTGGCCCGCCAGATGGTCAGTCGGGCCCCGAACAAAACCCCCTTGGCGGCGAATTAAGGTGTTGGGCTGGTGAGGACGGCAACGCAACACCGCATCTACTCTTCCTCTGCGGCCGCACCGCGACGCATCGAATGGTGCGCCCCCATTTGGTCGCGGGAGATAGAGCGCGCGGCAACGCAACACCGACACGCCTCTCCTCCCGCGACCGCGCCCGACTGCGAGGGACAGACAGAACTGTCCCCCGCACCCGCACTGTTGAACGCATCCTGCGCAGGCCCACTGCCAAGCCCACGCGGAGCGTCCACTCCACGGATCCCTCTTAGCTTCACCGCGAGGTTCCAAGCCACGGTTACTGAGCCCCCCCCACCACGACAAGGTGGAGATCCCACGGGGGGGATTTTGCACATCTACTCTAACGCAACTCTACCATTTAATAACACCTACAAATTTATTTCAATTTTGTACAAATTCAAAAGCAAGCTGGTTTCTTTAATAGAAAATTCAAAGTAAATTTTAAGTTTTTAACAAGCAAAATGTTTGAGTATTTAAGCTGTTGTCTATGATGTTTTGCTTTAAAGAGATGAAGATATAGTCTGTGCGGAAAGAGAACAGACTTTTGATTTGAGGGCGCAACAATACGTACTTACCGTATTTTTCATGTTGGCAACATTGTTAATTTATTATAGTGCGACTAAAATCTTGATCTGTTGAGCCTGTGTTACTCAGACAGACAGAAGGGTTTTCAATCGTACGTACATAAGTTAAAAATTACTAACGGTACAAATCTTAATGTTAATTTCAATTTTCGCCACGCCCATTCTCTTTCCGCACAGACTTTAATAAGAAAGCTGATGGGCAAGAATATTGCTTACGAATATTTCTAAGAAAGCTAAGAAAAACATGAAAGCAAATAGGTCTACCTAAGAAAATTTTAATGATTAATATTCACTTTATTGATAGTTCTGAAATTAATCACGAAGACTTGATTGTTAATTGAAATTCAGAATATGTTTATTATCTATTCAGGTTAAAATTAAATTTTCTGTTTGAATTCAGATTATTATGTTTGTCTTTTTAGATTAAACGTCGTTTAAGCCTTTATGTAGTTGACAAACCGTTGAACCTTTATAAAGTACGAATCTCCAATATTACTAAAAGATGTTATTATAAAATGAAAATTCTAACATTTCAAGATATTTAATGAGCAAATACTTACATGTGAAAATTGATTTGCTTCGTATAAAATTTACCTTTTCGTATGTGAGTGTCAAAGTTTATTTTTTATAATATCAGTTCCTTACTCATTCTTGTATAAGTCTGATCTGTTTAAGCTCTCTTATCTGGTGAGACTAGAAAGTGGACTTCATGTTACAAGGCGAAGGTTTTGAATTGTCACCACCGGACAACGATGAAGATGATGTCATTTTATTTAAATAATTTTGTTGTGAAATGTCCCTTTAGTCCACGATCCGGCCTCTTTTATTGTGAAAATTCTTTTTTTTGTATTATAGCAACAAAAGGCCTGGCCCGGCCCGACAGGCTATTTTCTGCCCACTATTAGGAATCTTAGGCCATACACTGTAGAACAGATACCGTCTCGCACGAAACGCTTCGGTACCTCCTATCTTTGCCGAACCATATAGATGTGGTTTTTAAAGCTATTTATTTAAATATGTTAATTTCAATGTAAAACTCATGTAAACGAAAGTTTTATTTGTCTTTACACTTTATCAGTAGGTACAAAATCACCTTTACATTTTCTTTCAATATTTTACAAGTGTAACCAACGTTATAGTTTCGGTAAGTTGCCAAAACTGCAACGTTTATAACAATGGCAAATAAAAGCACCGACTTAAACAAGGTGATTCGTTGATTACCAAAAGAAAATATTG
Source organism: Euclidia mi (assembly GCA_944739405.2). Lineage (NCBI taxonomy): Eukaryota > Metazoa > Arthropoda > Insecta > Lepidoptera > Erebidae > Euclidia > Euclidia mi. The sequence goes on along the minus strand of OX123193.2, from coordinate 64,261,437 downwards.
CAGATCGCAAGGAAGATGTCAAATCAAACATGACAGTGCAAACAATTAAAGAATTCAAATTCAATTTCATCTTCTACATAATGAAAACATGAGTACGCACCATATTGATATTTATGTAGATTGTATATGAACTCAGAACATTTTCTCTTCCGTGTATATGAATCTGATTTTTCTGAAATATGATAATACGAAAACATTAAATTAGTGTTCGGTTCACTGCCAATGATTTGAAACGTTTATGAATCATTAAATCTTTCAAGTGTATACAATTATTATTGAAAATATGTTGCTGCTATTTTGGTTGATAATTGCGGTGAAAAATAATGTAACATTTGATATTGAAGACAGTCATTGGTTATTTGATTTTTTATTTGTAAGATGAAAATTGTCTGAGAGTTGTGCATGGTGTTGTAAAGGTGTTTCAAGTCTGTGAATCTATAATAAGTTGGATGAATAATAGTCTGACTGTCTTCTCTTGAGTGTTGTTTTTATACTTAGTTTTGGCAGTTACCTCCTAACGCTATTGGAATCAATCCATTGAATTTTGTCAACATACCAACAAAAACACCAAAAATTAAAATTAAATTTTTGACAACAGTCAGGGACTTGATGTCATGCGGCCCAGATGGACAATCTTTTTTCCCACAATTAATAATTTATTTGTGGACAAATTATTGACCTTGGTCACATCATACGTAACCTAAGTTCTGTGATATGAGTGTGTATATGGTGTACAATAAAGCGTTATCTAATAAAGTTATATAAGCATTGTTGACATATTGATATTATATTATTATGTATTATCGTTTTTATACCTCTGCCTAACCGTTCGGGGATACAGGCGTGAGTCTATAAAAAAATCATTTTCATACAGTAATATTACATGAAATGTGACGATCATTCATTAAGGTCTCCGACAAAGCTTGCCTAACTTTTTGTCACCACAAAACTTAATCTACTTTTCTACACTGACCAAGAATTTGCATAGAATTGGCTCAATTGACAATTATTCTAACAAGTGGATTATTTACTTCTTCCTAAATAAGTCTGCAAGACCCCTGGGTACCATGTCCCGTTAATTGAATGGGGATCAGGATAGTGTATCGGTAAATCTGCTGCAGCTAAAAATATTTCTGAATTCAAGCTACGATTTTGAACAAATGATTTTTCGTTTGCATTTTGAGGCATGTTTGAGTGATTTTATTTCTTAATTTGCGTATCTTTTGTTAGGATTTTAGTATGGTTTAATATGCGTATGCATATTGCCCCTGTTAACAGCCGAAGTATAGCAAAAGCATTATGTGAAAGCATTATATGTATAAAGGTTTTACCGGAACAAAACCACGCATTGAGCCAAGTAATGGGGATACTGTTATCGGTGGCTACAGTAGCTGTACGTAGCGTGTAGCTTTACCGCCAAATTCTATTCATAGTTTCCTTTCTAGCAAAGTACTTTTATAGATCAGACGCTTTTCCTAGAAAGCTTTTTCAAAAATTATGACGTAAAATGGAAATAGATATCCTTATAAGTTTGTATTGGTCTGGTTTAAAATAATCTGAAAATCGTAGAATAAAAAAACCGCTTTTTGTAGAAAGATACGAAACGAGTTAGTCACTCGTTTCGTATCTTTCTACAAAAAATTCAAAATTGTTAAAGTATCGCGGAACTCATATATTTATGTTTTTAATCATAAATGCCGCAATCTTAACAAATAATCAATCAACGAACACAAAGTACACCCAGGCTCGAAATAAAAAATAATGGATCACTCAATAGGTTGTCTCGTGTGAAAATAATCAAACCCACGATACGCGGCGCAGTGCCAAGCGGAGGCAACCATTTCAACCATAAAGCCATCCGTGTGTATACATGTCTATGAGTACTATAATCAATATTTAATAAAAATATCAAATGATTCCCAACATTCATGGATACGTTCAATAGCTTAAACAGTTCTCAAAACCCTCTTATCCTCATGGGCTGTTAGTTTTTAAGACGATCAGACCGAACTATAACCGCTTGAATTTCAAAACTATATAGTCTATTTCACACATACTAAGGTGTTGAATAAACTTTGTTGCGATCATACTTTGTTTGTCGCATTATAATATTCAAGATGCATCGTATCATGTTACCTTGGGGACAGACGATGCAAGATGATGTGTTCCATTATTTTGTTGTCATAATTTTTCGATATAGTGACAGAAGAGGACATGTTCTCTCTGTATGCCAATTTGTTACTCGTATCAGTTGTGTGAATGGATAAATTACAGTTTTGCACCATAGTATGTGGACTATACTTTCGGTTTGGCTTAAATTTTTAACGTCTGACAATTCTTTACCAGAATTTTTGCCATATAAAATTTAATGAGTAATGCAGATGCATGCGAAATTTTAAAGACATTAGAATCAAAACAATTAATTCTAGCCTCTGGCAAAGACAGTACAAATCCAACAGAAATAATCCAAAGCAAAGCTGAGCGTATTTTTACGGAAGGATCTTTTATAGTCTTGTTTCAAACGAAGGTGGAGTTCGTATCCCGCGCGACGGGCATCCGATGAGGCATAAAATCATCCACATGGGAACTCCGCACCTGATCGACTGCAAAAATGTTGCCTATGCAAAGAACTTACTTTTACAATGGAATAATGTTTCCTTTCTACGTTTTAAGCTGGTTGTTTGGTTGATTGGGTGAGATGGCAAAATGAACTGCTTTAAATAAGTGAATATGTGTTTGAGCAGTGTGAAGTAAATAAAAATATCTATTTGTTTTGTTTACTAACATAAAAAATATGTGCACTAAAATCTATAAATAGGGTTGATTTATTTCGAGAATGCTATATTTAGTTTTGATATTCGGTAACATGTAAATTATTGACGACTGCCTCCGTAGTTCAGTGGATAGCGTATGCGACTGATGATCGGATGTCCCGGGTTCGATTCCCGGGACGGGCAAAAGTGTTACTGGGTTTTTCAAAATTCTCAGTAGCAGCACGGAGTCTGGGGATGTGCCCGGTAACGGCAATAGGTTCGCCCCCTATTACTTGGGACCTAAAAATTAATGGCGAAATGTGGGTGTAATATTACACCTCTGCCTACCCCTTCGGGAATACAGGCGTGAGACTATGAATGATGATGATGATGACGTAAATTATTATTCATTTAGAATGGTGATTGATCACTCTCATGTTTCATTCGCTATTTATACATTAAATTAAAGGTATGTTTAAACCATAGATCAAAGAAGTAATAGATATGTAATGAACCCTCGGCGCGTGCGAACGCAGTATGCTCTACGTCGCATACTCGCAGTCGCGCGCCCGTATGACGCGATCAGTTGCAATTTGAATGCGCACCCGAAACGTACTCAATTTTTTTCAATATGCCTAGCTGTGCAGTGGTTACGTGTCAAAATACGAGCAAAATTCAAACATATGCGAAGAATGGAATCACATACTACATGTAAGAACGACAATTTTACTATTAATTTGCATAAAACAAGAAATTTCAAATAAAATCTGCTTCTACAACGATAACGTACTTACACTAATCATTCGTCACAAAATTGTACTATAACTATTTCCATTGATGGTGTTGTACTGTGAAACTGTCATGTTACACTTATTTAGCGCGCAATGGAATAAACACACATCGATACCGCCGACCAGTGGCGTAGCTAGCTTGGGTGGCATCCGGGGCGGATTTTAGTGGTGTCACCCCATCGCGGGTGTATTGCGACTCATTGCCCTCTCCAAAGCATCTGAGTCCTCCCATGGCTTTTGAATGATTATCTTCATAAATCCTACGATGACCTGGATCAAGCTAGCGATCCAGGGTAGAGCCGACCCTAGACAGGGCCTGTGAGCAAGATCTATGAAGCGCCTTTTTTGTTCTCCTGTTTCGACAATATTTTTTTAGGTATTAAACTGTTGAATGAAAATATTCCTCAGCCTTATATTAGTACCTTATTTCCTAATTAAGTAGAAAGACTCCGCTTGCGATTAGCAATCACGACTAATAAAAAAATATGTCCAATTGTTTAACAATTGGACATATTTTTTTATTAAATTTAAATTTTAAAAATTTAATATTTAAAAGAAACAGTTAATTCATCATCATCCTAAATCCTTTTTAGTCAGATTTGATCCAACCCGATGTGATGTGACACGCGTTGTGTACGGGTTCTGTCACAATTTTTTTATTTCTGCGAGTGAGAAAGTTAATACTTGATGTTTTGGCTTCCTCCGGTGAACAAAACAAAACATTTGAAAATGTGGGTGTAAGGTTCACCCTAAAATGCCACATATCGGTGACCGGCAGCAACGTCACTGGTGCGAAAGCTACGCCTGACATATTTTGGGATTACGTGAAGTTCGCAGTGAGGCGACCATTACCCTAGATTTTAGCCACCCTATGTACTTAGAGACGGACACCAGCTATCCCAAGACGGAGCCGAATTCTTGGTTTATAAAGTCTTCTCTGGCAACGATATAGCAGTTTCCAGTGTGTCGGCAAGAGTATGAACTTGTAAATTGTACAAGTATATGCACCTACTTTGATATACTCGAATGATGAAGTGCAGGAAATGTATTTTGACATTGCTAGAGTCTTACATAACACCGAAAAGGCCCAGTTCAATGTTGTCATGGAGAACTACAACGCCAAAGTGGGAGTGTATATCTACCAATTATAGTGGGATCGCACGGATTTGGTAGGAGAAGTTGACCACATCTGATGGAAATTCGTCACTTCTAGGTCCGAAATACTTGAAGTTCAGAGCATTTACAGTGATCTCCACATGTCAGCAGCGTGCTGTCCTCATCTCTACTCGGAGGATCCCCGAACTACCTTAACGGAACTTCACGGACGAGTTACCAGAAGTCAGCCAAGAGCTTAAACGTGGAAAATTCCCTGTAGAAGTGGAAACAATGTGCAGCTCTAATGTATATTTAAATCTAGCCTCTTCTCGGGGAGTGGCGGATAAAACCCTTTTTAAATGCTATCGACACGTCACTCTCTTGAGCAACGTATTTAAGCTGTTTTCCAGTGTCATCAGTCACCACCAACCGTTTCGCGTCTCGCATGACGAGTTTTAGACCTACAAATAGTCCGGTTCTCGAGGTTGAGGTGTCACCAAAGATGACATTCACATTACGGCAGATTATACATGAGACAGAGTTATACAAGAGTATAATCATCCCCTGTGCTTATATCATTTATGGTCTATGAAAAAGCCTTTGTCTTCATTGCAACCTAGTCTATTCTGGAGTCCGTGTAACGGTACCGTTTGCTCAGAGGTATGTCGAATTTCTGCGTCGGGCAAAACTTGCAGTTTGGTAGAGACAATTTTGAGAAGGCTCGCAAAAGAATACAGCTTAACTGGGCAGCGTATAGGAAATTTTGACACGCCGCTTTTTGACACGCTTACCGCAAAGACTTAAGGCAAAGTTTGTTCTACCCGTGACTTACAGAACGTGGACACTGACGGTACGACTGGTCCACTAATTTGAGCTCGCTTAACTAGCTATGGGGAGGGCTACGATCCACGTACAGCTACGCCCAGCCATTTTATTTTAACTTTAACTGAAGGGTTTCTCTCCGATCCCGTAAGCATTTCTTGAAATCCGTTCTTAGTGCACCCCTACGGTCCTCAAGAGACGTGCAAAATGTCAGCTTATTGTCCCAAATAGCTTTGGCGGTGCGTTGTCTGTCAGTCAGCCAGTAACGCATTTTTTTCTATATTCATCTGTAACATTACACATCTGTGTAATGTGCCCGGGTGTCACCCCAAAAATGGTGTCACCCGGGGCGGATCGCCCCCACCGCCCCCCTCTAGCTACGCCACTGCCGCCGACTATTGTAGGCATTTGTAGTATCTGCCGCTGTGAGCGGTGGGTTGCATGGCTCGCCAAAGGAGTGAATTAGTGGTGTACCACGATTAACTGAAACTTGCATATTATCGATATAAACATTGCAAAATAATAATGTAAGTTATAAACAATTATTTTATTTGATTTTGAAGCGCTATTGTTTCGTAAGCAGATAATGTTTACACTAGCGTTTGTAACAGTAAAGATGATTTTAATATAATGTTTATAACTAAAACTTTATAAAAATATACAGACCCGTAGGTATATAAAAGCTTACTTCGTTTTAGCTTTCCCAAGGATCCAATTACTAAAGAACTATGGATAAATGCTACAGGGCGAGGACCTAATTGGTTTCCAATAAAGAGAAGTACCATATGTTCGGCACATTTCCAGGAAATACATTTTCAACCGCTTAAAAAATGCCGCAGACTTTTTGAATGGGCTGTACCGACTTTAAAAATATGCAAAATAATTTCATCGGTAGGTATGTTTTTTTTCTTAATTATTATTTAATAATAGTTATTATACCTACTGTGTGTTTATGAATTTGCCTGAGTATGAGTATCTGATCCAGATATGACAGTATTTGACGCACTCGTTGATATAAAAAAATTAACCATATATGTTTTGTAACACGTTTTTTATTTAAACAATGTTAATTTTCCTTTAGTGTAAATCACTTAGGGGGATGATTGTACACATTATTATGAACAATTTTTGTTTCGCGACATCGCAGAAACTGCGAAAAAAATATCAACTGTTCCATACATTTTATCGAGGTCAAAGTTAAATTTTATATGGTACAGCTGCTTTCTTTTCGCGATTTTATACAAAGTCCCAGGCCAAGAATTGTTCATAATAATGGGTACAATCACCCATTAAGCGGTTTGCACTCAAGTTGTATATTTCAAAACACAATTTCGTCTAGTAATTTGATTAGATCATAATTTAAATTCATTAATTAATTATTAGCGACTTCATCCGCGTACACTACACGACTACAGAACGCGTAAAAAAGTTTGCTTCTTTCTGCTTTGTTGCGTTTCTCTCAGTCACCACTGAGAGTTCCGAACGAGTATATTTGTAGTTAAAATATTAATAATTTCCACACATTTTTACGAAGGTACATATATTATTATTATGAGTAGGTATTGTGTTCCTTATCTGGTCGCTTTTGCACGGTGACTAAAACCATGTATTTATGATGCATTATGTTTTAGACTTCTCCGGAAGTAATTACAGCTAACGAATATTCTGATAAGAATCTTAACAGGGAATCAATTAAAGAAATAATGGTAATATCACAAAATATATATTTCACCTCAATCAACTTGTATTTTTATGAAAGTTATCTATGTACTATAGTTTAGTATCTGTTTTCAGTCTAATTACACCTGTGTGAGCTGTGGACAAAAATTTTTATCTGGTAACCAAAGTACACAATTAATGGTAAAGATCAAAGAACTATTATATCGGGGACTTTTATTCTATTGTTTTGTTTATTATTTTTTCGTAGTTACTTAAATCTCCTTGTTATAATTATAACTTTATTTGCAGAGTAAAAAGGACATATCGACAATAAATTCATCGCCGTTGCTAAATATTGAACATGATAAGCTGAATTCGCAACCATCTAACTCGTCTCAACCAGATATACCAGTAAATAAAGCATATTATTAAATTAAATTGAAAATTTTATGATTATAAAAACGATTGATGTACCTATTTTTATTTTTAGTTTTCTTGATATAATTATAACTTTATTTGCAGATAAATGCATCGTCGTTGCTGAATATTGAACGTGATACGCTTAATTCGCAACACTCTAACTCTTCTCAACCAGATATACCAGTAAATAAAAGCATATTATAAAATTAAATTGAAAAAGAAAATGGCTATTGAAAAATGATTGATGTATTTTTTTGTATATTTCAGTTAATGCCAGAAATCAATGATTTGCTGGAAACACCTCGAAAACGAAAATTGCGACAAACAATCACTAGATGTGAATTTATGCTGCAAAAGCATAAAACACAAATCAAAGCTCTTCAAAAAAAATCAAGTCGGCATCAAAAGAAAATAAAAAATCTTCAAGATATATTAAAGGATCTTCATGCAAATAACTTAATTAATATAGAGCAGGTTACACATTTGGGAAATTTAGGTGTGAATAATTTGATTCGTCGATTTCAGCAGAAACAGTCTTCAGGCCAGAAAAAAAATACTAAATATTCTTCAGCTCTGAGAGCTTTTTCTTGCACATTACATTTCTACTCACCAAAAGCTTACGCTTATGTTAGAGAAAAATTTCAGACATGCTTGCCCCACCCGCGAACAATTAAAAAGTGTTATGAGTCTGTTGATGCTCAGCCAGGATTCACCCAAGAAAGCTTAAAAGCATTAAAAATGAAAGCTGAATCGACTAAATACAAACTGCTTTGTAATTTAGTCATTGACGAAATGGCAATTAGGCGCCGTATCGAGTGGGACGGTTCCAAAGTGCATGGCTATGTAGATATAGGTTATAAGGTCGACGCCGGTGATTTTCTGCCAGAAGCCAAGGAAGCACTTGTTTTTTTGGTGACAGCTATTAACGCCGCATGGAAAATACCAGTTGGCTATTTTTTCGTAGCCGGGGTAAGCGGAGAACAGCGAGCTAGCCTCGTCAATCAATGCTTAGAGCTGCTTGAGGAAACAGGCATTGAAATTACATCACTGACGTTTGACGGTTGTCCGTCAAATATAAGCATGGCCAAACATCTTGGGTGCTCATTTGATAGTAATGATCTAAAAACAGGCTTTAAACATCCTGTAACGGGTAAGCTTATTTATATTATGTCTGATCCGTGTCACATGATCAAATTAATAAGAAATGCATTTGAAGCTTATGGCACTTTCATAGATGGTTCCAACAGACTGATTAAATGGGATCATTTAAAACAATTTAATAACCTTCAAATTAAAGAAAATCTCCACCTGGCAAATAAACTACAAAACAGCCACATATATTTTAAAACACAAAAGATGAAGGTTCGTTTGGCATCCCAACTATTTAGCAATAGCGTTGCGGATGCACTAAAATTTTGTTCTGATCGGAAGATAGTACATGATGACCTAGGTATTGATGGTACACTTGATTTTATAAGGCATATAAATAACCTTTTCGATTGTTTGAACTCTAGACACATTGCTCAGTTAAATTTTAAAAAACCCCTGTGTCCTAAAAACAAACACAACATATTTGAATTTTTTGACAAGATGGATTTATATTTTCAATCATTGAAATTAAATAATAGCCAAATGACTAGAGTTCTAGAATGTGAAAGAAAAACCGGCTTCATCGGCTTTTTAATATGTATTAAAAGTTTAAAGGCATTGTTTTGCGAACAAGTAGAGTTTAAGAAGACGCTCAAATACGTTCCGGCCTACAAATTGAGCCAAGACCATATTGAGTTAATGTTCGGAAATATACGTGCCCACGAGGGTTGTAATAATAACCCCACCGCCCGTCAATTTCAGGCAATTTATAAAAAATTGTTAGTTAAAGCAGAGCTAAGGGATGTCGAAACGGGCAACTGTGCGTCCCTTGAAAAAATTTCTTTTCTGACTAATAATAGATCGTCACCGTCGCCGTCGCAGCAAATAAATATGTCTACGAACGCTCAGTGCTTTATAAGTGACAATTCTACGATCGATGCAACAAGAGACCAATTTGAACAGGCTCGTTTTGACGAAGAAGTAGAAATGCTTGTCCAAAACATCACGGAATTTAGTTCGCAGGCTATCACTTATATCGCTGGATTTGTAGTGCACGGTTTATTAAAAAGTCTTCAATGTCATACCTGTGTTGGAGCTTTATTGGCAAATGGTATTCAGGATACAAGCCACGGCTTTATCAAATTGAAAGACAAAGGTGGGTTAATGTACCCATCCAGCGATGTTATCTTTATTTGTAAGCGGATGGAAGTTATTATTAAAAGTAATATTTTATCAGAAAATAAACTTACGATAAAAACTAAGCAATTAAAACAACAGCTTGTCGCTAAAACTTTACCATATTTTATTGGATTAAATCTATTTGAAGACATCAGTTTCCATCAATACGAACAGTCTCCTCTTACCAATCATCTTATACTTCTCATTAAAGCCGTAATGGAAAGGTATTTGAATATACGCCTTCATTATTTATTTAAAAATGCCGTTTGCAAACTATCAAAACGCCAAGTTTTAAATAAATACCTACATTTTACCGGCCAGTGATAGCGTAAAATATGTATATTCTATTTTACGGAATTAATAAATATTTGATAACAGTGTTGCGTGAATTTTATTTAGTTTTCCCTGTTACATTACACTGTATTTACTCATAGTAGTACGTTAGTACTATTAATTATTCTGTGATAGTAGGTATATTACAACATTTCAAAATATACCTACCTAAATAAAGAGGATCACTTTATTTCGTTTCATATTGTTGTGTTGTTCTGTTTCTTTACTTCTGTGCTTTTATTTAATATATTAGTTACAAATGACATATACATTACATATATAAAATGATTAAACACTCATTTTTATATAATTATTATTAGATGTGTCCAAAATGAAATGAAATAATACTATAGATACCTGACACACGGCCGATTTCAAACTCAGCAGTGCTTTATTAATTCTTATATTATAATATTTTGGAGGCATAGGGCTCCCACCAAGAACTTAGGGTCACAACTCACAAGCCAACCTCACCTGCAAGTGGTGCACCGGCCGATTAACGGACGAGGCTCTGGCAAATAAAACATCCCGATTAGCGGCAATAGGCTCGCCACCTATTACGTGGTATCAAAACATTGGCGAAAAGTAGGCGTTTTAAATGCCTCTGCCTACCCCTTCAGAGAAACAGGCGTCAGTTTATGTATATATGTATTACTAGCTACCGCCCGGCTCCGCTAGCGTGGATTGTTAATAAAAAGTATCCTATATGTCAATCCAAGTAATAAACTGTCTGTGTACCAAATTTCATCCAAATCCGTTCAGGCGTTTTTGCGTGATTGAAATTCAAGAATCTAAATATCCGTACTCTCACATTTATAATATTAGTAAGATAATATTTTAAAATAAAAACACATTATACATAAATTATACCCAAACACAGAACAAATCATTGAGCTCATCATAATATATTAATATGTCCTAGATGGGCATTGAATCCACGACCTCAAGGTCAGCAGTCAGCGTCACTAATAGCCTAACTAGTCAGACAATACATTTATACAAAAAAATATCAACGAGCTTTTATTATCGATATTTCATATCGATAGAGTCAACCCCAAGTGTAATCGTGTAAATGTTATTGCATATGTCAATGTGTGAGTAAAATGCTATCTTTTTCATGCGCACGTACGAGACATAGGCGACGTTTCTTGTAAAGCGTGAATTTACTTGTGTGAGTGGCGAATAGAAGCGCCGTTAAAGTTGTGTGCGTGTATGAAGCGAAACGTTTATAGAGCGCAGGTGTGTGGGTGTAAAAGAATTGGCGACACTGGTTCTCTAGGCCGGGGCATATCTCCTTAATTCTTTGATCTGAGGTTTAAACACACTTTACACCTACATTTCAGCAATTATACATTACCTCTGCGTGCACGGTACACGTAGAATGTAATGTCATAATTATAGCATGGCACACTGTAGACCTCCACTAAGCTACAGTGAAGAAAATTGTGAACAAGTTATCCTTACTTAAAATTTTAAATTCCTCAGGAGCCCCTTAAATCCACAGACAACAAAAGTACAAGCCAATTTTGAGGATCCAACTAAGTTGCTGTAAGCAGACATGTAATTCAGATTTATCAAATAAACAGTACCAAGATTATTGGATTTCAAGTCAACATTCACTAAATATTTGTAAACAATAATTCACAACTCAACACGAGCCAAGTGCTTTAAAGCAAGTTTTACTAAAGAAAAACATTTTAACGTAGAAATTTTCTGTGGAATTAAAAATTCATCCACGCAGCGTCACATGAAGCCCACAAAAGATTTCCGACTTGTACAACTTGGATCTCCCTTGAATCTCGGCGCACTTAACGTAGGAACTTTCCAAAGATATTTTTCAAAACTTTGGAAATTAATGCCATTAAACGCAGAACGGTGTATAATTCAGGAGGTCGGTGTACCGTGAGCGTTTGATATGGGGGACTTAAATAATATATTGGCCTTCCACAATTTTGGACACTCCATTTTTGAGTGTCTGGCTTTGTCCCGTTATTTATTGACTGTTAGATTGGATTTAGAGACGTGGATTGAACTGTAGATAGTTTGACGGGCAAATTTTGTACAAAATGAATTATTGTTGGCCACAGTTTAATTTTAGCGGTGCGAGATAGCGCATCCTTTTATGATGAAAACGGCTCACTGGGCTGGCAGATATTGTTTCTATTTGATCACTGATCATTTTACACAATAAACGTATTATTCTGAGACAGAGAGACTCTAATATTAAACTTTGAATATAAATGAATATTCATTTATTAAATTGAAATACTCATTTGAAAAATGTCTGGCAAAAAACCAGAAGGTGTATTGCGCGTTCATAGACTTGGAAAAGGCTTATGACAGGGGGAAAAGAAACGACTTATGGAAGGTGTTATCCATGTATGGGGTGGACAGCTGTATAATAAGGGCTCTGAAATCCCTGTATAAGGATTCTAGAGCATGTGTCCGAATTAATGGTGCATATACGGACTGGTTTGTCATCTTCAAAGGTGTCAGACAAGGGTGTCCAGCCTCGCTCTGGTTGTTCAACTTATTCATGGATAGCTGCATGAATGATATGAGAGAAACTGAATGCCGGATCGATGTGGTAGGATTGCGTATAAAGTGCCTGTTGTATGCCAATGATCAGTCATTCTTGCATCATCGGCGAATGAGTTGCAAGAAATGATTGACTTCATGACCGAGAGCTTTAAAGCTAAAGGTATGAAAAATGATGCAAGAAAGATGAAAATGATGGTAGTTGAAAAATATGAATGTTTGACTGCGTGTAATATTGCGGTTGAAGATGAAAAATTAGAACAATTAAAATAAATTGTTTATTTGGGTAGCGTGTTTACAAGAGACGCAAGAGTGAAGAAGATATTGAAAGGAGAGTAACTGCGGGCAATCGTGTAAATGGACTTTCATTTCCCTACGATAAATATTAAACAAATGGTCCAGTGGATATTGTATCGTATGCTGATCGGAGGTCCCGGGTTTGATTCCCGGGTTGGGCAAAAGAGTAACTGGGCTTTTCCAAATTCTTAGTAACAACACGGAGTCTGGTGATGTGCCGGTAATGGCAATAGGCTCGCCCCCTATTACGTGGTACCTAAAAATTAATGGCGAAATGTGAGTGTAATATTACACGTCTGCCTACCATGACAAGCTGAAAAACTGAAATTAGACGCAACCGTACCTTTATCTAAACAATAAAAACTTTTAATGATAATTTCAATTAGTTATACCGTCGGTAAATCCATTTCTTTAAACATAAAGGTCAAAAATTTTGTTTTCCCTACATTTACATTGAGACTACATTGAGAAAATGGCAGCGGAGAGACAAATTTAGAGACAATTAAATTTGTACCTTAAAAACTATCCGTTATAGTTGTGATTTGTGTAACAAAATAAAATGACGTCCCAGTGACGGTAGCCTGAGATGATTCAATCTTGTTGCACTAATTACAGTCGTATGGAGACGATTTTAAAGTTGAATTTTAATTGTACTGAGATCAGTTTCGTATTCGTCGCTTTTCTAGTCGGCGCTGACCCTTAGAAGGCAGATAAGAGAATTTCACAATTCCGCAGCAGTGAAACGTTATCGCGAGGCCAGTGTTTTAAGAATTTGAATATTTAATTTTATGTGGTTGAATGCTAAATCAACATTAATTAATTACGATCGTAATTTTGTGGCCCATTCATGTTTTTGAAATCTTTTTTTGGGTGATGCATTGCCAGATTATTATATTTTTCGATATTTCAGCAGTATTAATGCTTAAGAGAGAAGTAGGTAATACTAAACTGGTTTCTTGGATTTATGTCTGCTCGACCGAGATAAGTATCGAAATAACATACATACATACATATACTCACGCCTTTTTCCCGTCGGGGTAGGCAGAGAAAAAAGAACGCCACTTATTTCTATCCTTACAAACCTCACACGCTTCCTCTACATTCATTACTCTTTTTATACATGCTCGCCGGTTTCGGGTGATTTGGACCTTGCGTTTTTCAGAACGTCACCAATTTGATCGACGAATGTCCTAGTATCGAAATGAGATATGTTATTATTCGGTCATGAGGACAACTGAAAAAAACACTTTGATTCGGCGTTAACATTTATTTTGTTAATTGCAGAGAGTTTGTCCCAAGTGGGCTGGAACCAGTTGAGGCGACCGCTTAAGCCACTACGCCATCTATACAGTCAAAATAATAATTATCCTTAATACTAAATCTTGGATTTAATTGAGGGGCGCTGACTGATGACAGGACTTCTGCTCTCCCTGGAGTTATCGTTGTAACATTTATCAACAATAATTCATGTGACCATCATCAGTTCATCACCCCAGGGTGATGCCCCAGCTCCAGAGCTGTCCCGGTCGCGATGCAAGAACTACACCGCGAATACACCCTAGGGCCCGTAAAAGCTTCTGCAACCTCCGTTTCTAATTATCTTAATTCTTAATTCTAACCTGCCTTGCTGATTTCAGCATGAATTGGCCAGCTCGACCGGGGAAATACAACCCTCTCACAGGGTATCGCAAAAAAACAGCATCTATATCGTTTCAATTGGTGAGTGGGAGTGACGGAGGCCCTATTCTCTCCCTCATCCTCCGCGCCTTCTATTCTTTCTCCTGTGCCAAAGGATGCAAATACATTTGTGACTCCTCTGGTTTTGTGGGTATCCATGGGCGGCGGTAATCGCTTACCATCTGGTGATTCAACTGCTAGTGTGCCGCTGTTACATATTAAAAAAGTATATGAGGTAATAAATGTAATTTAATAAATAAACTAATATTCATTTTGCAAAACATTAAAGTAAATAAATATTAGCATAAAATTGAGTTTTACCAGGAATCCGAGATGTAACTTAATCACCATTAGGCGAAATTTCTTTAACTCACCGAAATATCTAATGGAAGCGAAATTGTACGAACAACCTGATAATTTCATATTTTAATGTTAATTGACTAAACAAATTCGGAAGTTAAAATTTCAATTTGAACGTTAGGTGTTGAAGAATTATATTTTAATTGCTCAAATATTTCAGAAGTCCTACGTAAATAAATTTTCCTTCGTTTTATGAACATTTACATTTTGTAAATAAGATCGAAGTTGCCGTTGTCAGGTTTTAGTAATACTTATTTTGTAATATGATGACTAACATTGAATTTTTATTCCTATCTTTGGCTACAACATAGTAGTATAACACAGCGTTGCCTTGTCCAGATACGTAAATCATTATGATATCGGTTGGCGCCGCGTGAGTGTAAGCTACTGCTACGCCGAAGGTCGCGGGTTCGATTCCCGCTCAAGTCAAACATCTGTGTGTATGAACATGCATGCTTGTCTGCTTAGTTAGGGACTAGATGGTGTTATGTGGTAGAATATGATTATTATCATCGTCGTCCTAGCATTATACCGGTTGCATATAGTCAAACTAAACTTAACAGGACATCAACTCAGATACATAAATATATATTCAGGTATTTTAGGTGCATAGATCTGTATGTTCATATGCTTATTAGCAATCAATAGGCCATTACATGAATATCCAAGAGATTTGTCATCAGAGTGCAATAGTTAATCAATTATACAATCAGCACATAAGATCTCTACCTATCGTCATAGAAGAATTGCATTTCAATTGTAAAAATATGATTTAACATCTTTCGACATTGATACAACGCATAAATGCACGAGGTAAACGATAATTTACAATTCAAAATGACTTTTCAAAGTTATGAGCGTATGAGATTGTAACCTATCACTTGCGGAAACCTCGGAGAGCATGTTAGAGCCGTCGGCTCTAGCTGTCATGAAGATCTTTGACATTCGTAACAGGGACTCAGTACCTATGAATAGACTGACTCTAGTCTAATCCACGGAATATGGCTATCCCTTTGGGTTGCGAAGGTCAGACAGGCAATCGCTCTGTGGAAAAGCTAATATTCGGTCAAATCTGGTTAGACTAGAAAGCGCAGCCCGGGTTCTAACTGGGATAACGCTAAGAGGACGATAATAAATGTCAGAATCTCACAATCCTCTATGTGTCCTCAAACTTATTCAAAAGCCTCAATAACTCGCACAAAACATTCATTTGTAAACTTATTGTACGTACATTTACAAACTAATTGTTCCCTGTCCTCTCCACAACCGGCAAAGTACATAGAGATTTTGAAATTCATCACACAAAAAAGGCAGAGACCATGGAAGTACAACGATGTTAAAGCACTGCTGACAACTGTTAAAGCAACTGATTTTCCTTAATCTCAATGACGGGAGAAGCGGAAATTAAAATATTCATAGCTCAAAAGCTTTGTGAATATAAACATCTGTGTTTCTGGGGGCGTCGATATAAAAATATTTCATGATTGCGTAACTGTGTCAACGTGGGGCAAATTTTAATGCTAGGTGCCGTTTATATAGTTTTTATCGGTCACCGTGGTGTACACTGTTGCCATATCAATAGCCATTACTTTGAAAAAAAAAACAACAACAATCCCAATCGTCATACTGATATGTCTATCGGGCCATACTGCTGTAGCATTGTATGGGTCAAAATCGGTATACATAATATTCTGGCGTTCCTAAGTGACTGACAGACAACGCACAGCCAAAACTATTGGGCGCAAGGGCTGCACTAAGAAAGGATTTCCCGAAATAATAATAATAAATAAAAATAAAAATGGGTTATTAATTTCTCTCTCACACAATAGTTACAATCAGGTCATTATCTAAGTGTTACATAATCAAGTAGGTGAACCTGTGTGTGGGTTTTTTTTTGCTCTGTGGCAACACTAAGGCTTACAGCTGATCCGACCTTCTCCCGTATTTTTTACAAATTAAAATATAAAATAATAGTATAATTAAAGCTAAATACAAGTTAATCGCTTAATAAATGTGTTAATTGTAATAATCTGTAAACGTATTAGTGCTTTATATGAAAATAAGGTGAGTTTATTGTGTTTCTTTTTGACAAACAATCTACCGGTTATAAAACTAGTTCATCAAAATATTCAAGGAATGTTGAATAAAGATTTAGAAATTGAATTGTTCATGAATGGTGAATACATTGACATTTTGTGTTTAACAGAACATTGGCTTAAAGATTACCAGTTCATGTGCAACTTCAATAACCACTTAGTTGGTAGTTCGTTCAGCAGACAAAATGCAATACATGGTGGATCGTTGATTTTAGTTAATAAAGAACTTAAATTTAAGAATCGTTGTGACATTGAATTTTTCTGTTGAACGGACAGTTGAAATAGCCTGTGTGGAGTTGGAGCAACTTGTTGTATTAAGTGTGTATAGACCACCATCTTCCATTTATGATAATTTTGAAACTATCATGGATGATGTACTACGGAAGCTATGTCAACATAATAAATCAGTACTTGTGTGTGGTGATTTTAATATTAATTTACTAGAACAGTCTTTGAATAGCCAAAAAATTAAAAATTTGTTCAAATCATATAATCTAGATTGCTTATTTTTGGAACCCACCAGGATAACTTCTACCACCTCTACTTGTATAGATAATATATTTACAGATATAATACCAATGAGCAAACAAATAATTAACAAATTGACATCTGATCATTGTGGACAATCAATAACATTCGCTACGCAGTCTAAAAAAGTAGGTGGTAAAGAATTGACTGTGGTGCCAAAAACTTTGCGTCGTCTCGAGGGACTTAAAGATAGACTCACAGACACACTACCATATTTGTGCTATAATGAAGATCCTAATGAGTTGTACAATTCTTTCTTTAACATGTACTGTACTATTTTCAACTCTATCTTTATCCCTAAGAAGATCTCAGTTGTTGGTACTTCAACCTTCAGTGAATGGGCAACCACTGGAATTTATAAAAGTAGAAATAGGCTTTATGAGTTGTATGAACAGAAAGTTATTAAGAAAAATGATGAACGATTTTGTAAATATGTAAGTAATTATTCTAAATTATTCAAAAAGATTTGTCGAGAAGCAAAGACTCTTTATTTAAAATCTAAAATTAAAAATAGTGAAAATAAAATAAAAGCAACATGGGACATTATTAACAATGAGACTGGAAGAGTCAAGAATAAAAATAAGGACTACATTCTTCACTTTGATAACAAAGTATTCAAATCAGATTTTGAGGTTGCCACAGCATTCGAAAATTTCTTTACAGACATTCCAGTCTCAATTACAAAGTCCCTGAACTCGTCTCCTAATGATGCCGAACTTCTATTAAAACAAAATGTCAAAATGTGTACCATAGGATTTAGTTTTACTTATATTACCGAAAGAGATATTGTTAAAACTTTTAATACACTTAATTTTAAGAAAACAAGTGATTTTTGGGGTAACTCTGTTGTGATTACGAAATCCATAATCAATTCAGTAGCACCTGAACTTGCAATAATTTTCAATAGATGCATTGACTGTGGTGTGTTTCCTGATCTAATGAAAATTAGTAAAATAATTCCATTATTTAAATCAGGTAGCACATCTGACCCCACTAATTATCGGCCAATATCTGTGCTACCCACTTTTAGTAAAATTTTTGAAAAGTTAATTCTAGACCAGCTCCAATTTCATTTTAATAATAATAAACTGCTTCACAGTAAACAATTTGGTTTTACTAGGGGTCGCTCAACTACCGATGCTGGTGTTGAGCTTTTAAATAGTATTTTCGATGCTTGGGAGGAGTCGCATGATGCTCTAGGAGTTTTTTGCGACTTATCTAAGGCATTTGATTGTGTTTTTCATGAAACATTGATCAGGAAACTACGTCACTATGGAGTTAAGAACACTGCTTTAGATCTTTTAATTTCGTATTTAAGTAACAGGATACAGAGAGTAGATGTTAATGGAAAACGTTCTATGGGTTCAGTGGTCACAAAGGGAGTGCCGCAAGGTTCAATTCTTGGTCCATTCCTTTTTCTTATATATATTAATGATCTGCCATATATTATGAAAAACAATGAAGAGATAGTGTTATTTGCTGATGATACATCACTTATATTTAAGCTAAGACGACAGCAATCAACTAATGACGATGTAAATGACGCTCTCTCTGAAGTAGTTA
Source organism: Euclidia mi (assembly GCA_944739405.2). NCBI lineage: Eukaryota > Metazoa > Arthropoda > Insecta > Lepidoptera > Erebidae > Euclidia > Euclidia mi. Next base: position 64,242,237 of record OX123193.2, on the reverse strand, counting down.
ATTGGTTTAGTGCTAATAATTTACTTTTAAACGAAAGAAAAACAAAATGTATTAGGTTTTCCACACCTAACGTAAAACAAGTTGAAACCAATATACGGATGAATGGAGAAGAGTTGGATCTTATAGATAACACCGTTTTCTTAGGCATAACTTTAGATTCTAAGTTACAGTGGGGCCCACACATAAGTAAGTTGTCGAATAGACTTAGCTCTGCAGCGTACGCGGTTTATAAGATTCGTCAGTTAGCTGATATAGATACAGCCAGAATAGTATATTTCAGTTATTTTCACAGTATAATGTCATACGGCATTTTATTATGGGGCAATGCAGCTGACATTCAAACAGTGTTTGTACTGCAGAAGCGAGCTATTCGTGCAATTTACAGTCTTGGATCAAGGCATTCTCTGAGGGAAAAATTTAAGGAAATTAAAATAATGACTGTTGCATCTCAATATATTTATGAAAACTTGATATACGTTAGGAAAAATATAAATATGTTTTCGAAAATAAGCGACATGCATAGTATAAATACACGAAATAAAAATAAACTAGTGCTACCTTTAACTAGACTGCAAAAAATCAGTAACTCGTATAAGTGTCAAAGTATACGCTTCTACAACAAAATTCCAGGCAGTATTCAGGCATTAAGTTTAAATAAGTTCAAAGTATTTGTTAAGCAGAGTTTGTGTTCCAAAGCGTACCACTCAGTAAAAGATTACTTAGAAGACAAGAATGCCTGGGGTTGAGTTTCTCCAATTTACACGCAGGCTAAAATGTCATGTAAATAGTATAAAATTATGAATATTTGACATTTGTAATTTATCTATTTTGTTATTATTTATATTCTGACATTCTAAAATGACATCAGATTATTTTTATTTACTTTTATAGTAATTATTGTATTATGCTTTTGACATTTCCAAATTGACATTCAATTATTTTATTTATGTTTGACATTTCCAATAACTCAAGTGACATTTAATAATTTTATATAATTATAATTTCTTTTTTTTTTTGACATTTTCAAATTGACATTTAATTATTATTATTTATTTAGTGACATTTTAATTAGATGACATTTTATTGTATAATTTTTAATATTATTGTTTACAACATGTACTCAACCTTAAGATAAAATGTAAGGAGCAAGTACAATGCGGGAATTAGAAAACTTTTCAACTAATATTAGTGGCAACCTGTCTGGTGGCTTAGGCTGGCATGCTTATGCATACACCTACTGATGGCGTGGAGGCATAATGATTCAGGTCGTGCTGGCTCCCTCAATCAAGGTTGAGCCGTACGATGGCTGTTGAATGCGGGCCATCAGCGGGCTGAGTCAGTTATAAGCGTCAGATGATATCCTGCATTGTACTCGCATCTAAACCTATTATGTCTGGACTTCAAAAAAATATAAACGAAGAGATGAAATGACAAAAAAAGCAATGACTCTGAGTTTGTTTCGGCCTTTCTTCTCAAGAAGTCATTTAGCTAGGAAAAGCCGGCTTCATCTAGAATAGGGTTTTGACATGTATAAGTGTTGTAAACAACCAAAATGCAGAAATAAATATGTCTTTATGTCTTTATGTGTGAGAGATTACCAGTCTGTCCTAAATGCCCACTATATCGGGAAGAAACGGTTAAATTCAAGTTAAACTACGAGCGTAGTTGGGCATGCTCGCAGATGCCCTAAGAGTATACCATGCCCATGCCATGCTCAGTAATATTATAATATCTTGGACCAATTAACACACAGTCCTCTGATCGGAAATTTTGCACAGCTATGGCACCAAAAAACTAGCGCATATGGGAATTGATTGTCATACCGTAGCATACATGTCATGTAATGCTGGCATCCGAAGGCATCATCTGATCTTTCTCAAGCGTTATGTCCTTCTTCGCTCCCTAATAAAAACTCAAATTGAGTAGACTTCTTTATAATGAATCCAGTTTGCTTTTAATGCGTCGCATGGTCCTGATTAGGGTTCTGTAGCCAAAAATGGCAAAAAATGGAACTATTTCAGCATGGAAGTATACTTTTAAAATAAAGATAATTATGAAGTACTAGACTACTATACAACTTTTTTGGTTTCAAGAAGCTTCAATGTTGGTTGGAAGAATTCTCATAAAAAGTAGCAAACTAAGAGAAGCACATACCAACATTTATAGCGAGGTCCGAAGATAAACTCGTGATTATGACTATATCATCACTCATTTAATAATTAGAACTCTTTCGCGAAGCGTTTGTTATAAAGAGATAACTGAAATTATATTAAACATTACATTGTTCCACTTTTACGAGTTTGCCGTCTCCTAATTGCTCAGAAGTTTATCAGCTAGCTTTGGTAGGGAATATTTTTTGTGGCACAATAAACACCAGCCTTGGGCGGTTTTTAACGCGTAAATAAAATAATTACGCCTCCTTTTTATATGTTTGCGGGCTTTTAGTTTCGCTGGACGTTTGAGGAATTCTTTTTGGTAATATTGGTTGTTGTTTTTTTGTACTTTTGTTGTGATAAATATTTTGGTATAGTTTGCCAGTGTGATAGCGTTCTTGATTTGTAAGTATTGGTCCTCGCGTTGAGGGGATTCTTTTGATGTTGATCTACCGTTGCATATTTCATCCTACATTATCATTTCATATACCTAAATAACCAATCAGGTGCATGTAGAGCCATGCAATGTAGTGTTCCATTGCATCCCCTGCCTAGTGTCCTAAGGATGAAAGGACTCCATCACAATGTTGATTTCATCGCTTGAAAATGTAAGTATAAGTAAATAGATTATAACTCGTTAATTACTAAAGCCCGATAACGATACCCCAAGCAATGACAGAAAATAAAAGAATATCAGTTTAATAGTTCGGTGTATGGGAGCTACCCATATAGGTAAATAACTTATTTTTTAAATAAATTGTATAATTTTGTCAACGTAAGTATGATGTATAACCATACCATACGGACGAATAGATTTAAAGTACTTGTAGGTAATTACGTAACACTAAAAACTACCGCAACATGACTCAGGAGTGTGCCAAGCACGAAATTTCTGTGTATTATACGTAGCATTTTTACTAGCATCTAGTATCTAATATCCTGTTCTTAACACCTGTCTACGTGCATGAAAAGTAACACGATAATCGCCTAAAAAAAGATAACATAGCCAATAAGCATTTAAGAAATATATAGTGATATATACGTTACGAACACCGGGCGCCCGCTCGAGGAACGCGCACCCTCTGAGGTCGGCCGTAGGTACACCAATGGATTAGAGAAACTTTCCCTGCGAATCTCAAGAAACTAAAATAAAACTCTAAAACTAACAGCCCAGCATTGAGTTCTAAACACACAACAAAGTGCAACAGATTCCCTTATATCGAAAACTTCGATGCACTTTCGATTTGTAATCCATTTAAATGATCAGCATTTCTTCATGAAAGCTGGATTGAAATTGAGTAATACTGATGTAGTAAAGTTATTAAAGCAATGAAATTTATCGATGTTAAAGACTTATTTGCTATGTATTTCTGTGGTTTTTATTTAATTATATTGATTAACATTGAAGCTACCCATCAGTATCCAAAAAATATGCTACACTAAAATTGAGAACCTTCTCCGTTCTTCCTAAAACAGTTCACAATTTACGTTCCTACTACATGAATAAGTCACAACGGAATTACCTATTCCTAGTTCAAGTGTTGACATTTCTTAAGATTTCAGTAACATCCCACGCTATGTCATCAATACTATATTTGAACAGATAAACGAATGTGTGACGTATCGCAACAAGGGATCGGAACCGGGCCAGGCGTCCCGTCAAATCTTCCCTCCTAAGTAAATATTGGAAACTTTGTTTGAGAAGGCATCCACTCTCCTAGTCAGCTGGCTTCGCGTTGTATTTACCTGGTTAACTCTATGTAATTGACGATTGGCTTCTCGTGTAATTTATTCGGAATAAATATGATGTCTTCTTTTATAGAAGGGCACGTAAATTGAGTAAATCAGTCTCAGTTAAGGTACACTTTTTTGTGTTATAGGGTAAAACTTGGTGTTAAACTTGCCCCAGTTGACAAAACGCCCCACGCACCTAGCACGCACACTAGGAAAGTTACACAGCACAGGTATAGCGCTGCGAGTAGCCATCAGTCGCCAAACAACATGACTGACATGCACGTGTGGTTTATTACGCTCGGTTAAAAAATATTGATAAATTTAGTTTTTCGGCGAAGATACAATTTGTGGCAAGTTGCAAACATTTTTTTATATATTCAAACTCATTATAGTTAAGTCAAATTGATCTAAAGTGTGAAAAATACATAAAAATACCCTTTATTATTCTCGTTTACTCAGCGTTATAACCTTGAGATTGCGGCTTTGTCCTTGATGGGGCGTTTTAAGCAGCAAATTGTACAATACGCCCCAGTATTCAAATTACATGTGTAATGTCATCAAAAAGAAAGCAAAAAGCTATTATTCTTACATCTGCAGATAACATTGAGAAGAGAAACGTAATTGCTAGCAAAAGAAAACAAAATGGCATGGGAGATCACAATTGAAAAACAAAGAAGAAAATATCTAAAACGAGAAATGACAAAAATAATTACAAAAATTAGAACTCGGATTCAGATCAAGACGAAAAACATAAACAATTAACCAATGTGCAAAGAAAACCTAAGAAAAGGACAATGATCTGAAATTGGTGGATATATCTGAAAGTGAAATATCAAAAAATATGGCATGGCGGCAATAGGCTCGCCACCTATTACGTGGGATCAAAACACTGGCGAAAAGTGGGCGTTTAATATGCCTCTCCCTACCCCTTCGGAGAAACAGGCGTGAGTCTATGTATGTATGTATGTATGTATGAAATATCAAAAAATGACCGAGTAAAACCCAATGAGAAAACGAAAATAGCAATGAAGATAAAACCTGAAAATAAAAATGATTCAGAAGATGACGAAGATAGAACGGATGCATCTTCAGATGAGAATTTACATGACAAATAAGCGAGCTGAGAAATATAAGCATGTTGAAAATACAAAGAAGAAAATACCGACAAAGGACAAGGGGGTCAAGAATAATGAAAAAGAAGAAATCAAAAGAAGTAAAATAGTTAAAATTTCGATAGAAAAGAAAAAGGTGAGGAAAGTTCATCCAAAAAAACAGAAAAGTATTTTATTCATCGTCTTCTGAAACAGTCGATGAAACCGGTAACAGAACTAACATTTCTGAAGAAGAATTTTCGGATATGGATTATAAAAAATGCATTGAATGCACAGAAAATTGCTACAAAAGAAAGTTTTCTGAAGACTGGATTCAATTTTTGGCTTGTTCAGGGTGGTTACATGAGTTTTGCATCACTATGGAAGCAGTTAAAACTAATAGATGTTGTTTTTATTGTCTTTGTTTAAATTAATGTATGTATATATACTTACTGGGGCATTTTAAATTACCCGGGGCATTTTATAATATAAGAGAGGCGTATTAGGCGATGTGTACCTGACAAAACGCCCCACTCCATGTCAAAAAAATATAGAAATAAGTCTTTAACCAACGTTCCTATTACATTTAGCTTTTGTTGTATTATGGTCAAGTAACCAAATAACGTCCTAGTAACAAAAAAACGATTATATATATTATTATTTGAGATTTATTGATTAATTACATATTTATTATATACATTTATTGAACTTCAAAAAAAAGCGGGGCGTATTACCAAGTTTTACCCTACTGTTACCATTGGAAAAATACTGATTAGTAACACTGTGACTCAATGCCACGTTGCTTTTTCCCGTTTAGCAACACTGCTAGTTAACAAAACGATAAAGCTGAAGAGTGTGTTTGTTTGGTGAATGCGCTAAACTCAGGAACTATATAACATCACGCTATGAGCCCGGGAGCGGAGCAGTAGCTCTAAATAAAGCGGGTGCAACCGCGGGCTCAGCGATTACCTTTAAAGGATAGATATTTTGATTTTTTATTAATTTATTAGCTTTATATACACACATAGCGTATAAAAGAGGACTTAATGCCTTAGGCATTCTCTGCCAGTCTACCTTAGAGTGGTGCAGAGATTAATAGTAGGTGTATTTTGAAAAGCGGAGTTTGACTTAAACATATGTTTACTAGATATGATGGACGCGCATACATTACATAACATTAAATCATATTAACAATAAATACATACATAGAATATAGAAATGCATACATATACATATTATATATACTGTTTGAAATAGATATATTGACTATAATAATTAGTATAAATCGAGAATATTAGTTTGGTAACATTTGTTGTCTATTGTAATTTTTTTTACTCTGGTCACATTTGTAAGAACTGTCATTGTCACTTGCTTTGAAAAATTGGCACGTGTTTTTTACCTCGTGAAAATCGCCTTTTGTGTAAACCTTTGTAAATTGCCGCTATTTGATTTGCCCCGCAACGCTTCAGTGAGCTATTGATAAATTTGTGATATAGTATTGAACATTGACATTTGTAAAACTAAAAATTGTGTGAATCCGCACCGCGTGCAGCGTGCCTTGAAGACGTCGCATTAAAGTCTAGTAAAGTAACGATATCTCACTCTATTTTGGCCAATCTAGTTGTGTGCTTATCCTAGCTTGCCTCCAGGACTCCATTGAAGATCGAAATCACCAGGTAGGTAACTGCAAATTGTATTTTGATTCTCAGCGCCGAGAAACTCGGCCCTCATATATGCCAGACATTCTTGCGTTGCTATAGAGAAATGGATGTAATCCAAGCTTCCACTGCATTCTGAAACTATTCCGATTTGCCTAGGGCAATCTCTGAACATATACATATAGAAATAAATATATAGGCCTAAATACGCGCAAAGTCATATGTAACGACTCGCATTTACTAAATGAATACTCTACACATGCACTAAAATACAAAATCTGTTTCTATGAATTGCACTAATAGTTCACATTAAATAAAATTATACTTTCATTAAATGACTCTCGTTTCATATTTTAATTTATAATTCATGCCTACCGATTCAATTTAAATTTTTGTATCAACAACTAATTAAACAGAACATTTTATGAAATATGTGCAATATATGTGTGAAATAATACAAATAATCGTAAAATTACAAATATTTCTTGTTAAATATAATTTTGAGTAAATAACTTGTTAAATAATATTATATGCAAATGAATTTTCTTTCTAAAAGTGTTCATTAAGCTATAACTTTATGTTATAACTATTAATTGCCTATTACCATGACACCCGTGATCATGCCTGTGATCAACCAATATCGCGAAATCTTTTTAGTCTTAGATAATGCTGCCATACATTGTTACGTTTATATGTTTTATTTTATTATTATTCATCTCAAATTAACAAAATAATTCCAATACGGATCCATATTAGTTTTCACCCTTCGCAGTTTGATTCAAGCTAGAATCCGGTATGTGCCTCTCTCTACAAGCATAATATTCAAATATCGAGTGTACTGGAGGCGACAAGAAGAATTGAGAAACTTAAATATTGCCAATTGGAACTTTATTTTACTAAACTAGCAAACAAACACAATAAATCCGCAAGAAAACGCAAATATACTAAAATTAATACAGTTGACGGCAAGTGGTCGACGTTTCAAATCGAAATACTCCTTACGTATATTGAAAAAAAAAACTCAACTGATTGATTCATGATAAGTAAAATGATACCAGGTTCTACCTGTGAAGCAATAATGCTCATTTTTTATACCTTGGTACCGGCAAATTCGTTTTTTCCAGTGATCATTACAAACATTTTTAGGGTTCCGTAGAAATATTATATCACTACAAAGACTTCAAACTCACTATTAACACCCATAAGACCCTTTGCCCGTAGTTAAATTTTAAGACTACTTCTGAAATAATATATTTTTGGCGAGCTTCCATACACGTCAATGTGAAATTTTTCCATTTTATTCGTCTAGTATTCTATGTAGGTCATCAAGAATGTAGGTACAAGTAACAGCCCCCGATTTACGCATTAAACTAAATTATTTGCACGATTAAACCATTATCGACTTAAATAAAACTCTTTTTGCGCACGATATAATAATCTAATTATAGCCACTGCAGCATGACATGACGAAAGGTCAGGGCAAATATAAATTATTTTGCCTGTACTAAATGACATTACTTTCAATATCAACGATATAGAGACGTTACACAAATATAAATGAATATGAATCTAATAAATAGCTTGTCTCCTCGTTAACTTAGAATACTGGGTAAATGCTACTACGGAACCCCACACACTACACAGCTTGCTACGCTCCGGACTGATGTTTTTCAATCACAATACGGTTTCGTTCCGTTATTGGATGTCCATTCTCTGAATGTGCTTTGTTAATAGGTTCTGTGATTTTTAGCCGTTTGATTGGCTCCATTTCGTTCACTGTTTTTCTGGGAGTGTTTTGAAGGAACATGATATAAAACATTTCTTTAGTGTGAAAAAATACGGAATGGAGACTAAAATTTTAGGTTAGACATCATGTTTAGGTATTATTGTTAACACCAGCCAGCAGATTTTTTGTTTAATTATATAATCACACATGCAATATACCAACATTTTAATGATAGAAAACGTCTTTTCTTGTAAGTAACTAATCTCTCAAGAAAGTGGACCTTGCTTGAGGGAATTATTGCATTTCTTGTATTAAAAAGGAAATAAAGACCAGCGAGGATCTACTACGAACCTTAGGTGAAACTCATACCTACTTAGCGCTTATAGCAGATCAATAGGCGGGTCCACACAGAGCGAGCAGCCTCGCGAGGAATTTGCCGCGCGAGGAAACGGTCCCCGAACGAGCGCGGCCATAGAATAAAGCTGCGTTCACATTTATCTGACGTGATCTCTCGTGACGGTCTCTGTCGTAATTACTTACCGTTCACATTTGTCTGTCGCCATCTGTCACAATCTGACGCAATTATGAATCAGCTCTGTCTTGACTCTCGGGGAGTCCACACATTCGCAATGTTTTTCATGAATTATCCGATTCAGATTAAGTAGATATCCAATTATATCCATAAATTATTTACATAGGAATATATTATTTCGTATTCAATTTGCTCATCTACAGGTACTGTATAAGAATAATAATTTAAAAAGGAAGTCAATTAGTTCGTCGTCCATTGCGCACAATTGCATACGCGCGTCTGACGCTTTACGACGGACAGTGGCGCGTCCACATTAGTCTGACGAGTTGTGTCGCGCGAATTAACTGTACGGAACCCACCAATGTTAGCTTCGTCAGCACATCTCTCCCCACCAAATTATCAAGATAATCTTATTGTCATCTTAGCATTAATTTATTATAAACTAGAGGACGCCAGCAGCTACGCCTGCATTTTTTTTTTAATTTAACCGTTTTGGCCGATCCCGTGGGAATTTCGGTAAATTCCTTCTTAGTGCACCGCTACGGTCCCCAAGGAACATACATGCCAAATTTCAGCTTCCTGCGCCTAATAGTTTCGGCTGTAGCGTGTCTGTCAGTCAGTCAGTAACGCAAGGATTTTATATATAAAGATAATCTAACATTAGCGATTACTATTTTATATTTTAAATATACTGTTAAGCTGTTATAATTAAATAAATAATTGTTTCCCAATTAATCTGAGTCCAATCTCTTAATTCGCGCTGTACCGTCCCCACACCCCTCCCCCCCTCTCTGTCGCAGACCGGGATATTGTCTGTCGCGACACGACAGACGCCGTCACGACAGATTACATCAGATAAATGTGAACGCGGCCTAGAGCCCTAGTTTATTTACTCATGTGCTAGAGCGCGGCAGTCTCGGCACCGTAGGAAAAAACAAAATTGTAGTTGTCATAAAGTTTGAATTCAGAACATGAAAATATAGTTGAAAAGCTATTATGTATTATTGCGCATGTATCAAATTGTCGACTTGTGATTTGGAGTGAAATAGTACATTTGCCATCTATCGGTCTACGAATCAATGTGAGATCGTTGGTCTGTCCTCTCTCTTATTTTTAAAATTTGATTATAAATATAGTACTTGGAAATGGTCATACTGCAATAGGGTTGTGGCATGTGTTTTTACTAGCCGGCTGCCTGACTGACGCCAATTGCTGTACCTACTTTGGGTACTAGACAATGGTAATAATGGGCCTTAACATACATATTTACTTATACGTACTTTTTTTGTAAATATATACATAGAAACACCCAGACCAAGACAAACATTCATGTTCATGCACACAAATGTTTGACATGAGCGGGAATCGAACCCGCGACCTTCGGCAGTCGCTTACACTCCCGCTTTGCCAACCGGTCGTCGATTATTGTTATACCTAAAGGATGGAATAGGTAGACATGGAAAAAAATAAAGAATGAATTATAAGGAATGAATTCTATATACTGTAACCGAAGTACAGACTGAAGGATTATTATTGGTACAATAAATAGCGTCAGAGATGAAAATGTTATGATGAATGTATCCTCCGTCATTCAGTGACCAGTGGATAGGGTATGCGACTGCTGATCGCAGGTCCCGGGTTCGATTCCCGGCTCGGGCAAAAGTGTTACTGGGTTTTCCCGAATTCTCAGAAGCAGCAAGGAGTCTGCTGATGTGCCTGTTAACGGCAATAGGCTCGTCGTCTATTACGTGGGACCTAAACATTTCATGGTGAAATGTGGATGTAATAATATTACAACTCTGCCTATCCTTACGCGGATACAAACGTGAGTCTATAAAAAAAATGTCCAACATACAAACACACTTGCGAATTTATATTATTAGTAGGGATTGTTATGTTCGAGCGAGGCACGAAACAGCGTCCAGACCGCGGCAAAACAAAAAACCAAACTCGATGGATCGGCCGCTCGGTTGCTCGCCCGCGGCGCCACACGCGCTTGCCTCGGCCGGGGCACGTCCACACAGAGCGCACAGCCTCGCGCGCCAATTCCTCGCGAGGCTATGTCTATGGCCTATTGTCCACGTAAACCGCACGTCATGCGCACGCTTTCGTCAATTGATGATTGCAAGACGAATGCTTGCATCTTGCGTATAAACAATCAAAATTCGGTAGCTCGGGCGCACGCGTGCGGCCGGCCGCGGCTGCCGTGCGCTTTCCTCGACCGAGCCACGTCTACATAGACCGGGCAGCCTCGCGAAGCATTTTCCGCGCGAGGCTGCTCGGTCTGTGTGGACCCGCCTAATGAGGACTTTTTAGATTTAATTTAGAATGGTGTTTTGAACAATGCTACAAATTTTCACCCTCACTCCTGTTTTTTGGTCCAATTTGGCCCGACTACTATGTTCAGTAGTAGACATCCACCGGCTAAAATCATGTTCAAAGTAAATGTATTCAGTTGAAGATATCCTAGTCTTCCATAAAAATCTACGCCAAAGGACATAATGTTTTTTTCTTATTACAGTTTGGTGGCCAACATAAGCGCTTTTAAATCTGTTTTGTCCATCCTTATAGTCTATCTTTCCTACATGGAAGAATTCTATGGAAGATAAATATACCACATTCATTTTATTTAAAAGTTGAAGTGTTAACTTTTAAATTATACATTTTGTCGACATTTTAGCAGTTAGTAAGGTAAAAACCAAAAAAAAAAAATTATTATTTAATCAACTATTTATAATATTAGTAGGTACGAATGCAAATGCAGTTGGAGTAATTTACACCCAGGATTTAATTATTGAAACGATAACAGTGACTGCTCGACCGAAGACGTCATATGGATAAGATGATAAATATAATGATTCACTTGCTTTATAATTATATTTTAATATACAGTTTGATTTCTTAATGAAGAAGTTTATAAATATTATTTGTTTTTGATTGGCTGCGTCTGTGTAACGACAGTCCGAAAACATGTTTATTTAGTATTTATGTTAAAAGGCGTTTGCCTTGTTATCTGAAAAGAAACATACTGCATTATTATATTATAAGAACTAAATAAGAACACATTATTAAAATTCGTAAACAGAAAGTATACCCAAAGTCAAAACAGCAATTAGGATTACACACCCTGTTGCTCATTATGGGCATCGAACCCATACTCCACAGTATTCGACGATGAGCGACGAGCGGCCACTCAAATAACTGCGGCATCTGCGCAGTCAAAATTTCTTATCCCCAATTTTCATCGCCATAACAGTACCTGGGGATGGGAAGCTGGATGTTAGGATGTTTTTTATTCCTTGACGCAAAAAATACTTAACCGGATTGTTTATTTTTCGTGTGAGTGTGTGGCCAGCTCTTGTGTCGGTGTTATCAGGCCGCCCGAAGACCTCCGACATGGCCTAATGATTCTTTTCCTGAGTGCTTTGATGTATCAAATGCCACACTTGGTCACCCGTCCAAGTGGCAACCTGTGCAAGCATTGCTTAACTTTGCCGATTTGTTACGAACGACAAACCAAGTCTCGCTAGCGCTACACTAAAACGGATTTTGATGAAACTTTGCAAGCTTTTAGCTTATAGATCAAAATACCATATGGCCAACCTTTCATCCCATAAGAGACACCCACGCGGGCAAAAGCTAGTATTTCATAAAGTAAAATACTAAACATCTACCCGAAAACCGTTGTAATCAAGTAGTCCCGCCTCTGGAATATCAAACGACAGTTTAATTGTCAGCTGACCGAAGGGATGAATGATGTCACTCCCCTATCTCTCATGAACTTGCTCTGTTCATTAATTTGAGGCGTCACAGCAGGCACGAGTGTTACTAAATATATTGGGCAATGCGGGAAAATTGTTAAATGTGTGTATAGTCTTGTCCCATTGGCAATCAGTACCGTTTTCTGGAAATCAAAAGTGCTTGAATGAATTGCGTAATTTGTGGTAAAGACATTTGAGAACAGTGGTCTAATGTGACGTCTGAAAAACGCTCTATTTTAATTGTTTTTAATTGCCTTGCTTTTTTTATTGAAATCTCGCCATATTCTTCTTGTTTTATACAACTTGAACTATCTCTCCCCTTATCCCTTTGCACATGATACACAAAAACGTATTATCTTAATATATAAAATCCTTGCGTTACTTACTGACCGACTGACACGCTACAGCTGATATTATTGGGCGCAGGAAGTTGAAATTTGGCATGTATGTTCCTCGGGGACCGTAGGGGTATACTAAGAAGGGATTTCCCGAAATTCCCACGGGATTGGCCAAAACGGGTAAATTTGAAAAAAAATACAGGCGTAGCCGCTGGCGTCCTCGAGTACTTTTATATTCTCGTATTAATATGGCGATCAGGCGATGATTAATCAAAATATTTATTATAAAGACTAGTCCCGTCCCGCATTTATCCTGTCATGCGAAGGGCTTCACAAATATTTAATGAACGGAGACAAAGAAAACCCAGACAAGAATCAGGAATTTTCTGAATCGTACATAGTGATGGCTCGTATGGGATCCATGATAATCAACGTGGTACCCAGTGACGAGGCGACCTCTTAAACTTCTACGCCATAAATGCAAAGAGTAATGTTATCTTTCTTGATAATTACCTTTATAAATTCTTGCGTCACTGACTGACTAAAAGACAAGCAACAGTGAAAACCATTAGTTGCAAGTTAAGATTTGGCATTTTATATGTTCCTTGGAGACCGTAGGGGTGCACTAAGGTTAAATCTACAATAATATGTCGACGTAGCTGCGGGCTTCGTCTAGTGTTTGATATGCCGCTGAGTTGATTTAAAGACAAATTTCCTATGGGAAATAGATTAAAAATGTCATTAATATGCCTGCTAGAAAAAAATATCCAAGTAAAACCCAAATCTTATACGTCAAATAATGCACAAACGATTTTATTTGTACTCCTTAGGTCAAGGTTGCCAATGTAATTTCTTGAATTATCGCTTGGGAACATCTCGATAACAAATCTAACTTGTCGATAAGAAACCGATTTGGACTTATCACTGACAAATCTAGCGATTCAAAGGCGCCATGCTGTTATGTACTATACTAGCTTCTTGCCGTGGCTCCGTCCGCATGGGTGTATTCTATTGCGATAAAACAGTTTTACCTTATTTGGGATGCAATTTTAAATGTTTTCTACAAAATTGGTTATTTTACCAAGTTTTGGACGGAATATAATCGTACTTAACGAGTGCCTATGTCATAAAAGGAGTCCGCTGTCCATTTTGTCTTTCTCGTGTCAGTAGTTTAGGTTCTGCGATGAAACAATATTTGTCTGTCTGTATACGTAATGGTCCATAACGTGATTGTCCTGACTGATTCGCAAAGTCTAAAATACTGAACTATGAAATTTAAGACTGTGGGTTCCGTTAAAACGAAGGCGCGAAGAAAGTTTTTTAAATATTCCGTACAATCGGGCATGAAAGCTTATCAACAAGCCTCTTCATTACATAAAACTGTCATCCTATTATACTATTAAGCGATACATAAAAAACTAAAATAGCACATACTATTATTATGACTATTAAACTAACCGAGCTACAAACTTCATTGAAGTTGCACAAAAGCTCTTAAAAACAAAAACACTCTACAAAAAGATGTGCTCTGAACAATCAGAAACAAAATCGAAACGATTACAAAAGTCGCTGCAATCATTACGGGTGAACTTAAAAGTTTGGAAATGCGACTTGTGTTGATGTTAACCGGGAAGAAAACCGGATATCCGAAAACGGAACCTCGCAATGCGGGTAGGTACATAAAATAATGTAAGAATTGGATTGATTTAAGATAAACGGTCTTTCTTTATCGCTTTAACGGGGTTGTTAAAGGCGGTATGAATATATTAATTGTAATAATGTTTTTGTAATAAACGAATAGATAAGCGTAAGGTTTTGTCTGCCGGTTTACCCCGTTATTAAAAAGTAAAGGTACAATTGGATCAATCTCCAAAACCAGCGTATTTATGTGATCGCTCTGGTGCTTTTCAGATATTCATATTTGATGGTAATTATGTATCTCATTTTAAAAGAATGTTATCCTCTGCCTCGCTTGAGCGATCTAAATAATTTGCTAAGGTGCTTCGACCGCGCAAGGTGTCAAATTACGAGCTGACGCGGCCACTTGACACCGCTTCGGGTCGATATATTAGTATTTGTGCGCTCCTTGTTCACCTCTGTGGCCTCAACTAATGTTTTTGTTCAACTTAATGAATGATTCTTTCATATGATCCCAAATACACTACGTTTGAATGAAGTGTTTACTTTATGCGAGGGGCCGAACCGGATGCTATGTAAAAAAATTACGACTTTTAACGACTTACTCGAAACAATTGCTATCGTGATAACAATACGAGTTGAACCTTGGTTCCTTTTGTTTTGTTATATACCTGGTGATATTATCATAACAAATATATAAAATTATAGCAATACTTGCTTGAAAGTTTATTTAGATATTAGCATGTGAAAAAAAATATTATTTCGCTGACTTTGCGCGCGGGGCGTAATTATGGATTAAAAACATCATCGTAAACAAATATTATAATTATATATGATACTTTTATGTTTTTATTGTGAATAAAGTAATTAATTATGAAGTTACGTCAAAAGAAATAATAAATATTGTGTATTACTTTAATTTAAGAGATTTTTACAAACAATTATCGTAAAAACGGCATTTCTCTTTTATTGAATGTAAATACATATGTATGTAACATAAGGTTACATTTATGCTCTGTGTTATTTATTATTATGAGTATATAAATAAACCTATCATAATATATGATGTATAATACTAAAAATTGCGCATATTCAGGTTATTTTTGGCGGGCAAAAGTAAACAACTTTGCACATTCCAGTAAGAGTAATTCTTATCGGATTCTTATCGGAAATGGTTCTTTTGCTTGAAAATCTAATTGGTAAGAAACTTATGTAGGTTTGAATCAGATATATTACATAAAAAGGTATTTAAAAAAATACGGAAATTGGCGGCAATTAACAATCAATTCTTTGTTTTATTTTTTATGTTTAAAATTAAAATGTTTCTTTTACTTATATTTATTTCCTCTAAAAATAAATTTAATAACCTTTCTAACCGTGTATAATACTTATATACCTCCCTTAATAAAAAACGACGAGAAAAAGGAATATGTCAGAAATATAAAATCGCGCTCAAAAATGGCGGGAAAATATTTCTAATTTTCACTTTATACTGCCCTTGCGTGGACTACATGTATATTATTTGGTATTATTTGGTATCATTTGAAAGCTCATTTCATTACGCGTCTATCGATATATAATATAGCGCAATCCATTAAGTTTTAATAAAAGGGACATAAGTTACTTGTGCGCAGTCTACGGTTTCAGAAAAAAAGGGACTTTTGCCCCTTGGAGCAATCAATAGATTTGGAAAAAAGGGAGTTTTGTCCCTTGAAACAATCGACAAGATATTCAAGTGGTAGATTTTTACTATTGGCCTTCAATTTACACAAACAGTTACGGAAATTTTAAAGTCTAAAAAATTTCGCGACCAGAGCAATCATACTTGGTGCCAGAGCGATAATAAATGGTGAAATCATTGAAACAAAAATATAAATATTGATAAAATATTATTTATTTAACCGTTTTCAGTCATATTCAGTGTACGTGTAACAAGATCAGTAAGAGAAAAGTATTATTTTAGAAAATTCAAGGCATGTGTAGGATATGTATGACGGATAATAATCCGTCATACATATCAAATTTAAGAATATTTTGTGAAAACAAATTAACATAACTATAAAAATCAACTTTAATAAATGTTATATGCATAGTTCATCGTTTGTCATTGTTACAGTTGGGTACTACTACTTAAAATAGATTTATAGCACACAAGTAATGCAAAATATCATCGCTCTGGTCTTTTTGGACGAAGCAATCAGAGCCATAGCGATCAGAAAAAGTCACAAAATCATAAATATAGCCGAATTTAAAAGCAATAGAAAGTGGTGATTTCGTATCATAAAAAACATCATAAAGATCACTTAATTCACATAAAAAACACATTTACAGACTTACTACTGAATTTAAATAACATGCCATAGCAATCATAAAATTCGAGAACCAAATCCAGAGCAATCATAAACTTACCTTCGTAATGTTGGAACGCGGGAACGTGGCACACGGAGTATCCTCCTCAGCGGTTAGACCACTACTGACGTTGCCCCGCGGGAGGGGAATTGAGTGTCTATAACGCCTGACTAGGGATGAGGGCGATGTTTTACCTCAGCGCAGAGCGATGAGATAAAATGCCCGGTTACGATTTTAAATTCAAATTGTGGCAAAATTATTGTTATTATAACTAAAAATATTTTATCACTATGAAGATTAACTATTTGTTATGAAATATAAATAAGTTGTTTGATGTGATCCTTCTTATTAAAAATTGGTTGCCTGTAAAGTCGGTATACGGGCGAAAGTTTTACGTGACAACGACTTTGAGTGGTAAAATAATTTTAATGTGAATATTCATTCGTATAGTAGGAAGAAGGATGAAAGACGCGTGCCTTTCACTTTTTATGTCTGTCTCTCTCGCTCTTAGGCGGGACGCGTGCCTCTCACTCGCTCTCATTGTGAGCGTATAATGTGAGCGGAGCGTAACGCAGTTTCTTGAAGTGTCACCCGGCAAACCAATTTATAAGACGTTGTCACGTCAAAAAGTGAAAAAATATTTTTTTCTTTCAATCGGGAGTTGGGTCAACCCAGAGCGATCAGGATATTAGGGTTTAAGTTTTTTTTTTAATAATCAAAATAAACTTATTCATAATATTAGCCTTGTACCATGTAGATTAGACACCGAACAATCTTTAAAAAAATATTTTGAAAACGTTTTTCGATTTTAAAATGGTTTTATCCCGCCCGACACGAAAAAAAATGCCTCTGGAGATCGACCCATTTATAGACCTAATACTAACATGAGGTTTATATAAGAGTGTCAAAATGAGGCCTGTTGTTTAAGAGGAATTCATACACGTGCAGCGGGATATATTCGGCCACCATTTTACACAGTTGCTTAGCAAATCTGTTGTAGCATTTCAATAAGTAAACAAGCAACACAATTATTATGCTTAGGTATATGTATAGCACTATGGAAAATGGTCTGTCGTAATTTTCTGTCAAAGTTGTACTAGTGTCAAGAGAAGTGTTATAGAGAACTTTTCCTTAAAGCTCATAGCGACGTTAAAATTATATTTGCGTTTGAGAGACGGCATCTATACTAATATTATAAGCCTGAAAATTTTGTTTTATACGTTGGTTTGATTAAACGGGCTCATCCGAGGTACAAATGGTTCGCTTTTTATTAATTACTAGAGGATGCCCGCGGTTACACCTGTTTTATTTAAGGCTACTGCTCCGCTCCCTTCACTCATAGCGCAATGTTATAAAGCCTATAGCTTTCCTCGATAAATGGGCTATCTTACACTGAACGATTTTTTCAAATCAGACCAGCAGTTCCTGAAATTAGCGCTTTCAAGCAACCAAACATACAAACAAACAAATTCTTCAGCTTTATATATTAGTATAAGATTTTTGTGTTGGTCCATTTATTGCGACAGACGGCCAACTTCACGCTGTAAACCTTGCATACGGAGCAGCCCGAAATAATGCGAGTATAACTGCGGACTACAACTACGATAGTTAGTTAGTCATAAAATTTACAAACGCATAGTTTAATAGGAGAAATATAACATCAACATGAAACCTACACCGGATATGTAATCTGCATATGTTTAAATTTTTGCTACACTTTTCAAACGGTAGCAACAACATATTTATAACATATTCCCATAAAATACTCGAAAGCTCTTCCTCTGAAAAATAAAACCAAACAACCAAAAGGAAGCGAAATAAAAAACCTCAAACCGTCACCTATTTCCTTTAAAAGTAAAATTTGTGTACATTTCAAAATATATAAACAAAAAAATGCACTTCGTATTCAAGCGCACAGTTTTCTACTCTGAATGAAGTTAACCCGCTCGCGGAGTTAAATTTCTAGAAATATCTGGATATTTTCACATATTCCCAGATATTTCAGCCTTATTCTGGTCGTAGCCTAACCGGTTTTGGTCGCACCTGGACTGAACGTTAATTGAATCTGCAGTGAAACCTGAACTTTTAAGTTTTCATTTACTAAATAGTTAACTTATATTTGCAGTTGGAAAATGTCTGCTGAGAAGTGCTTTATTTTTATCGTTAGCTTTGTTAAAAAGAAAATTAACTTTATTTCATTCTTCAAAAGCGGTAGGTTCTGTAACAATCATTTCTATGAAGTTAGTGAAAACTCTCTAAGGTAGTGCCAAATTGCTTTTATTACATATGTAACTATTTGCTTTTGCCAGTTGTAGCACCCGCGTGAATATTCTGACAACAAACGTACTGAAACCTCGTTTTAAAATCCTCTCTTATTGCTACTAATATACTCTCCAAGCGACATATAGCGTAACGGTTTGCTTAGGAGCACTGCGCCGCGTATTGTGGGTTCGATTCCACACGATCATACTTTGTGTGATCCACAATTTGTTCTTTCGAGTTTAGTTCTGTTTTGTTCATCGAATAATTGTAAAGTCCTTCACGACATTACATTTATTCTTAGTTTGGGTGTTTGTCCTTTATGAAAAACGTTTCAATGTTCAATTTCGCTTTCGGGTTATGTCTCTTATTTCAAGTAAATTATATGACAAATAAAGTGTAAGTAATAATATACACTCATATATTAAGACGCTCAAGTTAAAGGCACGGTTCAAGCAAAGCTCTAGGCTATATTAGTTTAGTATTCAATTAAAATTTATTATTTCAAGCAGAAGAAGAGTCTAAGCAAGGGATTTTTATAAAACAATAGAATTTTCAAGAATTAACTCTTATTCATAATTGAAGAAGGTTTAAGAATACTTTTGTCTACAGCCCTCATATTCCTATCTTTGTATGGTTAGTAGTAATGTCTGCACTCACATGAACTCTGAATAATGTAGGTATGTCAAGGGCTGTTCGTACAACTTATACCTATTGCTAGATACTTCGAGTCTATTAAACTCAACGCTGGGCAAGATGGATATTGGACAAAACAGTATTCGAATGGTGTATATGAAAACGTTTTAATGGATTTAATGCGTTTTTCTGGTCATACATCCAGAAATAACGCACTAAAATCCAAATAAATGTCAATCTCAATGTAAAATTCATGTTAACGAAAGTTTTGTTTTTACATTTTATTAGTACAAAATCACCCCAAAGTATTTAACATTTTCTTTCAATATTCTACAAGTGTTACCAAAGTTATAGTTTTGGTAAGTTACCAAAACTGCAACGTTTTGAACAATGGCAAATAAAAGCACCGACTTAAATAAAGGTGTTCTTTGATTTCCAAAAGAAAATTTTAGATCGCTAGGAAGGAGCCAAATTCAAATTCATCTTCTACATAATGAAAACATGAGTACGCACCAAATTTATATTTATGAAGCTATGTAGATTGTATTTGAATCTGATTTCTCTGAAATATGATAATACGAAAACATTACATAAATTAGTGTTCGGTTCACTGCCAATGCTTTGAAACGTTTATGAATCATTAAATCTTTCACACATATAGAATTATTATTGAAAATATGTTGCTGCTATTTTGGTTGATAATTGCGATGAAAAATAATGTAACATTTGATATCGAAGACAGTAATTGGTTATTTGATTTTTTATTTGTAAGATGAAATTTGTCTAAGACTTGTATAATTATGATGTTGTGGAAGTCAAGTCTGGAAATCTATGGCAGTTCGAATGAATAATGGCCCGAAAATTAAAAAAAATCATCGCTAAAGAGACAACCTCTTTGGCGATGTTTTTTTTAAATTTGAGATAATTGCTTTTCTTTCAAAAATCCACAGAATTTTTCAACCAAACAAAGAACAACAAAACTCGAAACAACAATTTTGACAACAGTCAGTGTCTTGATGTTATACGGAACGGAACAGATGGACCAGCTTTTTTCTCACAACTAATAATTATTTTGTTGTTGACTAAATAGAACTAGATCGTATAATAAGACGCCTAAGCATTCTTGACAAACTGATCCAATCAACGACAATCCAGCCTATAGACGGCAGACGTAAGGCGAACACTTTCGGACAACACGTAAGACTTATAAGTATAACTCTTACATAAGACCGATCCCAACACTAGTTATAAATTATGACGTACCGCATTATTTGTAGAAATGAAAACATTAGGTGTCTAGTAGGCTGGGTTGTCGTTGGATCCAATATAATTTTCATACAGTAATATAAACACAAAGCATGACGATCATTATGATTTTTGTAATCACCACAAAGCTTCATCTTCTTATCTACACAGACCAAGAATTTGCATGGAATGGACTCAATTGAAAATTCCAACATGTGGATTATGTACATCTGGCTAAATAAGTCTGTAAGACTCCTGAATACCATGTCCCCTTAATTGGATGTGGACCAGGATAGTGTATCGGCAAATCTGCTGTAGCTAAAAAGATTTCCGAATTCTAGCTTTAATGTTGAGTGAATGATTTTTCGTTTGCATTTTTGGGCACGTTATAGTGATTTTATTTCTTAATGGTAGCGCCATCTACCTTTCCATCGATAATTAATTACATCGACGTCAATCGTTCTTCGCTTGCTCGTCCAATACGAGCGATCCTTCTATTCCTTCCCTCCCAAAGGCACGCCTCGCTGATTGGTCGCAAGAATTCATCGACGCTACGACGGAGTCCAGAATCATCCGTGTCGCGCCGAACACGTTTACCGAACGCCGCCATATTTTACCGCTTTAAACGCAACAAAACCGCCCGCGAGTGAAGTGATTAGTGCAGCTTCAGGATTCACGAAGACACCAGGAGGTCGCCATTTGTGAAGAAGAAGACTGATGTGCAAGGTAAGATGTGCTCCCATACTCCCGTCTCCTATTCCTCCCATGAACCCACTCACTTCACTTTTCCTATTCTAGGCGATCAGAACCCATCCCTTTACAGTCCATAATATTGATATTTTCCCAAATTGCCTAGAACATTCGGTATCGATGTAACGCCAAACCATTTTTTTGGTCCGTACGAAGTCGGATTCATTTGCGTTTATACGTAACCTCTTGTTTATCTCCCTCGCGTAGGTATCTTCTAGAAGTACCTACCTAGGCAGTTATAGCACCTAGCTATACTCCTAATCCATTTACGTATGTAAATGGAATAGGAGTATGTAATGGGTATCCATTACAGGGCTATTTTCGAACGCATCCGTAGGTAATATACTTCTATGTAGCTACCTACTAACCCAATTATTATTACTGGAACTATCATAGTTGTCTTGTAAATTTCAAGCACCTTTTAATTCTACCGCCTTAAAATGTTGCCAACTCAGGTAAAATAATAGGTACTTTAGGTATTCTTATTTTGATTCGGTCTCATCAGCTTATACTTACGTAAGCATGGCACAACAAAAGAAGCCACGCATGTCGGAAGACAGAGAGCTGACAATAATAAATAGAAGCTAAACGTAATATTTTATTTGAGCGTATTCAAAACAGGTCATATTTCAGTCACTACTTGATAGATATCAAGATACTCGTGTTCTAGCATCTACTTACTTTGATCAAGCTTTAAATCTTAAATTGTCCGGTGCCGCGTCTGTCTCGAATTTCCAGCTGTTTATAGACAACTTTGTTACTGCAGTTAATTCTCTTAAAAACTTAAAATTAAAAGGTCTTTCCGACTTTATGTTTCTTCAACTCGCTTTAAAAAAGTTTGACACTGAAACAATTCGCGCATTCGAGATGACGGAACGAAATTATAAAATACCTATACTAGATAGTTTTATTTCTTTCATAAAATATCAGTGTCGAATATTTCATAATACGCAGTCTAGTTCATCTAGCTTGTCTAATAATAACAATAGCAAACAAAGGTCGAATAAAGCGTGAAATTGTAATAATAACTCGGTCCCTAATCCGCAATCTTACGTAACATGCTCGGAATCTAATAATAATAATTCACAGAAGTGTCTGTGCAGTAATATAGTGCACGACCATTTTTATAACTGTCCCGCCTTTAATGGTTTAAATCCGACTGCTCGTTTCAAATGCGTAAAAGATAACAAAGCTTGCATTAATTGCTTAAGTATAAAGCATAAAACGAGTGATTGTTCTACTAAGACGAGATGTCGTTCATGTAATCAGCGACATCATTCATTGTTGCACTTTGATAAACGTAGTCCGTTGTCGAGCCAAGCCAGTAACCTTGACACACTTACATCGCAAGTGCAGACCACGATAACTGCGCCTTCTGCGTCTCAGGCTGAAATATCGTTGTGTACGACATCCATTGCGCGGGCGACGCGTACGCGCGGACGGCTCTCGCGCATTTATAATGATCAGCGCGGGGCTAAGCCGCAGTGTATGGCGTCCAAGACGGTTCTGTTAGCGACAGCGCAATTTATCGTTTATGATATTAATGGATCGCCGCACATGGTACGTTGTCTGCTCGATAGCGCGTCTCAGAGTAATTTTATAACTTCTGATTGTTTCGAACGCGGATTGTGGAATAACTTTAGAAATACTGACTCAGTAGTCAAAGGGATCAGGGGTTCAGAAAAACATTGCAAGGGTTCCGTAGATGTTAAAATACATTCGCGTTTTGATAGGAATATTAATTTTAACATTTCTTCGCTTATCGTGCAGCGTATTACGAACGCATTGCCGAACGCTAATGTGGACGTAGCATTACTCACTCACCTCGAGTCATTGCGGCTGACAGACTCGGAGTTTGCGAATCCGGCAGACATTGATGTTTTGATCGGAGCTGCAATATTTCCGCACTTGCTACTAACTAAAGTGGTACGTAGTGAGCAATATATTTTACCGCCCGCTATTGAGACGGTATTTGGGTATGTGTCTAGAGTTACCGTAGCCAGGCAGGAAAATGTATCAGAAGTGCGCAGTGGAAGGTGTAATACATCTACCTGACCACGATAGTCAATATATCCAGACACAATGCACTGCGTTACACAGTGAGTAAAGTATTGAGTAGGTACATGAAAATTTTACCTCATATTTCCTGGTGTTGCTCTTAAGTGGACCTATAAGATTAACTCATAATTTTGGCCAAAATAACAAGAGAATCGAATAGATACCAGTGTCCAGTTCAGCGTAGTTCTTCTCCTTGGGCACCAATCAGGAATTCACACACGTGTTTTACAAAGTTCAATGTTCAATATATCACCAATTTATCACAAACTTTGCCGGAAGTCAAAAGCGGCAATTATAAGTATTTACAAGTTACTTCAATTCGCGTTAATTCAAAAGGCGATCAATTTATTACAAGATTACAAACGGAGCTAGCTCAAAACCCAAAGCGTCCTTTTTCGGAAAGGGGAGTTGACAGTTCAGTGTGACCATTGTCAGAAATTTTCAATAGACTAAACAAATTGTTACTTCATCGATATAATCGATTTGACTTATAATAAAAACTAATTCTATTTCAAACATCCACCCGCCCCGTGACGTGACAATGTTGCAACCGCTCTCCTCAGAATCGAACCGTCCACCAAGACCTCAGCAAATCGGGGAACTCCATCAGCCCCAGTTACCGAGTTAGGTGCGCCCCCTGCGCCATCTGAGTGGCGGAAGGTTAGCCTCCTTGATCAAAACGAGGTCACCAATCTTGAGTGGATCGGTCTTGTCGGTCCACTAAACGCGTTGCTGGAGTATGTGCAAATATTCCAAATTCCAGCGTTTCCAAAAGCTCTGAGTAATCTGGCGTACCAATTCAAAACGCGAGAGACGACCAGGTCTCGTATCAATATAGGGGTACTCAGGCAAGGCGACAAGTGGGCGACCAATCAAAAAATGGTCCGGCGTAAGGGCCTCCAAATCATTCGGATCTGAGGAGATCGGGCACAATGGCCGAGAGTTCAAAACGGCCTCAATCTTACAAAACACAGTTGCGAGTTCCTCAAATGTAAGGACAGATTCACCGATTGTCCTGCGCAAATGTGTTTTGGCCGATTTTACAGCGGCCTCAAATATACCACCCCAGTGTGGATAATTTGGTGGGGAAAACAACCAATTTACCCCACGTCGGGCAAGCCTATCACCTATATCAGCCTTGTTGGTTTCAAGAAAATTAACAACATCATTCAAATAATTATACGTGCCCTTGAAGTTAGTGCCGCAGTCAGAACGGATCAAGGAAGGCAGCCCTCTGCGGGATACAAATCTGTCAAATGTGGCTACAAACGCCTCGGTCGTAAGCGAGGAGACCAGTTCCAAGTGTACGGCCTTTGTGGAAAGACAAACAAAAACACACAAGTAGGCCTTAACAGTCTTGCTGTTTCGAAGTGTCGACGTTTTCACCAAGAAGGGACCAGCGAAGTCCGTGCCAACACCGTCAAATGTCCTGCTCTCCGTTACGCGATCTGCCGGTAAGTCTCCCATCAACGGCTGCATGGTAGAAGCCTTGAGCTTATAGCAAGGGATGCAGCGAAAGACTACACTCCGAATAATTCTTCGGGCAGACAAAATCCAAAACTCGCGTTACAAAATGGCCAACAAAGCATTACAACCAGCATGCGAATTTTTAAGGTGACGGTCAGTTACCAACAAGCGTACCAAATGACCGTCTTTGGGAACAAAAGGGGGTGGCGTGCTCCGTAAGGAAGGTTGGCGTTCTTGAGATACGCTCCAACGCGCAAGAGACCCGTTTCGTCCAAAAAGGGGTTCAATTTAGATATTGTTCCCGACAATTTCGATTTCCCTGACTTAAGGATAGCAATCTCCTTCTCAAAATGCGCTAATTGCCCAGAACGAACCCAAAAGGTCAGGGATTCCTGTAACGATTCAACAAAAAATCGGGGTCGAAGGCGCATTCCACCTTCTCATGAGCGAGTGTTCGTAAGCCCGGCAAATTAGAAGTATTCAAAACTGGCGTTCGGGGCCAATCAATTTCTGGTCGACTCAACCATTCCGGACCCCACCACAGCGAATGACCTATCAAACTAGGCGTCAAGCATCCGCGCGAGGCACAATCAGCGGGGTTGAGCTCACCTGGCAGGTGTCTCCAAACAAGCTTGACTTCAGATTTTTGGATTTGGGAGACGCAATTAGCGACAAATACCTCCAAGGTGTGGACAGAAGCCTTCAACCAACAAAGAACAATTTAGCTGTCTGTCCAGGCGTAGGTCCCACTAATACAAATGCTTTTACCCAAAGTACTAAACACGTGGTTCAATAAGCGTACAAGTAGGGCTGCTCCCGAGAGCTCCAATTTCGGAATGGTCAGAGATGTCCGAAGGGGTGCAACCTTGCTCTTCGCCATGATCAGGGAAACTGTCACCTGACCTGAGGCACTGACTGTGCGCAAGAATACCACGGCCGCGTGACCACGTTCCGAGGCATCACAAAACTCGTGAAGGGTGGCCTTGTACTTCCCGGGAGGAAGGATGGGACGAGGCAAGGAGATCTCGTTGACGGCAGGAAGTGAGGATACAAAGGAGGTCCATTCCTCAACAAGAGTGCCGTGCAGAGGTTCGTCCCAGGTCAATCCTGCTGTCCAAAGCTTCTGCAAGAAGCATTTTGCCCAAAATATAATTGGACAGATGCAACCGTTCGGATCAAAGGTTCTGGCGACAGTAGACAATACGAGACGTTTAGTCCAAGAACACGGCAATTTCAAGTCTACGTTATATGTAAAGATGTCTTGGACTGGTCTGTACTGAACGCCGAGAACAGCCATCATGGCGGGGTTGTCAACAATCTCAAATAGATGTGGATCCTGCTGATGATCCTCTGGCAAGCCTTCCAAAAGCGCTGGTGAGTTGGAAATGCATTTACGTAACTCATAATAAAAAAAAATGAAAATTTGGGCGGTAGGTGTTAAAAAGTATAACAGCTTTCAAATTTTGAAAATTTAAATTTAATTAATTTTAATCAAGTAAATCATAATAGGATTGTTTAAGTGAGAGAATAACATTATAAATAGCCTGTACTCACGTTTGTACATGTAACAAATTAGTTTGGGCTACATCACCACCTGCCAGCTGATCACTGCACATTAGTACTTGCAATCTACAAGTCCAGAGCACTTGAAATCACAATGTCTCAATTATTGGAGATTCAAGCAGCACAGAAGAGCCTTGAAGACTGCTTTGCCAAGCGAATGGATGAGTTGGAGGCCCAAATACAAAGTAGTGGGCCCGCCAAGGACACCGTCGCTAAGGTAGCCGAAGAGTTCAGGGCCTTCAGGGAACTCGCTTTCAGTATGCTTGGCATACTAAGAAAGCAGATCTGGGAGTGTGTCAAGATGTGTGACACAATGGAGACGAGGCATCGAAGAAAGGCACTTGTCTTCTCTGGTTTCAAGGAGGCTGCCGGAGAGGACTGCACAGCTCTTATTGCTGGGAGCCTACATAGTACATTGGGTCTGAAGAACTTCACTGTAGCTTCCATCAAGACTTGCCACAGGCTAGGTAGCCCGAGTAAGGACCGTACCCGTCCCATTTTGGTACGCTTCAACAGTGTTGAGGATAAGATGGCTGTCTGGCGGGCGAAGAAAGGTTTCAAGGGCTCATCAGTTTCCGTCAAGGAGTTCCTTACTAAGCCGCGACAATCAGTGTTCTGCCGTGCTCGTCAGCATTTCAGTATGCGGTCCTGTTGGACACAAGACGGCATCATAGTCGTAAAAATTCCGGATGGCAACCGTTCAAAAATCACCAGCATGGACGAGTTGAATCCCTTGTTGGTCAAGTATCCAAAACATACAGACGGATCTTGGACTGCGGCCACAAGTGGTGCCGGGAGTGCCAGTTTTACAGGCGCATCAAGCAAGAACGTTTCTCGTAAGAACTGAGGTATTAACGACGTATTTCTTCACATTCATAACTTTACTCCGTAACTGTAGTTTTATTGCTTTGTTTGTTTTAAGTAGATTTATTATAACCGGAGTCAACATTGTTTACTAGTATGCACTAACTTTTATTTACCCACATATTATTAATATCTAAATTTTATTGTTTTCATTTCATTCGCTATCTTGTTTTAGTACTTGTCAAACTCATAAACATCTGTCATTAGTGTCATGCTGTCAATTTGTGCAATAACAAAACGTTTGTACGCGTGCTAACTTTAATTCTTAACAACGTAACATTGTCAAACATTTTATACCAAAACCTTTCAACTTTTTGATGTCGTAAAATATCTATGTGATTGCAGGGCCTGTGTTTCTTTTCTGTTTTGTATGTTTTTTAATGTTAATTGTAGATAAAATTGTGTAGTTTTTGCTGGCGGGTGGTGCAGTGATGATATTGCCTTTTTGTGTAGACTCAGGTAAATTATTAAGTTGAAATATTTTTATTTTATTTTATTTATATATTTATTTTATATTTATTCATATATAGGTCTACTGAAGATGATTTATTTATATCTGCTAATAGTTCTTTAGTTTCTTCTGCTGATGGCAGTTTTTCGTCAATTACCGATGTATCGCTAGGTGACTTTGTCCGTAATACATTTAACCACAGTCAAAATAAATTACTAAACGCGTGTCACATTAATGCTCAAAGCGTGGCAAGTCACTACAGTGATCTCCTTGAAGCATTCTCTGACGTAGATGTTCACGCCATCTTAATTTCAGAGAGCTGGCTCAAACCTCAACTTCTTTCAACTACTTACTCTCTGCCAGGATATATTCTTATTCGAAGCGATCGTATAGGTAAACGGGGTGGTGGTGTCGCAATTTATTTGCGAAGCGACTACTCCTATAAAATTCTAGCCTCTTCTAGTAACACTGTAAGTTCTACTGAATTTCTTTTCCTTGAGGTTTGGGTCAGGACGACTAAGATTGTCCTTGGAGTAGTGTATTGTCCCCCTGCTGTTGATTATTTCACCGACTTAGAAATGGTATTACAATCTTTAGGGTCTGAGTACGAGCACCATGTCATTATGGGTGATTTCAACACCAACCTCCTAACTACCCAGTCTCCTCGCAGTCAAAAACTCCTCCACATCCTGAAGTCAGCTAACCTCAATGTTTTACCACTTCAAGCTACTCACCATAATATCAATGGTGATGATACCTGGCTGGACTTGATGATAACCTCCAATCCCTCACTAGTTGTTTCCCATGGTCAATATTCCGCTCCCGGCTTTTCCCACCACGACCTCATTTTCCTAACATACGCCCTTAAAACCCCTAAACCCCAACCTAAGGTTTTGCACACGCGTTGCTTTGGCAGGATGAATGTGGAGAAGCTCCTCTCAGATGCATCATCCATCGATTGGGTACCTTTGATGGCGGCAGTTACCATAGACGATAAAGTTAACATGTTCAATAATGCTGTTATACAGCTTTACGACAACCACGCCCCCATAAGAAAAATCAGAGTGAAACGACCACCAGCACCGTGGATGTCCAGGTTGGTTCTGATGGCGATGAGGAGAAGAGATCGTGCTTTCAGAATATTTAAAAGACATCGATCGGATGACAACTGGTCCTGCTACAAGGCTGCAAGAAATCGCTGCAATCAGGTGATACGTAATGCCAAACGCCGACATATCATTAGTAATATTGACTGCGGGTCACCAGGTGATATCTGGAGATTTCTGGGGACTCTAGGGATAGGTAGGTCTAAGCAGTGCAATCTTCCGCCGACTATTGGGTTAGACGATATAAATAAACATTTCATCACTTCAAATACTTTAGATCGTCTAACCCTGCGTCAAACGATTGATTTCATTGCGCGATTGCCTTCCCTCAATGTAAATTCGTTTAACTTTTCTCCCGTAACCTCAGATGAAGTTAAACAGTCAATCCTATCCATCAAGTCAAAGGCAGTGGGCTACGATAAGATCAGTCGTCGCATGGTCACCACTGTCCTTGACCAGCTCCTGCCCGCTATATCCCATATCATAAACTTTTCCTTATCCTCCTGCCAATATCCCAACATGTGGCGTAAAGCTTACGTTCGTCCTCTTCCCAAAATCTCCAATCCAACCATGCCCAATCACTTTAGACCCATATCCATCCTCCCATTCCTATCCAAAATCCTAGAGGCTTGTGTTCACAAGCAGCTTTCCAGATTCATCCTATCCAACAACATCCTAAGTCCTCTCCAATCCGGGTTTCGGCCTGGACACAGTACTGTTTCCGCCCTACTTAAAGTGACTGGCGATATTCGGGCGGGCGTGGAGAAAACCGAGGTAACCGTGTTAGCTTTAGTTGACTTCTCAAACGCTTTTAATACCGTCAGTCACGATGTTCTCCTGGCTATCCTTTCACATCTAAATATTTAATCTGAGGCTCGGGATTGGTTCTTTTCATATCTTCGTGGACGCCAGCAGTCGGTTCGCACTGATGAAACATCGTCGAATTGGTGTGATCTGGTTGCTGGGGTTCCACAAGGCGGCATTCTCTCTCCACTTCTATTTTCATTGTTTATTAATCTCTTAACTCATGAACTTCAGTGTGCGTATCACCTGTATGCTGACAACTTGCAGCTTTACTCTCAGGCACGGGTGGACAAGCTGGCAGATGCAATCGACAAAGTTAACCAGGATTTACAAGCGATAAAGATGTGGTCTGATCGATTCGGTCTCTCTGTGAATCCATCCAAATGCCAGGCTATCGTTGTGGGAAGTTCGCGCATGATTTCGAGAGTAGACTTCACAAGTCTGCCATCTGTCACTTTCAATGGATGTGTAATACCATTTGCCACAACCGTAAAAAATCTGGGTTTACACATAGATGCAACTCTTGACTGGCGGGCTCAGATTTCAGCAGTTAGCCAGAAAGTTTTCGGGACTCTTCGTTCACTTTATCGCCTGAAAAACTTTCTCCCATCAAAAACCAAAGCAATGCTTGTGCAAACTCTAATCTTTCCCATAATTGACTATGGTGATGTGTGTTATCTCGACCTGAATGCAGATCTGCTCAATAAACTTGACCGACTTCTCAATTATTGCATTCGATTCGTTTTTAATCTCCGTAAGTTCGACCACGTCTCGAAATTCCGTACTGAATTAAAATGGTTACCAATTCGTCAACGACGAAATTTGCGTACGTTGACGAACTTATACTCACTTCTCCATTCCGCTAATGCCCCATCTTATCTAACGCCTTGTTTCCAATACCTCTGCTCCAACCATGTTAAGAACTTGCGATCGTCTAATAACCTTCTTCTTCTTTGTCCATCCCACACTTCTAATCTAGTTCATTCTTCCTTTCATATCCAATCTATCCTTCTTTGGAATGCTCTCCCTCCTGAAATTAGGATGGCCACTACTCAAGAAACATTCAAGTTCAAGGTTCGCCAGCTGTATCGTGGATTGTCGGAAGCTTGTCAGTAGCAGTACTCACTTATAACCTATTAGCAGTTTTCATTTACGGAATATTTATGTTTACGTAGAAAGAATATATATATATATATATATATAGTATATATTTTATATATTTATTTATATATACTTAATATAATATGTAAACGTGTATATTTATTCATATATATGCATGTATGTTGTATGTATGTATAGGGCGTTTATATTCGCAAATATGTATTACCTTGAATCATATTCTATTTTTATATTTAATTTTCTTGTTTTAGTCTCCAAAACACACCTGCCACTATCATCTCTGCATCACCCTAAGGTTGACTGGTAGAAAATGCCTTTGGCATTAAGTCCGCCTTGTGCAAATTGTATTGCAGGAAGTTTAATAAATAAATAAAATAAATAAATAACCAGCGGAGGCCAAAATACCTATCAATTCGTCCCGCAGGAGGATCGCCTCGTCCGCTGTGGAGGCGCCCGAGCAAATGTCATCGACGTAAATATCGTCCTTCAACATGGCGGAGGCTCGTGGGAAACGTAAGCCTTCTCGGTCTGCGAGCTCCCAAAGAGAACGTATTGCCAAATAGGGGCTCGACCTTAACCCGCACGCATTGGTATTGAGCTCGTAGACGACCATGGGATCACGAGGAGACTCTCTCCAAAGGATCAGCTGGAAGCGACGGTCATCAGGGTGGATAATCGTCTGCCTAAACATCATTTTTATATCGGCCACAAAGACAACCTGATGTCGTCGGAAGCTGGTTATGAAGTCACAAAGGTCCTTGACCAACTTGGGACCAGAATGCAAGCACTGGCTCAAGGATACGCCTGTTGAAGTCTGCGCAGAACCATCAAACACTGTGCGCAGCTTGCCAGTTGATGGCTTCAATACCGCATGATGCGGGAGAAAGTAGTGCTCCACCGAACGCCAATCCAAATTTGACACAGACATGTGTCCCAATTGTTCAAATTCTCTCACGAACTCAATGTACTTCTGTCTGAGCTCCGGATCACGACCCATGCGATGCTCCATAGCCAACAATCTCTTTTCGGCTAAAGGTCGTGACTCACCAAGCGGAGGCCGAACAGACAGGAAGGGTAGCCTCGTAATAATCCGACCAGAACGGAGACGACCAGTATTGTTCTGGAAGAACAGCTCGCACTCCTCATGTTCTGGATTCAAACGGGCAACTTGAGGGGGCTCCTCTACTTCCCAAAACCTCTGAACCGCATCAGAGAGAGCAGAGCCTACAGCCAACAAATTATCAAGTTCAGGTGGAGGGGGTTCCCTAGGTACAGGTCCCATCAAAGCAAATCCAAATATGGTCGGGATGGCAGTCAAACCATTTGGCTCCAAGACCCGTTTCCCACCAATCAAAATTCCACCTAGGACATCAGAGCCAATCAACAAATCGATTTGTCCCGGTGTGTCAAATTTGGGGTCTGCCAGTTCCAATCCCGATGTCAAATTCACCACAGCAGCAGGTAGCTGCTTCTGTGGGTGCATGCCCAAGATATTCTTCAGCACAATAGCCGAGGTTTTAATCCTCGGGTGTGAAGATTCAACAGGGCCAAACAAAACCTTAACTTGCCCTTCAACATTAGAGGCTACGTATACAATTTAGAAAAGAGCCCATATTTAATTTAACCTGCCCTACCAAGTACCCTACCCCGTATACAATTTGGAAAAGAGCCCATATTTAATTTAACCTGCCCTACCAAGTAAGTGGAAAAAATGCAACTTTGTGAACCTGTGTCCAATAAAGCACGGACAACAACAGAGGTCCCCGTGGGTCCCCAGACCCTAGCAGCAACCGTTGGTAGGATAACGGTCTCAATGGGGGAGGTTGGCGTTATAGGGCAGGGGTCACTGACCTATTGTTGCCTGGGCGGCGACCGTTGGCCAGGATCAGGCAAGTCAAAACAAGGGTGCGGCTTGAAGTCCTCAAAGGCGCGATGACTTGATCCGCGCGCCATCTGTGGGGGGTCATAATGACGCACCCGCCCAAAACGAGGTGGGCGCGAGTCAAGGCGGGGACGCTCCGCCAAAGGAGGGGAATACCTGGGGCAGCAGTCATGGTGCTGGTGACGCTGAACAGCACATTTAGGTGCGCGAGAGAGAGGAGGCGTGCGCACGCTACGGTTCTCCAAGCGGGGCGAGTGGCGATCAATTGAGCGAGGCGACTCTCGGCTACGCGCCGGTGAGCCTCGGCTGCCACCTTCAAAACACCCGCCCGTGCGCGGCGTCGGCTGGTTGGACAAGCGGCCATCCTCTCTGGCATTCATACAGAGAATGTCCAAATGCTGCGCTCCACAGTGAGGACAGGGGCGAGAATTTGGGCAGTCTCGCTGGTAGTGGGACCCCAAACAAGAGAAGCAAAGGCGGCGGGCATTCGCGATGCGCTTACGAGAGGCGACATGCAGGTCCAAGAATGCCCTACAACTGGCCGTTCTGTGCCCCGTGACCTTGCAGTAGGAGCACTCCGCTGGGCTCTGCGTGACCGCAAAGCGAGGAGGGCGCCGGTCAACATTGGCTCGGGTGAGAACGCGAGCCTGCTCCTTGACCTTGGGCGGCTGCGTCTTAGCCGGCGTGTCACCACCGGAGTTGTCCAAGACCCGGCACTCATCCTCCAGGAACCTCTCCAGGTCAGCAAAGGGGGGCAGATGGGTCGCGCTATCCCCACCAAAGCGGTGTTCAAAACGCGACCTCAGGTCGGCAGGCAGCTTTTTCAGCACAATGTGCACCAATAGATACGACCATTGGTCCACGGGCAGGTCAAGGCACTTAAGTGCGTTGATGGCCACCAAAAGCGGGTTCAAAAGTTGGGTGCGCAACCCAGAGACCCGGGTGAGCGTCGGCAAACCCAAAATCTGCTCGATGTGCGTGTCGGCGAGGCCACGCTTATTATGGTACCTACGGGTGATTAGGTCCCGAGCCGTCTGGTACGCCTCGTCAGACACGGGCAGATGCTGGATGAGGCCCTTGGCCTCCCCATCCAGAACCGACATCAAATAGGCCAATTTTTGTGCCGGCCGAAGGTCAGCCCTGTCATTGACCAGGCTGTCAAACAAATTAATGAAGCCCAGGTAGCTTCCTAGGCAGCCATCAAAATGGGGGAGGTCCAAAGTAGGGAGCCTTCTCACCAGCCCCGGTGCTGACCTAGGAAGCTCCTGCTTCAGGCCGGGTTGCCCTTCCCTATCGGCAACTAGATGTCTCGCACTATTGGAGACAGCATCATACAGGTCTAAGATCTGGGCATAGTCTTCGCTGACCTTATTTCGCTGGTCAGCGGTGAAATCATTGACTGACACTTCGAGACAGCAAGCGCTGAAAGTGCGGAACTGCTGTTCCACACTTGCCAGGCGATCATCGATCCGCTCGTACCTTTGTAGTAAGGCCTGCTGGCGATCAGGCCGGTTCACTAAGGCACTGGCCGAGGCAAACCAGCGCAAATCTGATGCAATAGCACCAGCAGCCGCACGCAAGTCCTTTATAGCTGTCGCACGAGTGATTGATTTCCACGGGGTAGCCGGGATCGATCACTCGCCGAGCAATTAAAGAGAGATAATTAGGTTGACTTACGGGAAATAAATAAAAAATATCACCAGGAAAGTTTGAACTCGCGTTATATTCCAGTTACACAATGGCTTTAATTATACAAACAAAAACTGACACTTGAGATTAGCCGATGAGACAATTATCCTGGGCGTGGGGGGAACGTTGGCACTTCACAGGTCTTCGGATGAGGTACTCAGCTTGGTGGTGTTGGCCGGGGCAAAAGGGGCGAAACCTCGTGTGTCCCCGGTATATATAAGGCCGGCGAGGAGGAGGGGGCGAGCGGCCAACTGCTGTGCGTCACTCGTAGCGAGGCTCGCGGGCGTTGGGGCGCGACGTGACGTCACATAGCTGATATAATCAAAATTCAAAAGAGCCCGGACAAGCGTTAAATAATATTAACAATCAAAACTAAATTTTTCTTAATTCTTTGAAACCAACAAAGTATTAGCCTGTTTACTGCTGGTACAAGCAAGTGACAGGTATCTACTGTCCAACAAAATTAATAGATTCAATATATATTGACACAAAACAAAGTCAAAGTTATCAAAAGTTGAAACTTCAAGTAAGTTAATTAAAGTTAAATATTCAAATAAATTTACTAATTACTTGCAACAGACAGACTGGCTGTGTTATTTGAGATATACAATAGTAAGTAAGCACAGAATATGTGTTACCTAACAATATTATCTATATATTATAACAAGGTTTAGCAATGTAAGGTTCAAACTTAATATATCAATATATGCAATAAACTAAATCAATTCATACATATAACTGATATGTATCCAATCAAAGTGACTTATTAATAGTAACAGCAACAAATCTATGCTAGATTTCAACAATTTAAATCAAACAATTACTGATTGAGGTTATGTGTGACAATGTGTTTCAAATTATCTAGGTCAACTTATACAATTAAATATTATGTATTTTAGACAATAACTGACCTGACAAGCACTACAATACTGTCTACAAGGTGATAAGATACAAGCTTATACCAATCTGAGGTTTGTACTCAGTAATGCAACAGCGGCTAAATTTCAACTACGCTCTGCTTCCAAAAATTATGTCTAGAGTTACAGTAGCCAGGCAGGAAAATGTATCAGAAGTGCGCAGTGGAAGGTGTAATACATCTACCTGACCACGATAGACAATATATCCAGACACAATGCACTGCGTTGCACAGTGAGTAAAGTATTGAGTAGATACATGAAAATTTTACCTCATATTTCCTGGTGTTGCTCTTGAGTGGACCTATAAGATTAACTCATAATTTTGGCCAAAATAACAAGAGAATCGAATAGATACCAGTGTCCAGTTCAGCGTAGTCCTTCTCCTCGGGCACCAATCAGGAATTCACACACGGGTTTTACAAAGTTCAATGTTCAATATATCACCAATTTATCACAAACTTTGCCGGAAGTCAAAAGCGGCAATTATAAGTATTTACAAGTTAATTCAATTCGCATTAATTCAAAAGGCGATCAATTTATTACAATATTAAAAACGGAGCTAGCCCAAAACCCAAAGCGTCCTTTTTCGGAAAGGGGAGTTGACAGTTCAGTGTGACCATTGTCAGAAATTTTCAATAGACTAAACAAAATGTTACTTAATCGATATAATCGATTTGACTTATAATAAAAACTAATTCTATTTCAAACAGTATGTGATTATGGGTACCGTACCTACGTTACATACTTCTCAGTGTATTACGTCTTGTTGTTGTTCTGTTCTTCAAGAAAATAATATTGATTCTCTTCTCAAGCAATTTTGGGAGCTTGAAGAAGTTACCGCTCCGCCCTCGATGAGCCGTAAGGATCTCGAGTGTGAAGAACATTTCCGCGCTACCACTGTTCGTGACGACCCTTGACGTGACCCTTATTCGTTAGGCGACTCGTACGCTGCTGCGCTTAGACGTTTCCATTGTTTGGAACGTAAACTTGATGCATCACTTAAGTTACGCAGCGCCTATAATGATGTCATTCGTGACTACATAGATAAAGGTTTTTTGAGTTTAGTTGTAAACAACGAGGGCAACTCTCTTCCCTCATATTATATCCCGCATCACGGCGTAGTTCGCGAAGATAAATCCTCTACTAAACTTCGTGTGGTTTTAGATGCTAGTTGTAAGACTACATCGGGTCAGTCGATTAATGACATTTTGCATGCCGGCCCTAATCTACAGGGTGATTTATTTAACATCATAATAAAGTTTTGTCTTTTCCAAATCGCTCTGTCAGCTGATTGCCGCCAAATGTTCCTCAATATCGGCGTTTGCGAATCTGACCGTAGATTTCCACGGATTTTTTATCGTTTTAACAATAAGGAACCTTTATCTGTGTATCAGTTCAATCGTGTTTGTTTTGGACTCAAGTCTAGCCCATATCACGTGTTACGTGTTGTTCGCCAGTTGATCGCTGATGAAGGCGATCACTTTCCCGCCGCAGCAGCTGTTGCTACTTCCGCTTTGTATATGGATGACATTGCCTGTAGTGTCATATCCGCTCCGCTAGCAATTTCGCTTTGTGAAGAGCTTATTCAGCTTTTCAAGCGAGGCCAGTTTGATCTAGTCAAATGGACAAGCAATTCTAAGGAGGTTCTCGCACGCATACCTGATTCTCATAAAGCTTCTCCAGACATTGAGTTTGAGAAGTCTGTACCGCATAAAGTTCTCGGTTTACGCTGGGACAAATCCTGTGATAGTTTTCGGTTTGACGTTTCACCGCCAGATGATAAGTGCACCAAACACACTATGCTGTCCACAGTGGCTCGACTATGGGACATAATGGGTTTTGTGGCTCTCAAAGTGTGAGTGGGATGAAACAACCCCTGACCATATTGTCTTACCGCGCTCAATCAAATTACTATTCTGCGTCATCTTGGGTTGGTAGATGGATGTACCATCAACTTAATAGGTTTCGCTGACGCCAGCGAGCGTGCTTACGGCGGAGTCGTATATCTGCAAGTCCGCATTGGTTCTAACTACTGGGTATAGTTAGTTTGTGCCAAGTCCAAGGTCTTGCCTATTAAAACCATTTCGGTTGCGAGACTGGCGTTGTGCGCGGCCCTTCTGCTGTCTCAGTTTCTCCGCAAGGTTCAAGACACAGTTTTGCCCCACTGCCCTATTAATAAAATATACGCATTTTCTGACTCCAAAGTAGTGCTCGCTTGGATTTATTCATCTCCTCAGCGCTGGCAGACTTTTGTCGCCAACCGCGTTAGTAAATTGATTGAACTTGTTCCTGCTACTTGTTTCAATCACGTCGCGGGTACTGAGAACACCACTGATTGCTTGTCTCGTGGTGTTACTCCAATTAATTTTCTGCATCATCCTTTGTGGCATCGTGGACCTTCTTGGATTTCCCATGATCCGTCAGAGTGGCCCATGCAACCCTTTGACCACAGTGCAGAAGACGAAAATGTACCCGAATGGAAATCTGTTTCTTATCCTGTGATTGCTGAGGTTGCGGAGTCTCCGATCTATGCACTCGCACCACGCATGTCATCGTGGTCTTAGTTACTCCGCGCCATCGTTTATTTCTGTAGGTTTCTTAGGCACCTACCTAATGGGACTTTTGTTTCAAGTACTGATATCAAATTCGTAGAATGTAAGTTACTACAAGCTGTACAGGCTGTTCACTTTAGTAACGACATTCAAAATTTGAAAAACAATATACCTTGTTCTCCCGCTATCCTTAGGCTCAAGCCGTTTCTCGATGAACACGGCGTCATACGCGTTGGGGGTCGTCTGTCAGATTCGGATGAACCTTATAACTACAAACATCCTTGCATTCTACCGCGTCATGATCATGTTGTTGACCTTCTTGTTGATTTTTATCCCAAGAAGAATCTCCATGCTGGTCAAGAGCTGCTTATGTCCTTACTTAGTTATAAATATTGGGTTTTAGCCGCTCGACGAATAATTCGTCACAGAATACATAAATGTAACGTCTGTTTCAAATTTCGTCCGCGTCCGACTTTCCCTCCCATGGTAGATCTTCCTAGCCAACGCGTCAATCAAGTTGATAAAGCGTTTACACATACCGGTTGTGATTACGCAGGACCACTGCAGTATACGCCAGTGCGTGGTCGAGGTGTTAAAAACCGTAAAGCTTGGCTATGTATTTTTACATGCTTAACGACGCGCGCTACGCATATTGAAGTTGCGACAGATTTAAGCACGGTGTCATTCCTTGCAGCCCTTAAACGATTTATTTCACGGCGCGGCCCTATACGGTGTTTGTATACGGATAACGGCACTTGTTTCGTGGGCGCAAGCTCTTATTTACGTGACCTTTATAAGTTTCTCAGGGAAGAATATCGTACTCGTCTTCAGGAAGAACTTTCCATAAATCATATTGACTGGAAGTTTATTCCGCCAGCATTACCACATTTCGGTGGATGTTGGGAAAGCATGGTCAAAGTAATTAAAACGCATCTCTTCAAAGTTATAGGTCAACAGATCCTCTCTTACGAAGAGCTTTTAATTGTCCTTACGCAAGTCGACGCGCTGATCAACTCGCGTCCGCTCACGGCATTGAGTAGTGACCCTGCAGAACCATCCGCGTTAAGCCCTGCACATTTTCTGAACACAGTGCCATTATCGTCCTTTCCGGCTCCTGAAGCAGACTCTTCAAGCTTGCTCCAGAGACATACCCTGCTGGATAAACTCGTGCAGTCGTTCTGGCGGCGCTGGCGTACGGAATATCTACACCAGCTTCAGACTAGATCCAAGTGGAATAGTCCTGCATCCCCTATACAGGAGGGTACGTTGGTCGTCATAATACATGAAAATGCTCCGCCGCTTTCATGGCCGTTAGCCATCGTAGAGAAACTGCATACTTGCAAGGGCGTTACAACCCGCGTTGTTACCGTGAAAACCGCGAAGGGGAGCTACGTGCGCCCTGTTGTACGTCTCTGTCCGCTTCCAACTCAGTGAGATCTAGCCTGAAGTTGGATCTACCTCTTAGTTTAAGTATTTAGTTTGTAGTTTTCGCTATTATTGCGTTTGTAATTTTCGCTAAAGTTAATTTAGATTAGTTTTATTATCATATCGCTGTCTTAGCCTACTGATGGGTTATGCGGTAGTACACCCAACATAGCTAAGTTCAATTTTTTTTTAAAGGCAACCCTTTAGGGCCGGGGAGATATGGTAGCACCATCTACCTTTCTATCGATAATTAATTACATCGACGTCAATCGTTCTTTGCTTGCTCGTCCAATACGAGCGATCCTTCTATTCCTTCCCTCCCAAAGGCACGCCTCGCTGATTGGTCGCAAGAATTCAACGACGCTACGACGGAGTCTAGAATCATCCGTGTCGCACCAAACACGTGTACCAAACGCCGCCATATTTTACCGCTTTATACTATAAACGCAACAAAACCGCCCGCGAGTGAAGTGATTAGTGCAGCTTCAGGATTCACGAAGACACCAGGAGGTCGCCATTTGTGAAGAAGAAGACTGATGTGCAAGGTAAGGTGTGCTCCCATACTCCCGTCTCCTATTCCTCCCATGAACCCACTCACTTCACTTTTCCTATTCTAGGCGATCAGAACCCATCCCTTTACAGTCCACAATATTGATATTTTTCCAAATTGCCTAGAACATTCGGTTTCGGTGTAACGCCGAACCACTTAATTTGCATATATTTTATTAGGATTTTAGTATGGTTTTATATACGTATGCATCTTGCCTCTGTATACTTTCGTATTGTAGTAAAATAATAATGTATCTTTTATATTCGTTTATACCTTCGATACAAAACAAAAAACAAAAAAAAAAACAAAAAATATTTTATTTGTTTCTCCAAAACATTACATACATATTATATTTACTTACTAAGATTAACAGAAGGCGGTATGTGGAGAACAAATTAGGCAACTGCGTCAGCTATTGTTGCAGTTGTATAACTGCAACGCTGGTATTCTCGCAGGTCTATATAATATATGCAATTATAATTTTACTAGCTTAAATTTTCCTATAAATAAATGAAATAAAAATAAAATAACGAAAAATTATTGTACAACGTGTAATGGAAATAACGCACATCCTCAGACATCCCAATTAGAAAACCTTGTTATTATCATAATGCATGCATTGAAATATTTTTTTTATTAGCCTAAACATTGTTTTTGATCGAAAGTATTAACTTCATTATAAGTAAAATGCGTGGTCACTACAAACCTGCGCACGCACACAATCACACGAAACGTTTGCTGTGGTAAACAAACGACAGCGAAATACGATACGGTCTATCATTTTTTAACATCGTTAGTGGCTATTGTGACTATCTTAATTTAATCATAATAATCATACCTAGTTAGCATTATTGATACATTAGAAATTAAAGGATTAAAAGGATTAAAATCAATGAGAGAATTAAAGAAGAACGGCGTGTTTAAAGTTGTGAATCATAATTTTTATACAATAAAAGAATAACCAAATTACTCACAGGCTTATTGTCACTTGTTCGGCGTCCTCTGTTTAAAATGCTGACATCAGGTGTCCACCACCCGGCTTAAATATTCCTTTAGTTCACACACACACAATGTTTCTTTTCACTGTTTCAAAAGCAGCTGATATCTTATTTTAACTCCCCGGCACTTGTTGTCTCGCTCGACACAATCAACTAGTGGATTAATAGGTATGTCCCCATAAAGCAAAAGTCCAGGGGCGTCAAGTCAGGCGACCTAGGAGGCTACTGGACAGGACCGCCGCGATCGATCCAGCGCTCCTTGTATTCGACTTCACGATGATCTCGAACGTTCTACGTCAAACGCGCGGGGGCACCATCATGTTGATAATACACATTTTGTAAATAAACAAGTAAACTTGTTAAACATTTTTTTTCACTACACTCACAGAGAATCCAGGTAGATGACTAATTTTATTTTTTATCTAAGCGCAACAATGGCCGCCCGGCCGGCCGGCCGGCGCTGTACCTACCAGCGCGGGCGACCGACGCGACGGTGACAAGTGAGACACATTACGTCTCGCTCTTTCCCGCTGTTAGTACGTAAGCGAAAGAAAGATGATAGATATTTTGGTGGTCAATTGTGTGTTATTGTCTTGTACCGGCTGTTATGTTGTATTAATGTGTGCGTTCCTGTACGTGGAACCACTAAACAAATGCATTTAAAAAGAAGCCGTTCTACGTTGACTTAAGGTTTATTTTCGTATATTTTGCCATTTCAAAGCAATGAGTGACTATAATTTACGTAATTTTAATTATTTTAGGATTAAAAAAAAATGATATTAAAAATGTCAGAACTGGATTCAGTAGCTGATTCTGAACAAAGTACTTTCAAAATGTGCATTAAACTTGTTACATGTTGTATATATACACACAATTATATATACAAATATAAACGTATATAGTGTTCAAATTATTAATAGGTTATATATATGTTATTATAATTATACAATACACAATGCATGCCTCAATAAAAATTAAAATAGGAACGAGTAATTCGTTTCCGAACGCTACTTGTACTTGACAGACTGACGTTTCACCGTAGACCAAAGATTCCATCTGTCATCAATGTCTATTGTCATGTCAACCAAGCGTCGTCTACCAGAGTTCGGCGCGCAGTTAATAATATAATAAAGTCACTGCGCATACGCTAATAAATAATAACAAATTATACACATTATAATATCACTATTATTTCAATACGTTTCGTCAGTAGACACGTAAGTGATGTTGCCGTACTTGCTTATTCTAAAAGGTATGTACATTCCTAACATTGTCTTTTGTTTGTTCATTAAAAATGACTTAAACTTATTGCGGAATGCGTGTAATGTTTTCAGGTTGCGCATGGGGGGAGGAAGGTCATTCCAACAATGGGTGGCGGCGTATCTGAAATGACCTCTAAAAGCAGTAGTCCTGTGCCGCGCTGCGACCAAAAGAGATGATGCCGCCCGCGTACTGTACTGATTAATATCACGAGACCATGTCAACTTTCTGTACAGGTATGCCGGTATTTTGTATAGAACAATACCAAACAGTAGAGTTGCCAGATGAAGATGCCTGCGAGCAGTCATCTTCATGAGGTTCCCACTATTTAGGAATGGAGTGACATGTGAACGAGGTGGGATATTATAACAGAACCAAGCACAGGCGTTCTGTACTCGTTGAATAACTTTCTCTGTTCTATTCAATATACATGGACCAATCACAGTATCTGCATAATTAAGTTTCGACAAAATATGAGTCTCACAAAGCAATATCCTCAATTCAGTACTCAGATGTTGGCAAATTCGATATAACAGTTTGAGACGGTAAAAACAGTTTTTGACAGCTTCCAGTACATGCGTCTCAAAATGCAATTCACCATCCATGACCAAACCTAGGTTTCGAGCCTCACTGACTTGCTCTATGGGACAATCATTAACGAGTAGTACAGGATTTAGATCTTGTATCTTTCTAATGCATTCCTTTGAGCCTAATATTAAGAATTTGGATTTGGTGGGGTTGAGTACCAGTGAATTTTTTTTAACCCAGTCAGAGATCTTATCTAAGTCTTG
The DNA here is from genome assembly GCA_944739405.2 of Euclidia mi. Classification (NCBI taxonomy): domain Eukaryota; kingdom Metazoa; phylum Arthropoda; class Insecta; order Lepidoptera; family Erebidae; genus Euclidia; species Euclidia mi. The sequence continues at coordinate 64,198,871 of OX123193.2, read as the reverse complement.
ATTCATTTTATTTACAGATTCATGGCAGTCATTGGGCTGAAACGATACGTATAGTTGGAGGTCATCGGCATACATATGAAACTGTGTATTACATAAATGGTTGGTAACATCTGCACTGTACAATAAGAAGAGGAGAGGGCCGAGCACTGATCCCTGTGGAACACCTCGGGTTACCTGACAGCAAGAAGAAGTTGCATTGTTACCATCCCTGTCATTATCCAGTTGCGCAAATTGAAATCTGTCAGTCAGATAACTTTGGAACCATCTTACTGTTGCTGAGTCGCAGCCATAATACGAAAGTTTGGCAATAAGGAGTGAAATATTTATTGTTTCAAAGGCACGTGAAAAATCAAGTAGGGTAAGCAGGGTACCCATACCCTTGTCCCTAGCATCCAAGATATCGTCAACAACATCCTACAGAGATTTTCACGGCACACAACCATGTGTTGAAAAAATTTATGGCGATACTATGTTATCTATGGCTACGGCTACCGTAGTGTTTCGGTTACAACTAGCCAAGTCTAACACAAAATTCTATGCATAGTTGACCTCCTGTCACAATGTAATAAAAATGTTCTCTTTGTATGCGAAGTATGTAGTATTAGTTGTACAAATTAATAAATTTCAAATTAGCGCTATGGTAGGTGTACTACACCATAACCCAATAAAATTAGGCCTGCGGAAATCCTATAAATACTTCTGTGATTTTACCAAGGGGTACGAAAACATGACGTCATGTTTTGTCCTCCGGCAAGCTGTCATCCGAGTGAGCAGGCCTTATATTTATTGAGTCATGTACTATACTTTGTGTCTCGCATACATTTGTTGACATCTGACAATTCTTTGCCATATATTTATTGAGTCATGTACTACACTTTGTGACTCGCTTACATTTGTTGACATCTGACAATTCATTGCCAACATTTTTGCCATATAACATTTAATGAGTAATGCAGAGATGAGATGCATGCGGAATTTTAAAGACGCTAGAATCAAAATAATTAATTCTAGCCTTTGGAAAAGACAGTACGAATCCAACAGAAATAATCCAAAACAAAGCTGAGCGTATTTTTATGGAAGGATCTTTTATAGTCTTGTTTCAAACGAAGGTGGAGTTCGTTTCCCGCGCGACGGGCAGCCGATGAGGCATAAAATCACCCACATGGGAACTCCACACCTGATCGACTGCAAAAATAATGCCTATGCTAAGAACTTACTTTTACAATGGAATAATGTTTCCTTTCTACGTTTTTTAGCTGATTGTTTGGTTCATTGGGTGAAATGGCGGAATGGACTGCTTTAAATAAGTGTGTTAGTGAATATTTGTTTGATTTGAAGTGAGTTATATATATTTGGCTTGTTTTGAAAAATATTATACATATGTTTGATAAAATCTGTAAAAAGGGTTGATTTAATTCGAGAAGGCAAATATATTGCAATCTGTATTTGTATTTATTTTTGGTATTCGGTAACACGTAAAGCATTAATCATTTAGATTGGTGATTGACCACTGTCATGTTTCATATCATACGCTATTTATACCTTAAATTATAATATACCTATGTATATTGAAATACACTTTACAGCCACATTCCAACAATTATGTATCACCTCTGACGTGCACGATACACATATAAGGTAATGTGATGTATAGCATGGCTCATAGCTTATAGCTGTCATAATTATAGCAACGCTCTAGACCTCAAGCTGCAGCAATAAAAACTGTAAACAGATTTTCACGATTTGGGATTTAAACTTTCTCAAGGCCTCAAATCAACTGACAGCACAAGTAACTACAAGCCAATTTAATGGATTTAGGATACAACTAAGTTGCTGTAAGCAGACATGTATATCAGAGTTACTAACGGCCATTTTCAATATGCGATCCATACATAGATTTTGAGATTCGACATTTGTGTTTGACATATTTTGTAAAGAGATTATTGGATTTCAAGTCAACATTCACTAAATATTTGAAAACATTAATTACTCACAACTCAACGACCCAAAGTTTTACTCAAGCAAAACATTTTAAAGCTGAAATTATCAGTGGAATTAAAAATACATCCACACAGCGTCACATGAAGCCCACAAAAGATTTCCGACTTGTAAAACTTGGATCACCCTTGAATCGCGGCGCACTTAACGTAGGAACTTTCCAAAGATATTTTTCAAAACTTTGGAAATTAAAGCCATTTAACGCAGAACGGTGTATAATTCAGGAGGTCGGTGTACCGTGAGCGTTTGATATGGGGGACTTAAATAATATATTGGCCTTCCACAATTTAGGACACTCCGTTTTTGAGTGTCTGGCTTTGTCCCGTTAATTATTGACTGTTAGATAGAATTTAGAGACGTAGATTGAACTGTAGATAGTTTGACGGGCAAATTTTGTACAAAATGAATTATTGTTGGCCACAGTTTAATTTTAGCGGTGTGAGATAGCGGATCTTTTTATGAAGCAGACAGCTCACTGGGCTGGAAGATATTGTTTCTATTTGATCACTGATCATTTTACACAATTGACGTACCTAGTATTCTGATACAGAGAGAACCTAATATTAAACGGTAAATGTAAATGAATATTCATTTTTTTATCATTCATCAATTAAGTCACTGTTCAAATAGTATAGGAATTTAAACTTTCGTGGTCATTTAAACTTAATTTAAATTGTTTTTCGGGATATATACCACGTACCTTCCAAGAACTTTCACATATAAGCGACGTTCTACATAAGAACGGGTACAGTAGGCAAATTAGACCACCCAGACATACTCAGAAACACCTGGACTACAAGGTTTAACGACACCCAGCGTACTTACCGTACGTCAAAGGAGTGACAGATAAGGTCGCCAACATCCTTAAGAAGGTTTCAGTTAAAACTATCTTCACTCCTTTTAAGAAACTGTCGCAATATATAAGAACGCCGAAAGACAGTCTTCCCTTAGAAAAGCCAGGTGTATACAAAATTGACTGTAGCTGTGGGAGTTCCTACATAGGACAAACCAAACGCACCATCTCTTGCCGAATAAAGGAACACATTAAGGCAGTCAAAAATAATGAACCACACAAGTCGGCCATAGCTCAACACCTCTTGGACTTGGGTACCGACCACTGGATTGAGTTACATAACCCTCAGGTACTTTCGACAGAACGCCACTACATACTTCGAATGGTTAGGGAGGCTATTGAAATTAAAAAGTTCAAGAATTTCAATAGAGAGGATGGGTTTCAACTGTCGAGTATCTGGCATACAGTGGTACGTCTATGTAAAACCCGTGAAAAGAACAAAATCAAACCGCGAGCTGACGTAGTGAGTGTGGTATGTCGTGATCGGGTACAATGTGATAGTGATAACAGTGCTAGTGGTGTTGAAAGCAAAAAACGAGTAAGAAAGCGGGTAGACCGTTATACGTGCTCATAACATTCATCCACCCGCAATACCATCAGTACATCCGTGAACATGGCGCTTGCAACAGTGCCGAAATATCGGTTACTCCAAACAAAGGTACGTGGTATATATCCCGAAAAACAATTTAAATTATGTTCAAATAGTATTTATATTTCCAATATAATCTTTATTAATGATTATAATTAATAATGTAATACCTTAATGTCATTATGATTAACATATTTAGAGATGTTATTAACTTAAATTTTGTATTTTAATTTTTTATAACAAGCGTGATTATTGACTATATGATTGTCGTTGAAATATAATGCTAGTGATTCTGGTATTCACGAAATGTAGCCTATTACTGAACTTACTGAAGTATTAAACATTTTCCATGTACTAAAAGTTGACACTATTGACTATTCGGATAACTATGCCGGCGACTTTGATTCTGCTGCGCTTGGTTCTGCGAATCTTTTTTATTTTATTGGATTTGGAGAAACAGCTACATACCGGACGTTGCAGTAGAAGAGTGCGAACAGGCCATATACACTAGTGGACGTATTTTGCCTGAGGTGAAAATAACGATAAGATGACACATTAAGAGTTGTCAACTAAAATGCTACTAGATCACCGCTAGATTTAACACCAAATAAACCGTGACAAATTTGAACACATTTCGCCATGTTGAATTTTAAATCCCACATAATAGAGAATAATAAAATTACATATCTTATCCAGTCCCTTACGTTTAAAATGGTGGACCAGAGTCTCCAAGCAAAGGTCTCACATTTCAACATTGATCACACTCAGATAATGATGACGAAACCTTCAAGAAGGAACAGGACAGCAAATAAAAATCGTAGAAATCTAGTTTTGTATCAGGCTTCAGTTGTTGACACTGCATTCATCAAACAAGCACTTTGATTTAAATACATAGGTATTTATACTATCAGAAACTACACAACATTTTATTGGAATGAGAGCTCTCCGCTATCCTGTGCGTTGTATAAATTTTGTAAAAACAATTCAGGGTTGCTCGAAGGCACTTCATCCTAAAATTGCCTATAGTTGCACAAGTGCCACTCACTCTGCTTTGTACATCATTTATGGAAATATTCGAGATTGACAGTGTAATTTTGTAACTTACACAGCTATTAATTGTTTATTTAGAGTATTTTATTTATGCTTTACTTGATTATAATCACTGATATTTTTCTGTTTAATATTTATAAGGTTTAAAATGTGTCTTAACTTATCAGGTTTCAATCTGGTGTTTTGACGTCCGTTGTTGGAATCTTAATAAAATTACCGTATCTTAGTAATAACATTTAGAATAGGAGATGCTTTCTTGAAATAAAAATCTTTTTTTTTTATAGACTCACGCCTGTATCCCCTAAGGGGTAGGCAGAGGTGTAATATTACACCCACATTTCGCCATGAATTTTCAGGTCCCAAGTAATAGGGGGCGAACCTATTGCCGTTACCGGGCACATCACCAAACTCCGTGCTGCTACTGAGAATTCGGAAAAACCCAGTTACACTTTTGCCCGACCCGGGAATCGAACCCGGGACCTCCAATCAGCAGTCGCATACGCTTTCCACTGGACCACGGAGGCATAAAAAAACTTATAGGTTATTAGATAAATTTACCGAACACAGTGTCGCTAAATGAAAAACGAGTACATGACAAAGGCTTGTCTTATAAAGACGTTAGTCCACTAAAACTACGAATTTCAAAGCATCCCAATGAAAAAGTAGGTATACTTTGATTTTCAATTTTTTTTCTCTGTTTCGGAAAATGTTACGCGTAGCTTTATTTTGCTTTTAGGGTATTCGTTACTTTGGCACTGTTGCTTGCGTCATTCTGACGGATTGTCTTTCTCTATCTGTTACTGACCACCAAAGTAATTTTCCGTTAATATTACGACAGCAAGCTAGAAACATAAATTTCAAGGGTTATTCCGGTTGCATCCAAGACTTTCACTTCGGAGTCCGCTTTCTAGCCAGATTTGAAAGCCATTTCCAGTGAGCTATCCGGGTCTATCCTTGCTTGGTTACGCCTTTGATTGCCGTAAGACCACCGCAGCTCAAAGGTATAACGATATTCCATGGTTTAGATTAGTACAAGTTTATAAGATCGCACTGACTCGCCGTAGCGACTGTTTAAGATCTTAATCGATTAATCGATTGGGATAGCGTTAGGATGATGATGATAGCAAGGCAGATAATAAATTATGTAGCTCCAGTTTAAAATGGCAGATCATGTAGTTATTGCAATTTGTGTGTGGACATTTCGACTTCCATTCGTCATTCAGCCTTTTGCAGTCCACTGTTGGACAGAAGACAGGATTGTATTATTTGCGTCGCAATGGTATTTTTATTAAATGAAAGGATTTGTCCTACTATACCTACAATGCTGGCCAGACGGGTTCATGTACGCTTTGATGATTCCATCTATTCCCAGGATTTGTCCTACTATACCAACAATGTTGGCCAGACGGGTTCATGTACGCTTTGATGATTCCATCTCTTCCCAGGATACTATTTGTTCCGTGTATTTTCCTTAGTTGCATCATATTATTATGATACCCACTGGATAAAAGGAAATAGTGCCACTTTCCTTTTTTTAATCCATCACCGCAAAGACAAATAAAATTATAATGAGAATTTTACATGAAACTTCCACCAAATAATTCTCGATTCCATTTAATATTTCAAGGAAGATCATCGCTATTGTCATATTTTATTAATATCCTTAAATCCCTAATCGCTTGTCCGCCTCATCGCTTTTAAAGGACGCCAGTCTCAATTACCAGAGGAAGGATGAAATTTTAGGGTTGGATAATAGCCACGAATACGTTGAACTGGCGAACTTGCATTGAATAACTTATTAGAGGAATTCCCTGTTTTATTACATGAACTTTTATAAGCGCTCAATTTAAATCTTATACTCTGCGTCACGTAAAACTATGAAGTTTGTACTGATGTTTGAATTCGGGTTCTACTTGGATTTTATTAAAAAAAAATTAATATGTTGTGGTAGATATCATATGGTGATATTCTTATTTTTTTATCAGGAATTACGTAAAAATATGTCTAAAGGCTGCTACACACAGTGCCGGTGGCACAGGCCGCCGGGTTTTGGCCGCGCGACCTGTGCCGCCGGCTTTTGGCGAGCGTCGGTGCCGCCAGCATCTGCCGCAGAAAGCCGCCGGGCATTATTCCAGTTGTATAGAACAACCACACACAAGTAGCAAGTTGCAACCCGCGCGGCCCACCGGCCTACCCGAGCGGCCATGCCGGCGGCTTGGTATGCCGCCGGGTTTCTGCCGTCGGTTATGCCATCGGCACTGTGTGTAGAAGCCTTACTAGTGAGCAGGTATGTTTAGTGAAAGCCCTAAGATCCAATACCCTTGAAGTTGACAAATAATCGAAATATGATGGATTTTGGACACATTTATGACGAGCACGACACGTCAAGCTAAGTAGTTTTCTTGTTATGTTTTGTTTATATTATAATATATTAATTAGAACACGTGGCAAAGCACGTGGTGCCACGTAGCAATAATTATGATTTATGACGTTATTGACATGTCAATGTAGCTTGACAGTTAACAGTTACGTATCTGTCATGCGTTTTATTATTGTTTTGCCAATTAGCATAAGAGCTTTTATAAAACTGTTTATTTTAATTTTAGGTTAAGCAAAACTGTAATTATTGTGACTGTGCGGCGTGTGATACAATATAAGCATTTTTCTTTCTTTTTTTTCTTTTGTTTCTAGTTACGTTATGTATGTGTATGTATGTCTTTCTAGTTCATCTGTTAAACAATGTCTGGTTTCTAAAATGCGATAGTCTTAAAATGTTTAGCGACAGTATGTAACAAGCTCATTGTAGCTACTATTACGTGGGCAGTGCTTTACAAAGATGCATTTCAAAAGTCTATTTATTTATTTATTTTTAAAAGTGTGTAAGTAATTCAGAGTTGCTAATTTTCTTTCAAATGCTTATTTGTAATACATCTAGCTTAATTAATATTATCTTTACACATCTACTTTAACGCAACTCCCATTTAATAACACCCGCAAATTTATTCCAACTTTGTGCAAATTCTAAAGCAAAATGGTTTTAGTAATACCATATTCAAAGTTTAAATTTTAAGTTTTTAACAAGCAAAATGTTTGACTATTTAAGCTGTTGTTGTCTATGATGTTTTCGTTTAAAGAGATGAAGATAAATATAATTAAAAAGTGGACAGTGGCGAGAAGCCGAAGGGATGTAAGAAAATTGCAAACGAATATTTCAAAGAAAATCATAAAAACAAGTACCTAAGAATATTTTAATAATTAATATTTACTTTATTCATAGTTCTGAAATTAATAACGTAGACTTGATTGTTAATTTAAATTCAGAATATGTTTATTATACATTCGGGTTCAAATTAAAATGTTATGTTTGAATTCAGATTATTATGTCTGTTCTTTAGATAAAACGTCGTTTAGGTCTATATGCAATTGACAAACCTTTGAACCTTGATAAAGTACGATTCTCCAATATTATTAAAATATGTTATTATAAATGGAAATACAAACATTTCAAGAGATTTAATGAGCAAGTACATAAGAAAATTGTTTAGCTACGTATATAATTTAGCTTTTCGTGTATGAGAGTCAAAGTTTATTTTTATAACATCAGTTGACCTCATGACCTGTTTAAGCTGTCTTATCTGTCTAGACTAGGAAGCGGACTTTATGTTACAAGACGAAGGTTTTGAATTGTAACCAGCGGACGACGATGATAGAGATGATGTTATTTTATTTGGACAATTTTGTTTGTGAAATGTCTCTTTGTATTATTACTTTAGTCTACGATCTAGCCTTTTTAATGCTGATGATCTCTTTTTTGTATTATAGCAACAAGAATCCTGGCCTGGCCTGACAGGCTATTTTTTTCCCACTATGAGAAAATTAGGCCATACACAGTAGAACAGATACTGTCTCGCACGAAACGATTCGGTGCCTCCTATCTTTGCCGAAACATAAAGATGTGGAACTCATTACCAGCCCACGTGTTCCCATCTTCCAATGATCCCGGGTCCTTGAAGCGGACAAGCGTGAAAAGCTTTTCTCTAGGCCATTAAGGTAGGGGCCATCATGCCATTACTATGGATATTTTATTGGCATGATGACTTTTGCCTCCACCTATGAGGTTCAAAAATCAAATCACTAAATTGCTCTTGTCTCTTTAGTCCTGATAATGATTCCCAAATAAACTGTAAAACAAAATGTTTCCTTAAAGCTCATAGCGGCGTTAAAATTATATTTGCGTTTGGGAGACGGCATCTATACTAATATTATAAGCCTGAAAAGTTTGTTTTTTATGTTGGTTGGATTAAACGCGCTGATCTGAGGTACTAATGGTTTGCTTTTATGAATTATTTTTGTGTTTGATAGTCCATTTAACACGACAGATAGCCAACATCACGCTTTAAACCTTGCATACGGGGCAGTAGCCCGAAATAACGCGAATGTAACTGCGGACTACAACTACGGCAAATAGTTCATAAAATTCATTAAATTACAAATGCATATTTTAATAGGAGAAAAATAATATCAACATCAAACCTAAACTGGATACGTAATCAGCAGTTAAAGATGTGTCTATTTTGTTGCTACACTTCTCAAACGGTAGCAACAACATATTTGTAATGTATTCCCATAAAATACTCGAAAGCTCTTCCTCTCAAAAAAAAAAACAACCAAAAGGAAGCGAAATAAAAAACCTCAAACAGTCTCCAATTTCCTTTAAAAGTAAAATTAGTGTAAATTTAATAAACATATTAATAAAAAAATCACTTCGTAGTAATACCGGAAGCACAGCTTTCTACTCTGAATGAAATTAACCCGCGCGCGGAGTTGAATATCTAGAAATATCTGGATATTTTCACATATTCTCAAATATTTCAGCCTTATTCTGGTCGTAGCCGGTTCTAACCGGTTTTGGTCGCACCTGGACTGAATGTTAATTGAATTTGCAGTGAAACCTGGACTATTAAGTTTTCATTTACTAAATAGTTAACTTATATTTGCAGTTGGAAAATCGCCGCACTTTTTACTTAGAAGTGCTATAATTTCATCGTTAGCTTTGTTGAAAAGAAAATTAATTTTATTTCATTCTTCGAAAGCGGTAGGTTCTGTAACAATAAGTGGCATATTGCTTTTATTACATAAGTAACAAGCTTTTGCCAGTTGCGGCACCCGCGTGAATATTCTGACAACAAACGAACTCAAACCTCGTTTTAAAATCCTCTCTTAGTGCTCCTCATATACTCTCCAAGTGACATATAGCGTAACGGTCGGTTTAGGAGCACTGCGCCGCGTATTGTGGGTTTGATTCCACACGATCATACTTTGTGTGATCCACAATTTGTTCTTTCGAGTCTAGTTCTATTTTGTCCATTTAATAATTGTAAAGTCCTTCACGACATTACATTTATTCTTAGTGTGGGAGTTTGTCCTTTATGAAAAAAGTTTCAATTTTCAATTTCGCATTCAGGTTATGTCTCTTATTTAAAGAAAATTATATGACTAATAAAGTGTAAGTAGTAATACACAGTCATATATTAAGACGTCCAAGTTCAATGCACGGTTCAAGCAAAGCTCCAGGCTATATTAGTTTAGTATTAAATTAAAATTTATTATTTCAAGCAGAAAGAATTTAGATTATATTTTTAGTAGCAAGCAAAACGAATCAGTATTTAAGGCACTGTCCTAAGCGACTGTTTTGGTAAATGAGGGGGTGAAGCAGGGGAAGTGAAGGGAGCTTAGCTCCGTCTACTGCGGGGTGCCCCCCTTCATTCTCGTCGCGTGCGGCCGTATTCTGGCGACATCCGTATTCCAATATTTCAGAATCGCAAGCAAAACATTTTAGCATATTGCATTGAGATACTGATATTAAAATTTATATTACATACATCAATCTGTTTGTACAATATAAGCATAGCGCAATTTTTGTTCTCAGTGCAGCCATGAGCAAAACTGGTTTACATTAGACGTTATAGGTATTAAATTGACGAAAGTAGGTAAATACCTACGTGCCGTAAGATGATAAAAATAATTAAGTCAGTTCCATGTATGGAGAGGCCATTATTATATTTGTTTTGTTTTTGTATAAAAATAGTGAAGCAGTTCATAGAATACCTACATCTAATTCCATTCCTCATCATCATCATCATCATCAGCCTTTAACAGTCCACTGCTGGACTAGGCCTCTCCTTTGAAAGGAGGAATTGGCCTACTATACCACGCTGGCCAAACGGGTTGGTATAGGGTTTGTATCAAGTTTTCCTTCTCTTACAGTGCTGTTTTCTGCATAATATGCTCCCTCTGTCGGCTTTTACGACACCCATGGGATCATATGGAGTGGTGACATTCAGTATTCTTAATCCGTCACCACACGGACTTCCATTCCTGCCAGTTTTCAAATCTGTTTTGCAATAAATTGGCTGTGACATACGGGCGGACAGACAGACATTGCGAATCTATAAGGGTTCCGTTTTTACAATTTTTGGCTACGGTACCTTAAAAAACACAATACTGCTCTACTAAGCGCAAAAGCCGTATCTCAACTAAAGCGAGTTATGAGATAATTGAAGTTTAGTAAAAGTTGATTTCTTTTATTTATTTATGGATGTTTATTGTTATTATAGGTATAATTATTATGGCAAAGGTTTCGAAATACGTCGCCGTTTTTAGGGGTTGTGAGTGATTGGAGAGGGAGCAGGGGAGGTCTTGAAACCCCCCTCACCATTTTCACTTGCCGGAAATACTTGGTTTCCTCTGAAAAAAATCTCCAAACATCGGTGTGTATGGCACTGCCAACTTCCACATTCATCACACTAGTTTAATAAACTAAGGTTGTCGGAGCCCTGCGAAGGGCTCCTATTTTCGGATTAAGGGTCAAAAGAGAACCTATCATAACCTATTTATTTACTTATTACAGTCGCACCTAACCCAAGGCACTCAAAAGCAATGACGCACAAATGTGACATTAGCTGTCAATATGATCATTCCAAGATGGCAGTTTTGCGTTTCGTTTCACGCTTTTCACATAAAACCTAAAAATTACATTTGTAAAACTGTACTAAAGTATGAAAACTCGGCAGGCAGCGATAGCCGAGTGGATATACTAACAGACTGCCATGCAGAGGGTATTGGGTTTGAATCCACGGCGCGCACCAATGACTTTTCGGAGTTATGTGCGTATTAAATTGTTAATTATCGCTTGTCCCGTGCCTCGGAGAGCACGTTAAGCCGTCGGTCCCGGTTGTCATGAAGATCTTTGACAGTCGTTACAGGGCGTCAGTACCTTCTAGATAAACTGACACTAGTCTACACCATGGAATATCGCTATCCCTTCGGGTTGCGGAGGTCAGACTGGCAGTCGCTTTGTGGAATAGCTAATATTCAGCCAAATCCGGTTAGACTAGAAAGCGGACCCCAAATTGAAACTGGGATAACGCTAAGAGGATGATGACTAAAGTATGAAAACTATGTTCCGTTTTGCATAATTGCCGAAGTATTTATGAAATTTTGGAAATTGTTTAAAAATATTTAGACGCAACTCCGGCAGCCAAAATTACTTTTAGGGGATTAAAACGAACTACTTTAAGCCCCCTACACTACCAATACCCTCAAATTCAGGCGACTCGTTTCGAAACCCAACCCATTATTATTTTTCAAAATTGATGAAAAATCAAAAATATATGTGGATATACCTTATTCATGAGATACTGCTATTTCGCTTAGAAAATTATAGAATTAGAATTTGAGTTACTGCTTTTTCGTTAGCTCTCGTCATACATGTTTGTATGGAAAAATATAAAAAATTTCTTTCGCTTCAAATATGTGTTGTTTCAAACAAAATAAATATTAAAAGATATTTATTTATATTCATTTATAATTTATTAACGAAATACAGAGTTTACAGCTCATCAAAAGTTAGCTGTCTGCTACATCCTGGCAGGTTTTCTTTATTCTCATCGAATGTTAAAGGCAGTGTGTGGGGTGATAAGGCTTCAATACTTATTATTTGCTGTTGTTCACGAGGCACAGTTTCATTTACTTTCCTTTTACGGCTTGGTATTGTAGAAATTTCAAGCACTGATGAAACATTTTCCTCTCCGTGATCTCGCAATGCCATCCCTTGAGCTTGACGAGAATCAACAATTTCAGGCAACTGCCAATTCATATAAAACGCCACAAGCTTCTCCCAGAAAACATCATCTCTTTCTATAATTTCTATTTTTAGTGGTATACTTTCGCCACTCCACACAGCAAATAAACACTTTTGTTTGCGTGTAACGTGGCGTTGCCCCTGAATTTGGTAATAACAATTACAATATTTGTTTAGACTAGTCAGTTCACTTTTTTATCATGTTTCCATATTTGTATATTATTTGCTCTTATACTATTCTCCAGGCCATTCTTATATCCAACTTTAGAACATTAAATTGCCACAATCGTGTTTGGACCTATTAATACATCTGGCGTGGCACCAATAATCGAATAATCCACAAAGCTCGATTGTTACATTTTCTTGCTTCGCCAGTTGTTGCAAAGCCAGTTGTTCATTTTAGATTCTATGCGCAACTGATTTTACATTGCAAATATTTTATTTGTACAAAATATGTTTTACTTAGTTGGCTTTACTGCTGTTATCTCTTCTTTTTACCACAATACAAAAATTTCAATCTGTCAACATATTCTTACGCAATTCGAACCAGTCACTGCTATCCCTCTTGTAATTTTTGCTTATCACTACGGAATTTGAGTCTAATTTGTTAAAAAAATTGTTTGGCATTTCTTGGCTAGCTCTTGAACAGATCGTGTTAGGAATGACTGAAGTCAAATGTTACACACATTTGAGATGTTTTTCATTCAAGACGTTGCAGAACTGTTATCTTTAACTTCACTGTAATTACAATAATGATAATTAGTTACGTACTTTATTATTAAAAAAATACTATATCTTGTGTTATAGCAAACAGAGAAGTTACCTTCTTACTTATACATGATTGATTTTAGAAATTTAAAAGATATTAGATGTACTGAGACATACCTAATAGTTTATGAATAATCAAAGTTTTACCCGATGTACCTAAAAAGGTTTATGTTCAAAACACAATAATACAACATTCGTTACCGCTTGTGTGCGGATTGCGGAGCGCCATATTAGCGCTGTCATCATTATTGTTCGCCGTGGCGGCTCTCTTCTTAGCGCTCTAGGCGCTCTGACAAGCTAATGAATTTGAAATATAGGTACATAAAATGATTCGATTTTATGTTATTACTCTTTCAAAAATTGAAAACTGTGGCAGCTATGTATTGTGAGAATAATTTATATAATTATATTATGCATAATCGATAATATATAAGTAACATAGTTAGTTATAAGAGACTCTTATGAAAATAATTTGTGTAAAAATGTTACATATTTCATAATCACTTGGCCATGGATGAATTTCTATGTTATTACGACGCTTTCTTGTACAAATCCTTCGTAGAACTTCATTTCTCTAATTGTCCATATTTTATTCTTCTAATTATATATTTATAAGCACAGAAACAATAACACATTAAACGCAACAAGAGTATAAACTTAGGTCCTAATTATATGTGCCCATATTTACATGAAAAGCCTATTTGATTCAAAGTATTCAGTCTATAACATAAAACATGAAATTACGAACTGAAATCGGCGTATTATAACAACAAACAGGTTTACGTAAAATTTCGTGCAGCGGAGACGCAAGCGACATGACCTATCTCTCACAGGGTTCATAGCCGAATGATGAGGTCTGGGCGGGGCGTAAATTAGCAACTGACACTCAGTACACCGCTTATGCTAATAAGGTTTAAATTGCTGAAGCGTTTGATATTGATGGGATCTACCGAGCGTCAAAATCATAGACGTTTGGCAGATTTTATTTAATTTTACAAAATATACACGTATAATATGAAAATAAATAGGGTAATTCTTTAGTTCATTAGATTTCCTACAATATTATCAAAAAAAATATGACAGCTTATTTTGTGATTTGTTTTACCGTGATTCTATTTTACGTACATGAAAAATTCTTTCAAAAGTCTTTTGTTCAGACTTTTGACTTTAAGTTCTAATTTTTACTAGTTTGTAATATGTACCGTTATGGCTAGATGCGCGACGAAAAATTAGGTGTTTCACGGCTTCTGAGGTATAACAGCAGGCGCTGTTATACCTCAGAAGACATCAATCATCATATCATTTTCAGTTTCGTTTATTTTTGAGAGTCTAAGCAAGGGATATTATAAAACAATAGAATTTTCAAGAATGAACTCTTATTCATAATTGAAGAAGGTTTAAAAATACTTTTATTTGTCTGCAGCCCAAATATTCCTATCTTTTTATGGTTAGTAGTAATGTCTGCACTCACATGTACTCTGAATAATGTAGGTATGTCAAGGGCTGTTCGTACTACTTATACCTATTGCTAGATACTTCGAGTCTATTAAACTCAACGCTGGGCAAGATGGATATTGGACAAAATAGTATTCGAATGGTGTATATGAAAACGTTTTAATGGATTTAATGCGTTTTTCTGGTCATACATCCAGAAATAACGCACTAAAATCCAAATAAATGTCAATCTCAATGTAAAACTCAATGTAACGAAAGTTTTATTTGTTTTTACATTTTATGAGTACAAAAACACCCCAAAGTATTTAACATTTTCTTTCAATATTCTACAAGTGTTACCAACGTTATAGTTTCGGTAAGTTATCAAAACTGCAACGTATATAACAATGGCAAATAAAAGCACCGACTTAAACAAGGGTGTTCGTTGATTTCCAAAAGAAAATAATAGATCGCAAGGAAGAAGCCAAATCATACATGACAGTGCAAACAGCTAAAGAATTCAAATTCAATTTCATCTTTTACATAATGAAAACATGAGTAGGCACCATATTGATATTTAAGAAGCTATGTATATGGTATATGAATCTGATTTCTCTGAAAAATGAAAATACGAAAACATTAAATTAGTGTTCGGTTCACTGCCAATGATTTGAAACGTTTATGAATCATTAAATCTTTCACGTGTATAGATTTATTATTAAAAATATGTAAATGCTATTTCGGTTGATAATTGCGATGAAAAATAATGTAACATTTGATATTGAAGACAGTAATTGGTTATTTGGTTTATTGTTTATTTGTGAGATGAAATTTATCTGACAATTGAAGATAATGATGTGGATTGTTATGTTTTTTCCAAGTCTGTAAATCCACAATAGATTAAATGAATAAAGTTCTAACTGTTGTTGCTCTAGTGACGAATGTTCCTTTTTTTAAGACAATTGCCGCTCTTGAAATAAATCTACAGAATTTTATGAACATTCAAACAAAGAGCACATATACTCGAAACAACATTTTTTAACATAACATAACATATCTTCACGCCTTTTATCCCCGAAGGGGTAGGCAGAGGTGTATTACACACCCACACTTTGCCAGATATGTTTCGGTCCCAATGTAATAGGGGGCGAGCCTATTGCCATCTACCGGGCACATTATTAAGCGAGCGATAATTAACATTTTTAATACACACATAACTGCGAAAAGTCAGAGGTGTGTGCCCGAGGTACCTGGGGATCGAACCCGAGACCATCGTCTCGGCAGTCCGTTACGTACACCACTGGGCTACCGCCGCTTCACAACATTTTTTACAGTCAATAACTTGATGTCATGCGGCCCAGATGGACTAGCGGTTTTCTCACAAAAGAAAACTTCTTGTTGAATAAATAAATTATTCACTTAGGTCGCATCATACTTCGCCTTAGCTCTGTAATATGACTGTTTATATGGTGTACAATAAAGCATTATCCAATCTTATATAAGCATTTCTTATATATTGAACTATTTTATAATTTTCATACAGTAATATAAATACAAAACATGACGATCATTCATTTAAATCTACTTACATTGCTCGCCTAATTTTTGTAATCACGACAAAGCTTAATCTACACAGACCAAGAATTTGCATAGAATTGACTCAATTGAAAATTCCAACTAGTGGATTTTTTACCTCGGGCTAAATAAGTCACTAAGACTCCTGGGTACCATGTCCTGTTAATTGGATGGGGACAAGGATAGTGTATCGGCAAATCTGCTGCAGCTAAAAATATTTCTGAATTCAGGCTCTGATTTTGAACAAATGATTTTTCGTTTGCATTTTTAGGTGCGTTATAGTGATTTTATTTCTTAACTAGTCGACGCCAGCGGCTTCGCACGCACATATTTTCGAATTTCCCGTTTTGCCCGATCCCGTGGGAATTTCGGGAAATCCCGTCTTAGTGCACCCCTACGGTCCCCAAGGAACATACATGCTAAATTTCAGCTTCTTGCGCCGAGTAGTTTCGGCTGTAGCTTGTCTGTCAGTCAGTCAGTAACGCAAGAATTTTATATATTAAGATTTGCGATACATTTGTTAGTATCTTGGTATGGTTTTATATGCGTCCCTACTTACATCCGAAGTATTGTAAACGCATAATGTAACTTTTATGTTCGTATAGGTACAGAGGTTTTCATGGAACAAAACCACTTATTGAATTAAATAATGGGGATGTTATCGGTGGCTACTGTAGCTGTGTTTCGGTTAGAATATTCTGTAACAAGACAAGTATTACCTACCACAAAAATCTCGAAATTGTTGACTGCACGATTTGCATAGTGGTTTAGCGGCTGTCTCGCTTCCTGACACTGCGACGAGTGATGTAGGTTCGATGCCCGCACAAGTTGCAAAAAATATTGTTTTGAGACTTTACTTACATTCAGTTTCCAAAAATTATTGTTTAAAGACTACACAGTTCTCAGGGCTCTCTTATCCTCATGGGCTGTTAGTTTTAAAGACGGTCAGACTAAACTATTACCGCTTGAATTTCAATAACTATATAGTCTATTTCACACATACTAAGTTGTTGAATAACCTTTGTTGCTATCATACTTTGTCGCATTATAATATTCAAGATGCACCGTATCGTGTAACCTTGGGGGCAGATGATGCAAGATTATGTGTGTTGCATTATTTAAATTTGTTGTCATAATTTTTCGATATAGTGATGGAAGAATAAGGACATGCTCCCTTTGTGTGCAAAGGACCATGCATCAAATTGGGCTCAGTGTACAACAGAGTTATGACATATGCCATTGTAAAGGATTTCGTTCGTACTAAAATTTTTACTACTAGCACCACCTTCAATGCCATTGCAGAAAAAAGATATGCACTTAAATAGATTTTGTAGAAAATACAATTATTAGTCATAAAACTGTTATAGTAACAATATATTCATAAATTAAAATCAGTGGCGTTTATAGCTTGGGTGGCACCTGGGGCGGCAGTTGGCGGTCGAACTTTTTCTTTTTTTTTTAGACGATACCTGACAATTACGGGCTAACTGCCCCTGAATCGTAGTGATGAGCTAGTGCCTATGTTTTTTATATGTTTATACATTGTTTTTAAAGTCGAGTTTGGGGTGGCACCCCAAAAAGGGTGACATTCGGGGCGGACTGCCCCCGCCGCACCCTCTCCCTTCTTACGCCACTGTTTAAAATAATGGTACACAATAGATGCGCTTGCGCCCGTGTGATTTACAATACTCTCCTTCCCTCTCACACTTCTCGGACGCCTGCCCGGGCGCCCGTTTGCTCTCAGTCAGTCGACTCGTGATTCTCACGGTGTTATCTGTGTATCCTAAAAATAGGACAGGTCAGAAGTACCCTGAACCGAAGAGCATGCATGAGCAATCTGATGCGAGTGAATGAAGCAAGCGAGATATGTCAAGATCGTTGCAAATGGCGTTCCGTAGTCTCTGCCTACCCCTCCAGGAAACAGGCGTGAGTCTATGTATGTATGTATGTTATCTGTGTGTTTTCGTGTAACCTCTCGGCACATACAATTTAATCCACCGGCAGGTCACCTAAACGATATTATTATTGATATTGATTGAAATGTTAATAAAAATATTTTTAACAATTCAAAGTGGTCTCATCTCTGTTGGTGGGTGAGCCCAGCTTCATACATGTTTGCCCATGGTCCTTTGTTACTAGTATTAGTTGTAAGAATTGATAAATTACGGTTTTGCGTCATAGCATGTCGTCTATACTTTCAATGCTAGCGTAGTGTGTATGTGGGAGCATAAAAAATATTGCTTCTTTTATTCTGACCTCCGATAACTGGTTTCCAAGATCCTTGTCAGTTAAAATACCATGCAATGGAAATAAAAACTTTACACGCGAAATTTTAAGGACGCATGTATCAAAACAATGAATTCTAGCCTCTGGCAAAGACAGTAGAAATCCAACAGAAATAATCCAATACAAGACCGAGCGAATTTTTATGGAAGGATCTTTTATAGTCTTGTTTCAAACGAAGGTGGAGTTTGTATCCCGCGCGTCGGGCAACCGAAAATCTGAATTAGTAGTTATTTCTGATATTCAGTAACACCGATATTTACCTATCAGATGATAATTGATGAGTCTCATGTTGCATACGCTTTTTATACCTAAAATTATAGTATAATATGTAGTTATACATTACCTCTGACGTGCACGATTCACGAAGAAGGTAATGTCATAATTATAGCATGGCACGCTCTAGACCTCAAGCTGCATTGAAGAAAATTGAACAGGTTATCGTGACTCAGAATTTAAACTTCAGGATGTCAATTCAGATAAATTTCCGACTTGTACAACTTGGATCTCCCTTGAATCTCGGCGCACTTAACGTAGGAACTTTCCAAAGATATTTTTCAAAAGTTTGGAAATTAAAGCCATTAAACGCAGAACGGTGTATAATTCAGGAGGTCGGTGTACCGTGAGCGTTTTATATGGGGGACTTAAATAATATATTGGCCTTCCACAATTTTGGACAATCCGTTTTTGAGTGTCTGGCTTTGTCCCGTTATTTATTGCCTGTTAGATAGGATTTAGAGACGTGGATTGAACTGTAGATAGTTTGACGGGCAAATTTTAAACAAAATGAGTTATTGTTGGCCACAGTTTAATTTAAGCGGTGCGAGATAGCGCAGCCTTTTATGAAGTAGACAAGTCACTGGCTGGAAGATATTGTTTCTGTTTGAAATAGAATTAGTTTTTATTATAAGTCAAATCGATTAGATCGATTGAGTAACATTTTGTTTAGTCTATTGAAAATTTCTGACAATGGTCACACTGAACTGTCACTTCCGTCTTCCGCTGGAAAAATTAACACGCCGTTTGCAAGCTCGCGTGCCTTGTACCTAAATTAAATTGATCGCCCTTTGAATTAACGCGAATTGAATCAACTTGTAATTAACTTAATACGTAATTGCCGCTTTTGACTTCCGGCAAGGTTTGTTGTAAATTGATGACATAGTGAACTTTTGTGAAAAGTTTTGTGAACCGCTAACGTGCATCGTGGTCTGGAGAAGGACTTCGCCGAATTGTAAACTGGTATCCATTGATTCTCTTGTTATTTTGGCCAAAATTATAAGTTAATCTATAGGTCCACTTCAAGAACATCACCAGGAGCTATAAGGTAAAATCTTCATATAACTACTTTATAATTTAGAAAAGAAAAGAAAAGAAAAGAAATATTTTATTTGTATCTCCATACATAATAACCCTTAAAACTAAACATGTAGAGTACATTTTGAGGAGGGTACAAATAGGAACCTGCGTCAGCTATTGTTGCAGAAGAACTGCAACGCTGATATTCTCGCAGGACCAGAGGATATAATTTTAATAATTATATGTATATACTTAAATAATTATTATTACTAATTAAATGCTATTTAAAATATATATACGACACTATAATATAT
The DNA here is from genome assembly GCA_944739405.2 of Euclidia mi. NCBI lineage: Eukaryota > Metazoa > Arthropoda > Insecta > Lepidoptera > Erebidae > Euclidia > Euclidia mi. Next base: position 64,178,568 of record OX123193.2, on the reverse strand, counting down.
ACGCATACATTATATATTATATTATTATAAAAAATATTAATACTAAAGACATTTGGTTGACATGTATTGTGTATCAGACAGGCAATCTTAACAAATTTATAGCGCGTTTCCGAACGCTTTCGGTCATCTCTATGGTCTATTGTCACTACTTGAGTGATTGTTCGATTGTTCCGTCAAAAGTGTCAGCTGTCACGCAAGATACCATTTCGCTAGCCGGCTGAAGCTGGTACGGTACCAAATAATCAAAACATCAATAAAATAAAATAAAATAAAATAAAAACAAGGCAACGCTGCGCTGGCGCTGTTGAGAGTACTACGTAATAACAGATAAACAAGACAAGAAACTGAGTAACGTTGACAGCCATATGAAATTCCTTCCAAACAATGAGTGGCGTACAGGTAGGTGGTTATACGAAAGTCGATTTTTGTTTGATTAATAAAATTTGCCTATACTTATTTTTAAAAGAATATACCGATTTCAGGCTACGTATAGGCGGTGGGAGGTCATTCCATATTTTGGCTGCCGAAAATTTAAAACCATTTTCGAACGAGGCTGATTTGTGTTTTGAAACAACCAACAGATAAGATGCGGCTCTTGTGCTGTATTGATTTACATCTCTGGACCATGTCAACTTTTTATAAAGGTAATTCGGCTTTTGATATTTAGCTATTCCAAAGAGCAAGGTTGCTAAATGTAAATGCCTACGCGCAGCCATCTTCAAGAGGTTCCCACTATTTAGGAATGGAGTGACATGTGTACGTGGTGGAATATTATAGCAGAACCGAGCACATGCATTTTGTACACGTTGAATTACCTTCTCTGTTCTTTTCAGTAAACATGACCCGAATACAGTGTCTGCATAATTAAGTTTGGATAGGACTAGAGTTTCGCAAAGCACAATCCTAATGTCGGTACTCAGATGCCGGCGAATTCGGTATAGCAGTTTGAGACGGTAAAAACAGTTTTTAACAGCTTCAAGTACATGCGTCTCAAAATGCAGTTCACCATCTACAACTAATCCCAGATTGCGAGCCTCACTAACTCGGTCTATGGGACAATTATCAACAATCACTACAGGATTAAGGTCTTCTATTCTTTTGATGCATTCCTTTGAGCCTAATATTAAATACTTGGATTTAGTAGGGTTTAGCACCAAGGAATTTTGTCTTGCCCAATCTGATATGTTGTCTAAATCCTCATTCAATCTCTTTACAGATTCGTGACAATCATTAGGGTGAAATGATATATAAAGTTGGAGGTCATCAGCATATATGTGAAACTGGGCATTTCTGATGTGGTTGGTAACATCGGCACTGTACAATATGAAGAGGAGAGGGCCGAGAACTGATCCCTGTGGGACGCCCCGAGTCACCTGACAGCAAGAAGAATTGGCCTTATTACCCTCCCTGGCATTATCCAGTTGCACGAATTGAGATCTGTCAGTCAGATAACTATGGAACCACTTTACAGTTGCTGACTCACATCCGTAGTAGGAAAGTTTGGCAAGAAGAAGAGAAATATTAATTGTTTCAAAAGCCCGCGAAAAATCAAGTAGGGTAAGCAAAGTACCCATGCCCTTATCCCTCGCCTCCAAAATGTCATCAACAACATCTAGGAGGGCGGTGGCCGTACTATGACCTTTGCGAAATCCAGATTGTCTATGAGGTATAATATTATAATTTTCAAGGTATTTCCTCAACTGACTGCACACAACCTTCTCCAGCACCTTAGATAGACAAGGAAGTAAGCTGATGGGTCTAAGATCTTTGGCTGTAACCGGATTGGCTATTTTGGGTATGGGCTTGACAATAGCAGTTTTCCACACATCAGGAAAGGTAGAGGAGGTGATAGACTTATTTATTATTGCTGTGATGTACGGAAGGCTATGAGGAAGTGTCATCATCAACATTTCTAGTGAAATGTTGTCAATGCCAAGGGCATTAGATTTAAGACTGCTAATGTGCAAGCGAACCTCTTCCTCACTAATTGGCTCAAGACCGAATGTGTTTGAGTGAAACCTGTTTGTTTCAAAATATATTAAATCTGTTAAAGTGACAGTATCATTCCCAGGTATGTTCATGAAATGTTTATTTATGTCTTCTGGATTGTTAAACAAGTGAGGCAATTCATGCCTCTTTTGTTTGCCTATGTTAATGGTAGATTTTAAGTTATACCAAAGCTTTTTTGGGTTTTGTATATGTCCATTTACGTATGACTCAAAATAAGCTCTTTTTTCACTGTCAATTGCACTTACTATAATATTTTTCAAGTACTTATAACTACTTTTATGTATATCACTTTTACTTTGTTTGTAGCGTGTTTGGTACCTGTCACGCAATTTCACCATATCTTTGATTGTGTCCGTAATCCACGGATAAGACCTTTCTTTTACAAAAATTCTTTTGATTGGAGCATGTAAATCGAAAAGGGTAGTGATGAAAGTATTTAGTATTGATACCATGTCACTCACATTCTCCAGAGTGGTAATATAAGACCAGTCTAATTTACCGAGGTCATTCTGAAACATATCGGGCATTATATTGTTTATTGGTCTATAATGGATCCACTGTGGGGTAGGCTTATTAATTTTAAATAGGAAATTCACAGATATAATAGCATGTTGCCCTAATTCCGGTTTATGTTGAACGACAATGTTGTTGACTTGAACATCAGTGCACACAATATCGATCAGCGTCTCACTGTGATCAGTAAAGTGTGTTGGCTGCTGGATAATTTGGTTAAGACTCATGTAGTGTAGGAAATTATTTAATGATGTAGTACTGCTATTAGTCCCTAGACAATTTATATTAAAATCGCCCAAAATTATAATTTTATCAGCTTGGCTGAATGACATCAAAGAATCTGTCAATGCATCTAGGAAGGTATTGATGTCTAACCATGGTGGTCTATATGCCGTACCGATAATGACAGTTAGCGCATTGACGGAGAGTCTGAGCCACATTTGTTCAACATTTGGTGTGACTGGGTGTGTGATGGTTCGAACCCTGAGGTCACGGCGCACATAGAAGCCAACGCCCCCACCCCGGCCACCCCGCACACTCACCGGCCGCGGTACGTGTTTAAGGCGATAATTGGCGACTAAAGGCGCCTTGCCTTCCTCTCCGTCCCGCAACCAAGTTTCGTTTATTGCCATTATATCCACTGCAAGTTCATCCATAGCCAACAAAAATTCGTCATGGCGTGTTCCTAGCGAACCAGCGTTGAATAATCCTACTTTCAAATATTTGCTCTTAGGCATTATTAAAGTTAAAAAATAAATTTACTGTATTGAATACTATACAATATAAAGTATGATTTAGATTAAGGAATATACCGTTTTTGAATATAACTAATAGACGATACTTTTTAATCTTCAGTTTCCACTGTACTGTTTTGTAATTGTAAAGTAGTAGTAGTAATAGTAGTGTTATTAATATTTGTAGTAATACCATGTCTTTATTGTGTGCATTTGATATGTAAATATATATAATTGGTGTATAATTGAAAGTAGTAATATCAAGCATGTGTGTATTAAATAATATACTAAATATAAATATATAATAACTAATATATTGTATAAATTTGTATAAAGAATAAATATATATGATTATAAATATATAATAACTTATTTTATCAATACAACCCATCTTAATTATGTTCTTTAAGTGTGATTTTCTATATTGCTTACGACTAATTACTATTTCTAAATAACAATTATGTTGTGTTGGAGCCAAAAACCAGTTGGATGTCCGACTCACATTTAATTGAACAGACCTTGTCTCCTGGCTTGTGCCGTGCAAGGATGCGGCCCCGTTTGACCCACACAAACTTCCACCCCGAGCGCTGGCCGGCATCTCGCGCCAAGCGAAACAATTGACGGTTCGCCTTCGTGAGCCGCTCATTAATATAGAAGCGCCTGGGCGCTCCCGGGACCAGGTCGGCCGACGTCACGCCTCGCCGAACTCGCGCGCTGTGCAGCAATGCGTCCCTCACGGCCCTGTGCGTGAAAGACACCGCTAAAGCCCGTGGACGCGCCTCGGGTCCCGAGGCGTCGGTCGCTACGATACGTCGTCCGCCAACTCTCTCAGCGCTCGCTATTTGCGTTTCTGTTAAAGTGACACCTATTTTCGCAGCGATTTGCATCACTACAACAATTTGTCATCGCTGAGAATCTCAGCAATATATGTCAGACATTTGATTACTTTAGGACAACTGGATGAATATAAATTAGCTTCCACTGTGCTTACAACCAATTCCCAGTGAGCCTACGGTAATTCTATAGTCCGTGCCACGAGAACATAGACTTTTTGTAAACAAAGAATTTCTACTAAGTGACTTAGCGATAGTTCTGTCAAAAACAAATAAGGTCAAATACAATGAGCGCAACGGTCCATAGATACGTGTCATTGGAAACTAATATGTCAATGGATCGGGTTTTTATCGATATTATGCGCTGTGAACCGGATTTTTTTATGTTTTGAGGTACTGACGCCTAGAATATCAACATTTGGCGTTAGTTCATTGAAATGTTACATTCTAGGGCTTAACATGCATTATCAGAGGACAAAATATTTTTTTTTAGTTATCAAGAAGGGGTAAATATAAAGTTAAATACAAGTTTATAGGATCGCAACGCTCTTCCCGCTGCCGGCATCTCGAAAAAGCAGGTGCAGAATAGCAGATGGCAAACTATTAGTCGCGCTGAAAATTATTTATACCTACCTAAAAAAGATATTGCGTTTTCAGACTACCGTCATGTTTAATGGATTTTGTTTAAGTTCATTCTGACGATTTCATTCACAGACAACGTAAAATCTCCATGCCTAGAAATTTTTCTGCAATGTACTAGCTAGTTATCTGTAATTTTAATCATTGAAGGTCGATAATTTTATATTATTTAGGATAGGTAGACTACTTTGCAAATGATTTATTGTCTATGATTTAAAAAATATCATGTCAATAATAGAGTAACATGTAAATACTCTATGATTTACATACATGGTACTCTATTTTTACTTAATTTACAGAATAAATTACATGTAAAACGACAAGAAAAATCGGCAAATGTATGAACATACGACCATTCAAACACAAAATCAAATATTTTTATTTCAGTAAAATTTAACAATATAAATTTAAAAACGTAGTCACATAACTAGGCATTGAAAAAAAAGACTATTCAAAAAGTATAAAATCTAAAACACACCTGTTTGAAAAAAGGTTGTGAAGCCCTGAATGTTTGTTTACAAAAAGTCTATCTTCTCGTGGCACCAACTATAGACATAATTTTGGTAGCAGAGCTGTAGTTGAAATTTAGCCGCTGTTGCATTACTGAGTACAAACCTCAGATTGGTATAAGCTTGTACCTTATCACCTTGTAGACAGTATTGTAGTGTTTGTCAGGTCATTTATTGTCTAAAATACATAATATTTAATTGTATAAGTTGACCTAGATAATTTGAAACACATTGTCACATAACCTCAATCAGTAATTGTTGATTTGTATTGTTGAAAAATCTAACTTAAATTTGTTGTTGCATTAATAAGTCAGTTTGTTTGGATACATAACAGCTATATGTATCAATAAATTTAGTAAACTTAGTTTATTGCATATATTCATAAACATTATAACCAACTTGACCTTGCCACTTGGGCGGGTCACATTAATAAACTTTGTTTTGTTATAATATAGATAATATTGCTAGGTAACACGTATTCTGTGCTTACTTACTATTGTATATCTCAAATAACACAGCCAGTCTGTCTGTTGCAAATAATTAATTAATTAATTTGAAGTTCAACTTTTAATTTGTTATAAGTTACAACTTTGATAACTTTTGTGTTTGATTCTTCAATATATTGAAACTATTAATTTTGTTGGACAGTAGATACCTGTCACTTGCCTGCACTTGCAGTAAACAGGCTAATATTTTGTTGGTTTCAAAGAATTAAGAAAAAATAAGTTTTGATTGTTAATATTATTTAACGCTTGTCCGGGCTCTTTTGAATTTTGATTATGTCAGCTATCAAGGACTTGCGTGCGGCTGCTGGTGCTATTGCGTCAGATTTGCGCTGGTTTGCCTCGGCCAGTGCTTTAGTGAACCGGCCTGATCGCCAGCAGGCCTTACTTCAAAGGTACGAGCGGATCGATGATCGCCTGGCAAGTGTGGAACAGCAGTTCCGCACTTTCAGCGCTTGCTGTCTCGAAGTGTCAGTCACTGATTTCACTGCTGACCAGCGAAATAAGGTCAGCGAAGACTATGCCCAGGTCTTAGACCTGTATGATGCTGTCTCCTATAGTGCGAGACAACTAGTTGCCGATAGGGAAGGGCAACCCGGCCTGAAGCAGGAGCTTCCTAGGTCAGCACCGGGGCTGGTGAGAAGGCTCCCTACTTTGGACCTCCCCCATTTTGATGGCTGCCTAGGAAGCTACCTGGGCTTCGTTAATTTGTTCGACAGCCTAGTCCATGATAGGGCTGACCTTCGGCCGGCACAAAAGTTGGCCTATCTAATGTCGGTACTGGATGGGGAGGCAAAGGGCCTCATCCAGCATTTGCCCGTGTCTGACGAGGCGTACGAGACGGCTCGGGACCTAATCACCCGTAGGTACCATAACAAGCGTGGCCTTGCCGACACGCATATTGAGCAGATTTTGGGTTTGCCGACGCTCACCCGGGTCTCTGGGTTGCGCACCCAACTGTTGAACCCGCTCTTGGTGGCCATCAACGCACTTAAGTGCCTTGACCTGCCCGTGGACCAATGGTCCTATCTATTGGTGCACATTGTCCTTAAAAAGCTGCCTGCCGACCTGAGGTCGCGTTTTGAACAGCGCTTTGGTGGGGATAGCGCGACCCATCTGCCCCCCTTTGCTGACCTGGAGAGGTTCCTGGAGGATGAGTGCCGGGTCCTGGACAACTCCGGTGGTGACACGCCGGCTAAGACGCAGCCGCCCAAGGTCAAGGAGCAGGCTCGCGTTCACACCCGAGCCAATGTTGACCGGCGCCCTCCTCGCTTTGCAGTCACGCAGAGCCCAGCGGAGTGCTCTTACTGCAAGGTCACGGGGCACAGAACGGCCAGTTGCAGGGCATTTTTGGACCTACATGTCGCCTCTCGTAGGCGCATCGCGAATGCCCGCCGCCTTTGCTTCTCTTGTTTGGGGTCCCACTACCAGCGAGACTGCCCAAACTCTCGCCCCTGTCCTCACTGTGGAGGACAGCATTTGGACATTCTCTGTATGAATGCCAGAGAGGTTGGCCGCTTGTCCAACCAGCCGACGCCGCGCACGGGCGGGTGTTTTGAAGGTGGCAGCCGAGGCTCACCGGCGCGTAGCCGAGAGTCGCCTCGCTCAATTGATCGCCACTCACCCCGCTTGGAGAACCGTAGCGTGCGCACGCCTCTCTCGCGCACCTGAATGTGCGACCGCCCAGCGTCACCAGCACCATGACTGCTGCCCCAGGTATTCCCCTCCTTGGGCGGAGCGTCCCCGCCTTGACTCGCGCCCACCTTGTTTTGGGCGGGTGCGTCATTATGACCCCCCACAGATGGCGCGCGGATCGAGTCATCGCGCTTTTTCAAGCCGCACCCTCATTTTGACTTGCCAGGTCCTGGCCAACGGTCGCCGCCCAGGCAACAATAGGTCATTGACCCCTGCCCTATAACTCCAACCTCCCCCATTGAGACCGTTATCCTACCAACGGTTGCTGTTAGGGTCTGGGGACCCACGGGGACCTCTGTTGTTGACCGTGCTATATTGGACACAGGTTCACAAGGTTGCATTGTTTCCACTTATTTGGTAGGGCAGGTTAAATTAAATATGGGCTCTTTTTCGAATTGTATTCGGGGCATAGGTGACGTAGCCTCTAATGTTGAAGGGCAAGTTAAAGTTTTGTTTGGCCCTGTTGAATCTTCACACCCGAGGATTAAAACCTCGGCTATTGTGTTGAAGAATATTTTGGGTATGCACCCACATAAACAGCTACCCGCTGCTGTGGTGAATTTGACATCGGGATTGGAACTGGCAGACCCCAAATTTGACACACCGGGACAAATCGACTTGTTGATTGGCTCTGATGTCCTCGGTGGAATTTTGATTGGTGGGAAACGGGTCTTGGTGCCAAATGGTTTGACTGCCATCCCGACCATATTTGGATTTGCTTTGATGGGACCTGTACCTAGGGACCCCCCTCCACCCGAACTTGATAATTTGTTGGCTGTAGGGTCTGCTCTCTCTGATGCAGTTCAGAGGTTTTGGGAGGTAGAGGAGCCCCCTCAAGTTGCCCGTTTGAATCCAGAACATGAGGAGTGCGAGCTGTTCTTCCAGAACAACACTGGTCGACTCCGTTCTGGTCGGCTCATTACGAGGCTACCCTTCCTGTCTGTTCGGCCTCCGCTTGGTGAGTCACGACCTTTAGCCGAAAAGAGGTTGTTGGCCATGGAGCGCCGCATGGGTCGTGATCCGGAGCTCAGACAGAAGTACATTGAGTTCATGAGGGAATATGAACAGTTGGGACACATGTCTGTGTCAAATTTGGATTGGCGTTCGGTGGAGCACTACTTTCTCCCGCATCATGCGGTATTGAAGCCATTGACTGGGAAGCTGCGCACAGTATTTGATGGTTCTGCGCAGACTTCAACAGGCGTATCCTTGAACCAGTGCTTGCATTCTGGTCCCAAGTTGGTCAAGGACCTTTGTGACGTCATCACCAGCTTCCGACGACATTAGGTTGTCTTTATGGCCGACATAAAAATGATGTTCAGGCAGACTATTATCTACCCTGATGACCGTCGTTTCCAGCTGATCCTTTGGAGAGAGTCTCCTCGCGATCCCATGGTCGTCTACGAGCTCAATACTAATACGTACGGGTTAAGGTCAAGCCCCTACTTGGCAATACGTTCTCTTTGGGAGCTCGCAGACCACGAAGGCTTACGTTTCCCAAGAGCCTCCGCCATCTTGAAAGACGATATTTACGTCAACGACATTTGCTCGGGCGCCTCCACAGTGGACGAGGCGATCCTCCTGCGGGACGAATTGATAGGTATTTTGGCCTCCGCTTGTTATGAGTTGCGCAAATGGATTTCCAACTCACCAGCGCTTTTGGAAGGCTTGCCAGAGGATCATCAGCAAGATCCCCATCTATTTGAGATTGTTGACAACCCCGCCATGATGGCTGTTCTCGGCGTTCAGTACAGACCAGTCCAAGACATCTTTACATATAACGTAGACTTGAAATTGCCGTGTTCTTGTACTAAACGTCTCGTATTGTCTACTGTCGCCAGAACCTTTGATCCGAATGGTTGGATCTGTCCAATTATATTTTGGGCAAAATGCTTCTTGCAGAAGCTTTGGACAGCAGGATTGACCTGGGACGAACCTCTGCACGGCACTCTTGTTGAGGAATGGACCTCCTTTGTATCCTCACTTCCTGCCGTCAACGAGATCTCCTTGCCTCGTCCCATCCTTCCTCCCGGGAAGTACAAGGCCACCCTTCACGGGTTTTTGATGCCTCGGAACGTGGTCGCGCGGCCGTGGTGTACTTGCGCACAGTCAGTGCCTCAGGTCAGGTGAGAGTTTCCCTGATCATGGCGAAGAGCAAGGTCGCACCCCTTCGGACATCTCTGACCATTCCGAAATTGGAGCTCTCGGGAGCAGCACTACTTGTACGCTTATTGAACCACGTGTCTAGTACTTTGGGTAAAAGCATTTGTATTAGTGGGACCTACGCCTGGACAGACAGCAAAATTGTACTTTGTTGGTTGAAGGCGTCTGTCCACACCTTGGAGGTATTTGTTGCTAATCGCGTTTCCCAAATCCAGAAATCCGAAGTCAAGCTTGTTTGGAGACACGTGCCAGGTGAGCTCAACCCGGCTGATTGTGCCTCGCGCGGATGCTTGACGCCTAGTTTGAAAGGTCATTCGCTGTGGTGGGGTCCAGAATGGTTGAGTCGACCAGAAATTGATTGGCTTCGAACGCCAGTTTTGAATACTTCTAATTTGCCGGGTCTACGAACACTCGCTCTTGAGAAGGTAGAATGCGCCTTCGACCCCGATTTCCTGTTGAATCGTTACAGCTCCCTCGACAAGTTGTTAGGTGTTACTGCTTGGATAAAGCGTTTTGTTTTTAACTTTAGGCACCCACAACAGAAACGACTGACACCGTTTCTCTCACCACAGGAACGACAGGAGTCCCTCACCTTTTGGGTTCGTCCTGTGCAATTGGCGCATTTTGAAAGGGAGATTGCTATCCTCAAGTCGGGGAAATCGAAATTGTCGGGAGCTGTATCTAAATTGAACCCCTTTTTGGACGATACGGGTCTCTTGCGCGTTGGAGGGCGTCTCAAGAACGCCAACCTCCCTTACGGAGCACGTCACCCCCTTTTGTTACCTAGGGACGGTCATTTGATACGCTTGTTGGTAACTGACCGTCACCTTAAAAATTCGCATGCTGGTTGTAATGCTTTGTTGGCCATTTTGCAACGCGAATTTTGGATTTTGTCTGCCCGAAGAATTATTCGGAGTGTAGTCTTTCGCTGCATCCCTTGCTATAAGCTCAAGGCTTCTACCATGCAGCCCTTGATGGGAGACTTACCGGCAGATCGCGTAACGGAGAGCAGGACATTTGACGGTGTTGGCACGGACTTCGCTGGTCCCTTTTGGTGAAAACGTCGACACTTCGAAACAGCAAGACTGTTAAGGCCTACTTGTGTGTTTTTGTTTGTCTTTCCACAAAGGCCGTACATTTGGAACTGGTCTCCTCGCTTACGACCGAGGCGTTTATAGCCACATTTGACAGATTTGTATCCCGCAGGGGGCTGCCTTCCTTGATCCGTTCTGACTGCGGCACTAACTTCAAGGGCACCTATAATTATTTGAATGATGTTGTTAATTTCCTTGAAACCAACAAAGCTGATATAGGTGACAGGCTTGCCCGACGTGGGATAAATTGGTTGTTTTCCCCACCAAATTGTCCACACTGAGGTGGTATATTTGAGGCCGCCGTAAAATCGGCCAAAACACACTTGCGCAGGACAATTGGTGAATCTGTCCTTACCTTTGAGGAACTCGCAACTGTGTTTTGTAAGATTGAGGCCGTTTTGAACTCTCGGCCATTGTGCCCGATCTCCTCAGATCCGAATGATTTGGAGGCCCTTACACCGAGCCATTTTTTGATTGGTCGCCCACTTGTCGCCTTGCCTGAGTACCCTTATATTGATACGAGACCTGGTCGTCTCTCGCGTTTTGAATTGGTACGCCAGATTACTCAGAGCTTTTGGAAACGCTGGAACTTGGAATATTTGCACATACTCCAGCAACGCGTTAAGTGGACCGACAAGACCGATCCACCCAAGATTGGTGACCTCGTTTTGATCAAGGAGGCTAACCTTCCGCCACTCAGATGGCGCAGGGGGCGCATCCTTCATTTGGTAACTGGGGCTGATGGAGTTCCCCGATTTGCTGAGGTCTTGGTGGACGGTTCGATTCTGAGGAGAGCGGTTGCAACATTGTCACGTCTACCAACCGATTAGCGGACCGGTAGGCCGGTCCGGGGCGGGTGGATGTTTGAAATAGAATTAGTTTTTATTATAAGTCAAATCGATTAGATCGATTGAGTAACATTTTGTTTAGTCTATTGAAAATTTCTGACAATGGTCATACTGAACTGTCACTTCCGTCTTCCGCTTGAAAAATTAACACGCCGTTTGCAAGCTCGCGTGCCTTGTACCGAAATTAAATTGATCGCCCTTTGAATTAACGCGAATTGAATCAACTTGTAATTAACTTAATACGTAATTGCCGCTTTTGACTTCCAGCAAGGTTTGTTGTAAATTGATGACATAGTGAACTTTTGTGAAAAGTTTTGTGAACCGCTAACGTGCATCGTGGTCTGGAGAAGGACTTCGCCGAATTGTAAACTGGTATCCATTGATTCTCTTGTTATTTTGGCCAAAATTATAAGTTAATCTATAGGTCCACTTCAAGAACATCACCAGGAGCTATAAGGTAAAATCTTCATATAACTACTTTATAATTTGTCATCGCTGAGAATCTCAGCAATATATGTCAGACATTTGATTACTTTAGGACAACTGGATGAATATAAATTAGCTTCCACTGTGCTTACAACCAATTCCCAGTAAGCCTACGGTAATTCTAGACAGTTTCTATTTGATCACTGATCATTTTACTCCATTGACGTATTACTCTGATACAGAGAGACTCTAATATTAAATGGTAAATGTAAATGAATATCATTTATTCATTATTCATCAATTAAGTCACTGTTAAAATAGTATTTATATTTCCAACATAATCAGCTTAATGTCCTGTATTTTGGTTGATAATTGCGATGAAAAAAGAAAAACATATTTTGATATTGAAGACATTTATTTTATTGGATTTATTTTATTGTTTATTTGTGACATGAAGTTTATCTGACAATTGTAGATAATGTCGTGGATGGTTATGTTATTTCCAAGTCTGTAAATCCACAGTAAGTTAAGTGAATAGAGTTCTAACTGTTGTTGCTTCAGTGACGACTGTTACTTTTTTTAAGACAGTTGCCGCTCTTGGAATAAATCTACAGAATTTTATGAAAATTTAAACAAAGAACACCTATACTCGAAACCACATTTTTGACAGTCAAGGACTTGATGCCATGCGGCCCAGATGGACTAGCGGTTTTCTCACAAATGAAAACTTGTTGTTGAATAAATAAATTATTTACCTAGGTCGCATCATACTCAAATCAAATCAAATCAAAATTCTTTATTTCAGAAAATAAACCTATTACAATATGAGAGAGGGAAACTTATACTACATTATATTATGCTTAAAGCCTTACTTCGCCTTAGCTCTGTAATATGACTGTGTATATGCTGTATTAAACTATTTTATAATTTCATACAGTAATAAAAATACAAAACATGACGATTATTCATTTAAATCTACTGACAATGCTCGCATAATTTTTGTAATCACGACAAAGCTTAATCTACACAGACCAAGAATTTTCATAGAATTGACTCAATTGATAATTCCAACTAGGTAGTAGATTATTTACCTCGGGCTAAATAAGTCTGTCACATCCTTGGGTACCATGTCCCGTTAATTGGATGGGGACCAGGGTAGTGTATCGGCAAATCTGCTGCAGCTAAAAAGATTTCTGAATTCAGGCTCTGCTTTTGAACAAATGATTTTTCGTTTGCATTTTTGGGTGCGATATAGTGATTTTATTTCTTTATTTGCGATGCTTTTATTAGTATCTTGGTATGGTTTTATATGCGTCCCTATTTACATCCGAAGTATTGTAAACGCATAATGTACCTTTTATGTTCGTATACGTACAGAGGTTTTCATGGAACAAAACCAAGCATTGAACAAAATAATGAGGATGTTATTGGTGGCTACTGTAGCTGTGTTTCGGTTAGAATATTCTGTAACAAGACAAGTATTACCTATCACAAAAATCTCTAAATTGTTGACTGCACGATTTGCATAGTGGTTTAAGAGGCCGTTCTAAAATGCATGGACTGCGTGAATAGGTATTTTACGCCAAGCGCGCGGGCAACGCGATCGAGGTGTCAATGTGTGCGTCTGTGAAGCCCAACAAAATCTACCTTGCAGTGAACTCACGCAGGCAAAATAAATTGATACTTTGACCAATAAAATGTATGATCGTAATACAGAATTATTTTGGCTAACGTATTTTGATGTTTAAATGTAATAATTCCAGGTAGATTCCATTGTTGCTGTTAAAAAACATCCGACTTCAAACAGTCGTGGAAACATGCAATATCTCATTTACTTAGATTACAATAAATACTAATTCTAGTCATTCTGTTATAAAATCCAAAATACTGAACTGATTTCGGAAAACTTTCTATGGGACCAATCTGGAAGTAATATCATTATAGCCCATCCTATGAAATAAAAATAAATCCAAATCGGTCCATAAATGATGCATTAGTTAGGTAACAAACATTAAAAAATATGAAAAAACTAGAGGACGCCAGCAGCTCCGCCTGCCTTTTTTTTTAATTTACTCGTTTTGGCCGATCCCGTGGGAATTTCGGGAAATCCCTTCTTAGTGCACCCTTACGGTCCCCAAGGAACGTACATGCCAAATTGCAGCTTCCTGCGCCCAAAAGTTTCGGCTGTAGCTGTCTGTCAGTTAGTCAGTATCGCAAGGATTTTATATATTAAGATAATACAACCGAATTGTGAATCGCCTCCGTTTTGAAGTCGGTTGAAAATATTAATACACAATATAAATGAGATTTGAGGCAGCGATAGCCGAGTGGATATACCAACAGACTGCCATGCAGAGGGTATCGGGTTCGAATCCACGGCGCGCACCAATGACTTTTCGGAGTTATGTGCGTATTGAATGGTTAATTATCGCTTGTCCCGTGCCTCGGAGAGCACGTTAAGCCGTTGGTCCCGGTTGTCATGAAGATCTTTGACAGTCGTTACAGGGCGTCAGTACATAGTATAAAAAGAATAGAAGGATAGCTTCATACAAATCGGCCGCCGCCGGTTTGAATGTACGCGTGAATCCCCGGCGCCGTGTACGCACGTACTTTTCATGCACACAATCTCATAAACGAGCGCGGCGAGCACGGATTCAGTACGGGATGCGCCGCGCGTCTGATCACGCGCATTCATGTAGGTACTACACTGCTCGCCCGCCCGAATTGTTTATGTAATTAACGTTATTAAAATTATACAATGTGTTAAACGACAGTAAATTAAACTTGTTACATTTTTCTCGTTATGAAGGGAATTTAGATAGTTATATAACGCTTAGGTAGTTAGTAGGTATTTGAAAAAATATATGCAAGCTTAAATTGTGAAGTATTCAGCGCGATCACTTAAAAAAGCAGCGAAAAAGCGCGCGCACCGACAAAGCCGGCTCCGCGGTGTAAACAAGTGACAACCCGTGCGTCAACGCAAGAGTAGACAATTAACTCGCCGAGCGGCCTTAGCTAACCTACTATTCTTTTTTTACTATGGTCAGTAGCTTCCAAATAAACTGACACTAGTCTAAACCATGGAATATTATTGCTATCCCTTCTGGTTGCAGAGGTCAGTCAGGCAACTCAGATCGACTGATCTGTGGAAAAGCTAATATTCAGCCAAATCCAGTTAGACTAGAAAGCGAAGGAAATACATAAAGGTGTCCCTGGATCCGCCACTTTGCCCGCCGCTTTGGCCGCTACACAGGGCCAGGCAATTCACATCCGAAGACTTAGTACTACAAATGTACGTGTTTATACTGAATTATATAGGCATTTGCCCAACCTATGAGTATGAAACCTTTTCTTGAAAGTCTAATTTTTCCCGGGACTTTCGAGACCGGGCTGATTCTCAATTTTTTTCCCGGGACTCGAAAATGCATCGAAACTGTAAGCCCTAGTCTGTGCTTTGTATCCTTAAGAGGTTTACATTAAGTATACAAATAAGTAACGTTGTATACAGTTTATAAAAAGACCCTTCACGAAAACTGAAATCCCATGTTGTACCAATCACTACGAACCATTTTGCACTTCAGCACCATACCTGGAAAATTACTGGTTCAGGAGATATTGAGGCTCAAAGTTAGTATGGAATTTTTCTAATTCGGCACAAAATCGATGCATTTACTCCGCCAATATTTTCTTTAGACGCCCTATGACCACATGGATAAGTAGTAAAGTAGGTATTTCGAGCATAGCATGCGCGCGCTTTTAATTGCGGTTTAAAAAATGAAAACTTAAAATAAATTAGTTTCCCAGGTATCATTCTTGGTTAGTATGACTTGGCATGATGTACACAACCAGTAGACTTCGGCTTGCTGATTTATTTATTTATTTATTTATATTAATTACAACGGTTATAAACCAATAATAGTAATTAATTAATCAATTTCTTATGTACTAAATAGATTACATTATTATTCATATTAAAATTACAACAGTCGTATTAAAATTACATTATATTAAAATTACATTCTATTAAAATTACAAATAATATTTAGTTCATACAATACTATTCAGATACAATGTCTTTCACAAAATTTCAAACATGATATAATAATTTGGTTGAATCTATCAGTCAACACGTCACAATCGGGCAGGTCAAGAATTAGGGCATTGATTGCGCTATGCATGCGACACAATGGGGAATGCGCACGCGACACTGTGCGGCAGGGTGCGGTCGCAAACAGTCTGGGACGGCGATTGGGCCGGTGGCGTAGATAATTGTCGGGGACATAAATCGCACATAGTATATTGTGTAATTCTGGGCAATCAATCACATTTCGCAGTATTTTCAGAGCAGTGATGATCTGCGTCTGAGACCGCCGGACAGCTAGGGAATTATATGCTAAAGTACCAAGCAAGAAATCTGTAGGGTACATAAATAGATAATACCCATGATTTCTCTTGTATAAGTAGCGTAGGAAGGCTTTTTGAATCTTTTCAATAAGTAAGGTGTATGTTGATTCATATGGACTCCACACACAAGCTGCAAATTCCAATTTACTCCTAACAAGGGAATTATACAGTATTTTGATGATGGTGGGATCACGGAAATCACGTGCATTGCGCAAAACGAAACCTAGTCTCCTATATGATTCGGCGGCCACTGCGGAGATGTGCTGGTGAAATGTCAGTCCACAATCGAAGATCACGCCAAGATCACGCATGTTAAATACGCGAGTTACCTCAGTATCACCTAATTTGTACACAGTTTGACTAGGTCGTGATTTACGGCTGAACGTCATAATGTAACACTTACTGGTGTTGAAAAACAATTTATTTGTTAGACTCCATTGTAAGACTCGATCAATATCACTTTGGAGATCCAAGCGAGTGCGACTCTCAGTAATTTCAAGTACTAACTTCAAGTCGTCCGCATAAAGCAGGCATTTGGCATATTGTACTACATTGACAAAATCATTAATCATTAAAAGAAAAAGTAATGTACCAAGAACTGATCCTTGGCTCACTCCAGATCGCGTGTGATATGATCCTGAAAGAAAACATCCATGAGCAACAAACTGTTTCCGGTTCAATAGATAGTCAGCGAATAAATGCAGAAGCTTTGGTGTGAATCCTATGGCTTGTAATTTGCTCAGTAAGATGTCATTGTCTACGGCATCGAACGCTATTTTAAAATCAAAATAAAGAACATCTACTTCATGCCCCCTATCCAAACCCTTCGAGACGTAATCAACGAGCGACAGCAGATTTGTTTCCACTGAACGACCGGGTCGGAAGCCGTGTTGTTCATCACACAAATAAGCTTTTAATTGGTGGTAAATTTCTTAATGCACAATTGTTTCGAACACCTTGGCTGGACATGACAAAACCGCAATTGGACGATGTTCCTCAACTGAGGATTTATTATTGGTTTTTGGTATCGGAGTAACGCGGGATACCTTCCATTGATCCGGATATATGCCACTTTGAAGGGCCAAGTTAATTATGTAAGTGAGCGGGAAAGCAAGAAAATCCACACAGCCAATTAATATATATGGTGGAACTTTGTCTGGACCGACTGAGCTCCGCGGTTTTAATCTACGAATGCCGGCCTTAACCTGAGATATAGTGAAGTTACTAATGTGTATGTAGCCTCCGTGAGTTGTAGCTGCGACAGGTAATATATTATCAGCATCCAGTTTGGGGCTCTGTTGCAAAAACACACTAGAAAAATACTTAGCAAAGGCATTCGCTGCGTCACTGCCGGTAAAGGTTTTTTTATCGTAGGTTATTGTAGGCTCAAAGCCACCTTTGGACCGAAGACTTTTGATGTGCTGCCAAAATTGAAGTGGATTATGTCTAATGCACTTTTCAGTTGATGCAATATATTGCTTGTATGCACAATCAATACGTTTTTTTAAGTCAGATCGAATATTACAAAATGCAGAATACACACTAGGGTCGGCGTAACGTTTCCATTGTCTGTGAAGCTTAATTTTATGCTTTAAATCTCTAATGATATCATAGGAAAACCAGACGGGATAACGTTTTCTATTAGATATAGATCTCTTTTTTTTTGGTACACAAATATCAAATATGTTATATAGTATTCTGTAGAACTCACCAGCAGCGGACGGTACATCTGTGGCACTAGTGATACTGCTCCAATCAGTCTGTAACATGAGTTCGTAAAGTAAACGAAAGTCAGCCTTACAAAAATTCCAGTCGGTTGTTGAGTCGAGGTTACTCGGACCGGTCTTCTCTTTGCTCAACGTCGTAAGAAGTTTGATATTAATGTCAAGGGGTGGATGATATGAGTCAACGTTTACAATGCCACCAGCCTCAGCGGGCTGAACTTGCACAGCGCAATCAATATCCCTTGATAGGACGACATCCAATTTGCCGCCAAAAACATTATGTATATTATTATTATCAAACATCGAGCAAAATGAAAGGAAGTATGCAAAATAGCTGTTGACAGATTTTGAAGCGCTGTTGAGGTTAATATCACCAATTATAAATATATTACTTTTAAAATTGTTCACAAAGGATTCCACTTTGCAGAACTAATCAAAATACACAGAATCCGCGGCACTTGGAGGAATATAGATGGCACAGATATATACACTAATTCCTCTAACGGTCAGCTTGACCCAAAGATCTTCTCCGTCAGCAGTTTCCAAGTCCCCGGCTCGAACAGGCACAATTCCCGGCTTAGCAGCTATTATGATCCCTCATCCCGGTCCGTTTCTGTCTCGGCGTACTGCATTCCAGCCAGTGGACACAACCTCAGAGTTCTCCACTGAAGAATCCAAGAAGGTTTCAGTAGCAACAATAATATCACAATCCAGAAGTGACATGTTAGTTCTCCATCTATGTAAAGTTGTTTTAATACCACGAACATTTTGATAAAATACACTAAGCGTAGCCACTGCTCTTATGCGGGTAGAGCGGTTTTTCCCCAGGCTCAGAATTATTCGGCATGTGATAATCGCTCAGTCTGTTCGTTGGAGCGAAATCGACGAAAGGCAATCCACGGCTTAATCCGAGCATTTTCAGGCCAAATCTCCGGCGAGAGAATGCGCTCATAGTACGCTATAGGCACCACCAGTTTGTATGACCTATAGTTGCCCTTTGCTTTTACTTCATTTACGACGCATTTCGCTTGAGGATACAGTTGTTGTAGGTATGCTGTAATTTCATTGGGACCGGACTCCATATTCCACAGGTGTATGCTTTTTGTTTCGTCAACAGCCCGAAGAGAAGTAACATTAGGCCCAGCAGTACCATGAATAGAACCACGCTTAGAATTTCGTCGTTTTTTATGGTTGGGCTGTCCATCAGTAGATGCAACACAATCCTGTTGACTGGCAGCACTCACGTTCTGTTCCTTCATTAAATGGAGATTTTTCTTGGTTTTGGTTTTCGAGTGGGCCGAGTCAAGAGTGGTCTCATCTATAGCTGCTGTGTGTATCGATGGGGAGACAGTTACTACTGGGGCTGCAAGCACTGAGGAGGAGGTAAGGGCTAGCTCCGTGTCGACTGAGTGGAGCAGATCATCGGTTGGGTGAGCTATTCTTACGAGGTCTGTGTCAACGGTAGGATGGTTACAAATAGTTCGGACCTTGTCGATACCCGATGAACAATCTGTCTGCGTCTTACTTTTTGTTTGAGCCTGTAAGTTTTTAGGACGGGCTTTGGTATTCGTCTTCACGGTGTTGCGCCCCTGAGTATTAGTTGTACAGGCAATTGGATTTGCTTGTTTCAAAAACTTCTGATAGGTGATGATGCTATCTTCCATAGATTTAACTTGCCCGCTTAATTTAATCAGGTTGTCTTTGCATTCTGCTATATTTTCGTGGCAGCGATGTACATAAGTGAATATTTCGATTACCTTCAGGCTCATATCCAAGACATGTTCTTTCAAATCTTTAATCTCCAATGCAATGTTGCATAAATCACCGGGGGAATCACTCTTATGGTTTGTAGTTGATGCTTTTCTAAGTGTTATGTTTGAGGCGCGGACGGGCTGCGGGGTGCCAACTCTAGTCTCCGAGTTGTTGCCACCCTTTTTTGAGGCACAACGACATTCAGGGCAAGTCCAGACAGATCTTTCATCTAGTGTCAATTTTTGGTTGTTGCAAAGATAGTGATACAGCTTTCCACACTGTTCAATCATACACTGAAGATATTCTTCACCGGACTTCAAATAATCATTACACGCAGAACACTTCATTTCGGTACAATGTGCTTGTTAGCAAAAGCAAAAGTAGTACTCAAAATTTATTTTCTCAACGCTGCGTAGGTACAAATTATGGCAGCTGATGTTATGGCAGCTGACTTTAAACCAAGGCATACAGTTACCTCCGCGGGCTACTTTGGCCCGAAGGTGAAATGTCCGTGACTGGAACGCGCCCTGTAGTCGTGCGGTTAGGTTGGTATTATTGACACTACTGACAGTTAACACTTTTTCACTGTTTTGAATGACAAAGTCGGTAACGTTTTTGATAGTCTGCAAAGTTTATTTTATATTCATACGAATGTTTTTAGACACTGTATTAAGCGTAAGTGGTTTATTTACGGTGAAGTTTTGTTGAAGCACTGTAGTTATTTGCTAATTATCCACTGTTTTAATGTTATTGAGTCGTTATTATGTAGCCACTTCACTTAGTTACACTGTTTACGTGAAAGTTTATAACTTTTAACAGACTTATTTGTTTTGGTCACAAACGATAGAACCGAACTATTGGGTACTACAAAACATATTTACATTATTTTAAACACTATTTAATAAATTGTTGATACATAAAATTATTTATAAAAACAGAGTTATTGTTTACATCTCAAGTGACAGATGACAGATGACAGATGTGATGGTTCTTGTGGCACCTTGTATAATCTTAAAACCTTTCTGCAGATAAGAGAGATGTTTTCCTAGCGTATTTTATGTCTATCAAACAACATCCAACCAACTGCGTACAACTAACCTACCTGACGATGAACGTTAAATAATAACTGGAGAGGGTCATTAATCCGCGGAAAATCTTAACACCGCGATTCAAAAAATGACATACATACATAGACTCACGCCTGTTTCCCGGAGGGGTAAGCAGAGACTACGGAACGCCATTTGCAACGATCCTGACATATCCTTCTTGCTTCATTTACTCCCATCAGATTCCTCATGCATGCTCTTCTGTTCAGGGTACTTCTCACCTATCTTGCTTTTAGGATGTCTCCAATCTGGTCAGAGAACGTCCGCCTAGGTCTCTCCCCTTCGTCCAAAAATGACGTACCTAACTGCACAACGCTATCTATTGTCAACATTTAGAACTTAAATTATTTCGTCTTAATTTATTCGTTCCATTAGGTACTGATAGTTCAAGCTAATACATTTATATCCTCCCTCATCCCATAGTTTATCCTCATGGGGGTTGAATTTACCAAAATCCTATTTAAGCGGACGTCTTCATCATAGTAGCTACAATCTTTAAAATTTCAGTTCAATCAGTCGAAAATCTAAGACAATTTAAACAAACTTTTTTATCCCCTTAGGGGTGGAATTTATCAAAATCCTTTCTTAGCGGATGCTTACATCATGGTAGCTATAGGCATGCAAAGTCTCAGCTGGATCAGTTTAAAATTGACAAAGTTTCATACAAACTTTCATCCCCTATTTTATCCCCTTGGGGGTAGAATTTATCAAAATTCTTTCTTAGCGGATGCTTACGTCATAACATCTACCTCCATGCCAAATTTCAGTTAGATCCCTCCAGTGGTTTGAGCTGTGCGTTGATAGATCACTATGTCAGTCAGTCACCTTTGAGTTATGTATATATTTAGATACAATTTCTGACATTCATAAGAGTCACCTTAAGACCTAAGTGAATATATTATTTTTAAATCTTGCAGTATTTATTTTATAAGAGCATCGATTTCGTTACCATTATTTTATTATACATATTCAACAATAATAACTCGCATCAAGAAGGGTTGGTCGCGCTATAATTACTGTGGTGTTTACAAGGCACGCACACAGACGCAGTGACAACGGCAAGCGGCACACGTCTTGCCTCAATGAGCGCTCAGCGCGGTCTAAAGTTCTGTAGATTAGACGCGTACAGGATTTATATAGCGATTTCAAGCTCCGTTTAAAAATAAATTTAAAATGTTTGTAAACACATTTAGAAGCAGATTTTTTTTCTAGCAAGGTATTATATCAAATCTTATTAGAGACTATTTGTTTTTTTATTTCTTAGTAAATAGATTATTTTTTATCACATAAAATACACTAGTATTTTATGTGATAAAAAATAATCTATTTAGACGTAAACTGACAAATTAATGACATTTTACGTAACATTTTTTGGTTTATTTCAAAATTAAACCAAAGTTTCTGGCCCCATCATACCAAGGAGCAGGATGTTGTTATGTTGTATATGCATTTAAAAGTTAATTACTCATATAATTTTCGATGTCATGGACCATCGCGTAATGCTCATAAAATGATTTCTTCAAAACATGCTGTGCGGAAACTTGATTTTTCTGTTGAAAGTAATTAAACACTTAATTTTACTCCCATAGTACCATAGTATACTAAGTGATCTAATAGTATCATTGTTCATTTCTTAATTTGTTGATATATCTAAGTCACAATCACGTATCTCCGCGCGTGTTAACCGCTAAAATGGCTTAAAAAACGGGAACGGCCTCTTAAGCGGCTGTCTCGCTTCCTGACACTGCGACAAGTGATGTAGGTTCGATGCCCGCACAAGTTCCAAATAATATTGTTTTGAGACTTTACTAACATTCAGTCATAGAACACAAAGTATACCCAGACTCGAAACAACAACGTGGAGTTCTTGTATGGGGATCGAACCTACAACAAATACATACATACATACATACATACATACATACTGTCACGCCTTTTATCCCCGAAGGGGTAGGCAGAGGTGTATTTCTACACCCACTTTTCGCCAGATATACTTTAGTCCCACGTAATAAGGGGCGAGCCTATTGCCGTAACGGGCACATTTCCAGACTCCGTGCTGCTACTGAGAATTTCGTGACAGAAAAACCCAATAACACTGCCCGACTCAGGAATCAAACCCGGGACCTCCCGATCCCACGCGCACATTTAAGCTGCGAGACCAACGAGGCAGTCGTATAGGGTTTGATTTCGAGTTTTCCGTCTCTACGCAATGATGGTATTTGCATCGTGTTATCTCTTAGTCGCCTCTTACGACACCCAGGGGAAGATAGGGTGGTGACACTTGTATTCTATGCCGTCAACCACACGGCTTACACGCGGCTCACGGCTTTTGCGCAGGATCAAGAAGCAACGACTCAGACAAAATGTTGGCTCGTGTGGAAATTCAACCCATAACCCGCTGTGCCAAGCGGAGGCAACTACTTAAACCATAATGCCATCCGTGTGTAGACATGTCCATGATTATTATAATCCGTATTATCAGAATATCCTGTGTTTATCAACATTCAAGGCCGCGACCGTTGAAAAGCTTTCACATTTCTCAGGGCTCTCCTATACTCATGGGCTGTTAGTTTTTAAGACGGTCAGACCAAACTATAACCGCTTGAATTTCAACAACCGACTATTTCACACATATTAAGGTGTTAAATAAACTCTGTTGCTATCATTCTTTGTTTGTCGCATTATAATATTCAAGATGCACCGTATCGTGTTACCTTGGGGACAGACGATGCAAGATGATGTGTCCCATTATTTAAATTTATTGTCATAATTTTTCAATATAGTGTTGGGAGTATAAGGACATGTTCTATTTGTACGCGAATAATAACTAGTATTAGTTGTATGAAATGATCAATTAAAATGTTGCTATCACTGTAGTATGTGGACTGTACTTTCCGTCTGGATTTATATATTTTGACGTCTGATAATGGGTTGCCAAGATTTTTGCTATTTAAATGAACATGCAATGCAAATACTTTACGTAAATGTAATACGAGAGCGGTGTGGCCTGAAAGAAGATGTGTAGAAAGGAATGCTGCAATGGTTTGGACATGTGGAGCGAATGAGTGAAGAAAGATTGACGAATCAAATATATATGGCAGAGGTGTATGGGCAAGCCGGTTGCGGCAGACCTCGTAAGACGTTCGTCGACCAAATTGGGGACGTCTTGAAAAACGAAAAAGTTCGAAGCAACCGCAACCGGCGAGCATGTATGAAAAGAGTAATGAATGTAGAGGAAGCGCGTGAGGTTTGCAAGGATAGAAGCAAGTGGCGATCTGTTGTCTCTGCCTACCCCGACGGGAAAAATGTATGTATGTATACAAATACTTTGCAAAAAAATGTTTAAAGGCAAAGAAATCAAAACAATATATCGTATCCCGCGCGACGGGCACCCGATGAGGCATAAAATCATCCACATGGGAACTCCGCACCTGATCGACTTCAAAAATGTTGCCTATGCAAAAATTTACTTTTACAATGATATAATGCTTCCGTTTTACGTTTTCTAACTGGTTATTTGGTGCATTGATTATGTGAAATGGCGGAATGGACTGCTTTAAATAAGTGTGTTAGTGAATATCTGTTCGATTTGCTTATGTTATGTGTTGTTTTATAAACATCATAAATATGTGCGCTTAAATCTGTAAAAAAGTTGCTTTATTTCGGGACTGCAAGTATATTGCAATCTGAATTAGAAGTTATTTTTAATATATCTGATTAATAATTATCGGTGTTACTACACCAATATTTATTCATCAGATTTATGATGGATGAGTCTCGTGTTGCATACGCTTTTTATACCTAAAATTATAGTATAATATGTACATTTAAATATAAGATTTTACAGCTTCATTTCAGCAGTTATATATTACCTCTGACGTGCACGATACACGAAGAAGGTAATGTCATAATTATAGCATGGCACGCTCTAGACCTCAAGCTGTATTGAAGAAAATTGAACAGGTTATCGTGACTCGGAAATTAAACTTCAGGATGTCAAATCGACAGACCACACAAGTACAAATAAATTTTGAGGATCCCACTAAATTGCTGTAAACAAGCATGTATTTCAGGGGTACTGAATAAAAAATATCATTGTTAGAGATTATTGGATTTCAAGTCAACATTCACTAAATATTTGAAAACATTAATTCACAACTCAACACGACCCAAGTGCTTTAAGCCAAGTTTTACTCAAGCAAAAATTTTAAAGCAGAAATTATCTGTGGAATTAAAAATTCATCCACACAGCGTCACATGAAGCCCACAAAAGAATTCCGACTTGTACAACTTGGATCTCCCTTGAATCTCGGCGCACTTAACGTAGGAACTTTCCAAAGATATTTTTCAAAAGTTTTGAAATTAAAGCCATTAAACGCAGAACGGTGTATAATTCAGGCGGTCGGTGTACCGTGAGCGTTTGATATGGGGGACTTAAATAATATATAGGCCTTTCACAATGTTGGACACTCCGTTTTTAAGTGTCTAGCTTTGTCCCGTTATTTATTGACTGTGAGATAGGATTTAGAGACGTGGATTGAACTGTAGATGGTTTGACGGGCAAATTTTGTACAAAATTAATTATCGTTGGCCACAGTTTACTTTTAGCGGTGCGCGATAGCGCATCCTTTTATGAAGTAGACAGCTCACTGGGCTGGAAGATATTGTTTCTATTTGATCACTGATCATTTTACACAATTGACGTATTACTCTGATACAGGGAGACCCTAATATTAAACAGTAAATGTAAATGAATACCATTTATTTATCATTCATTAGTTAAGTCACTGTTCAAATAGTATTATATTTTTAACATAATCAGCTTAATGATAATAATTAATAATGTAATACATTAATGCCATTATGTTTAACGTATTTGGAGATGTTATTAACTTCAATGTTGCATATTAATTTCTATAATCAGCGTGATTTATGATTATAACGATTGTCGTTGAAATAAAATGCTTATGTTTCTGTTATGCACGACTAAACTAAATTTAGTCGTACAACTATGTCGGCGACTTTGATTCTGCTCTGTTTCTGTGAATCTCATTTTTTTTATTTGATTGAATTAGTAGCGCCCGCTACATACCTCACGTTGTAGTAGAGGAACGCAAATAGTGATATAAAGAGTTAAAGAGCCTTGGGGAAGTGGAGAATTTTCGCCTGAGGTGACGATAGTGATAAGATAACACATTGATACTTGTCATCTAAGAAAAAACACGAAAACATTCACCATTGAGTCACTTCGAAATTTCGATAGATGGATCTCAAACATCAGGTTACTTTTTGTCACTTCGTGTGTTTGACTATTCGTTATTTTGTAAAGAACAAACAATCATAATAATCATCAACAGTCTTATTTTAGCTAAGAGAGACCAAGAAGAGAAATACAAATATTTTCAACATTCCAAGTGTTTAATTTAATCCAACAAAAATGTCATATTATTATCCATCTTTAAGGTTGCTGAAGGTACTACGTAGACAGCTAAAGTCTTGAGTAAAAAAGTAGTAAGTCAACAGATTAAACGCCAAAATTTTCATTTTGGCGTTTAATTTTTAATTGAAAGATATAACAAATGTTTTCACATTTGTTATATCTTTCAATCGTCCAATAGGTTTCAACTGGTGGACCACGGTCTTCAACTATAAGTTTCAGATCCCAACTTTAACCACACTTAGATAATGATGAAGAAACCTTGAAAAATAGGCTGGCAAATTAAAAAATAATTAAATCAAGCTGCAGTCCTGATAATGCGTTCATCAAACAAACTCTTTGATTTCAATACCTATAGAAACTGTACAACATTTTATTGGAATAAGAGCTCTCGGCTATCCTATGCGTAGTATAAATTTTGTAAAAACAATTCAGCGTTGCTCGAAGGCACTTCACTCTAAAATTTCCAATAGTTGCAGAAGTGCCACTCACTCTGATATGATGTACGTCATTTATGGAGATATTCTAGTCTAGACGGGCAGTGTTATTGTGTGTACTTATACAGCTATTAATTGATAATAATTTAGTGTATTTTATTTATGCTTCACTTGGTTGTAATTACTGATATTTTTATATTTTGTCACGGGTACTTTGCAAATATTCTCTTTTTTATTATTAGTTCTAAGTATCCACGTGTCTCAACTTAGCAAGTTTCTACCGAGTGTTTTGGTGTCCGTTGTTTATATATGACTGAAGTAACCCGTAAAGTAGTAATTACATCTAGATTTCGAGATATTTTCTTGAAACAAAGCAACTTATAATACATTATTATAAAAATTAACAGAACACAGTGTCGCTAAATGGAAAACGACGTACCTGCCAAAGGGTGGTCTTTTAAAGACGTTAGTCCACTAAAACTACAAATTTCAAAGTATTCCATTTAAAAAGTAATTCTGCTTCTATTTTTTAATTTTCTTATCTCTGTTTCAGTAAATTTAAGCTTTATTTAGAGTATTAGTTACTTTGGCATTTGCGCCATGTTGACGGATTGTCGGTCTCTGTCTAACCAGTTACTGACCATCGAAATAATCATCTTCGAA
The DNA here is from genome assembly GCA_944739405.2 of Euclidia mi. Taxonomy (NCBI): domain Eukaryota; kingdom Metazoa; phylum Arthropoda; class Insecta; order Lepidoptera; family Erebidae; genus Euclidia; species Euclidia mi. The sequence goes on along the minus strand of OX123193.2, from coordinate 64,151,078 downwards.
AATGTAAGTAATCATCTAGTGTTATCCCAGTTGCATCCAAGACTTTCACTTCAGAGTCTGGAGTCCGCTTCATAATCTAGCCAGATTTGACAGAGTAAAAGCTTTACACTGTCGGGGGACCACCGCAGCTCAAAGGCATAGCAATATTCCAGGGCTTAGATCAGTATAAGTTAATTTTATGGCACACACTTCTCTTTAAGTCTGTCTTAAATTTTAATTGATTAAATTCTACCGGAATAACACTAGAAAGATGATGATAGCAAGGTAAATAATAAATCATGCCATATGAGTTTAGAATGGCAGATCCTGTAGTTTTTGCAATTTGTTTGTGGACACATCGACTTCCATCCGTCATTCAGCCATTCGTTGCCTTATTTGCATCGCAGTGGTATTATGATTTCATGAGAAGATTAGTCCTACTATACCAAGCTGGCCAGACGGGTTCATGTACGCTTTGATTTAGTAGAGGTTTCAGTCTTTTCGTCTTTTCAAGTCAAGTCTTCGTGATTAATTTCAGAACTATATAATTTAGCTTTAGTATGTGAGTGCCAAAGTTTATTTTTATAATATCAGTTCCTTACCCATTTTTCTATAAGAGTGACCTGTTTAAACTGTCTTATCTGGTAAGACTAGAAAGTGGACTTCATGTTACAAGGCAAAGGTTTTGAATTGTCACCACCGGACGATGATGATGAAGATGATGTGATTTTATTAAGATATTTTTTGTTGAGAATTACTGTTTGTATTATTACTTTAATCCACGATCCACTTTGATTCTGAAGATCTTTTTATTGCATTATAACAACAAAAAGCTTGGCTCGGCCCGACAGGCTATTTGCGTCCCACTATGAGAAACATTAGGCCATATACGGTAGAACACATATTGTCTCGCACGAAACGATTCAGTGCCTCCTATTTTCACCGAAACATAAAGATGTGGAACTCATTACCAGCCCTCATGTTCCTACCTTCCTATGATCCCGGGTTCTTAAAGCGGGGCGTGAATAAGCTTTACCCTAGGCCATCAACGTAGGGGGCATCATACCATTACTTCGGATATTTTATTGACACGATGACTTGTGCTATAATAATTCATGACTACTTAAATAAGATCAGGTGACATGGAGTCATTTTGATAGGGTTCAGGAAAACAAAAGTTTCACCACACTGGCTAATTGCGAGTTGGCAGACTTCACTGTGTGTCGCGGAGTTCTTTGCCATGAAAGTTTCATAATCATGAGCCCGTTATACTGTCCCACTGCTGGGCACAGGCCTCTTCTCACTATGAGAAGGGTAAGGCCATAGTCCACCACGCTGGCCAAGTGCGGGTTGGCAGACTTCACATGTCTTTCGAGAACATTATAGAGAACTCTCAGACATGCAGCTTTCCTCACTATGTTTTCCTTTACCGATAAGCAAGAGATAATTAACAATTTAATACGCCCATAACTTCGAAACGTCAGTGGATGCGTAGTTGCATAGTGTGGGTTTGAAACTAGACCCTCTGGTTAGCTGTGTTTTGGTCCCTCAACAAGGCTATCACTACAAACCCTTTTAAACCTATTCATTATCTTCATTCTCAGCCTAATACCTTCCACTGCCGGACGTAGGCCTTTCCAATAGCACGCCACTGAGCTTGAACTTCGGCTCTGCTTAAGTATTTATTTTATACCAGATTGCACCAGCTTCTTCGAAATTCGTCTCTTCTTCCAACTACGAAACTATTTGTGCGTTTTACTTGTTCATCTTGCCTACCCAAAAAAAATTAAGTTTAATAAACAAAAAGAAAAATGGCCCAAAAACATAATAAATTACCTATTATCAAACAAAATTTTAAACACAGATAACTAATAATATTTCAACTAAACTCAAAAACAGTCGCGCGAATGCACTTACGTGAGTAGTCGCGTAGTGAGCAATTTGCTGCCAAATGTGGCAGGATCACTGACAATAACCGCTTCCTGCTGCGGTTACCCAAGCACGGAATTTCTTCTAATTTCTAAAACAAGGAGCCGATGCGCGGAGGTGCAGCTACTAGGACGCTTGACCTCGACAAACGCATCGTGTATGAAATAATACGACTTTTTCGATGCGGGCGGCAAAATTTAAACCAAAGATGAAAGGGTCGCGGTATTTTGCACCTAACGAAAAGTTGTCGGCGTTTCCCCGGCGTCCACCGTCGCCATCTAGTGTAGATTAGACGGAAAGAAAATAGCCACTCAAATAGCCACAGTTAAGGTCACAGATTTTTGTTCGTGACCAAGTATCTGTACTAGTATAGTATTATATTAATTATCTGTGCTATCACGCAGAGGTTCTCCGGGTTCAAATGCACTGCGATTTCGAAGAAAAGTTTGTGTAGTATGAGAAGAGGCTCATGCCTGGACAGTGTGGCAATTAACCTTTCAGTATGGACGTCACATTTTTAAAACATTACCGTGGACGTGACGTCTCACAGGCTCCTTCACTGTCTAGTGTTATTTTTAAGCAAGATTAGGCAAAAGAGCTTTAAAATTATATTTATCTTGAAGTATGGCTAGTTATAGTGAAAATACGTAAAAATATAGTCTACGTTTGTTATTAAATATCTAGGAGCATACAAAATCAAAACATCGGGACAGTCTTTGGGTATATGTTTTTTGCTATTAAGCAATTAAAATAATAAAAGAGCACAAAAGTCAACTTCTTTTTATTCAAATATAACATATAAGGAACCCAAAAAATTAAAATATCTCTCCAGACAACAAATAACAAAACTTCTGACAACTGCTGATTACACTTAACTTTGACAGTATTTTCTCTAAGAACGACAACATTGTAAGCACACTGGCTTGTTGTATGGGACACAAATGTGGGTTGTTATTCTATTTTTCTTTTCAGGACAAATTCTACATGCATTTCCTGTCTTTCTTATGAGCGGTAGTGACTGGTCATCCACTGTTACCATATCACATATTGTACATATTTTATAGCGTAGTTATGGACGTGTAGCCTGACAGGCTACAGGTGATTTTTAAAGCTTACTCACGTGTTTTTCATTGAATGACGCAACCTCGTCCTTTACTGATCGTTACGTTACTAAAACTGAAGCTAATGAGCAGCTCAGGTATGGGGAGAAAGGGGAAGTTGACAAATCTTAAGAACCAACATTCGTCCGGAGCCTGTGAGGCTACATGTCCATACTTAAAGGTAATAAATAAGGCTAAAGATAACAATAAAACAAATTTTGATTAAAATAATAAGTTTCTCTCGTTTAACAAATACCATTAATATATTCCAAACATATATTTTAGTCAACATTGTCAACAAACTTAACGATCGTCCTCACATTTGAGCGATGCCGTATAAAATACATCGTTCCATTTAAGCGGAGTACAGAATATAAAATGAAAAGGTTCTAACCCTTAATATTAACATAAGAATTTCATCAGCAAAGCTATGTGCCCGGTAGTGAGAGCATCGCTCAATGTCCAGACGAATCTCATATCCGTACCACCCGACCGTTTTCGGTAACGACTAGACTAAACTATTCAATGACCGTAGTGGAATGCTTTTTGACGGTTCGTATGAACATTGTAACAAGTTTTGTTAGTACAAAATAATATATTTATATGTTAATTTAAGCGTACGTGTTTGAGTAGCCAGATGACGGATTGAGAACACAAAATGTTACTAACCCATTTCATTTCGGAGGTGAAAAAGCCGACTAAGGAAAAGACACGTAACAAAAAGATGGAAACCTCCAGAATTTACCCTTTACCAACTCGTACGGCCAGCGTTGTATAGTAGCATAAATCCTCCTAGAGAAAGGTTTGTGTCCAGTAGTGGACTGCAAAAGGCTGTTTAGTGCGTGTTCAGATAGGCTTTCTGATAAGTCAATTCAGGCACTCATTATCTTAGCAGAACACACACGTTGTGAGCTAAAAGCACCGAAGTGGAGACACCGAAAGACCACGTTTAAATCCACGAAGCGCAATGTCTTTTCATAGTTATGCGCGCATTAGGTGGTCAATTGTCGCTAGCCCGGTGCCATGAAGATCTTTGACTTGAATATACTGACAATAGTATATGACATGGAATATCATCTTAATGCCCAATTAATATATCAGTGACTTTAATCGACTGGCCACTATCTTTGCCTAAGTCAGCGGAAGGTAAAGAATTTATAACTAAATAAAACTGTAATTCGTGCAATTAACTCCGTTAATACTTTTAGATAGACGTGGGATTACAGTATAAATAAATACATTTTCAGCAAAACAGTCTTTTGTCAACACTTTTCGCCGCGAATTACAAGTTTCACCTCTTTAAACATAGCATATGTTTTCTAGAATCTACCTACCTACTTAGGTACTTATAATAACATTGCATTGATATAGAAGTGTTTAGTATAAGCAGCATATATTTCTATTGAAATAAAGTGTCTATTTCTTCAGCAATTGTCGCAGTCAATTCTCAATTTTCACACACTGCAAGGTCTTACTCGTAATAACTGCAAATTATTCGCCAGAAAAGTGACATCAAATGCTTACGAAAATATATAATAAACCAAGAAGCGCATTGTTATTAAACCCAAAAAATGCTTGATAGGTTTAGATCCACCAACAGAAGAAAAATACTTCTCTCTTCTTCTCTTCTCAGATCCACCAACAAGAAGCAACAGCTATTAAATAAAAAATAATCATCAGAATCGGTTCACCTAGTAAAATCTTTCATCTAGTAAAACCTCCTCCTTTTTGAAGTCGGTTAAAAAGGTAAAAATTAATTACTTAGCACACGTTACAACGCGATCTAATTTAATACGCCAACTAATCGAGCCATTCCACAAATTGATTCCCGAACGTAGGTACAGAGAAGTAGACAATGTTTTCCTTGCTAATAGAATGGCAAACACCCGATGGAGGGATTGCTTGTCATCCGTCAGAATCCCTTTTCAACGGCACCCCAACGCGCCTCTCTAGGGAAACGTTACAAGTAAATAACTTTGATGTTTTTATCACTTATTTTGTAGTTCGGCGTTTATAGGTTTTTGGTGGTTTATGTATGTGAAAAGGGTATACTAGTTTTGTGTTCATATGATATATAGTTTATCTTTTTGTATGCAGCATAAGTCGTCCAGCTTGATTGTAAGAGAAGGTAAAAAATCTTGTAAGGAAAATTTAAAAATCTTGTTCATACAGTATAAAAATATGTACTGCCTGCCTCCATGGTCTAGTGGATAGCTTATGCAACTACTGATCGGAGGTCCCGGGTTCGATTCCCGGGTCGGGCAAAAGTGTCACTGGGTTTTCCCGAATTCTCAGTAGCAGCACGGAGTCTGGTGATGTGCCCGGTATCGGCAATAGGCTCGCCCCCTATTACGTGGGACTTAAAATTCATGGTGAAATGTGGGTGTAATATTACACGTGAGTCAAAATATCTTCGGTGCACTATCGAATTTAGACCTATGCGGCTAATCGACAGTGTACACTAATTCAGAAAAATATTAAAGTACACTCCAATTATTGCCCATTGGTCAGCTTTGATGAAAAGGGGGAGGTGTAGGAATGCCTTTACATGTTTTGATGGAAATATGAATGGAGACGAAAGTATCAAAACATGGATAGAAACTAAAATATACTGAACTTGAGGGAAGCTAAATTTTATTGTAGCAAAAGAAAATTTTTATTAGTAAAATATTAGTAGTATTTTAGAAAGAACGGGAATTAAATTTTAAAGAATAAATAATTACTTACTTGTGTTTGACAAAGTTTGCTATGTAATAAATCTTAGTTTATTAGAAAATACGATGGGATTAAAGTGCCCTTTCTTCATAGCCAATAACCGATGTAAGACGCAACAAATTAAATCCCGTACTTATACCCCTTATCCCATAAGCCTCGCGTTGATGTTTTCCAAACAATTTCTTCCCTTGATAATGTCGTAATGAATTACGATACAGGGGTGGCGGGTCGATCAAGAAAACCTTTTATCTCTGACTGGGATAAGTTCATAATGTTAACTTTATCCATAGATATATTTACTGCAGATTCACAAAGCAAAAGAAATATTTTCTCCCATTTTCCTGCTACCTATGGTAAGATTCCTGATGTTTGAATTGCCTGCGAGTGTATATTTGGATATTTTTTTAACGTAATCATCGTCAGTTATTGTTCTTTAAATAAAATAAAATGTAATAATATTATTCCTAGTGTTATTTTTAATGCATAAACATACTCATAGATATCTAGTTTACTCAGCATGACATACAGTCATAACATAACATAACTTTACGCCTTTTATCCCCGAAGGGGTAGGCAGAGGTGTATTACACACCCACACTTCGCCAGTTATGTTTCGGTCTAAATGTAATAAGAGCAAGCCTATTGCCATCTACCAGGCACATCATTAAACGAGCGATAATGAGCAATTTTAATACACACATAATTTGGAAAAGCCGGAAGTATGTGTCCGGGGTAACTGGGGATCGAACCCAAAACCATCGTCTCGGCAGTCCGTTCCTTACACCACTAGGCTAACGCCGTTACTCAGCATGCAATTGTTTAAATCTACTTGTTATAAATATAAGATATATAAGCTACCGTAAGATTACTAAATAACCGTAATTTGATAAAAATACTTATCTAATTCACGAAGCCCGCATAATATTTGCAAATTCGCGCGGTTTAAATTATAATAAAAACAAACATTTTAAGCGTGTACGTCATGGAAATCTTATCTTGCCACAAAGCAGAATGTTTAAACATTGTTTAATATAGAAAATTGTATCCCTAGGTTTGTTTGTTTGTTTGTGTTCCACGCTATTTATGGTTATCAAATATATTCATAATGAGATAAAATAATATAATTGTCTGTGCGCTTGTACTCTGCTAAGCATTTCATTAATTAATGTGATCATTAATATCCTAAATGATTCTAAATGTTACTACTCGTTTAGGTTTGAATGGTTTGACTTAGATTTTAAACTTTCACGATTTGTATACATCATACAAAAATAATTTTGCGGGTCTTAATCGCGTAATATCTTAACTAAAAAATAAGTTAAGTTTACGCGATGAAGACCCGCTAATTATTTTAGTACGGTGTGACTTAGGTTTTTAATAATTATCATAAAGCAATGTATCCATCGCACGATATTATACATTGCTCTAAAACGATCTTTGATAGAAAATCATAGGCGTAGCTCAGGGGACACCTCTCCCCCTCCCTGTGGGATCTTCACCTTGTCGTGGTAGGGGGGCTTAGTAACCGTGGGTTTGAGGACACCCACGGTGAAGCTAAGCGGGATCGCGGGAGGAGAGGCGTGTCCGTGTTGCGATGCCGCGCGCCCTATCTCCCGCGACCAAATGGGGGCGCACCATCGTTGCGTCGCGGTGGGGCCGCAGAGGAAGAGGAGATGCGGTGTTGCGTTGCCGTCCTCCCTATCCACTGCGGCCGCTGGGTGTTTTGGCGGCGGAGCCCAACACCTTCATCCGACGCCAAGGGGGTTTCGTTCGGGGCCCGCCTAACCATCTGGCGGGCCTATACCCGTCGGGGGGTAGCGAGGAATGCTTCGGTGAAACCCTACCCTCCGACACATGGGTACATGAGGAGCACGGGTTGGTTTTTAGTCAGTAAGAGTCTAACAGTCCCCTTCATCCTTCCCCCTCAGGGCGAAGGGACTCCATGAGGATTTTCCAACCCGACACCAAAAAATAAAAAAAAGGTGACACCACTCTAATCAAGTCTCTTCTTTCTTCTTCCTAGCATTTGTCCCGTCTCGTGACGGGGTCCGCTTTCCATATTCTCTTCTTCCACTTCGCTCTGTGCCTGGACATCTTCTTCTTCGAGTTCGTAGCTTTCAATATCTTTCTGTACGACACTCATCCACCGTAGTTTTGGCCTGCCTCTGCGCCTTTGCCGGGTATGTTGAGATTGAGTGTCGCATTGTCGATGTACTCAGGTGGTCTCCTTTTTATATGTCCGTACCATCGCAGCCAGTTCTCTTGCATCTTGTCGGCGACATCGCGTACTCCAAGGCTACCACGCACGTACTCGTTACGGATCTTATCGAGCCTCGTTACTCCGCACATCCATCGCAACATCTTCATCTCGGCAACTTGGATGGTACTGACATGCTTTTTTGTTACGGCCCACGTCTCGCGTCCATAAGTCAGGACTGGTCTTATAACTGACTTATAGATTACCCCTTTCAGTTATATGGGTATTCGACTGTCACAGGTGACTCCAATGAGCTCGCGCCACTTGAGCCAAGTGGCTGATATTCGGTGCTGAATGTTATTTTCCAGACTTCCAGATTTAGTAATCATACTACCCAGGTATTTGTACTCTTCGCACTGTTGAACCGCTTGTCCATCAACCACTATGGGGTCAGTGCGGGGGGTAAGCACATTGCACTCCATATACTGGGTCTTCGAGACACTCAGCACTAGGCCACCTGCCTGCAACTGCCTCTTCCATGCCTCCAGAGCGTCTTCCAGAGCCTTACGAGTGGTTGTACAAATCGCTAAAACAAAAGTACACGGTGCTTTCTGTTGAGCGTCCTCGGTGAGTGTGTCCAGCACGAGCCTGAACAAGAATGGACTCAAAACCGAGCCTTGATGAACCCCTTCTGTGACTGGGATGGATTTTGTCACTCCTACAGTAGTTCTAATGAACGATCGAACATTTCTGTACATGTCGGCAATAACTAAGACATATGCTTCGGGGACATTTCTTGCCCTGAGGCTCCACCATATGGTACTTCGAGGCACACGATCAAAAGCCTTTTCCATGTCAAGCAATGCGATGTATAGGGGCTCTTTTTTTGCTCTATATTCTTCAGCGATCATGGTAATGGCGAACCTTGGGTCAACCGTTGACAGGCCTGGTACGAAACCGTACTGGTTTTTGTAGAGTGAGCATTCCATACGTAGCCGGCTATCTATATATCTCTCGTACAGCTTCATGGATTTAATCAAGTCTAATTTATTATATTTTATATTATTTATATTATTCTACAAGTAAAAAACTTTCATGACTAGAATTCTCTACAGTTTTTCCTTATCTCACGCAGGGCTTGGCAGCGTGCATAAATAAATACTCTCACAACCGCGGCCGCGTAATGTAAATCTTACAATCGTCATATCAGTAGTTACTGACATTGCGAGAATGTTACACTATACTCTCTCATATATAACTAGCAAGTTATTTTTGAGTGATCTAAGTTTGTGGATACCAAAACAAGATATTTGACGATAGGTGAGTAAACCCCCTTAACATTAATAATTTGAGTATTCATTAATTTACCAATCTTTATATGGTTGCGTAATATTTCTCTATAAGATACTTACATGCAGTTAGTTTAAAAAATGATTTTATCAGTATCATATCTACAATATCATGATGCTTAAAGATAATTGTTTTATATTGAGTAGAAGTAATTTAGCTTTAATTTGAATGTAATGAATGCTAAATGCCTGAAGTGTAAAGCCTCTTATAAATATCGTTTTATTTTATTGTATGTATCTGTGTTTGTGACACAAAACACTAAAAAACACATGTTAGAAAATTATGATGACTGCAATTATTATGATGGTGGTTTTGTGAAATAGAAATAACAACCTTTTTACTTCAAAATATGTGTCAGAGCAATTTGTAAAATTAAATCAACAGAGTCCTGTAAGCCTCACTTTATTAATTTAAATCTAATGACGCTTCCATGTATATATATTTTTGAAGTTGCCGTATTTGTTCATACAAATAAAACTCTATTTGAACAATATAGGAGTGAGAGGTGTAAAAACAAAATATGTTTTCCAAGTAATAAAACAACACAAATGAATAGAAGTATTCTATGTATGGCACCACGAATATACAACCATTTACCAAACATTATAAAAGACTGTAAAAATATTAATTCATTTAAGTATAAATTAAAACAATTCTTGTATACCAATGCATATTACAATGTAACAGAATATTTAGATACCAAAGTTAATTAATAATAATAATTTATAAGTGCCTATAGCTTATAAGTATCCACAAAATAAATTATCATACCTATTTGTAATGTGTATTTAAATTTAATGTATTTTGTCATTGACTATTTTTTTTTAATTATTAATAATAACAATAATTGCATGACATTTATAATTTATGTGACATTTATTTAATGTTTACAATATAACACAACTTTGCACACCACAATGGTAAAATATGGCATATGCGACTGTAATAATACACATGTACCATCTTAAAATGTACCCATATTTGCAATAATAAATTGATTTGATTTGATTTGATTTGTGTTGAAAGTTTTATGTTTGATTTCAGCTCAACACAAGTATGTCTGAAAGAGAGGATCTCAGATGCTTCAATTTAAATTTTCTTAATGAAAGTGAAGATAACTCTATCGAAGAAATAGCGCCTTTAGAGCCTGGTATCTACGTTCCTAAAAAACGTAAGTATGGTATTACAGATACGAGATCTAGACTAATCTAGAGGATACCCTGTGAACCCGTAGGAAATTCAGGAAATTTTTAATTAGTGCAGCCTTGCGGTTTCCAAGAAACATACATGCTAAATTTCAGTTTCTTGCGCCTAGTAGTTATGTATGCAGTATTTGATGACTGAAAATGTATAGTAATGTGTTATCGCTGACAGTAAAACTAATATTTGCTAAATCTTAAAAATGTATTTTGCTGTCACTACTAAACTAATATTATACAGCATATTTGATATTAAATAACTTCATGAAACTTCGTTAATGTGTCAACTTAGGCAACAATGTCCCTATATAACAACTTTTGCCTTGTAATAAAGTATCAGTAAACACACGGGATCCTGCCGTTTTGCCGAAAAGATTTTGCCAAAATTTCACTACCTAAACAAATTTTAGCAACCTTTTTTTATACCATTGCAATTTTTAGAATGATTTTAGTACGCATAATATTTTTATTTGGTCAAATTTTTACTTGGAAAAATATTACCAAGTATAATGTCATTATACTCATTATGGCATTTGGTCTTTAATCAAATGATTTATTACAGCAAACAATCTTCAGACAATAAACGTTTGGTGATATTAGTTTATTTATGGAAGTAGTAAGAGTAGGTTAATTATAAAAAAAATGGTTAGGTTAGGTTAGAACTGTGACCTCCTACGCACGAGCTGAGCGAGCGAAGGGAGCGGTGCCGCGGTAGCGGCCGGCGAGTGCCAGAAACGACTTGCATTAATAGAAAAAGAGATTTTTTTTAGTACGAGTAAGTAGGTTACCCGGAACTGAACTATTTAGATTAGGATAATTATTGATTTTGCGTAAAAACTGTTATTCCAACTGAAATATTTGACTAAATAAAAAATGTTAAAAGTACTAGTTGGTAAACAAGTTATAGTTTAAACGTTCATTTCCCAAACATTAGGTTTGCGTTACAATTTTTTGGGAATAGATTTTTTGCTAAGTAACAATTTGGCAAATGAAATTATGCGAAACATTTTTTGGGAAGCGAAAATTTGTCAAATTCCTTTCGGTCAAACAAGGGAGACCTGTAAACACACAGAACTAAAATTCATCATTCAGAAAGTTTTGTTCACGATAGTAATTGTTTCAAATTTTGAATGTCCTTCTATCTTTAGAAACAAGAATTGAATCCTTAGGGCGGGAATTTGGTGAACTATTATAATTTCAACTCTGAGTTATTTTAAATTAGGTTAAGTTTTTGACATTTAATAGTATCACTCGCGACGATTAGCGAGGACATTAACCTGGTTTTATACTTGGGATACAACAAATAATGCGTTACATTATTAGTAATCTTTTGCATCAATAATAATATAATATTCTACCACATACACACATCACCATCTAGTCCCAAGCTAAGCAGAGCTTGTGTTATGGGTACTAGATAATGGATAAACATACATATATACTTTTTTTTTTTTTGTAAATACATACATATTATACATAGAAACACCCAGACCAAGACAAACATCCATGTTCATGCACACAAATGTTTGACTTGAGCGGGAATCGAACCCGCGACCATCGGCGTAGCAGTCGCTTACACTCCCGCTGCGCCAACCGGTCGTCAAAAAAAATATGAAGGGCCTTTTTAAAGTAATGTTAATAAATGGATAAAATTTTACTCAAAATCTAGTGCTTATAGGATTAGTACTTATCATCTCAATCACTGAACAATAAAACCACTATTACTAAAATTATCGTATCTCTTTTACAGTACACCACCAAAGATCATCTCGTAGTCAATTTAGAAGATATGTCTTCAGGAACGGACAGTTCAATATTCATAAACAGCAGTACACCCAGCGAAGCTTCTTCTCAAGATGGTTCATCACGATGGTCGAGGCAAGGTGGCGGTGGACGCTTCTTCATTTCTTCGTCGCCTTCACAACCGACTGGTTGTTTTTTGGGTTTCTGTATTGGATTATCGCTATGGTCCATGGTGACTTGACCAAAGAACATCTACCACCTTATCAGAACGCGACTGAATGGGTTCCATGCGTCAAAAATATTTACGGATTCACATCCACGTTTCTGTTTAGTGTGGAAGTTCATACCACAGTAGCATATGGCAAAAGAGCCATCACTCTGGAATGTCCTCAAGCCATAACGGCTATGTGCTTTCAGTGCATCGTCAGTAACATTTTCCAGGCGTTCATGGTTGGAATTTTATTTGCAAAACTGACTAGGCCTAAAGCTAGGACCCAGACGATACTGTTCAGTAGACAAGCAGTTGTGACGATGAGAGATGGAAAGCTTTGTATGATATTTAGAGTAGGTGACATGAGGAAATCAAGGATACTGAATATTAAGACGTCAGTTTTTGTACTAAAATTAGGTTTAGATGGCGACGATGATTATGAGCAGACTCAAATAGAAGTTGAAATGGATGGATGTGAATCGACGTTCTTTCTATGGCCTGTATCTGTTATTCATGTAATAGATGAGAAAAGTCCTTTTTACGGCATATCTGCTGCAGATTTATTGATAAGTAAATTTGAAATTTTAGCTGTATTTGAAGGCATTATAGAATCTACTGGACAGCCGGTACAAGCAAGAACTAGCTATACTGGTAATGATATATTTTGGGGACACCGTTTCTTGCCTATGGTTAAGAGCCGAAGTAAATCGAAACTATATGATGTTGACTTTTCGAAGTTGTGTGAAACTGAAAGATTTGATACACCATTGTGTTCAGCGAGTGAGTTCCATTCTACGATATCCTTGTTGGAATTGGATACATATTTTTAAAATTTATAAACTCATGAAATTGTATAACTGGAAATGTTAGGATTCACAATTTTATTATCAGTGCTCTAAGGGCAAGATATTAAACTATATGTCGTATACCAGGCACATCATTTCATGATTCTGGAGCCTAAAATAGTAATAAGTTTTACAGAAAAGTCCCGATATGATACAGGAGCTTGAAACCAACCAACTTGGAAATCAAAACGCAAAATACGACTGATATGTATTTTAATAACATTGTTATACATCATATTTGAAATTACTTTTAATGAAATCATCGGAACGGAAACTACTGACATGAAATTTGCCACTAAGGTTTTTTTATGATTTTCTATATATGCCAGCTCTAATATTTTTGTTATAAGTCAATTTGGTTGAAGACGTGGGCGATCGCTAGTTACTTAGGTATATTAACATGACTAGTGTGTGAGTGTGAATATCAACTAATTTTAATAGAATTATATAAAGTGATATGTGATCACTGCGTGTAATTCATAATTAAAAACGATATGCATATATTTTTAAGTTTCTGTTATTTTTTTTTGTAATATCAGTTTAAAATCACATATTATGAATTAGTGTACAATTGATTTTTATTATGTGGTACCGTATAGTAAATAAACTGATAGTCTTGACCAAAACTAGCTGGTAATCTGTTTCATAAGCAAGCTCCATAAATCAATAAACTAGCATCAAACCTTGTATTTTAGGCTGTGATATTATTGTATTCATGAAATTAATATCAGCGTTTACAGTAAATATAACTGAATAAACTATTGTGTAACTATCTATCGTTTAATTAAGAGACCGTTTAATAAATAGTTTCAAATAGATTTTGATTTATATATAACGTTAGATCAGTATTAATTGATTATTCAATGTTTTGTGTAAAATCTAGTTAAGTTTACTTCGGCAAACAACTTTAATTAAAAGTCAGTTGGAGTGGATATCAATGTAGGTGTGCTAGACGTGTAATTGAGCGGTAAATTTTAATAGCTGCTTTTGATTTGAAATTACTTAATTAAATACACTACTTTATCTGGCATTACTCTTTTGGTAAATAGAGTCTTAATAGAAAACTATTCGTGTTCCCTTTATAAAACAACGGTTTTTTTCAGATTTTATCTCGAAGTGTGCAAATTCGTTATTATTATCAGTCCTCTGCTGTTCTTTTACCAGCAGGTTGATACTTGATGGCACGGGCTGTTTCCGCAACTCCACGTTTTGGCATGTATTTTGCGTGCGGGTGGGCACGGTGTCGTCATTCGAGCCACCCCAGCTCTTCGAGGAAGACCAGCACACCCTTGATGTGGCCCACTGCTTCCCTCAGGGTGCTGTATCTGCTGCCTGTACTGTGCAAACACATGACAGTCGAGGAGCAGGTGGGCTGCCATCTCGTCTGCTTTCATACAGGCCCTGCACAGCGGGCGGTCAGTGATACCTATAGTAAATAGGTGTTTATTAAAGAATCCGTGTCATGTGTAGGCGGCCGTGACTGTGCGAAGTTGTTGTTTGGACAGCCGGAGGACTTGTTTGGCTATCTTTCCGTCTGTTGCGGGAAAAGCCTCCTTGGCCTACCAGCAGGTTAACATGAACATTAAAGATAGAGTGTGACGTTTTAACAGTGTGTATATTACTACTATTGTCGCTCATCATCATTATCCTAGCGCTGTCCCGTGTTCCAAAACCTACGCCTTGGAGCCCGGGGTCCGCGTTCCGGCTATATCTCCTCCACTTCGCACGGCCTTCATCATCCCTGGTGGTTAGTTTATTAGCACGCATATCATACCTTTCTACGTCAAGTCAGCATTTCTTGGACCTTCCCCGGCAAGACGTTTGTTGTCCACGTAAGATGCCGGTTCACGTAAGACGTGGCCATACCAGCGTTGCCGACACTCTGCAGTTTGTCAGCAATGTCACGGACATAAAGGCTAAAAGGCCGCAATCGGGAATTCCTAATGCGGTCCTTCCGCGTGACTCCACACATCCAGCGCAGCATGATCATCTCCGTGACACACAGACTCTGCTTGTGTCGCTCAAGCACAGGCCACGTTTCACTGCCATATAACAGGACAGGTCTAATGATGGATTTATAAAACTGTCCTTTGAGCTTAACCGGCATTTTGGGGTCACAAATTACACCGCTCACCTCACGCCATTTGGTCCAGGCTGCTGAAATGCATGCCTTGACGTCGCAATCGATGTCACCAGACGCGTGTAGTACTGATCCCAGGTACTTGACTATGCGAATTGACGAGGGATCTGTACTGTTGCAGGCCAAGTACTCGGTCTTCGTCACGTTTATTTTCAGACCGCCGTTCTCAAGCGATTCCTTCCACGCATTCACGCGCCGCACCAAGGGTCCCCTGTCCTCCATTCGCCAGCGCGATATCATCAGCATACACACACAACTGGATGTACAACATGTGAACATGGCGCTTTCAACAGTGCCGAAATATCGGTTACTCAAAACAAAAACAAAGGTGCGTGGTATATATCCCGTAGAAACAGTAAAAAGTATTGATAGTGACCACGAAAGTTTAAATTCCTATAGGATGATAACCAGTTTTAAAAAACCTCATATCTTGCCTTTAATTTAGTAGAACTTTTAAAACACTTTATTTTATTACCCGAAAATTTTACAACCATTTTCAAGAGACCATTGCCAAACATAGCTTCAAAGAACTTTATAAGTATTTTAAGTATTAATTTTCAAGATAATTCTCATAATGTTTAATTGTTATTTAAAAATAGGAAAACATCTTCATTTATTTCACACCTACGTGGTCTGCACTATGTTCAAGCTTGTTAGAAAAATTTTAGTGTGTCTGTTCATAAGTCGGCATATTTATTCCAAGACAGTGCCCTCACTTGCAAAATCTGAATCGATGGAAGCTCTCGACATATTAAATCAATGGATGGAATTTGACCTAATCTACAAATTAATAATTTCTGGTTCACGGTAAGTCTAGGTCTGAGACACCACTCCGTTGTCTTTGATGTTTCAATTTGTAAAATGTTAAATCTTAAGGAAACTAATTGACATTAACGTCATTTGCCTTTTTTAAGTAAATGAAATGATGCAAAAAATAAAGCAGGGATCTCCGTTCTCCAAGCTTTAGATAGCTATATCAAGTATATTTATAGCAAAGAATTAAAAACTTTACAAAACACAGATGTCGCATTGTTTAATTTTTTTACTGAATTTAATACCGCTTGTGAACATAACTAAATAGGCAGATCTAATAATTCCACTCACTACTGATAAGAAACGCAAACTTACATCAATTGCCGAACTTGCTACAAAATAGATGGATAAGCATAACTCCAGTTTCACCTGCTTTAGACTCGACTAAGTTCGCGCAAGTTGCCCGGAACGCTTCCTTGTAACAACGCTTAAGATAAAGTACTACCAATTTATTAGGAAAACTTAAACTATGACACCGTACAGTTGATTGTGCAGAAGTTTAAATTGCTGTTGTGAGTTTGATGATGTAGATGACAAACGATGTGTTGGAGCGTTTTGTTTTAGATGTGAATAAATGGAGTTTGGAATGAACTTCTGCTTCTTATTTTACAATGTGGTTGGGTGGAATTTTGAAATAAACTTTAAAGCAATTTGGATCGTGTAGTAGAGTTTCGTTAAAATAAATATCGTAGTCGCGATATCAACAGACTGCTATGCAGAGGGTATCGGGTTCGAATCCGAATGTGCGTATTAGGCAAATTGTTAACTACAGACTGTTCACCGTTAACTCATCGGTTTTAGCTGTTTGAAAGACATGCGGCAGTCTTTACAAAGTCATTTATTCATTCATGTTAAAGTACCCAGGTATTTGAACTTATTCACATTTTCTATTTGAGTGTTATTTAATTTTATGGGTTCAATATTGATAGAAGGAACTTTAGAGAATTATGATCATTTTTTTGGTTTTAGAACTATTCATTTTAAATCCTATTTGTAGGCAAACCTCGTCCATTCTGTTTTATAAAATTTCTAGCTGTTCTCTACTCTCTGCTAAAGCAGTTATGTCATCTGCATATCTTATAAAATGGATATTTTTCTTATTGATTTTTATTCCTCCTTATTCGTCTTCTATAATTTTTTTTATTGCACACTCTATAAAAATGTTAAAAATCATTGGAGACAGTGGACATCCTTGCCTAACTCCTTATCTGATCTTAGCCCTTTCCTTTTCTTCTCCTACTGCTATCACAGCCTCCTGATCCTTGTAAAGTTCAAAAATTATCTTGCTATCCCTGTAATCTAATCCAGCATTCTTCTAGACTTTAGTCAATTTCTTCCAATTAACTTTATCTAAGGCTTTTTCTAGATCAACAAAGGCGATGTGTGTGCTGAGGCCTAGTTCCAATCTTCTATTGGTAATTGACTTTAAGGCTAATAATGCCTCCCTGGTTCCTTTGCCTGGCCTTAACCCATACCGGTCTTCACCTGTACTATACTCAGATTTTTTCCTTAATCTCAGCTGTAATATTTTAAGTAAAATCTTTGATGTATGCGATATAAGAGAAAGCGTTCTGTACTCTTCACATTTTAGTGTATTTATTTTTTTACCGTGTGGTTGACGGCATAGAATACAAGTGTCACCACCTCCTATCTTCCCGTGGGTGTCGTAAGAGGCGACTAAGGGATAACACGATGCAAATACCATCTTTGCGTAGAGACGGAAAACTCGACATCAAACCCTATACGACTGCCTCGTTGGTCTCGCGGCATAAATGTACGCGTGGGATCGGGAGGTCCCGGGTTCGATTCCTGGGTCGGGCAGTGTTATTGGGTTTTTCTGCCACGAAATTCTCAGTAGCAGCACGGAGTCTGGAAATGTGCCCGGTACGGCAATAGGCTCGCCCCTTATTACGTGGGACTAAAATATATCTGGCAAAAAGTGGGTGTAGAAATACACCTCTGCCTACCCCTTCGGGGATAAAAGACGTGACGATATGTATGTATGTATGTGTATTTTTTTCAGTACCATGACTATTTTACTGATTTTATAGTCTTTGGGTACTTTGCCGGTTAGATACATGGACTGTGTTAGTAGGAATATTTCATCCAGTAGTGTAGGACAGTGTAGGACGTGCATACTTGGTACCACAAATTGTAAGAATAAGATTCTGATATAAAAAGAGTGCCATGAGTTTCTTCCAGGTTTTTCTCATAGCCTTACCATCCAGAACCTGGTTGTAAAAACAGAATGGACGTTCATAAGTTTTGATTTGGTAACCTATATGAATAATTTATTTTTTATTTATTTATACACTCGCGCCTGTATCCCCAAAGGGGTAGGCAGAGGTGTAAATATTACACCCACATTTTGCCATGAATTTCTAGGTCCCACGTAATAGGGGGTGAACCTATTGCCGTTACCGGGCACATCACCAGACTCCGGGCTGTTACTGCCGCTGCTGCTGCTGCTACTGAGTATTCGCAAAATCCCAGTAACACTTTTGCCCGACCCGGGAATCGAACCCGGGACCTCCGATCAACAGTCGCAAACGCTATCCACTGGACCACGGAGGCAGTCATTAGAGGCATAAGAGTGTATATATGTGATGACTACAACTCTTTGCCAAGAGTGTATTGCAACAGAACATCGAGCAATCGCCGTTATTTAATTTTGCCAAATTGATTAACAAAAAGAGTCAAATATCGCTAGGAACACCTTCAGGGTCTTTCTAGCGTAGGCTCTAATCGGCAAAAAGCTCGAAAGCTATCAAATTGTTTGCTCGAATCAATGGACTAACATCCCAAACAGCCTTTTGCGCAAAATATAGCTATGCGTTGTCTATCAGTATAAACCTGAAGAGTTTGTTTGTTTGTTTGGTTGAACGCGCTAATCTCAGGAACTACTGGTCCGATTAAAAAAAATATTTCAGTGTTAGATAGCCCATTTATCGAAAAAGGCTATAGGCTATATAACATCGCGCTATGCGCCACGGGAGCGGAGCAGTAGCTTTAAATAACGCGGAAGTAACCGCGGGCCCGGTAACGGCAATAGGCTCGTCTCCTATTACGTGGGACCTAAAAACTCATGGCAAAATGTGGGTGTAATATAACACCTCTGCCTACCCCGTCGAGGATACAGGCGTGAGTCTATAAATAAAAAAAAATTAAGTATATGCGAAAAGGCCAGTCGTTCAAAATAAACCTACTGAATATTACCTGCGTTACATTTAAACTATGTTCCAGCAACTAATTAATTGTTAAATGGAGGCTCAAATCTAAGCAGTGATGAAATTGGAGGGCCTGTTATGATAGCTAATGAATATAACCAGTATGTTCCCGGGTGTGTTTACCCAGGCCCGTTAATTGGGACAGCTGGATAATGCGTGGAAGACGCCATCTTAAGACAATTGGGGAAGACGTTTTAATGAACTCTAGGCCGTAATTTTGGTGAGGAAAAATAATATGTCTCGTTTTTCTTGGTTTTCTTATATCGTATATACAGTTTCAATTTATGTGGAGTAAAATTATATTACATTATTTTATTTAGTTTGTGTCTGAAGAGTAGAAGATATGCTCAGTGGCGTAACTTTGGAGACACCTGTATTCAGCAGTGGACTGATACAAGTTGATGATGACTTAATTTGTACAAGCAATATCTCGTAGTAACTGCATTTGGTATCTTCTTCTTGATCAGCCTTTAACAGTCCACTGCTGGACAGGCCTCTCTTTAGAAATGAGGAATTGGCCTAGTATACCACGCTGGCCAAACGGGTTGGTATAGGGTTTGTATCAAGTTCTCCTTCTCTAACAGTGCTGTTCTCTGCATAATATGCTCCCTCTGTCGGCTCTTACGATACCCATAGGATGATATGGGATGGTGATTTTCCTTATTCTTAATCCGTCACCACGCGGAATAAAAATTTGATATCTTACGATGCTAAATTTCGTTGAGGTCGGCATTCTTAAATGTATATTACTTATTTCACTTGTGTTTATTTTTGCCAACTTATTCGTGGTATAGTTTTGAGGATGCTAATTTGATATAAAATACTTTTCATTGAGTAACTAGATGGGTGATGGTCGTTTGCCCTACGGATCTCCTACTACAGCCTAAGGCATACAAGGAGTGCTGCTCGATAGATATTATATTAGCTTATTAATTTTCTCTTTAGTAGGTTGATATTAAGACAATTATATTTCCTTTTAGCTAATTATCCGACATCATTTATAGTGGCACGAATGTTTGTTTTGTCTTGGCGTAATTTACGTTTAATGTATTATTTTTATTTTAATAGGCTCACGCCTGTATCCCCGAAGGGATAGGCAGAAGTGTAATAGGTATTACACCCACATTTTGCCATGAATTTTTAGGTCCCACCTAATAGGGGCGAGCCTATTGCCGTTATCGGGCACATCACCAGACTCCGTGCTGCTACTGAGAATTTGAAAAAACCCAGTGACACTTTTGCGTTTAATGTATATGATATAATTAGCATGTTTGCCAGTGTATCATGAGTGTATAAGAAAACTAGCTGAGCACGCGTATACACCCGCATTATTTAGGGCTACAAATAAGTAAAGCACCATATACAGTGGTACCCAATGAAAAAATCGGCCAAGGGTATTTATTCTACCCTATACCTAGCATCCGCAATCTTCACCTTCTTAATACAGGAATAATGATAAATAATCACAATAAATTAAACATCTGGGTATTAATTTACTTATATAACAACACATCTATATATAGATACAACTTTGTCTCGTGTTCTAAGAGTTAACGAACTTTTTAAGAGGTTAAGCACATCATTAGGCACTCAATCTCAGAAAACTGTTCAGAATACCTGCTTATTCTATCTTAATACTTATTTCGTTATTATATACAATATGAATCAAACCCACCATTAAATTGTAACTAAATAAGCGATGATTGAAATTTAGACATCATTAACGCCTTACAAAATTTATGAGGCAAAGTTTTAATTATACAAATTATTTCCTTACGAAGAAAGGGTAATTTTACCTGTTTTCAGGCACCGACCGACTTCAATCTTATACGTAGGCAGTACATAGGTACGTATAATAGCATTTTATAAATATTATAGAACGTTAAATTTATATTCGGTTATGTTTTTGCTTTTGCGTTTATAGACTTTGAGGAGATAATATTAAAGTTTTTAAAAGGTAGTTTTATTAATTTGTTACTTAATGGTCTGTTTCATTCTTTATTCTATGGTCTGTTTAGTTGATGTAGAAAAATATAATTACGTATCTCCATAAAAAACGGATAGGAGTGGAGGAATTGTAGGTTCTTACCTTCTATGGTCGGCGTACCTGAATATATTTACAGTACACAACAGACAACTTGACTTTACATTACGTAAAAAATATTCTCTAACTCATAATCGTTGAGGAGCTGTGTCTGCAATGATCGTCAGCTCAGCAACTTCCAATGTCAATTAATCAAATATATCATTACCTTTTTAAAGAAATTATGGCTATATTGGATAACTTACAATTTGAGGGCTTATCTTGATATTCCTGAGATTCCATCATCAGATCCTGACTTGGTGACAAAGGAACGAGTAAGGAAATACACACTTTCCTAAATATAAATAAAATACCAGTTGGTTTGCAAATGATGGAGAAATTAAGAGAAATAGGTACTTCTTACTTAAATTTGGTTATGACTTATCGATTAGGGGTTGTTTTTTTGAGTTATGGCCGAAAACTAACATAAATTAGCAAAATTTTGTTTCCCGAGTCGGTCAAAAGACAGGGCTTTTCCAAATTCTCAGTAGCAGCACGGAGCCTGGCAAAGTGTCTGGTAACCGCCATAGACTCGCCCTCTATTACGAGGGACTTAGAAATTCATAACAAGGCGAAATTTGGGTGTAATAACACCTCTGCCAATCCCTACGGGGATATATATAATATACTAGAAGATGCTCACGGTTACAGACGCGCTATTTAAGGCTACTGCTCCGCTCGCATCGCTCATAGCGCAATGTTATATAGCCTATAGCCTTCCTCGATAAATGATCTAACACTGAAAAAAAATTTCAAATCGGACCAGTGGTTCCTGAGATGAGCGCGTTCAACCAAACAAGCAAACAAACTCTTCAGCTTTATATATTAGTATACGATAGGCGTGAGTCCATAAAACATATATAAAGCCATATAACTTCATTCACCGTCGTCAGTTTTTACCTCGGATGCAAAATGTTTGCCACAGACAGATAAGCACCGCAAACATAATTTACGTAGCAGCAAACACTTCTTTATTTATTTTACTTTGCTTTCGTCTTGTTCTAATAAAACGGTAAATATTTGTAATTGAAATCTGAAAATGTTTTAGTCATAATAAGAAATTATGTAAGTACTTCCTTATGATAAGGTAAGAAATGAAAGATATTTATAGAATACTAGATATGTTTATAGAGTGTCGGGACGGATTAAATGTTTGGCACGGTGGTACGGCTGGCATAGTAGTTAAGCGCCGCTTCACCTGGCCCTGGTTGAGTATTTTGGATTCGATCCCCAGACGATACCACACTTTGTGTGATACATAAATTGTTGTTTCAAATCTAAGCGTTCTTTATGTTGGTTGGTCGTACGTTCGTAGAGTCCTCAACACAGGATTTATTTATAGTGCGGGATTTGTAAAAATAAGCCATATATATATAAAATTACTTCTACTTACTGAAATGTCGTAATAGAACCAACATTATAGAAATGAGGAACATGGCATTTGGACTTTTTTTGTAGGTTTCTTTTATAACTCAATAAGGACGAGATATTTAATGTTGTACACCTTAGCGGGTAAAACAACGGTGAATACTCACTCAAATCAATCGTAATTATTATAAAACAATTGCCTTCAAGTATGTAGGTAGTATCTATCGTTTCAATAGTGAGAAGCAGTCGTGATAATAATTATAACAAACACTCGTCACTTTCATCAGCCTAACTGTCCAATTATCAACGCTAGGTCAGAACAACTCATTGCTATAATCCCCAGAGTTTCAAAGCCCAAGCACGCCGCACAAACAAAATAGGGACAAAGAGAAATACATTATTAATTAATATAACGTTAATATTATTACTGTGCATGCTGTTTTTGATAGTAATATAATACGAACATGTCTGACTAATATGCTTTTAAATTTATTACAGCGTTTAACTATTTTAGTTTGAATTTATCTCTTTAGGAGGCTGTTATGATATTATTATTGTTCTCTACTGGGATTATCACTAGTTTGTTAATGTGGGTCGGAGCTTTTTATAAAAATTTTGAACAGGATTCTCGCCGTATGCTTTTGAATGGGAAGTTGGGTAGGTGGATTTCTGATGTCATATTGGAGTATCCTCGTCAATTCAGCGAAGGAACGAATTATTTCTTAGCTATCTCGTTCTGTTTAAAACATAATCCCCGTACTAAAAGAATGGTAGGTAAAGATAACGTTTATGTTAACGACAACGTTTCAATCAATTCCGCAAGGAATGTTATAATCACTACAATTAATATCTGATTTCAACGGTTTGGCGTTCCTTAACTTAGTGAGCACATCTGTCCAACCTGAGTAATCGTGCCTGGTGGACCGCGGCCTGATGGAAGTTACCGAGAACTTGTTACGTATATAGTAACCGGTAGCACTGGACTGCTTATACCACTGTGGAGGGTAAAGGTGTGGTGTTCCTCCAACTAGAGGGAGGAGCCTCTAACCAAGCTGGGTGGTCATGCTTGGTGGCCTGCAGGCCGACGGACATACTTTGGAACTTGTATATATGTATGCCGCTTGGCTCGCGAAAGTTGATATCGCGGTTCAGGATTGTTTGAATTTTTCCCGCGTTGTTAGGTGGCGAGTGTCGAGGTAGTTCTTTCGTCATTGGCTAGATGGCGTTGTGCGGGTGTTATGTAGCTGGCCGCTACATCACTCCCCCCCAAGACCGGAGGTCGTCCTTGAAGGTAATGGGGTCAGTTGTCGAGTGCCAGTGGAGTCTGTAGTCGTTTGCCGCAGTGTGCTTCGCAAGTCCCACGGTGAGTCGGGGAGAGGTTGCGAAGGTGATGTGCAGTCGGTGATGAGCAGTAGGCGATGAGCAGTGAGTGTTCCACAGTGAGTCGGGGAGTTGCTGCGTAGTGGCTGCGTCGTGGCTGCGTAGTTGCTGCGAAGCGGTTGCGAAGTGGCACTGCTGCGTGTACGGGAGCGATGGGCGCTGCTTAGGAGGACCGTGTGTGCAGTGAGGTGTGCCGTGGCGCTGGAGAGGTTGGCTGGGGCGACTTGCTTGCTGACCATCAGGTGAAGTTTGGAGTGAGGCGAGGTGGAGATGACGACGCTGTTGCTGGATCTGACCGGTGAGGGCTTCTTCAGTTGACGTCGGGAGGCTGCTGGTAATCTGACCGGTGAAGGCTTCTTCAGATCACGTCGGGGTCACCAATGTGGAGGATAAAGGTGTGGTGTTCCTCCAACTAGAGGGAGGAGCCTCTAACCAAGCTGGGTGGTCATGCTTGGTGGCCTGCAGGCCGACGGACATACTTTGGAACTTGTATATATGTATGCCGCTTGGCTCGCGAAAGTTGATATCGCGGTTCAGGATTGTTTGAATTTTTCCCGCGTTGTTAGGTGGCGAGTGTCGAGGTAGTTCTTTCGTCATTGGCTAGATGGCGTTGTGCGGGTGTTATGTAGCTGGCCGCTACACCACTATACTATCCATGTAGTCAACTCTTTGTGGATATTTTCTACAGTATACGTATTGAATTCATAACTTTCGCCGTGGCGTATAAATCGTTATCCACCTCGTGTTTAAATCAATTTTTATTGTTTGATAAACATTTGTATAGAAAGAAAATTTAGCACTGCCCTGAATTGTTCGGTCTGTAGACGTATATATAATAGGCGTTGATAAATAAAACACACTCAATATACCTTTGCTGAAACCTCGTGTGTCAAATACAGAATATTGCAACTCACGCCTGGCGCTAGGACGGATTCCGATCGTAAACTGGACGCCTAAGGCACCTAACTAGGAGCTAGTAAATGAAACATAGCTTGCTAAAAGCATAGCTGTAAGAAAAATGGAAGTGAAAATATTTGAACACAGGTTTTTCAAATATTTTCCTTGTTTAGTATTGCACGATTTCCAGTTGTGCTGGTGCAAAATGGTCTTTGGCTCCATTTTTTTGCCATATTATGCCGCAGATTGTGTGATGTCCGTGTGGTGACGGATTAAGAATACGGAATATCACCACCCCATATCATCCCAAGGGTGTCGTAAGAGCCGACAGAGGGAGCATATTATGCAGATAACAGCACTGTAAGAGAAGGAAAACTTGATACAAACCCTACAACAACCCGTTTGGCCAGCGTGGTTTAGTAGGCCGATTTCTCCTTTCAAAGGAGAGGCCTAGTCCAGCAATGGACTGATAAGGGCTGATGATGATGATGATGATGATGCCGCAGATGCCTGAGGGAACCAGAAAAAATGCGCTAATATGCTATGCAGTACCAAAGAGGCAAATACAAAAAGTTTGCCTCTCAGGGGCCTTAATAGGGGATATTTACCATACGTGTAGTATATGGTACAATGAATAGCTTAAATACATTTTATTGATATACCTCACAGGCCAACGTATCTATTAATTTAATGTTTCGTAGCTCCAAGGTACAGAGCGTTAGGTCAACCACGTATCTACGTACGCAGCTTTGCACTTTGCTTTAAGGAGAGAGAACAATTGTTTGTCGCACGTTTGCTTTGCTTGAATACACGAATTGCACTCTAATTGTCTAAATAAATACAATTTCACGTTGATTGGGATAACATTTTAATTTTGAACAGCCAATTAGATCAGCTGATTTATACTTTTGTAATGTAACTGTGTAAAAGCAGCCAAACAGAATATTAATAACTAAAAAAGAAATCTATCTGTTGCTACTGAGCAAGACTGCATCTTTAGCGTAGTGGCCATAGTTAAGCGACCGTTTTGCCGCTTGAACCTACACCGGGTGTAGTGGGTTCGAACCCCGCACGAGACAAAACTTTGTAAGATCCAAAAATTATTGTTTGAGTCTGGGAGTAGTTTACGTCTGTTAGTTGTGTGTTAGTTAAATCCCCTGTGTTTCGGCAGTCCATTACGTACACCACTGGGCTATCGCCGCTTTAACCTGAAAACTTTAAAATCTTTAACCTCTAAGCATTCTCGGTTTGAATGAACCATAACCAAAACCCTATTGCCATTTAAACCACGATAAACCAGATTAAAGATGCATTGAATTGAAGGGTCCTACTAGCTTGAAGAACTGGCCTTAAAGTGTTCGCCCAATAAAGAAGGGAGTAAGTGCCTGAAAAATATGTTCAGCAATGCATCACTCTGTTGCAACAACATTGATAATGATTGCGTGTTGCAAAAGGCACATAGGCACTCTTATGCTCTCTGAAGACTTTCTGTAATCGGTCAATCATCTACCAAATATAATAATACCTAATAATAATATTATATTCTACTATATACACACATCCCCATCTAGTCACAAACTAAGCAAAGCTTGTACTATGAAGTAAATAAACCCAGATGTTACTAAAATCTAAATGCAATTTATTGAAATATGTAAGTCAACTGACACTGCAAAAATACTTTGCACCACAGCTAATTAAAAATCAAAGAATAGATAACTATGACTGCATTTTCATACATTTTCAGTTACAATCATTAACTGATGTGCCGCTTGTTAAATGTCACATAGCTCGTTGCTAATGTAGAAGTTGCGGCCGTAACATTTGGTAGCCTAAATTTCCTTTTAATTATGGATCACAAAATGCGTGGTTCGTATGGGAATCGAATCAACAACACTCGGCGCAGTTTCATGCGGCAAGCTGGCCGCTTAAATCACTTCGCCAACGGAACGGCGCAGCCAACGTGTCATTGGAAAGAAAATTTGTCTCAGAACTGACAAACATCGGAGAATTCGTATAATTATTGTAGTGGAGACTTCGCCATGGTATATATCGAGCTCAATTGCAGTAGGGTCCATATCCAGCAGTCAGATCATTAATGGTTGGCAGTAGCTCTAAATTATAATCGTATACTAATATATAGTTTTTTTGTTCGTTTGCTTGAACGCGCTAATCTCAGGAAGTCTGAAGACAAGAATCTCTGTTAGATAGCCCAATTGTCGAGGAAGGCTATAGGCTATATAACATCATGCTATGAACTACGAGAGTGGAGCAGTAGCCTTAAATAACGCAGGTGTAACCGCAGGCTCATCTAGTAATAATAATAATATTCTACCATATTATCACACATAAAGACCTAAATAAATATTTATTTCTGCATTTTGGTTGTTAACAACACGTTTTTATAAATTGTTTTTTATTTTTTATTAATAGACTCACGCCTGTATCCCCGAAGGGGTAGGCAGAGGTGTAATATTACACCCACATTTCGCCAGGAATTTTTAGGTTTACACGGATGTCTACTTCTCGTGAACTTTTCAAGGCCAGAGTCCGTCGGCAGTATAATGAACAGTTGGCAGAATCTTCATAGTGTATTTGTATCATCGTAATTACTAAGTAAATATGTTTATGTATATCTATACGTATATACATTTTTATTAATAATAATTATATTAAGTATAACGTATATTAATTAATTAATAACCCGAGACCTCCCAATCCCACGCGCACATTTATGCCGCGAGACCAACGAGGCAGTCTAGTCAGTCTTTACAACACTTATACAAGTCAAAATCCTATTCTCGATGATGCCGGCTTTTCCTGGCTAAATTACTTCTTGAGAAGAAAGGCACACAACACCCTCTAGTCCCAAACTAAGCAGAGCTTGTACAGTGGTACAATGGATAAACATACATAATTATATCCTTTTTATTGTAAATACATACATATTTTACATAGAAACACCCGGACCAAGACAAACATCCATGTTCATGCACACAAATGTTTGACTTGACCGGGAATCAAACCCGCGACCTTCGGCGTAGCAGTTACATTTGCACCCACACTCCCGCTGAATTGCAGATACACCGAAGTTGTTGTCTTCTATGAAGGAAAGAAGGGAGAAGGACCAAGAATTACACAATTTGATAGAGGAAATGAGAAGTGACAATGAATGATAGACTTTACAACTATAAAATACATTGAAATTTTCGTGATGAATCTTATGAAGTATAAAACTAAAAGATGCGGCCGTGTTCAAAATATGTTACATTACCATCCTGTAATACTAACAGCATTTTATACTTTTCATAATTCATGGAAGCATTTAATCATAAAATCAAAAATGATCCTTAATATCCAAATATTAGTTTTATTACGCAGACTTCAACTTTCAATAATTACTTTGAAAGCTATAACGGTCTAATAGAACCTTATAAAACAACAATAATTTAAATTTATTACCCACTGGTAGCCCCATCTACCTTTCTATCGAGAATTAATTACATCAACGTCAATCGTTCCACGCTTGCTCGTCCAATACGAGCGATCCTTTGATTCCTCCCCTCCCAAGGCACGCCTCGCTGATTGGTCGCAAGAATTCAACGAAGACGAGAACAGTCTAGAATAATCCGTGTCGCGCAGAACACCTGTACCACACCGCCATATTTTTTACCGCTTTATACCAAAAACGCAACAAACCGCCCGCGAGTGAAGTGCAGTGAAATTGTTTAATTCTGTGTTGGATCCAGACGGAGTGATCAGCTTACAGCCAGATTCTGCAAGGAGCCGACGACAGCCATCTTGTCGAGCCGAGAGAACGAAGGTAAGGTGTGCTCCCATAACCCCGTCTCTTATTCCTCCCATGAACCCATTTTCATTCACTTCTCCTTTCCTAGTCGATAAGAACCCACATCCTTACAGTCCACAAGTTAATATTTTTTTTCCCAAATAGCCTAGGAACATTCGGTTCACCGAACCATTTTTTGGTCCTTCGAGCCGGATATGACGATAATGGAACTGTGTTCAGAAAATGTGTAGGGCTTAACGCGGATGGTTCTGCAGGGTCACTACTCAATACCGTGAGCGGGCGCGAGTTGATCAGCGCCTCGACTTGTGCAAGGACAGTTAAAAGCTCTTCGTAAGAGAGGATCTGTTGAGCTATATTTTTGAAGAGATGCGTTTTAATTACTTTGACCATGCTTTCCCAACATCCACCGAAATGTGGTGATGCTGGCGGAATAAACTTCCAGTCAATATGATTTATGGAAAGTTCTTCCTGAAGACGAGTACGATATTCTTCCCTGAGAAACTTATAGAGGTCGCGTAAATAAGAGCTTGCGCCCACGAAACAAGTGCCGTTATCCGTATACAAACACTGTATAGGGCCGCGCCGTGAGAGAAATCGTTTAAGGGTTGCAAGGAATGACGCCGTGCTTAAATCTGTCGCAACTTCAATATGCGTAGCGCGCGTCGTTAAGCATGTAAAATACATAGCCAAGCTTTACGGCTTTTAACACCTCGACCACGCACTGGCGTATACTGCAGCGGTCCTGCGTAGTCACAACCGGTATGTGTAAACGCTTTATCAACTTGATTGAGGCGTTGGCTAGGAAGATCTGCCATGGGAGGGAAAGTCGGACGCGGACGAAATTTGAAACAGACGTTACATTTATGTATTCTGTGACGAATTATTCGTCGAGCGGCTAAAATAAAATACTTATGCCTAAGTAAGGACATAAGCAACTCTGGACCAGCATGGAGGTGCTTCTTGTGATAAAAATCAACAAGAAGGACGACAACATGATCATGACGCGGCAGAATGCAAGGATGTTTGTAGTTATAAGGTTCATCCGAATTTGACAGACGACCCCCAACGCGTATGACGCCGTGTTCATCGAGAAACGGCTGAGTCTAAGGATAGCGGGAGAACAAGGTTCATTGTTTTTCAAATTTTGAATGTCGTTACTAAAATGATCAGCCTGTACAGCTCGTAGTAACTTACATTCTGCGAATTTGATATCAGTACTTGATACAAAAGTCCCATTAGGTAGGTGCCTAAAAAACCTACAGACATAAACGATGGCGCGGAGTAACTAAGACCACGATGACATGCGTAGTGCGAGTGCATAGATCGGAGACTCCGCAACCTCAGCAATCACGGGATAAGAAACAGACTTCCGTTCGGGTACAGCTTCGTCTTCTGCACTGTGGTCAAAGGGTTGCATGGGCCACTCTGACGGATCATGGGAAATCCCAGAAGGTCCACGATGCCACAATGGATGATGCAGAAGATTAAGTGGAGTTACACCACGAGACAAGCAATCAGCGGGGTTCTCAGTACCCGCGACGTGATTGAAAAGAGTAGCGGGAACAAGTTCAATCAATTTACTAACGCGGTTGGCGACAAAAGTCTGCCAGCGTTGAGGAGATGAATATATCCAAGCGAGCACTACTTTGGAGTCAGAAAATGCGTATATTTTATTAATAGGGTAGTGGGGCAAAACTGTGACTTGAACTTTGCGGAGCAACTGAGACAGCAGAAGGGCCGCGCATAACTCCAGCCTCGCGATCGAAATGGTTTTAATAGGCGAAACCTTAGACTTGGCACAAACTAACTGCACCGAGTAGTTAGAACCAATGCGGACTTGCAAATATACGACTCCGCCGTAAGCACGCTCGCTGGCGTCAGCGAAACTTATTAAGTAAGCTGGTACATCCATCTACCAACCCAAGATGACGCGGAATAGTAATTTGATTGAGCGCGGTAAGCTCAATACAAAACTGGCCCCAAGCGGCGACAATATGGTCAGGGGGTATTTCATCCCACTCACACTTTAATAGCCAAAGTTCCTTGATCAAGAGCTTGGCGTACAAAATTGTGGGAGCCACAAAACCCATTATGTCCCATAGTCGAGCCACGGTGGACAGCAAAGTGCGTTTGGTGCACTTATCATCTGGCGGTGAGACGTCAAACCGAAAACTATCACAGGATTTGTCCCAGCGTAAACCGAGAACTTTATGCGGTACAGATTTCTCAACCTCAATGTCTGGAGAAGCTTTATGAGAATCTGGTATGCGTGCGAGAACCTCCTTAGAGTTGCATGTCCATTTGACAAGATCAAACTGGCCTCGTTTGAAAAGCTGAATAATCTCTTCACAAAGCAAAATTGCTAGCGGAGCGGATATGACACTACAGGCAATGTCATCCATATACAAAGCGGAAGTAGCAACAGCTGCTGCGGCGGGAAAGTGATCGCCTTCATCAGCGATCAACAGGCGAACAACTCGTATTGCGTGATATGGGCTAGACGTGAGTCCAAAACAAATACGATTGAACTGATACACGGATAAAGGTTTCTTATTGTTAAAACGATAAAAAATCCGTTGAAATCTACGGTCAGATTCGCAAACGCCGATATTGAGGAACATTTGGCGGCAATCAGCTGACAGAGCGATTTGGAAAAGACGAAACTTTATTATGATGTTAAATAAATCACCCTGTAGATTAGGGCTGGCATGCAAAATGTCATTAATCGACTGACCCGATGTAGTCCTACAACTAGCATCTAAAACCACACGAAGTTTAGTAGAGGTTTTATCTTCGCGAACTACGCCGTGATGCGGGATATAATATGAGGGAAGAGAATTGCCCTCGTCGTTTACAACTACACTCAAAAAACCCTTATTTATGTAGTCACGAATGACGTCATTATAGGCGCTGCGTAACTTAAGTGATGCATCAAGTTTACGTTCTAAACAATGGAAACGTCTAAGCGCAGCAGCGTACGAGTCGCCTAACGAATAAGGGTCACCATAGACTGGCAACGCCACAAAGTATCTGCCACTGTCGTCACGAACAGGGGTAGCGCGGAAATGTTCTTCACACTCGAGATTCTTACGGCTCATCGAGGGCGGTGCGGTAACCTCTTCAAGCTCCCAAAATCGCTTGAGAAGAGAATCAATATTATTTTCTTGAAGAACAGAACAACAGCAAGACGTAATATATTGAGAAGTATGTAACGTAGGTACGGTACCCATAATCACATACCCAAATACCGTCTCAATAGCGGGCGGTAAGTTGTTTTGCTCACTACGTACCACTTTAGTTAGTAGCAAGTGCGGGAATATTGCAGCTCCGATCAAAACATCAATGTCTGCCGGATTCGCAAACTCCGAGTCTGCCAGCGGCAATGACTCGAGGTGAGTGAGTAATGCTACGTCCACATTAGCGTTCGGCAATGCGTCCGTAATACGCTACACGATTAGCGAAGAAATATAGGAATTTAAACTTACTTGGTCATTTAAAAAATACATCCGTGAACATGGCGCTTGCAACAGTGCCGAAATATTGGTTACTCCAAACAAAGGTACGTGGTATAAATCCCGAAAGACAATTTAAAATAAGCGAAGAAATGTTAAAGGTAATATTCCTATCAAAACGCGAATGTATTTTAACATCTACGGAACCCTTGCAATGTTTTCCTGAACCGCCGATCCCTTTGACTACTAAGTCAGTATTTTTAAAGTTATTCCACAATCCGAGGCGTTTGAAACAATTCGAAGTTATGAAATTGCTCTGAGATGCGCTATCGAGCAGACAACGTACCATATGCGGCGATCCATTAATATCATAAACGATAACTTGCGTTGTCGCTAACAGAACCGTCTTGGACGCCATACACTGCGGCTTGGCCCCACGCTGATCATTATAGATGCGCGAGGGCCGTCCGCGCGTGCGCGTCGCCCGCGCGATGGATGTCGTACACAACGATATTTCAATAAGGCGCAGTTATCGTGGCCTGCACTTGCGACGTAAGTGTGTCATGGTTGCCGGCTTGGCTCGACAACGGACTACTTTTATCGAAGTGCAACAATGAGTGGTGTCGCTGACTACATGAACGGCATCTCGTCTTACTAGAACAATCACTCGTTGTATGCTTTATACTTAAGCAATTAATGCAAGCTTTGTTGTCTTTTACGCATTTGAAACGAGCAGTTGGATGTAAACCATTGAAGGCGGGACACTTATAGAAATGGTCGTGCACTATATTACTGCACAGACACTTCTGTGAATTATTATTATTACATTCCGAGCATGTTACGTAAGATTGCGGATTAGGGACCGAGTTATTATTACTATTTCGCGCCTTATTCGACCTTTGTTTGCTATTGTTATTATTAGACGAGCTAGATGAACTAGACTGCGTATTGTGAAATATTTGACACTGATCTTTGATGAAAGAAATAAAACTATCTAGTGTAGGTATTTTATTGTTGCGTTCGGTCATCTCGAATGCGCGAATTGTTTCAGTGTCAAACTTTTTTTAGAGCGTGTTGAAGAAACATAAAGTCGGAAAGATCTTCTAATTTTAAGTTTTTAAGAGAATTAACTGCGGTAACAAAGTTGTCTATAAACAGTTGGAAAATTCGAGACAGACGCGGCACCGGACAATTTAAGATTTAAAGCTTGATCAAAGTAAGTAGACGCTAGAACACGAGTATCTTGATATCTATCAAGTAGTGACTGAAATATGACCTGATAATTCTCAGCACTGGGTGTGACACCTGCAAATACGGACTGGGCCTTCGGTGACAGTTTATCTATTAAATAGTACAACCTGTCAGCATCTGTCAGAGAACCATTATCGTGCACTGTAGACTTAAAGCTCGCATAGAATAACGGCCAATTTCGTATATCGCCATCGAATGACATGAGCTCAATTGGCGGTAATCTCGGCGTCCGAACTGCAGAAACGGGCTGTGCTGAATATTTACCCTCCAATTGTGATTGTATTCGCTTGATGATACAATAAAGATCCTCGAATGAGGTGTGCGCCTGATAATTCGGCAATCTTGCATTATAATAGTCCAACACCCACGCTAGAAATACTCATATAGTAAATAAACTAATAATTTTGACCAAAAACTATCTAGTAATCTGTTTCATAAGCCTGCTCCATAAATCTATAAACTAGCACTAAACCTTGTATTTTAGTCTGTGATATGATTGTATTCACGAAGTTAATATCAGCGATTACAGTAACTATAACTGAATAAACTATTGTGTAACTATCTATCGTTTGATTAAGAGACCGTTTCATAAATAGTTTCAAATAGATTTTGATTTATATATAACGTTAATTCATTACAATATTAATTGATTATTCAATGTTTTGTGTAAAATCTAGTTAAGTTAGCTTCGGCAAACAACTTTAATTAAAAGTCAGTTGGAGTGGATATCAATGCTAGACGTGTAATTGAGCGGTAAATTTTAATAGCTAGCTGCTTTTGATTTGAAATTACTTAATTAAATACACTACTTTGTCTGTCATTACTCTCTTGGTAAATACAGCCTTAAAAGGCATTTGAAATATCAACCAAAGTCGACACAGTTACTCTGATGTTCTAGAAAACATGTTCTATTTATAAAACAACGTACTTTTTTAAGAGTTTGTCTCGAAGTGTGCAAATGCGTTATTATTACCAATCCTCTTCTGTTCTTTTTACCAGCAGGTTAACATGAACTGTATTTAGTAGTAGTAATGTCATTGTCGCTATATAAATGAACAGTAAAAATTCAAGGCAGGAATTTGAATGTAGCCGCCCTACAAATCATAAAAAGCTGATTATATATAGCTAATTACATTATCGACTGTCGGATGTGCGTATGGATGCGGGTGGCTCAGGATCGGCCCATGTGGAGAGCCTAGGGGGAGGCCTATGACCAGCAGTGGACATCTTTTGGCTGATATGATGATGATATTATTAGTGCCTTCTCTTGCCTCTTTCGTTACTTAAGAAGTGTTGAATTTTACGTCGTGTAATGATACTGTACTCTTCTATGCGTGCTTCAAATATGCATTCGGCCACAAAATGATTGGCCATTATTTTGGTAAGGAGATCACGCAGCAAAAAAAAAACACAAATACCGCAATAGTAAAGGTTGTAACTCACTTAACTTACTGTACTTTACTATTTGTTGGTGCAACACCTACACAAAAATTATTTTGATAAGGTTGTATCAGGATAATAACGAGTTTTAAACAAAACATTACATATTATATACCTACTTTTAAGTTAGTAGAATCTTTAAAATACCTCATTTTATGTCCACGAATAATTTTACACCTATTTACAAGACTATTGCACAAACATCTTCAAAGGACTTTACGAGTATTTTAATTTATAATTCTTAGGAAAAATTGTGTAATGTTTCATTTTTATTTATAAATAGTAAAACATCTTCATTTTTTATTGCACCTATATAGTTTGTTCCATGTTTAAATTCGTTAGCTGAATTTTAGCATATACTTTTATAAATCTGTATTTTTTTTATTATAAGGCAATGCCGCACTTGCAAACTGATGCTT
Source organism: Euclidia mi (assembly GCA_944739405.2). Taxonomy (NCBI): domain Eukaryota; kingdom Metazoa; phylum Arthropoda; class Insecta; order Lepidoptera; family Erebidae; genus Euclidia; species Euclidia mi. The sequence continues at coordinate 64,115,535 of OX123193.2, read as the reverse complement.
TCGAAATATTCAATTAATGGATGGTATTTAAACTAGGTTTTTTTTATAAATATTTGTGGTCCACGCTAATTTAACAACACCGTTACGCCATGTTTTGATTGGTAAGATGTTATATCTTAACGAAACTATTTGATATTCACGTCATTTGCCTTTTGTAAGTAAAGGAAATTACACAAAAAAAGTAGGGATCACCCAGCTTTAGATAATAACCAATTAATATCTTTATGGTAAACGCGTTTAAGTGTTTACCATAAAGATCCAGACCAGACCACTTTACAAAAAACACACTGTTACTGCCGCATTGTTCACTACTAATAAGACTAGTGTACATCGCCAAATAGGCAGAACTAATAATTCCACTCACCATTGATAAGAAAATGCAAACTTACATCAATTGCCGAACTTGCTACAAAATAGATGGATAAGCATAACTCCAGTTTTACCTGCTTTAGACTCGACGAAGTTTGCGCAAGTTGCCCGGAACGCTTCCTTGTAACAACGCTTAAGATAAAGTACTACTAATTTATTAGGAAAACTTAAACTATGACACCCTCCAGTTGATTGTGCAGAAGTTTAAATTGCTGTTGTGAATTTGATGATGTGGATGACAAACGATGTGTTGGAGCGTTTTGTTTTAGATGTGAATAAATGGAGTTTGGAATGAACTTCTGTTTCTTATTTTACAATGTAGTTGGTTTGAATTTTGAAATGAACTTTAAAGCAATTCGGATCGCGTAAGAGATTGTAGTTAAAATAAATATCGTAGTGGCGATATCAACCGACTGTTATGCAGAAGGTATCGGGTTCGAATCCGAATGTGTATATTAGGCAAATTGGTAGTTAACATTTTGCCTAATACACACATTCGGATTGCTCACCGTTAACTCATCGGTTCTAGCTGTTTGGAAGACATGCGGCAGTCTTTACAAGCTCATTTATTCATATAGGTTACAAAATCAAAGCTTATGAACGTCAATTCTGTTTTTACAACCAGGTTCTGGATGAAAGGTCTATGAGATGAACCTGGAAGAAACTAATGCCACTCTTTTTAAATCAGAATCTAAATCTTACAATTTGTGGTACCATGATTATACTGACACTATACTAAACTATGGAATATTGCTATCCCTACGAATTGCAAGTGGTAATAGCTCTGTACAGCAAATATACCATTAAATATGGGTAAACTAGTAAGGGGTCACCTGGTTCCAATTTGAAAGTTCTAAATGCGACCAGGATAAAACTACGACCATGAAAAAGAATTTGGTTGATTCAAACATAGCATCATGAATTATTAATTCAATGTATTTCAAGTGTTTTGGGTAAAAGAAGATGAAGTGACAACCATTGAGAAAGGTATGCTAAGATGGACAGGAGGACGGAGAAGTCCTTGACGGACGATGTCTGAGCAGATTGGAGACATCCTAAAAAAAAGGATAGGTTAGAACCAAAGAAGAAGAAAGAACCCTTAACCGAAGAGCATGCATGAGAAATTTGATGGGAGTGGATGAAGCAATAGAGATATGTCAGGATCGTTGCAAATGGCGTTCCGTAGTCCGTGCCTACCCCTCCGGGAAACAGGCGTGAGACTGATCAGCGTAAAGGTGGTAGGAAGAAGATATATGATTGGAAATAGTATTTATAAAAATTGAGAAGAGCAAAGGAGATAAAACACCACCCTGCGGTACGCCGGCAGAGTTGTCACACCAGGAAGAGTAATTGTCCTCCCCGTAGGATCTAAACCTTGTCGTGGTGGGGGGCTCAGTAACCGTGGATTGGTTACCCGTGGTGAAGCTAAGAGGGATCCAGGAGGGGACGCTCCGCGTGGGCTTGACGGGGCCTGCGCAGGATGCGTCCAGCGGTGCGGGTGCGGGGGACAGTTCTATCTGTCCCTCGCAGTCGGGTGCGGTCGTGGGAGGAGAGGCGTGTCGGTGTTGCGTTGCCGCGCGCCCTATCTCCCGCGATCAAATGGGGGCGCACCATTCGATTCGTCGCGGTGGGGCTGCAGAGGAAGAGGAGATGCGGTGTTGCGTTGCCGTCCTCCCTATCCTCTGCGGCCGCTGGGTGTTTTGGCGGCGGAGCCCAACACCTTAATCCGCCGCCAAGGGGGTTTTGTTTGGGGCCCGCCTAATCATCTGGCGGGCCAATGCCCTTCGGAGGGTGGCGACGAATGCTTTGGCGATGCCCTACCCTGCGACACACGGGTACATGAGAAAGTCGAGGTGGTTTTTAGTGGAAATACCACATACTTCGGCTCTCATTTCCCCCAAGAGTCGGAGATCTGAAGGGATTTTCAACCTGGTAAAAAAAAAAGGAAGAGTAATTGTCATCCAGGCTGACTCGTTGTCGGCGGCCAAACAGGTAACTGCGAAACCAGTCGACCACTGATGGAGATATGTTAAGAAAGCACATCATGGCAAGGAGAATTTAAATGGGACTAATCCCACCCTCATTCCCACTACTGTGTCACCTGTGTAGCCAGGTTCAGCAGCAGTGACCATTGATGACAACGAGTTTTGACACTCGTGAAATCCCGGGGAAAGTTAAACTGTCTTGGAACCCGCAACGAACTTAATCAGAATATATTGGAGGAGTTGGAAAATGAATAATCCACTTCCCTCCTTAACAAAGCGGGAGACAAGCAACGAAGAGATATAGTGATGAGAAAAGATAAGCACCACGGACATGAGCATTAAGGGAGCCTAAATTGTGAACTATACCTGTCTCCAGTAACATGTATGGCAGAAACGCCTAAACGCCCGGAAATTCGTCCTACTTGCCACAAGATCCGTATAGTACACTACTCCAGAAGTTACCTCTAATTCGTTAAGCATGATATTACGTTCAATTTGCCAAAGACTACACTCCCATAGAATGTGATGAGCAGATTGTTCATAATTGTTGCCAGATGTTGAACATTGGCATAACGGTGAATCAACTAGCTTAAATGAATATATCTTGCTCTTAAAGTTGCCATGACCTGTAAGAAATTGGGCTACACAGTGATCCACCTCCAACCAGTTCCTCGCCAGTCGCTCTCGGACGCATGGGTAGAACTGGTAGAGGTGACGGCCCTTAGTTGATGTGTTCCAGCGACATTGCCATTCATCAAGAAGATCGTCATAGACTGTGGATTGATGGTTCAACAATCTAGCGATCTTATGTCTGTCGCGCGGAGCTAGAAAATTTAGATCCAAGTTATCTCGTGTCACGTAATACATTGCTGCTCGTCTTTGTGCCTCAAGATCGACTGGAAATACACCTGCCAGTACTGGCAAAGCTTCAGTACTAACTGTCCTATAAGCCTTGCACAAAAATATCAACGCGAGACGTTGACTTTGTAGCATTTTACGTCGTACAGCACCGATAGTAGCTCTATCAGCCCATGCAGGCGCACCATAACACATACAACCCAGATATGTTGCACCATAAATTACTGGCATAAATGGCAAGGAGAATGTCAAAGTCAACAGTGTTGAACGCGTTGCTGAAATCCAGTAGACAGAGGGCTGTGAGATTACCATCCTCCATCCCTGCCCTGATATCGTTCGTAATATTGACTAAGGTGGTAGTGGTACTGTGACCAGGACGGAAACCGGATTGGAAAGGATTAAGGAGATTATTTCTAGATAGGAATGAGTTGAGCTGGTTATGGATAAGGCGTTCAAGGACTTTAGATAGGAAAGGTAATATGGATATGGGTCGATATTCAGCAAAGGTTACAGGATTAGGTTTCTTGGGTAAGGGGACAACTTGGGCGTTTTTCCATGATGTAAGAAAGGCACTGTTGGAATTTGAAAAATTTGTGGAAGGATGTGGGAAATAACAGGTAGGATTTCGTCAAAGATAGGAAGGATCATATTACGGGCGATACCATCACTACTAACAGCGTTGGATGTTATGGATAAAATGCTTATCTTAACATCACATGCAGTGGATTGACTAAAAACAAATGGAGTATAATCAGGAGTTGGAAGTGATGAAAGATAATGTAAAGTGTTTGTTTTAGTTGTCTTATCGAAATCAGACGAAGCTGAAATGCAGGTTGAGCTGATTAATATCTATGTTATTCGGAAACATGTTTATGTTTAGGTAATACAAGAATAGTGCAAGAATAATTAAAAATGTAACTATTAGTAGTTGTCATATCTAGCAATTTATTGCCAATCCTGATGTGATGACTACAATTCTTTGCCAAGAGTGTATTGCAACAGAACTTTTTGAACATATTAATTTTGCCAAATTGATCAACAAAGAGAGTCAAATATTGCTAGGAACACCTTCAGGGTCTTTCTAGCGTAGGGTCTAATCGGCAAAAACCTCGAAAGCTGGCAATTTTTCTGCTCGAATCAATGGACTAACATCTTAAACAGCCTTTTGCGCAAAATATAGCTATGCGTTGTCTATTAGTCAGTCAATACCGCAAGAATTTTTGTATCCATATTATTTATACTAAACAATAAAGACTGCCTTCGTGGTCCAGTAGATAGCGTATGCGGCTGCTGATCGGAGGTCCCGGGTTTGACTCCCAAGTCAGGCAAAAGTGTTACTGGGTTTTCCGAATTCTCAGTTGCAGCACGGAGTCTGGTAATGTGCCCGGTAACGGCAATAGGCTCGTCTCCTATTACGTGGGACCTAAAAACTCATGGCAAAATGTGGGTGTAATATAACACCTCTGCCTACCCCGTCGAGGATACAGGCGTGAGTCTATAAATAAAAAAAAATTAAGTATATGCGAAAAGGCCAGTCGTTCAAAATAAACCTACTGAATATTACCTGCGTTACATGTAAACTATGTTCCGGCAACTAATTAATTGTTAAATGGAGGCTCAAATCTAAGCAGTGATGAAATTGGAGGGCCTGTTATGATAGCTAATGAATATAACCAGTATGTTCCCCAGGGCGTGTTTACCCAGGCCCGTTAATTGGGACAGCTGGATATTGAGTGGAAGACGCCGTCTTAAGACAATTGGGGAAGACGTTTTAATGAACTCTAGGCCGTAATTTTGGTGAGGAAAAATAATGTCTCGTTTTTCTTGGTTTTCTTATTTCGTGAATACAGTTTCAACTTAAATGGAGTAAATTTATATTATTTTTTATTTTTTTATTTATAGTCTCACGCCTGTATCCCCGAAGGGTTAGGTAGAGGTGTTAATATTACACCCACATTTCGCCATAAATTTTAGGTCCCACGTAATAGGGGCGAGCCTATTGCCGTTACCGGGCACATCACCAGACTCCGGGCTGTTACTCAGTATTCGGAAAAACCCAGTAACTCTTTTGCCCGACCCGGGAATCGAACCCGGGACCTCCGATCAGCAGTCGCATACGCTATCCACTGGACCACGGAGGCAGGCAAAAATTATATTACATGATTTTATTTAGTTTGTGTCTGAAGAGTAGAAGATATGCTCAGTGGCGTTCTATTGGAGAAGCTTGTATTCAGCATTGAACTGATACAAGCTGATGATGACTTAATTTGTACAAGCAATATCTCGCAGTAACTTCATTTGGTATCTTACGATGCTAAATTTCGTTGAGGGCGGCATTCTTAAATGTATAGGTAATACTTAATTCACTTGTGCTTATTTTTGCCAACTCATTAGTGGTATAGTTTTGAGGATGCTAATCTTAATATATAAAATCCTTGCGTTACTGACTGACTGACAGACACGCTACAGCCGAAACTATTGGGCGTAGGAAGCTGAAATTTGGCATGTATGTTCCTTGGAGACCGTAGGGGTGCACTAAGAAGGGATTTCCCTAGATTCCCACGGGATCGGCTAAAACGACGGTCGCACCTATTGTATACCCATTGTGTTTACCTATTGTGGATGCCAGAAACAGTCATCTGCATTAAACAAACATGGCAGGTAACTACATGTACACTAGTATAAAATAAAATAGGTGCGACCACGGCTCTAGCTTGACCATTTCTGTACTTATACTTTTCTAGATTTGTATCTGAATGAGCTATTTTCTTGTTTCGTTCTTTTAAGACCCCATTTTGACGTAGTCGGGTTTTAGTTTGTAAACTTATTTTTTTTATTTAATATTTTTCCGTATCGCGATGGGACATGTAAACTAACCGTTCAATATATATGTCACCGCCTTGATGGAAAGAGCCTCTGAGTATAAACAGGATTGAAGATGAGTTAGGTATTTCTTGGTCATGATTCTCGATAGTTTTCTCGTTCTGAATGATTGCAGAGATTTCCACTACATTACGATTTATTTCGTTTGTCAAATGACTGAACTTAATTCTGAAATAAGCATATAAGTGATTGTTTGTTTGTAACCAATTCAAAGCATCTCTTATGTTTTTTAAATTTACTTCATACTGTTTTGTTGTGTCCACGTTATCAAGTTTTTCTACTAAAACGCTTAAACCACTATGCTGGATTGACAACAGTAACTGCGCAGTCAACTCTTCAACTTGTTGCGCAAATAAAACAGCTTGAACCTTAAACCCTTTCTGGCCGAAGCGGCCGCCCAGTTTGGCGATTTTTAAAAATGGTCTGATCCTTGATATTAATCGGAGCTGCATTTCACTAAGAATTTTGAGTTCTTCGGGAATTGTAGCCACATTCATATTATTCCACTACGCGGTAGTTGGAATCTTGTTTTTGATGAGACTGGAATAACATCTACTGCAAGACACAAAACTTTCTGGACAATCCTCAGGTAATATGCAGCATTGCGCCTTATGCATTTGTTTACAAATATGGCACACTTGATCGGCCACCTGCGAAATTGCATCAAGGAAATGACGAGAATCAGTCATTTCCAATCAATAAGGCTCTCTGACGAATATAAGAATGACGCGATACACATCTCATATTATGAAATCCTACCTCCCGCGATAGTAGAGGTTCATCATCCCTGATCTGAGATGCACGATTCCTCATCATTTTAAGCCGCATTTCACGTGATTCCGGCGACTGTAAGTCCTTTACCTGAGAGGCATGTTCTCTCATCGTTTCAAGTCGGATCTTACGCGATTGCGGAGATTCTAAGTCCCTGACCTGAAAGGCATGTTCTCTTATCAAGCTGAGTCGTATTTCACGTGTTTGGGACGATGTCGCAACATGCGGAGTCCTATTACACGTGATTGCGGTGATTCTGCTGATCTCGATTCCCTGGCATATTTACGCTGCGAGCTCAGTCTTTTTTCATTGGAGAGATAATCTTCACGTTCACGTGCGTTTGAAGAATACTCCTTCTTTTTTTCAGTCTAGAAGCTCGTGCCTTAGGGGATTCTCTTTTACGCAACGCAGCTACTCTCGTCGCTTTCTTAGTTTTATTTGAAAGCGGCATTCTAATTACTATATAAGTAAATTCTAATTACTTTGTTCAAATAGGTAGGTACGCTATAATAATATTGTGATAATTTATACACCAATTTACAAATGTCTAATTGACTGAAGTAAGTAAATATTATTCGTAAGATTTAATTTTGCTGCCGTATTCAATAAATGTCGATGGCTAAGGAGATTGGAAGTGAGCGATTATAACTAATAGACGCACTTGGTGGCACTCCTTGGAGAACCTACATCGAAAGCTACCTGCATGCTCACATCAAAACATCAAACCTATGTGGAAAAATCTTAACACCGACTTTTAATTTTGTAGTGGTGCGATCTAGTGACTAATTAAAAAAACAATAGATATAAATATATGATAAAATTTTCAATAACGTACTCCATAATTAGTGTCAATAGATGACGCACAATAGTAGGTTTGCAGCTTGAACATTAATTGTTATAGTAAAAGCAAGTTTTTGACGTGACAACGTCTTATAAATTGGTTTGCCGGGTGACACTTCAAGAAACTGCGTTACGCTCCGCTCACGTTATGCGCTCACAATGAGAGCGAGTGAGAGGCACGCGTCCCGCCTAAGAGCGAGAGAGACAGACATAAAAAGTGAAAGGCACGCGTCTTTCATCCTTCTTCCTACTATACGAATGAATATTCACATTAAAATTATTTTACCACTCAAAGTCGTTGTCACGTAAAACTTTCGCCCGTATACCGACTTTACAGGCAACCAATTTTTTTTTCATACTGAACGTTTTTTCAAAGAAAAATAAAACACGACTGATTTCCCAAAAAATATATACTTAGCCTATGTCACGTGAGGATTCCAACAATAGCCCACTCACCGAAATTGGTTCAGCCATTTAGAAGTTATGGCGGAATAAAGAAACTCACATACATTTCATATTGCAATTCTCTGTGACATTTTGACGAAGCCTATTGCGGATAACCGTATGTATATTTTTATTTCATGGTGCATGAATAAATGAAATATGATTTATGATTATAAAAAAAAAACAATACTTACACTACTTTTTTGGACAGTCGTGTAAAATAGTGAGCCGACGACAGTTTCTTAACGTGTTACTTACATAGGATTACCAAGGATAAAAAGATGTTTCAGGTTCCCTAATGTATGAAAAAGGTTTGGAAAAACACAAGATTTCATTTTACAATATTTTATTATTCATCATCCTCTATAACTAGCACATCATTTAAAAATGCAGCTGGTGCAAAGATATTTTGTTGATGTCTAGCCCTTCCCAAATACCAAACGATGATCATTACATGAGCGCAACATCCTAGCGTACGCCGACCAACGAGGCAACTACAGCAGTATTCAGTGATTCCTATTCGTCCAGGTATATATTTTCAATCAAAACATAAACATAATATTGTTTCCGACTTATGTGTCTTGATTTTATTCTACCTCTTATTAAAATAGCGTCATCTGCCTCTGAGATTATATTCAGTTGTTTCTATATTATGTTCCCTACGGACTTCAACTGCCGTGGCCACGACCACGAACACTCATTTTGGCTGTAGAAACCGGGTACAAAACAATATCCAAGAAACAGGACAGTATCGGAATCCTTAAGCACGCACAAGTCACAGTCCGACAATATCAGAGTCCATAAACAGTTTGAGTCATATAACAAGAAGCAGAAAACAGAGTCCTTGGGCAATCCGGGTCAAAAAGAATACTGAAAACAGGGGAAAAGCAACAAAAACACTCAGAACACAAACAAACAAGCGCGGGCGACAGCGAGATAATGTGAAAATAATCGAAATGTCAACTGTCATGTTGTATTTTTTTATAGCTCTGAATGGCCATCTTTTAGCCAGCGCCCAGATTTTTTATAGAATGTGTTCTTACACTGTTTTTTTGCATTTAGTATAATTAAATTTAAATGAGAATTTAGGCAGTTACGATTAGGTAGGGTATCTACCTACCTATTTAAAGAAAAACATTATTATTATTAAATAATTATCGATTTACTTGAATAAATAGTTATTTTTTAATAATAAATGTAATATTATAATCCAGTGTTCTAAGCTAACGTTAGCTCGTCATTTAGGTACCTAAACGAGTAGGTAAATAGGTCTGATTAACTCAAACCATCTGAACCACGCGAATTGATGGTACAACGTACACGCTCAAAACTTATACATTGACTAGAGCAGTATAATATATGTATAATTTGTAATGTGCTCACTAATACCTTTCTTTTGATACCAAACATGTAATGATTATCTCACAAAAAAAAATTTCGAGGTTCGAATCTGAGGTATTTATTGCGTAATAGAGAATTAAGATTAAATGTATATAGCCTATGTCATCCGGGCCATTATTACGAATCTATTGACACCCCATTCATTGAAATCGGTTCAGTAGTTTAAGCGCTACGGTGGAACATACAAACATATATACATAGACTGCCAAAAACATTACCCTTCCTTTTGGCTTCGCCCTAGTCGGGTAATAAAACAACACATCGATACAACTTTGTCTCGTGTTCTAAGAGTGAACGAACTTATTAAGAGAAAATAGAAAATAGTTCAGAATACCTGCTTATTCTATCTTATATACTTATTTCGTTATTATATAAATATGAATCAAACGCTGATGATTGAAATTTAGACATCATTAACGCCTTACAAAATGTTTGAGGTAAAGTTTTAAATTATTTCCTTACGAAGAAAGCGTAATTTAACCTGTTTTCAGGCAACGACCGACTTTAATCTTCTATGTAGGTAGTACATACGTATAATAGCATTTATAAAATATTATTGGTCGTTAAATTTATATTCAGAATATTTTTTTTGCTTTTGCGTTTATAGATTTTGAGGAGATATTATTAAGGTTTTTAAAAGGTAGTTTTATTCATTTGTTACTTAAGGACGCGTTTACAAAGGCAGGCGTGAGGCAGTGGTCCGACCGCCGACGGTCGGACCACTGCCTCAAAGGAACCTACTGTCCCCACGCCATGTTTCTCACTTCTGCAATTTTGGTCCTGTCATGACATTTCAGTAAGGTTACGATTTTACATATGACATTTTTTACAAATCTCGAACTTAGTATAAATCCTGTATCTAGGACGACTTTACAAACGTAAGTACGACCAACTGACATAAAGAACGCTTAGATTCGAAAGCGCCGGCGAGAAAACAACTAACTATCGGCGATTTTCTCTCTCAAGCAACGTACAATAGATATACATTCCGTGTCAACAAAAGATATGCATGTATTAATAGTTGATAGCTGACTGTTCACACTGCCAGCGAGGACGCGCTTCAGTAGTTAGTCACTGAGCGACAAGAGCCATCAAACATAATACTCGCTCAGCGATACTCGTTCAGCGATGCTCGATCGCTAGATCATTTCTTTACAGTGCGACATTGAAAGTAAACGCGACGCGACTGAGCGACCACGGGCGAGTGGCGCGAGTAATCGCTCGTCGCACTTGCACACTCGCTTATAGCCCGGCGACAAAACTATCGACACTAACACTCGCTTCCCGTTGATCGCCCACTCGTTTATAGTGTCTAGTGCTACTCGTTTCTCGTTCATCGGCGGCGGTCGGACCAGTGCCTTATAGCGTAGGCACTCACTAGGGACAAGGTATTTAATGCTGGACACCTTAGGGGATAAAATAGCGGATGATTATGATAAACACTTATTTCACTCAGGTTTCCATAGTTACACAGTACATTAATAGTTGTGATGTGAAAATGAGTTATCTTTGATTCGAATTTTACTCAAACTACACATTTTAATTATCATTATTCGTAATAATCATAAAACAATTGCCTTGAAGCATGTAAGTAGTATATATCGTTTCACTAGTGAGAAGCAGTCGTGATAATAATTATAACAAAAAATCGTCACTTTCATCAGCCCAACTAGCAACTGTCCAATTATCAACGCTATATCAGAACAACTCATTGCTAATAATACCTAGAGTTTCAAAGCCCAAGCACGCCGCACAAACAAAATAGGTACAAAGAGAAATACATTATTTAATATAACGTTAATATTATTACTGTGCATGCTGTTTTTGATAGTAATATAATACGAACATGTCTGACTAATACGCTTTTAAATTTATTACAGCGTTTAACTATTTTAGTTTGAATTTATCTCTTTAGGAGGCTGTTATGATATTATTATTGTTCTCTACTGGGATTATCACTAGTTTGTTAATGTGGGTCGGAGCTTTTTATAAAAATTTTGAACAGGATTCTCGCCGTATGCTTTTGAATGGGAAGTTGGGTAGGTGGTTGTGTTTGAAATATTTCTGATGTCATATTGAAGTATCCTCGTCAATTCAGCGAAGGAACGAATTATTTCTTAGCTATCTCGTTCTGTTTAAAACATAATCCCCGTACTAAAAGAATGGTAGGTAAAGATAACGTTTATGTTAACGACAACGTTTCAATCAATTCCGCAAGGAATGTTATAATCACTACAATTAATATCTGATTTCAACGGTTTGGCGTTCCTTAACTTAGTGAGCACATCTGTCCAACCTGAGTAATCGTGCCTGGTGGACCGCGGCCCGATGGAAGTTACCGAGAACTTGTTGTTACGTATATAGTAACCGGTAGCACTGGACTGCTTATACCACTAAACTATCCATGTAGTCAACTCTTTGTGGATATTTTCTGCAGTATGCGTATTGAATTCATAACTTTCGCCGTGGCGTATAAATCGTTATCCACCTCGTGTTTTAATCAATCTTTATTGTTTGATAAACATTTGTATAGAAAGAAAATTCAGCACTGCCCTGAATTGTTCGGTCTGTAGACGTATATATAATAGGCGTTGATAAATAAAACACACTCAATATACTTTTGCTGAAACCTCGTGTGTCAAATACAGAATATTGCGACTCACGCCTGGCGCTAGGACGGATTCCGATCGTAAACTGGACGCCTAATGCACCTAACTAGGAGCTAGTAAATGAACATAGCTTGTTAAACTGCAAGAAAAATGGAAGTGAAAATATTTGAACACAGGTTTTTCAAATATTTTCCTTGTTTAGTGTTGCACGATTTCCAGTTGTGCTGGTACAAAATGGACTCTGGCTCCATTTTTTTAGCTTATGTTTAAATTACCACCAGATAAAGTAACATATAACAGACAAAAGTAGTAAATGATCACCAAAATTAAACCAGCATTTTAATGTAAAATTATAACCAAAGTTTTTTTGTTAGTTGTTTGAAATACCAACACATAAATTGGATTTGCTTACACCACCTACTTTAATAAACTAAACTAGAGGACCCGTGCTGCTCCACAGCATATTTTAATATTATAAAAAAGCTCTTAGGTACATATAGGTATGGTGAGTACATTGTAGTGGCCAAACGAATTTCATAATGTTTATTCTCACTTCCATATAAACAATAAGAAATTGCGCCGAATAAGCAATATCCGTCACAAAGAATGGAAATCACTTGAAAATTGTTGATGGTAGCATTAATCAAATCTGAACCCGTTTCCACCCGTAGTTTTTAGCAGTAGGAGGACCATACGGTACCAAATCTCCAACAGGCACGTCATTGACCAAGATTCTTTGTTCAAACTTTCTCTGAGCATTTTTCAATTTCCTTCCAAGAACCATAATTATAATTGAAAACACAACTACTCACAAAAAATACGTTATTAAATCAGAAACTTAAGTTACTAACTTACGCTAACTTCACTTTTTTCTTTATCTGTCAATATTTTACTATCAAAATCATCAAAATTAAAAATATAGATAAACAACTTTTTTATAAGTAAGAAAAAAGGTTTTATTTGTTATCCAGCTAAGTAAATATTTCTGTGAGAAGCACTATTTATTTCGTTTTGTGTATGGGTGTGATTAATCTATCATAATTTAGAAATGTAATTATGACGTTTATAATTTTGGTCGAAATTGTAGTTTTGGTAGGAATGGCTGATTTGGTAGCAATCGTAAGTAACCTTGCTACCAAAACTACAATACATATATGGCAAAAATACAATTTCTACCCAAACAACTATTCCTAACGAAAATACTATTCCTATCAAAACTACTATTTGTACCAAAACTACTATTCGTACTAACACTATCATATCTACCATTTTTTCAAAACTACCATTTCTACCAAAACCGCCGGTGCTGTCAAAAGTACCCACCTTTTCTCTCAAAACTACTATTCTTACCAAAGCTACAATTTCTACCATAACTACCACTTGTAATAATATAATTATGTGACAATAGTACTATGAACCGCTGTAATATGTTCCACATAAAAAAAATTTGGATGCCCGAAGAAAGTCCGCAATTTAAAAACACAAAAAATTTCCTAACATAAAACGTAAGGAAAATTACTCAACATCAGAGATCAGTTCACCCAACATTAAGGGTTAACTGGTAATATTCGGGGAATATTACCTGCCATTAGCGATAATTCACTATAGTGATAATTTGACCAACATCGGGTATAATTTTACACACCACCACACTCACAACCGTATGAAAGTAAGGCAAGGTCAGCTTAAGGAGGCATAAAGTTTCTTCCTGGCAGTTACCACAAGGAACTTATTAGATGCCATAAAAATATTTTTGAATTTAGAACCGTCCATGTAGAGAGAAAGCAATGGAATCTTAAGACATTTATAGGAAAAAATTGAAAAATAAGTTCAATGTCCACACCTATCTTCCTTCAAACTTACCCAATTTAAATGAGCATACCATCAAATGAAAGAGCTCTTTTCAGCGCGTGTTTTAGGCCTATAACGAAACGCCTACCTCAATGAGAACCAGATATATAGAAGCAGAAAGTCATTGACTACGGCTACGAAAACGTAAAAAATGTATGGGAGAAAACTGTTTTTGCATATAACTTCATGAATGTGCAAGATAGGTAATTTCTAATGCTTGATGACAAATCCATGCAGCGAGAGCTTTCATTTAAAAAAAAAAACATGCGAATCGGTTGCGTAGAACGGGCTGGCCGACTCGTATTATGAAACACAAATTCTTTTAATATATAGATTGACGGTTGACTATTTTCGAATAAAGGGTCACAAGAGAACCTAACATAACCTATTTATTTGGTGATCATTTACTACATTTGGTGCTCGAATACAATTTAAAGTGCAGTCGTGACTAAAATAGCTAGTACTATTGTAATTTTAGACTTTATTCTTCTGGTGTTAAGTATAAATGCGCAAATATGCTATGCAGTACCTAAGAGGCAAATACAAAAAGTTTGCCTCTCAGGGCCTTAATAGGGGATATTTACCATACGTTTAATATCTGGTACAATGAATAGTATAAATACTTTTTATTGACATACCTCAAAGTATCTATTACTTTAAAGTTTCGTAGCTTCAAGGTACAGAGCGTTAGGTCAACCACGTATCTACGTACGCAGCTTTGCACTTTGCTTTAAGGAGAGAGAACAATTGTTTGTCGCACGTTTGCTTTGCTTGAATACACGGATTGCACGCCAATTGTTTAAATAAATACAATTTCACGTTGATTGGGACCAAATTAAAATTTTGAACAGCCAATTAGATCAGCTGATTCATACTTTTGTAATTTTACTGTGTAAAAACAGCCAAATAGAATATTAATAACTGAAATAGAAGTCTATCCGTTACTACTGAGCAAGACTGCTAGTTTGGCGCAGTGGCCATAGATAAGCGGCCGCTTTGCCGCTTGACCCTCCGCCGGGTGTTGTTGGTTCGAACCCCGCACGAGAACGCTTTGTATAATTATATATTTTTTTATAGACTCACGCCTGTATCCCCGAAGGAGTAGGCAGACGTGTAACATTACACCCACATTTCGCCGTAAAATCCATTTTTTTTTGTTTTGAGTCCAGGTGTAGTTTACATCTGTTAGTTGTTTGTTTGTTTAATCCCTTGTGTCTCCGCAGTCCATTACGTATGCCACTGGGCTGTCACCGCTTTAACCTGAAAACTTTAATATCTTTAACCACTAAGCATTCTCGGTTTGAATGAACGATAATCAAAACCCAATTGCCATTTAAAGCACTATAAGCAAGATTAATGATGCATTTAAAAGGTTGAAAGGTCCTACTAGTTTAAAAAACTGGCTCTAACGTGTTCGCCCTATGTAAGTGCCTGAAAAACATCTCCATCAATGCATTAGTTTGTTGCATCACCAGTGATAGTGATGGTGTGCTGTCAAAGTCACTTAGGTACTCGTATGCTCTCTGAAGACTTTTTGTAATCGGTCAATCATCTACCAAATTTTATAATAATAATAATATAATATTCTACCATATACACACATCACCAGCTAGTCCCAAACTAAGCAAAGCTTGCTTGTACTATGGGTACTTAGATAATGGATCATCATCATCATCATCAGCCTTTAACAGTCCACTGCTGGACTAGGCCTCTCCCTTGAAAGGAGGAATTGGCCTAATGTACCACGCTGGCCAAACGGGTTGGTATAGGGTTTGTATCAAGTTTTCCTTCTCTTACAGTGCTGTTCTCTGCATAATATGCTCCCTCTGTCAGCTCTTACGACACCCATGGGAGGATATGGGGTGGTGACAATCCGTATTCTTAATCCGTCACCACATGGACAAGATTAATGGATAAAAATACATAAGTATATTTTTTGTAAATACATACATATTTTACAAGGTAGTAGAGCCTTGCTGATTTCAGCATGAATGGGCCGGCTCGACCGGGGAAGTACTACCCTCTCACAGAAAATCGTTGTAAAGTAACAGTAACTAAACTGTTGCGTTTCGTTCGGTGAGTGAGAGTGCCGGAGGTCCTATCCCCTACCCCTTCTCCCTGATCCCACTCCTCATCCTATCCCTTTTCCCAACCCCAAGGGGCGGCAACGCACTTGTGACTTCTGTGGTGTTGCTTGTGTCCATGGGCGGCGGTAATTGCTTACCATCAGGCAATCCGTCTGCTCGTTTGCCGCCTATTACCATAAAAAAAACATATTAAACATAGAATCACCCAGACCAAGACAAACATCCATGTTCATGTACACAAATGTTTGACTTGAGCAGGAATCGAACCCGCGACTTTCGGCGTAGCAGTGGCTTACACTCCCGCTGATGGTGATTAACTGGTTTCAGCTTTGGAATTAATCTATTTATGCCGTCACCACTTTGTCCCTGGCCATTGAAACAGTTCACCATTGCATACAGTTCACGACCCAACAAACTACAAAGCACTTAATCAAAGAAGACATAACTACGCATCAAAACTCACCCTCCACTGAACCTATAACATTTCCCAAAGAGTATCAGTATTTATTAGCTCTCTGCAAAGGGCTATTTGCCGTTTCACCCCCTTAACATCGCTGTTAGGCACCCCAATGGCCAGATGCTTTTACCTATCTGTGCACTCTCTTCGATATTGCCCGCAATAATTCACAATCGCGTCTTCCTTACACAACAATTCCATCTATTGAAGATATATAGAATGTTGCTGTTAAAGTTGGCAGTCAGACAATTAACAAGATTGCAGTTTTTGAGTATAATATTTAAGAAATTTCGTATAGTATAAATTTATTAAATTTATTTTATTTTCAGTTTTAAGGAACGCCAAAAATTTTCCATTGCATTCGTGTGGTTTAGACTGTAGTGCTTTGAAAAACTCCTGGACAAAACTCTTACTACAAATGTAATTTATTTATTTATTTATAGTCTCACACCTGTAGCCCCGAAGGAGTAGGCAGTGGTGTAAATATTACACCCACATTTCGCCATGAATTTTTAGGTACCACGTACCAGAGGGCGAGCCTATTGCCGTTACCGGGCACATCACCAGACTCCGGGCTGCTACTGAGTATTCGGAAAAACCCAGATGTTACTATAATCTAAATGCAATTTATAGCTAATTGAATCAGGCTTTACTTGGCGGAACTTCATTGTAACCTAATGGAAGGAAAGAGGACCCCACCACGCACCCTCGGATTGACCAGCCCAACTATTGCAATAGAAAAAGGTTGACAATACCGAACTCCTCTAAAAGACTAAGGGATATAGTAATGGTATGGGTTCCAGGAAGATACAGCTGACTTGCAGTATCCCGCTGTATGCGCCGATTATTCCTCGACACGTGTTTCGCCTCTGCACGAGGCATCCTCAGGAGCGATGGGCAACGACTGAGCGTTTTTCTACCGTGAGCGTGTCTTATAAACGATTGTATTTTCTATTTCGGGGGGATGGGCCCCGTTAGCCTTGGATGGCAACCCGTCTAGGAGAAGGAAAACTCCGAAATTAAACCACTCTCTTTGGGGGGATGGGCCTCGTCAGCTTTGGATGGCAAGCCGTCTAGGAGAAGGAAAACTCCGAAATAAAACCAACATTCAGGGAGCATACCCGAAAACAAACCCCAATCCAAGGTGTCAACCGACCCGTGCCGAGGGATTCGTGGCCAGAGGGCAAGCTGGTCGCAAACGAGGGTGCACGTGTTGGTGGTCACAGGGCACAGCTGGGATTCCACCTTATCCCCGTAAAGGGCTCTGCGGGGATGGACATTTTAAATCCCTAATGCTCGTGGGAACGCTATGAGAACTAAAAATTATATTTCTCCAGACGGCGGCGACGCGGTTCGCAACCCATCACGTCTCGTTTCCCGCGAGGGCGAAAAGCGGCCTACGGAAAGCGGGTTTGCAACATTAAATGTTGGAGGAGGAATGGATGGTAAATTGAATGAAGTATGCCAGATGATGGATGATAGAAAGATTGATGTTCTATGTGTGAATGAGACAAAAAGGAAATGTTGTGGCCCCACCAAGCATGACAGCTACACGGCTTATTGGTCTGGGGTAGAAAGTACCACCAGAGCCTGCAAAGGAGTTGGTTTAATACTGTCTGTGCAAATAAATGAGTGCGTTAAGGAATTTGACGAATGAATGAAAATGAAAGTAGGACTTACTCGTCTCTTTATTGTAGGGGTTTACGGCCCGGTCAATATCGGGTATGTCACAGCAAGAACAAGACGAAAGGCAGGGATTTTGGGAGAACTTAAGAGCGATTTTGAGGAAATGTAAGGATAACGAAAGATTGATCTTGTTAGGTGATTTCAATGGATAGGTGGGAGTTAAAAGAGATGGATTTGAAAGGGTTTTAGGTGGATTTGGTGATGAGAGTGTGAATGAAAATGGAAAAATTTTGCTTGAGGTTTGTTACGAGTGGAGCCTTTGTGTGACAAACACCATGTTTGATCACAAAAGGATACACATGTATACGCGTGAGGCTAAGAATGTTAGAAGAAGTATGATTGATTTTGTAATTGTAGATGAACGTTTGAGAAAGAATGTGTTAGATACAAGGGTGTATCGAGGGATCGGCATCTACACAGACCACTTCTTGGTGATGAGCCGGATAAGTGGACTCTTTAAAGGATGGCGACACCGAGAACATAATGAAAATAGGGTCTTAGAAAGAATAAAAGTAGAAAATCTGCAAGAAAAGATGTGAAATATGAGTATAAGCGAAGATTGATAGCAAGATTTGAGAGGTTCGATGGCATAAATGATATGGAAGAATTATGGCAATCTTTTAAAAAAGAGGTAGTATGTGTAGCGTCTGAAGTATGTGGTGCAATCAAGAGAAGGAAAATACGAAAGGTTAAGAATACATGGTGGGACAAGGATGTACAATCAGCAGTGTCAGAGAAGAAGAAAGCTTGGTTAGATTGGTTGGCTGCCAGAGCAAATGAAAGAATGGAAAAGGCAACGAGTGATGACATAGATGAAGCAAAAAAGGAGTTTGTTAAGTCAAAAAGAATTGTGAAAGAAATTGTTAAAAGGAAAAAAGAGGAAAAGAAAGATGAGTTTGATAGCAGACTATCTGAAGATTTCCGGAGAAACATAAAGTTTTTCTGGAAATCCGTTCGTGCAGTTCGAGGAAGAACTCAATCCTCAGAATACACGTCAATCAGAGACAAGAATGGAAAGATACTGAATAGTGAATCATGCGTGCTGAAGAGATGGAAGGAGTATTTTGAAGGTCTATTTGAAAGAACGGCGATAGAGACATCGATCGACGAAATGAATGGTAATGATGAAAGCGATATTGGTGTGGATGAGATTGTGAAGGCGTTGGGAAGTATGAAATTAGGTAAGGCTGCAGAATATGATAGGATTACAGTCGAAATGCTGAAGGCTGGACAGGGCATCATAGTTGGTCAGCTGCAGTGCTTATTTAACTTGTGCTGGAGCACCGGCCGAGTACCTGACGACTGTGCCACAGCGGTGGTTGTGCCTCTTTATAAGGGAAAAGGCTCGCAACAAGACTGCAAGAACTATAGAGGCATTCGCCTTCTCAGCATTGTTGGCAAATTGTATGCGAAGGTACTGATTGAAAGAGTTATGGAAGTAACCGACAAGAAAATATGGGATGTACAAGCAGGATTCCGAAAGGGTATGGGTTGCACGGATCAAGTCTTTTCCTTGCGGTGCGTAGCCGAAAAATTCTTGGCCAAAGGTCAAAAGGTCTACTGCTCATTCGTGGATTTGGAAAAGGCTTACGATAAAGTGGTGAGGAATGAAATGTGGTCGGTACTGTCGATGTATGGGGTGAACAGCAGCCTTATACGAGCTCTGAAATCCCTCTATGAAGATTCTAGAGCTTGTGTGAGGATAAATGGGTCGTACACGGATTGGTTTACCATCGAGACAGGTGTTAGACAGGGATGTGTAGCGTCGCCGTGGCTGTTCAACCTCTTCATGGACAGTTGTTTGCAAGATTTGAAAAATAGTGACTGTGGATTAAGGATGAATGAGTTACTTGTCAAATGCCTCCTTTATGCTGATGATCAGGTTATACTTGCGTCTTCAGCGGAGGAGTTGCAGGAGATGGTAACAATCATGCATGGTGCGTTAGAGAGTAAAGGAATGAAAGTAAATGTAAGTAAATCGAAAGTTATGGTTTTTGAAAAGGAAGAATGCGTTACGGCTTGTAATGTTATGATCGATGGACAGCGAGTGGAGCAAGTGAATGAGTTTGTATATTTAGGTACGCTGTTTACAAGAGATGGTAAGAATGTAGAAGATATTGAAAGAAGAGTTAATACAGGTAATAGAGTGAATGGAGCTCTGAAGGCGTTTATGAATAGCCAAAACGTGTCCAAAAAGGCACGTTTGGCTGTCCATAGAGGGGTGTTAGTACCTACTCTTATGTATGGTAGTGATAGTTGGGTATGGCAGAAGAGTCATGAAATTAGAATAAATGCTATAGGAATGAGAGCACTGCGAAGTATGTGTGGTGTTTCTTTGACTGACAGAGTAAAGAATTGTGTGATAAGAGAGTGTTGTGGGGTAAAAGAAGATGTAGTGACAAGCATCGAGAAAGGCATGCTAAGATGGGTTTGGGTACGTGGAGAGGATGGATGACGAAAGACTAACCAAGCAGATATATAAGGCAAGTGTGGAAGGGACAGGACGAAGGGGAAGACCTAGGCGGACGTTCTCTGACCAGATTGGAGACATCCTAAAAACAGAACAGGTTAGAAGCACCCTGAATAGAAGAGCATGCATGAGGAATCTGATGGGAGTGAATGAAGCAAAAGAGATATGTCAGGATCGTTGCAAATGGCGCTCCGTAGTCTCTGCCTACCCCTCCGGTATGTATGTATGTACATTTAATAATCTATGTATCATACTGTGGAATGCTGCCATTTTGTGTTTTGATGGATGACAGGACGATGCTGGTATTGTAGTATCTGTATATGTCGGTTTACGATAAATTTCAAATGAGTGTGAGGTACCCTCCCTTTTGATAGTCAAATCTAAGAAGTTTATTGAGCTGTTTTGTTCCATCTCTAATTTGAGCTTGATTTTGGGGTGTATACTATTAATTCTTCTAAGAAAACAGTGAAGCTGACGTTCGGTGCCCTTCCAAGCTAGCAAAATGTTGTCCACGAATCTATAATAATATAAGATGTTCGGTTCTTTCACCAAATGCTCGTGTTCGTAGTTACGAGTATTCATAAAGATATCTGCTAACAACGGACTAAGCGGTGAACCCATGGCCAAACCTTCCTTCTGTAAGTAGTACTCGTTGTTGAATTGAAAATAGTTTTGTTTACTGCATAACTCGGTTAGTTTCAAAATGTTCTTAATCTGTTCTGGGTGTATTCTATTTCTTTCCAGCAGATTTTCAATTATAATTAGGCATTCTTTTTAAGGCGAGGTTGCAGTACTTTTTAAGATTTTTGAACGTCTAAAAGTCCCATGAACTATGATATTTTTTATGAATAAAAATTAAAGTATAAAAGTTAAACATATCTTCTAGTAAATCGTAAAGATAGAAACACGATTTGGAATGATTGGCTCGATAAAAAGAAATGTCAAACATGGGACTAAATCACAATTTTAAACGTGTACTGCTTAGAGATTCCATAATGAATTTATATGAAAGTATTATCAATAGAAACAGCTCTTTATTTTAAAATAAATGGTGAAAACAGATTTCGTAATTTCGTTATAATTTTTCTCCAAGAAAAAAAATAGTCAAAATGTTGGCATTATATCGCTCGCCGGCCGTTCATCAGTGCCTGTCTAGGCGTGATTGAGGGCGGACGTACGTCGTTCCCCCTCCACCCCCGCATTAACGTTTTCGCAAAAGTACAAAGTAATTCGTATTCCAAACTCAATCGTTCAAACCATAGACATACTAGTAAGAAACCGTAGACAGGTTACTGACAAGGTAACCGGCGCTTACGAGTGGCACGCATGGCGAAAAGCGTACTGTTACAGGCCACTCTAACCACTGAACCTGCTATCCCTAACAGTTAAATCCCTTACTCAGCATGCCTGTTAGTTATCGTAATAGACGCTACCATAATCCCCATCAGTCCGTTCCTATCCTCCACGGTGCGCGGTAGTCCCAAATCATTCTCACCATTGTAATTATTGTATTAAATTGTCAAGGACAAAATAAATCATCTTCAAATCTAAAAACTGTTTTTTTAAAAACGCTTTCTCAAGTCGCATCGTAACATTGGTGGCAGCGTAAAGGGATAACAAAATCCCAGGTATCCTCCGAGTGCATAAAACCGTACCGTTAAACAAGCTACATTCCAGTGCAGTGAGAAAAGTGATAATAATTCTAAATCCATACTTACCATTTCCAAATCGAAACCGCGACATACTCGTAAAGTGTATTCGAGCTGATTGTGAGAGTTAAAGTCGAGTAAGGAAACAATAGTACTATACCGTGGAACGTGACTCGCGTTCTTCTTACATACAAACCAACTTCGTATCCAGAGTGCTATCCTATATATCTCGTCCTGCTAGACGAGAGAAGTACTGCTAGAAGATGCTGTATAATATGTTCCTGCTGGGTGTGTTCCTGACTTCAATGTGAGTAACTGTTCACCATTTATACTTACCAGTGCAAACCATATTCAGTGCAGTGCAATTTCCAGTGTTACAGTGATCCAAAACATACGTTTTATAATAAACTAGACTAACTAACTTAATATCCGATACTATAATTTCGACTCATTCGTCGGATGTAATTTAGACGACTTATTCGAGATAAGAATAGCGCCGTCCACTCGCAGTCATAACAAAGCGATAAGGCTCGCTTAAGTTCGTAGAATTCGTGTCTGACTATTCTTTGTTACTTACCATTCTATTGTAACGAATACTGCCAATACTTATAACCTTGATTTTATTTAGCCTGTTTTGATTATTAAACTACAATGTCACAGGAAGAACTCAAGAAGCCTATTGCAGTGCAATCTGACTCTGTTGATTTAAATGTTTTAATTAAGTTCATAAAACCTTATGACGGTTCCAGGGACAAACTCACACCTTTTGTAACTAACTGTTCAAATGCATACAACCTTGCTTCTACGAACCAAAAACCCATATTGTTCAGGTATATTTTAAGCCAACTCCAAGGACGAGCGGAAACTGCATGTTCCATTAAAGATTTTAATAATTGGGATCAACTTAAAGACTTTTTAAATACTCAATTTGGCGAGCGAAAATGCTATTCACATTTACTAACCGACCTTCAAGAGTGTCGGCAAATGAACACAGAAACGGTTACACAATATTCCCTGCGTTTAGAGACATGTTTATCCCAGTTGTTAACTGAAATTAATCTAAGCAATTCCAAGAAATCAGAGCTTCCTGGCAAAACTAGTGCAATGGAGGAAGTAGCCCTTCACACCTTTGTCCTTGGTCTACACCCAAGAATATCAAACAATGTTCGGGTTCGATCCCCGAAAACACTGAATGAGGCGATTAACGCAGCCGTTTCAGAGGAAAAAATTCTGCAATTTGTCAACAGGAAATCACACCCTAACGCCGACTCAGGACCTTCACGACCAAGGTCATTTCCAAAACCTGAAAGTAAGTCACAGGAGTTTAGACCTAATAACGCTTTCCAAAACAAGCCGCGAGCTTACCCACTTTATTGCCGATACTGCAAGTTTCCTGGTCACGTCATTGAAAACTACCGTAAACGGGAATACAATAATAAAAGGTTCGGTAATTTACAGAGCAATCAAACTCAAAATCGAACCAATTTCGTGGATCAAGGAGAAGACGTTGTTGACACTAATACTGATTCTTTAAACTAAATCGAGGCCCGCGTTGGTGTCGGTCGGGCTGTAAAGGAGAGTATTGAAAGGCGTGATTGCTGAGTAAATACTGATCTTTATTATAAGAATACATCGCTTATATATTATATGGGGCCATCTCTACACTACACCTCCGCCCCTGGGAAAAATAAAATATATTACACATATTTATTTTATTTTTAACCTATCAATAAACATGTCAAGAGTAAACATAATATTTATATACTTTTTAAGTAAATATGTATAATAAAGGTTACAATGGCATATTCACGATTACATAATTGATTACATTGATTGTTATTACAAAAATATAGAATAAGACGTTACAAAATAAAAAAAAAACACAAAAAAAACAATGTAAAACATGGAATTACAAAAGTATAAAAGGTTAAAATAAAATAGTTATAATTCATCTCTGTATTCCATAATTTTATAAATCAAAATATTTTAACCATAACATAAAATTACATTACAAATCAGAATAAATAGAAGAGTGATTAAAAAGGAAAATAAAGTAACTTTTTAAATGTATACAATAAAGAAATGTTCTTTATGTTGCGCGCTGTTTACATGGATATACAATATTATAAAACACCATATTACACAATAAAAAAATAAACAATAAAACGGGTAAACCGTTAAGAACAGCTGATAAAAAAATAACACAGGCATGAAACACCTTGAAAATATTTGATTTGATAACGCAATATAACATTTATTTTATAACAATTTAAATTAACTTTTCTCATTTTTATGAAAATAATTATCTTCACACATAGTAATAAAATCTTTACAAAAATTCCTATTTCAACAATTCTATCTCTTCGTACATTATTTATTACATAGACGTACCTATCCTTCATTCGTAATATATAGGTACACATCCTATTCAATATTTATCATCTATAACCATATTTAAATTGTAAGGTACATAATCATATCATACAGTATAGGACTACTCGGTACCTGTTACATTTTCTTAGCGCACATTATTTCATCAACATTATTTCATCTTCATATTTATTTCATATTCTCATAAATCATATTCATTTATATTCTCTTGGCGCATAATATTTTATATAATAATAATAAAGTTTAGAGTCAATATTTAAGACACTTTTTGTCACCAACAAATCTCACGGAGAAACTTTATTTACACCATGATCGAATATGAAGGTCATTACCCTAAACCTGTACCTTACCATGTGTACCTATTATATATTTAATACATTATCTGACATTTCAAAATCACGACACACATTTCCACACCAAATAAATTATTCGATCTATAAAAATCTGCATTGTATTTGGTTGATCAGACCAATACATACGACAAACTTTATGTATCAAATAATTTCCAACAAATAAAATCTAAACAAAACAAACAATACCATATTTTAAATCGTAATCCCCTATCACTTAACACACTATACAATCAATTTATTTTACTGAACCATACTAACATCTGTATTTAATATCAAAGTTCTATTTTTAGCAACATAAAATTTATTAACAGCTCTCCAGATATTACCTAGGTGCATAATTCTTTAGCTTTCGCGCGGGTGGCAACAGTTCCAGTAATTCGTAATTCTACACTCGATGACGGCATAACGACTATCCGATATGTTTACATTGTCTTGCCATATATATCTAAAAGAATGTGCTTTGAAACTGCTCTAAGTTCTATGTTTATAATAAAAATGTGTTTTATACATATAATTCTATTTAAACAATACATATTTAGATATAGGATAGCACATTTATCGTTTTACCAACATATTATACAGATTGCAACAGGCGCAACATACATACCTACCTATATAGCAAAAAGAAAAGATTATATTATACTTGGTGCTCTATACATAATGAACACACGAAATAACTCTTTAATAAACTTAATAATACGCATAATTTGATCTAAAAAATCATTCTTTGCTGTAAAAATACACACACACACACACAATTCCGAAAAAAAAAATCGTTGCATCACCATCACATCACTAACACGGCGTAATAGTCTCGTGTTCTAACGCGAGACGGTCACATGGTCTTCCATACCTTGGCCATCACATGGGCCAGGGCCCAAGGTTATTGTGGCTGTGTCAGACCGCCTGCACCAGTACTCCATCATATTGTCATCATCCTGCTGCCATCATATTTGGCAGATTTCGGCGGTATCTCAATGTAGAGCCACAACGCAGATTTTGGGCTTGATCATTATCAAAGCACACAGTATTTAAGTACGGAAACTAAAACACCAGCACTACTGAACATTTCTTTCTTTTCTTTTTCTTCATTTTCAATGTTTGTTTAGACTCGGTATCAACGAATATCACAGAATAACTTTTAGGTGCAAAGTTCACCAGCGCGACTAGTCCATATTTGGTAGTGGAATTTAAAACAAAGCCCGAACTGGCAGGGTCGCCATGTAAAGGAGAGTATTGAAAGGCGTGATTGCTGAGTAAATACTGATCTTTATTATAAGAATACATCGCTTATATATTATATGGGGCCATCTCTACACTACAGGGCCACCGCATCCCAAAATCCGACATTGCTTGCTATATCCAAAATAATAATTCTAATTCCTTAAATAATAAATACTTACCGAATCCAAGGTCAATGGCAACCGTAACAAGGCTATGCCATGACTATTCTAGTACTAAATCCTTGCTATATCCTAGAAATGTTGATAAAATAAATAATTACTCTAATAAATACTTACCAAATCCAAGGTCAACGGCATCCGCAACAAGGACACGCCATGACAATTTTAATGCTAAATCCTTACTATATCCTTTGAATAGAAATAAATCTTCGTTAACCATGAAGAATAACCTTTCGGGTCAACAATCAGTTACGCGTTCGAGCCCCCTTCCTGAAAAAAATAAAATTAATCATTCAAATAAAAGTATTGTAGAAAATAAAATAAATTCGGAATCAATTCAAGATCCTAAAATCTATAACTACACAACAAATATTTCCCGTAAGTTCTTACCTTATATAAAAATACTTACCTCTGTATCCTCGAAGCCGTTATCTTTACTAGTTGACACAGGTGCATCATTCAGCCTTATATCAAAGTCCTGTATTGAAAAGATGCCTGAAATTACTAAATCCATTATTAAATTTAAAGGCATTGACTCCTCGGGTACTAAGTCTACACTAGGTCACATCCCTATAGAATTCGGTTCATTAAAACATAATTTTCACGTCGTCGAAGGCGTTGATCTACCCTATGACGGTATAATCGGCAGCGATATTTTTGATTCCATGAACGGTAATATTGACTATCCCAAACAATGCTTATTACTGAATAACTCAGCATTCAAACTTCATTTCAACGAACCTGTCTGTGTAATACCTGCTAGATGCGAAACTGTAATAGAATGCAGTGTCTCGAATCCGGAAGTCGATGAAGGCTTTATATTAGACCAGAATCCAATAAAAAACCTGCTTATAGCTAATTGTGTAGTGAAAGTAAAAAACAACTCTCGTATTAATATTTCCGTAGTAAATGTTTCAGAACATCCCTTATCTTTCAACCCTGACCTAAAATTAGAAATAACACCTTACGACCCCAAAGAAGTTCGACGAATCTGCAATTTTCAGACTGACAATATGCAGTGTGGCCGCGATGATTCCTATTCCCGCACGAAAAAGGTACTTGATCAAATTCGCGTATCTCATTTAAATACCGAAGAGAGTTCTGCACTCCTAAATCTTTGTAGCGAATTCTCAGACATTTTCCACCTCCCAGGTGACCAATTGACTTACACGAATGCCATCCAACATGAAATTAAAACTTCTACTTCAGTCCCAATCCATGTTAAATCATACCGTTTCCCAGAATGTCATAAAAAAGAGGTTAACTCTCAAATTGAAAAAATGCTTAACCAAGGTATTATTAAACCATCCGTATCGCCCTGGTCATCACCCATCTGGGTGGTGCCTAAAAAATTAGACGCTTCCGGTGAAAGAAAGTGGCGTGTAGTGATAGATTACCGAAAGCTAAACGATGTAACTATCGGCGACTCATATCCCATCCCGAACATATCCGAAATCCTAGATCAACTTGGCAGAAGCAAATACTTTAGTACTTTAGATCTTGCTTCCGGTTTTCACCAAATTAAAATGAAACCGGAAGACGCCGCTAAAACAGCATTCTCCGTACCTCAAGGCCATTATGAATTCACTCGTATGCCATTTGGTTTAAAAAATGCCCCTTCTACGTTTCAACGTTTAATGAATTCGGCTCTCTCCGGCTTACAAGGCATGCAATGCTTTGTTTACTTAGATGACATTGTGATCCATGGATTTGACCTTGACTCTAACATCGAAAACCTTTCTAACGTTTTTAAACGTCTCCGTAGTTTTAATTTGAAGTTACAACCAGACAAATGCGAATTCTTGCGCAAAGAAGTCTCCTACCTAGGACATATCATCACAGACGAAGGAGTCAAACCAAACCCAGATAAAATAAAGGCAGTCCACCAATTCCCTACTCCAAAATCCCCGAAAGATATAAAATCATTTTTGGGCTTCGTTTCGTATTATCGTAGATTCATCCATGATTTTTCTAAAATAGCCAAACCTTTGACTAATCTCCTCAAGAAAGATATTCCATTTAAATGGGAACACGAACATCAACTTGCATTCGATACCCTAAAACACAGACTGACGTCAGCACCATTATTGATTTACCCCGATTTCTCTAAACCATTCATATTAACTACTGATGCCTCCAATTACGCCATAGGCGCGATACTATCCCAGGGAGAATTGGGTAAAGATAGACCTATCGCCTATGCATCCCGCACTTTAAATAAAAGCGAGTGTAACTATAACACCACCGAAAAGGAATTGCTTGCTATATTGTTTGGATGCAAAACATTCCGTCCGTACCTGTACGGCAGGACCTTCCAAATTGTCACTGACCATCGACCCCTAAAATGGCTCTTCAATCATAAAGACCCTGGTAGCAAACTACAAAGATGGCGGTTGAAACTCGAAGAGTACGAGTATGAAATAGTGTACCGAAAGGGCAAATTCAATGCTGCTGACGCTCTCTCTAGATACCCTTATGAAGACACTAAGCTTATAAATCCAATTGCTCCACAACCAGTTCCAGGCCCTTCATGGGCTGATGATAACAATCCTATATTTCCTGATTCGGATGATGATGTGCGTGACCTTGACGACCTCCTAGATCCAAATGCTATTCCAGCATTATCCCCTACTCCTCAAGACTTAGTGGAATTACCCGATGACCTTAGAGACATAAATCTCGACGACCTAGAAATCTCAGAGCGTCCAAATAGTAATAATAATTCAAATGATGACTTACCTTTAGTGAATCAGCCTCAGCCGCAACCTCCTCCTCTCGCCGATCCAATAGACAGCCCAAACGCTAGATCTGAAACATACACTGAATTTCTTAAAGTCATTAGTAGCAAAAATTTTCTATCTAATGTAGCGATCATAGAACATAACGAAAGCTTACTCAAAACTACATGCCAGAATATCATTGTACCTACCTCAGTCGATATGGATGAGTCCATCCCTTATGTAGAAAACATAATATCCAATCTTGCCGACAAGGATACCTTTCTTGCACGCGATAGGAACCTTTATTCGTCCTTAATTCACCAAGATCATAATAAAAAATATTACTTCCTATTTACAAAGATTAATCATTTCGATACAACCTCTTATTCAGATATATTTGAAAGCCTTAAAAACCTTAGAAATGAACTAATAGTTTGCCATAGCGACGAAGTCAAATCTATAGCAATTACTGATTTCAAAAATCCATTCGATAAGCACTATTTCACCAAAATCTATAATATTATTCTGTATTTATTTAATAACACTGGCATAGAAATACATATTTACCATAATAACATTCAATACCCGTCACTAAGCGAAATCAAACAAATTCTTAGAGACAATCACGACTTACCTGTTGCTGGTCATGTAGGATCGACTAGAATGTATAGTAGAATAGCCGAACGCTACTACTGGAAGGGCATGCGATCAGACATACAGGACTATGTAAAATCGTGTCAACTATGCCAAACTAATAAAGCGCTTCGTCAAACGAATAGAGCTCCCATGCAGATCACTAGTACCGCAAACACAGCCTTTGAAAAGGTATTTCTTGACATAGTAGGTCCATTACCAGAGTCTGGTAGTGCTAAGCTAAAATACATCCTTACATTACAAGATGACCTTACGAAATACTCAGCAGCGTATCCTAGCACTAGCACTACAGCAGAAGAAACCAGCGAATGTCTTATACATTTCATATCCGTATTCGGTATCCCTAAATATATAGTATCAGACCAAGGAACCAACTTTACTGCCGAACTCTTTAAACAAACATCTCTTTGGCACAATGGACGAGGACGACGCTATTCAATATAATAACGCTATTCAAGAACTTAACAATAATCAAAAACAATTAGCTACTTATATGAAAGAAAATATATTATTAACAACTTCAACGCTTACTGCATTTAATGAAACAATTAATCAACTCGTTGAAAATGAAAAGTCCTTGAATAACGCTATCAACTTCTTATCGGATAATCTTGTAAATTTGACTAATATATCTGAAAATTTAACTATTAAGGTTAAAATAATGGAGATTATAACCATGTTAGAGAATAGTATACTTACCTTATCATTTAAGTTAGAAGATATATGTAATGGGTTAATGTTTAGTAAAAATAATGTACTATATCCCGCTATATGTTCTCCTGAAGAACTGTATAACGATTTAGTTGCTAACTTTCGTTTATTGCCTAGCTCTAAGGAATTGCCTATTGTCCTAAGTATAAGTAACATCCATGTACTTATGCAAATGTCTAGAATAAGTTCATACTATTCCGAGAATAAGATCATTTTTGTAATTAAGATCCCATTAGTTAACCCTTTAGAATTTAACTTGTATAATACATTACCCTTACCTATACCACAGTATAATGATACTTATATAACTATTATTCCCACTACGTCACACATAGGGTTCTCTAGAGATAAGAATCAATATTGTCTTGTAAATAACCCTAAAGAATGTCAATCTATGAACCAATACTATATTTGTGATAAGATAAATATTCTATCCAGTGTAGCTCAGCCTATTTGTGAAAGCGAAATAGTATCTAAAACTCTGTTTATGTATCCCAAAGAATGTGAAACGAAATATGTGAAAGGTAACATCGAAATCTGGCAAGAACTGTACGATAGTAATTATATATTTGTTATGTCAAAAAATTACAAAATTCACACTTGATTGTTCAAATGATCATGTTTACGAAACAAATATAAATGGCACAGGTATAATTAATATTCCAGATGGCTGTATTGGCTACTGTAAAAACACACAGTTACCATCGAAACAAAATATTAAAATAAATTTAACACATATAGATTTAGATTACAATACGATTAAACTAAATAATATAAGTATACCAAAATTGCTAGACCTTAAGTATTCTGAAGTAAACATCAAACACACAAGTTTCCAACCTTTAATTAATTATAAAGAAAATTTTGATTTACTAAAACAAAAATTTGAGAAGATCATTGAACAACCAAGCGTCCAAACTTATGGACATTACTATGTCCCATTCATATCCTATTTTGTTTTAGCTTGTATTTCTATTTTATGCTATAAATTGTATAAATGCTACTATGTAAACCGTTGCACTCCTCCCTCTCAATCACTCAATATCACCAATCCTAATTCTCCTGCCGAAATTGAACTTACCACTCCTGAAGAACTCCCTCGGCTCCGCATCTTAACATAAACTTCACCTTAGGGTGTAAGTTTAGTCTTAAACGGGGGGCTGTTACAGGCCACTCTAACCACTGAACCTGCTATCCCTAACAGTTAAATCCCTTACTCAGCATGCCTGTTAGTTATCGTAATAGACGCTACCATAATCCCCATCAGTCCGTTCCTATCCTCCACGGTGCGCGGTAGTCCCAAATCATTCTCACCATTGTAATTATTGTATTAAATTGTCAAGGACAAAATAAATCATCTTCAAATCTAAAAACTGTTTTTTTAAAAACGCTTTCTCAAGTCGCATCGTAACAGTACGCACACTAATATAAATATCTCAAAACGACACACTAAGAATTAGATAAGAATTGTAAGTCATTAACATCTAATTGCAAGCGCGAAAACGAGATAAACATATACTCTCTGTACCGACGCGCATTGTATTTCACAAACAATAATTTGTCTCAGATGCGACATGATCACTTTGTCTGTCTTGAGTAAATTCAATTCGCCTCAAAGTAAATTTGATTAATTCATTTAAGGTAGGGAAATAAAAAATCGATGTGATTTATTTATAACATTTATTAAAAAAGTACATTTTATTCTTCTCATTTCATTCAATGGAAACTTAAAACAGTACGTTAATATAAAAACTGTGCGCTGCAGACCCACCGTAGCCCTGGCAATACCCCTAGGGGTATGGTGGGTCTTTTCTGACTCCTGGCTGAAATGCTCGTAGTGTTGTACCAACGTGCTACGTGGACATTAAACTGAACAGTGTTATCTCTCGTATGATAATGACTTACTACTTACGTTTTTGTATTTTTATACATGCGAAGACAAGCGCTAGTACGATGATATAGTGCAACAAGGAGATAAATTAGAGAATAAAACGTTTAGGTATTACTGCTAATGGTTATAATGCTTTGTATATTATAGGTATAATCTGTGGTACTGTTGAAGACCCGTCATCATCATCATCCTAGCGCTGTCGGATCATTCCCACTAGTTCTATTGAACAGTTCTATGATAGAACTAGTGATACTTTTTTTCCCACTAGTTCTATTAGCACAACTTGATGAGAAGAATAGAACTAATGGGAAACAGTTATAGGAAATTTCCCACTAGTTATATGTATGTTTTACAAGGGTAGTGTCACAACATCGCGTTCATATATCCGAATAAATATGTATGTATAAATATGTGTTAAACGAATGAACGTCTACAAAACAATTGAACGTCTACAAAACAAATGAATGTCTACAAAACAAATGAACGTCTACAAAACAAATGACTACCAGAAAGTGATCAGCTATCGATAGTGATTGCAAAAAACAGGTGCATGCGATTTTCGACCTTATTGACAATTCATGACAAACTTTTTTTTTGTTTTTTCTCGCTTTCTGGCATTATTACGGCAATAAAATTATAAATTCTGACTAATGTCCATTAGGTTGAAAATTGCATGCACCTGTTTTCTGCAATCACTATCGATAGCTGATCACTTTCTGTAAGTCATTTGTTTTGTAGACGTTCATTTGTTTTGTAGACGTTAATTTGTTTTACACTTTAAAGAAATGAACGTCTACAAAACAAATTCATTCGGATATATGAGCGCGATGTCGTGACACTACGGATCATTCCCAGTAGTTCTATTGAATACGCTTGTAAAAACATACATATAAAGTCTTTCGACTGTGGGTTAAGGGATTTCTACTGGAATTCTTCCATTTTGTCCTTCTACTATCATTTGTTCCTTCAAATTGTGAGCGGGCGTAGATTTGCGGGCGAGGAGATGGTAAGTACAACAGCATTTGTACATCACTTCAGTTATTATTGTGAATAATGAATGGTAATAGAAAATACATTAGAACTTCTATCAAAAATTAGCGTCCGCCGTACACGTGGCCGTGAGCGCCTGTTCAGCTGTTTCCTCGTTGACTTCGATTTGAACAATGATGCTCACCTCGCCAGAGCCCGGTGTTCGCTATTGGAATGTCGGTCTTCTTGGCGGCCTGTAACATTGTAGCAAACCTCATTGGTAACCACTAACGAGGTTAGCCTATACGGCCATTCTGACGAATCGCACGACCTCGTGCGCATGGTGTCCAGCATCTACAGGACGCAGCATTATTCCTCCAGACCTGTTCAATGAGTAAAGATGCACATTAATATTCGCTCGGCTTTTCCTGACCAGAATGATATACATCGCTATTGCGTTGTAACTTGGATTGGGTGCGCGGAGCCCCATCATTCAGTTGAATGATGGGGCTCCGCGCACCCAATCCAAGTTCATGGTCTATACTATGCCTGTACCATGCTTGGTAGTTTACCAAGCATGGTACAGGCATAGTATAGACTATGGACCCTCTTGGGGTACCAGGTCCTACTGACCGAATACCAAAATGCTAATGCTTTCAACTAAATTACTCGAGTGCGGACCGGGCGTACTAGGCCCTTTCGACCGACTCACAACCATGGACAGGGCATACTGGACCCTTCCGATAGACTTTCAAATCATGGACAGGGCATACTGGACCCTTCCGATAGACTTTCAAATCATGGACAGGGCATACTAGACCCTTCCGATAGACTTTCAAATCATGGTCAGGGCATACTGGGCCCTTCCGATCGACTGAAACAACTTACTATACAACATACGTAAGCACACCTTTGCTCAAGTCACAATTACTTAGCGAGTTATCCTACGGTGTGGAGACTATCGACGCTGGCAGCAGTGATGTCTTCTCATCAGGAATGGACGCTGTCTCACCGTCGGTTTCTTAGGACTGTTCAATTTTGTTACCATTACTCGCAGGCACTTCATCCTCATCGAAGATCTTGGTTAGAGTAGTAAATATTTCTAACAGGTCTTAAAAACCCTGAAGCATACAAGTTTTAATGAGCCTTCTTGTGAACAAGGTTAAAGCTATTGATGCTTTACGTTTATTCATAGAGATTTATCCAAAACTCTAGTTATGACGAGTTCCTCTATCTCGAACAAAGGATGTGAAGACGAGATCAAGCGCCGTTCAGCTATCACCAGGACGGCAGTAGAGCGTCTGGGAAAGATATGGAGAGACAGCTGAATTACACGGAATACCAAAGTTCGTCTAATGAAGTGTCTGGTTTTTCCAATCTTTCTCTACAGGGCCGATACGTGGACACTAATTCTACAAGATCGCCGAAAAATCGATGCGTTGGAGATGTGGTATTGGAGACAGATATTGAAGATACCGTGGACAGCATTTCGCACCAATAACTCCATCCTCAAGGAGCTTCACATAAGGGATAGACTTTCGTCGATTGTGCAGTTATGAATACTGAAATTCTTTGGGCATATCTCAAAAAACGAGGACTCGATGGAAACACTTGTGGTTAACGGTTGCGTTGAAGGCAAGAGAGACCGCGGTCGATATCCGACTCGGTGGATCGATGTTATCACGCGGGCTACGTAATCGACCGCAGTACAATGTGCGCGAAACGCCAACAACCGCCAGAAATGGAGAGATATCGCTCGGCATGCCGCAGCTTTGGAGGCAAACCATGGCGGCGCTCCATAGTCCTGTCCATCATTAAAAACCACGACCACCACCAGCAACAGACATTCAAGTACATCTAAACCACCACTTGTGGGTTACACGCAGTGTTTCGTATGGAGATTGAACACTTAGCTCAGTGTGAAGCGGTGTTTGAGGACCACACAGAGTGTTGTCTCGTGTAGGAATGAACCTACAACACTCGGCACAGTGTGAAGTGGTGAGATGGTCGCTTTAACCACTACGCCAATCGTGCACTATTTGTGTAACGGACGAAGATGATACATGGGTAGTAGGTACGATGACATATAGCAGATTGATTTAAGCTACGCATGTGCCCACTTCACCTGACCGTTGAATCCAACAGAGGCTTATTCGTGCTAGGTTCTGAATATCGAGAGCCTGTTTCTGCTTTACTTGTAACCAATCAATCAGCCTACCGCATGAAGTCCAACCCAGCTAACTTTTTCAGGTCGTCGGTCCACCTAGCAGGGGGGCCGGCCGTCCTTACGTTTACTGAGTCGCATTCTTCACTCTAAGACACGCTTGCTCCATTGCCCATCAGTCATTGTAATGTGCAGATTTGACTAGCTCACTGACACTTAAGGCTGCCTGAAATCAACTATTGTTTAATTTGATATAATTTACCACCTTAACGAAAGTCTCTAGGGTTCAAAACTAAAGGAGTTTGAGATTAACTAACTCACATTTAAAGTTTCAGACTCTATAAGACATGGGAGCTAAAGAGATTCTAGACAAAAGCTCGGCATATGCCATTTGACGTCTCACTATAGACTCACGCCTGTATCCCCGAAGGAGTAGGCAGAGCTATAATATTACACCCGCATTTCGCCATGAATTGTTAAGTCCCACGTAATAGCGGACGAGCCTATTGCCGTTACCCGGCATATCATACTGAGAATTCGGAAAAACCTAATTACATTTTTGCCCGACGCGGGAATCGAACCCGTGACCTCCGATCAGCAGTCGTATACGCACGCTATCCACTGGACCACGGAGGCAGTCACGTCTCACTACATGACAGCAATATCATACTACATGACAGCAACATCATATTATGCTAAGAGAAACGGATGCAATCTATGAACATGTGACAAATTGTCTTAGCTTTAGACGCTTTCAAGGAATAGCAGCGAAATTCTGTTAGTCTGAATAGTAAGATGTTGACCATCAAGATACTGACGGAAACTGACTAGTTGTGTCACTGATAGGATTTTCAAAGCTCACAAGTGGTATTCAGACTCAATCTCAGTCGTGAGACACCACTAAATGTTCCGTTGTCCCAAAATTAATACTGTAGGTACCATATCTTTCAAGCAGTAACTATACCATGCTATTATAACCATAAGTGTAGAACACAACTCACCCTTTGCGGCTGTGCTTACGGATGCCCAATGTAGACCAAACCTAGGAATTGTCTTACTTGTCTCGCTGTAAAACGATATCTCCTGAAGATTTGACTTATCAGTCGATGTGGATACCATACCATTTACTAGTTTCTGTTCACAAACGTTAACGTTTTTTTTACCAGTATTCTCGGATATCTTTTTAAACCTGAAAATAAGTGGCGATCTTCTCTCCAGCATTTTTATAACAGCGACACCATCTTTAACTTTGCTTTACTGCCATCTTGTGCCTATGATGACGACGTTGGTGGCAGGACGCAGGATCCGTCCAATTATAAATCCGCAACTACACACGTTCCCTTCATCATCATCACAGCGCGATATTTTAGCTCTCGAATTTTTTTCTTCAGCGATATTTTTCTAGGTGCATGACATTATTGTATTGAGCTATCATCGTGTTGTCAAATTCGTATTTGCGGCCAGTCGCATTACAAAGCAGGTCGGTTATCCTGTTGAGGTTGCTAAAGAGATGCCTCCTTGCTTACATGATGGTGTATGTATTGGGTTCACAATCAATCCAGTAATGATCTCTTCAATTTGCCGAACCTTGCGAGTAGCAATTCCTTAAAATGCGGCCGTCACATTTCATATTAACGCGGCGCGCCTCTTCAATGCGTCGCTTAAGGCGATTCAAATAACATAATATGATGTTGGTGTTTCTCCACCATCTTTCAATATCAGCTTCAACATCGTCAGGAATGTAATTTCACGAACAGAATTGGGTTACGTTGCTTGTAACGGCTTTGCCCAATCACTTCGTTATGGATAAGAAAACCATGGGTACTCACACGGGATCTGTCTTTCCATGATCGAATGCTGTTCCTCTGCCCTTCGTAACCACTTCTGATAAAGTCTTTCGACTGTGGGTTAAGGGATTTCTACTGCAATTCTTCCATTTTGTCCTTCTACTATCATTTGTTCCTTCAAATTGTGAGCGGGCGTAGATTTGCGGGCGAGGAGGTGGTAAGTAAAACAGCATTTGTACATCACTTCAGTTATTATTGTGAATAATGAATGGTAATAGAAAATACATTAGAACTTCTATAAAAAATTAGCGTCCACCGTACACGTGGCCGTGAGCGCCTGTTCAGCTGTTTCCTCGTTGACTTCGATTTGAACAATGATGCTCACCTCGCCAGAGCCCGGTGTTCGCTATTGGAATGTCGTTCTTCTTGGCGGCCTGTAACATTGTAGCAAACCTCATTGGTAACCACCAACGAGATTAGCCTATACATATATTATGAAATTAAATACTTCCAGTAAAATCACTTAATAACTTTTATTTGTTCACTTTTACACTTTGTAGGTATGCACTGATTTACAACTATCAACCACCAAATAGCTTGCGCTAGACGTCTTTACTGCTCAGAAGTACCCAAACGATTGCTCTGCCGCCTACCTTATCTGACCAGCTAAAATATTCTCCCACTATAAACGGAAATGACAACTTCATAAGCGACAGCCAGCCGAAATGCAGCAAATAACGTCCATCACAACCTATTTACAAAATTGCTTGATTAATCGAGTAATAACAATTTAAACTATATTTAGATAAAATCAATTATTTACTGATTTGTTTATAGATATATTTTTAAGCTGGAAATTATACTTTTAATTAATGTGCCATAACAACTAGCGCCATCTGTTTGTAGCTGTCGAATCGTTTAAAAATGTTTCATAAATACAATTTATTTGTCAAAATCATTACACATAGAACTAGACTGGGACATTTCCTATTACTTATCCCATTAGTTCTAATCTCCTCATCAAGTTGTGCTAATAGAATTAGGACAGTTCTATCATAGAACTGTTCAATAGGGCTACTGGGAATGATCCCACAAAATAGTAGAACTTGAAATTAACGAACTGAAATTAATAAACTTATTACACAACAATGTTATCAGGGAGTACGGTTAAGCTTTGAAAGACCCACCATACCCCCAGGGTAAAAGGTGGGTGTTCGAAAGATTTTTATTCTTGGATGGAATTGATGACTACAAGTAATTACCTTTTTCCGCAAGACTGCTATTTAGCGAAAAGTATTATACCGATGCACCCTCAGTGTCCGCTGTTGTATGGTTTGCCCAAAATACATAAAGATCAGGTGCCCATCCGTCCAGTCGTTTCATATGTTAACGCTCCAGCTTATAAATTAGCGAAATATTTAGACGGATTGATTAAAAAGAAGACGTCATTGATTAGCAAAATAAAACACATCTGTTTACCTAGAAACACAAAACTTGTGTCTTTGGATGTAGAAAGCTTATTTACAAACGTTCCTTAAAAAGAATGCCTAATTATAATTGAAAATCTGCTGGAAAGAAATAGAATACACCCAGAACAGATTAAGAACATTTTGAAATTAACCGAGTTATGCAGTAAACAAAACTATTTTCAATTCAACAACGAGTACTACTTACAGAAGGAAGGTTTGGCCATGGGTTTACCGCTTAGTCCGTTGTTATCTTTATGAATAACTACGAACACAAGCATTTGGTGAAAGAACCGAACATCTTATATTATTATAGATTCGTGGACGATATTTTGCTAGCTTGGAAGGGCACCGAACGTCAGCTTCACTGTTTTCTTAGAAGAATTAATAGTATACACCCCAAAATCAAGTTCAAATTAGAGATGGAACAAAACAGCTCAATAAACTTCTTAGATTTGACTATCAAAAGGGAGGGTACCTCACACTCATTTGAAATTTATCGTAAACCGACATATACAGATACTACAATACCAGCATCGTCCTGTCATCCATCAAAACACAAAATGGCAGCATTCCACAGTATGATACATAGATTATTAAATGTACAACTCAATATAGAATCATATAACAAAGAATTAAATATTATTTATCATATAGCTAAATCCAACGGGTATAGTAAACGCCTAATTGACAAGATGATTCGAGGAAAACAAATTAGAATGGCCAAGTCGCTTTTATATCCCTCCATAAAAGAACCTATAAATAATACTGCTGTTCTTACCTAAGTATTTTGGAAGTATAACTGACCGTATGGCGCGTATACTGAGGAGGAACGGTATCAGATCAGCCTATAAACCTTACAAAACGTTAAAATTTCTTTGCAATGGTAAATATAAAGTATGCAAGCACAAAAAGTGCGGTATTTACTGCTTAACATGCGACCAATGTCAAAATAAGTACATAGGACAGACGGGTCGAAGTTTTGAGCTGAGATACAAAGAACATTTAGCGGTGTTTAGAAACAACCAGCCAGAAAAGTCTCATTTTGCTGAACATTTACTTCAAACGGGCCATAGTCTAAATAGCGGACATTCATTTGACGTCATACACACTTGTCAAAAGGGTATCAGAATGTGCGTATTGGAACAATTAGAAATTTTAAAGCGGGACAAGAATATATTACTGAACGGTCAAACCAACTTTAACGGGTCTCCATTGCTGAATATATTCGCATACCGTCGTAATGACGCACATCAGTCGAGCGGCGGAGGGAATTAGAAAGTACAATCGTTTATAAGACACGCTCACGGTAGAAAAGCGCTCAGTTGTTGCCCATCGCTCATGAGGATGCCTCGTTCAGAGGCGAAACACGTGTCGAGGAATAGTCGGCGCATACAGCGGGATACTGCAAGTCAGGTATCTTCCTGGAACCCATACCATTCCTATATCCCTTATCCTTTTAGAGGAGCTCGGTATTGTCAACCTTTTTCTATTGCAATTGGTAGCGCCATCTACCTTCCTATCTATAACGAATCGCATCAAGATCAATCGTTCCACGTCTCGTGCGAGCGATACCATATTTCCGTCCCGCTCTATCCCACTCCCTGGAAGAGGCACTGCCTTCGCCTGATTCGTCGACGCGATCGTGGACGCGAGTGACAGTCGAGAACATTCCTCCCGCTGAGAACGCCGTCTCGATACCGTACCGCGCCGCACCGTTGTATGTGATTATATAAACCGCTCGCAAGTGGGAGTGACGGTGAATTGAAGTGTAAACAATCAGCTGCATCACGAAACACCAGGAGGAAAAGAAACGAAGAAGGCTGTATAAGGTAAGTGCCTTCCATCCTTAAAATATCCTATACCCACTCAATCACCTCCTCCCGTATCCATCTCCTCTTCCCTTTATTCCTTTCTAGGCGACCCAGAACTCGCCCTAATACAGTCCATTCCATTAATCCTTCCCAAGTCGCCTAGAACCCTACGGTTTCGGTGTAAAGCCGAGCCATTTTTTTGATCCATACGAGTCGGATTCATTTACGTTTTATACGTTATACCGCTATACCTAGGCAGTTATAGCACCTAGCTATACTCCTAATATATTTACATAACTGTCACATGGTTATTTCCGCCCGCATTAGTTGGTAAACTTTTATGTAGCTACCTACTTATTAAATTATTATTTCTGCAACTATCATAGTTGTCTTATAAATCTCATATTTCAATCAACTTTTATTTCCTCAGCTCTAAAGTGTTGCCTACTTAGGTAAAATAATAGATACATTAGATATTCTTATTTTGT
This sequence comes from Euclidia mi, assembly GCA_944739405.2. Classification (NCBI taxonomy): domain Eukaryota; kingdom Metazoa; phylum Arthropoda; class Insecta; order Lepidoptera; family Erebidae; genus Euclidia; species Euclidia mi. The sequence goes on along the minus strand of OX123193.2, from coordinate 64,074,364 downwards.
TTCGTTCTCATTAGCTTATACTTACGTAAGCATGTCACGACAAAAGAAGTCACGCGTGTCGGAAGACAAAAAGATGACAATCTTAGAAGCAAAACGCAATATTTTATTTGAGCGCATTCAAAATATCTATGAATGCTCAAAAACCGCATCTATGTCTGACTGTAATAGCGAAGCATTTCTCAGTTATTGTATAACAGTAGATAGTATTCGAACAGATTTTCATAAGTTGTTAGACGATTATAACGCAAGATTACTTTCTATCAATCCTGATGAAAAACCGAACTATCAGGCGTATACCTCATTCGAAGATCTTTATTGTATTATTAAGCGTATACAATCGCAATTGGAGGGTAAATGTTCGGCAGAGCCCGTTGCCCGCAAACCGAGATTACCGCCAATCGAGATTATGTCGTTTGACGGAGATATACGAAATTGGCCGTTATTCTATGCAAGTTTTAAGTCTACAGTGCACGATAATGGTTCTCTGACAGATGCTGACAGGTTGTACTATTTAATAGGTAAACTGTCACCGAAGGCCCAGTCCGTATTTGCAGGTGTCACACCCAGTGCTGAGAATTATCAGGTCATATTTCAGTCACTACTTGACAGATATCAAGACACGCGCGTTCTAGCGTCTACGTACTTTGACCAAGCTTTAAATCTCAAACTGTCCAGCAACGCGTCTGTCTCGAATTTCCAGCTGTTTGTTGATAACTTCGTAACCGCGGTTAATTCTCTTAGGAATTTAAAATTAGAAGATCTTTCCGACTTTATGTTGCTTCAACTCGCTTTAAAAAAGTTTGACACTGATACAATTCGCGCATTCGAGATGACGGAACGCAATAATAAAATACCTACACTAGATAGTTTTATTTCGTTCATCAAAGATCAGTATCGAATATTTCATAATACGCAGTCTGGTTCACCTGGCCCGTCTAACACTAACAACAACAAACAAAGGTTGAATAAATCGCGAAATAGTAATAATAACTCAGTCCCTAATCCACAATCTTACGTAACATGTTCGGAATCTAATAGTAATAAATCACAGAAGTGTCTGTGCAGTAATATAGTGCACGACCATTACTATAAGTGTCCCACCTTTAATGATTTAAATCCAATTGCTCGTTTTAAAAGCGTAAAAGATAACAAAGCTTGCATTAATTGCTTAAGCATAAAACATAAAACGAGTAATTGTTCCAGTAGAACGAGATGTCGCACGTGTAAACAAAAACATCATACACTGTTACATTTTGATAAAAATAACCGGTTGTCAAGTCAAGCCGCTAACCTTGACACACTCACGCAAGTGCAGAACACGGTAGCTGCGCCTTCCACGCCTCGCAATAATGAGATATCGTTGTGTACGACATCCATTGCGCGGGCGGCACGCACGCGCGGACGGCCTTCGCGCGCTTGTAGTGATCAGAGCAGTGCTAGGCCGCCATGTATGGCGTCTAAGACTGTTCTGTTAGCGACAGCGCAAGTTATCATATATGATGTCAATGGGTCGCCGCACATGGTACGTTGTCTGCTAGATAGCGCATCTCAGACCAATTTAATAACGTTAGAATTGTTCAAACGCCTCGGATTATGGAATAACTTTAAAAATACGAACTCAATAATCCGAGGGATAGGCGGATCAGAAAAACATTGCAAAGGTTCCGTAGATATTAAAATACATTCGCGTTTTAATAGGGACATTAATTTTAACATTTCTTCGCTTATCGTGGAACGTATTACAGACACGTTGCCAAACGCTAATGTGGACGTGTCGCTCCTCACACATCTCGAGTCATTACCACTAGCGGATTCGGAGTTTGCGAATCCGGCAGACATTGATGTTTTGATCAGAGCCGCAATATTCCCGCACTTGCTACTTACTAAAGTGGTACGTAGTGAGCAAAATAACTTACCGCCCGCTATTGAGACGGTATTCGGGTATGTAATTATGGGTACCGTACCTACAATACATACTTCTCAATACGTTACGTCTTGCTGTTGTTCTGTTCTTCAAGAAAACAATATTGACTCTCTTCTCAAGCGATTTTGGGAGCTTGAAGAGGTTACCGCACCGCCCTCGATGAGCCGTAAAGATCTCGAGTGTGAAGAGCATTTCCGCGCTACCACTGTTCGTGACGACAGTGGCAGATACGTTGTGGCGTTGCCATTCTGTGGTGACCCTTATTCGTTAGGCGACTCGTACGCCGCCGCGCTCACACGTTTCCATTGTTTGGAACGTAAACTTGATGCATCACCTAAGTTACGCAGCGCCTATAATGACGTCATTCGTGACTACATAGATAAAGGTTTTTTGAGCGTAGTTGTAAACAACGAGGGCAACTCTCTGCCCTCATATTATATCCCGCATCACGGCGTAGTTCGCGAAGATAAAACCTCTACTAAATTTCGTGTGGTTTTAGACGCTAGTTGTAAGACTACATCGGGTCAGTCCATTATTGACATTTTGCATGCCGGCCCCAATCTACAGGGTGATTTATTTAACATCATAATAAAGTTTCGTCTTTTCCAAATCGCTCTGTCAGCTGATTGCCGCCAAATGTTCCTCAATATCGGCGTTCGCGAATCTGACCGTAGATTTCAACGGGTCTTTTATCGTTTTGACAAGAAAGAACCTTTATCTGTGTATCAGTTCAATCGTGTTTGCTTTGGACTCAAGTCTAGCCCATATCACGCGTTACGAGTTGTTCGCCAGTTGATCGCTGATGAAGGCGATCACTTTCCCGCCGCAGCGGCTGTTGCCACTTCCGCTTTGTACATGGATGACATTGCCTGTAGTGTCATATCCGCTCCGCTAGCAATTTCGCTTTGTGAAGAGCTTATTCAGCTTTTCAAGCGAGGCCAGTTTGATCTTGTCAAATGGACAAGCAATTCTAAGGAGGTTCTCGCACGCATACCAGATTCTCATAAGGCTTCTCCAGACATTGAGTTTGAGAAGTCTGTACCGCATAAGGTTCTCGGTTTACGCTGGGACAAATCCTGCGATAGTTTTCGGTTTGACGTCTCACCACCAGATGATAAGTGCACCAAACGCACTATGCTGTCCACAGTGGCTCGACTATGGGACATAATGGGTTTTGTGGCTCCCACAATTTTGTACGCCAAGCTCTTGATCAAAGAGCTTTGGCTATCAAAGTGTGAGTGGGATGAAACACCCCCTGACCATATCTCGCGCTCAATCAAGTTACTATTCCGCGTCATCTTGGGTTGGTAGATGGATGTACCATCAACTTGATAGGTTTCGCTGACGCCAGCGAGCGTGCTTACGGCGGAGTCGTATATCTGCAAGTCCGCATTGGTTCTAACTACTCGGTGCAGTTAGTTTGTGCCAAGTCTAAGGTCTCGCCTGTTAAAACCGTTTCAGTTGCGAGACTGGAGTTGTGTGCGGCCCTTCTGCTGTCTCAGTTGCTCCGCAAGGTTCAAGACACAGTTTTGCCCCACTACCCCATTAATAAATTATACGCATTTTCCGACTCCAAAGTAGTGCTCGCTTGGATTCATTTTTCTCCTCATCGCTGGCAGACTTTTGTCGCCAACCGCGTTAGCAAATTGATTGAACTGGTTCCTGCTACTTGTTTCAATCACGTCGCGGGTATTGAGAACCCCGCAGATTGCTTGTCTCGTGGTGTCACTCCACTTAATCTTCTGCATCATCCATTGTGGCGTCGTGGACCTTCTTGGATCTCCCATGATCCGTCAGAATGGCCCATGCAACCCTTTGACCACAGTGCAGAAGACGAAGATGTACCCGAGCGGAAGTCTGTTTCTAATCCCGTGATTGCTGAGGTTGCGGAGTCTCCCATCTATGCACTCGCACTACGCATGTCATCGTGGTCTAAGTTACTCCGCGCCATCGTTTATGTCTATAGGTTTCTTAGGCACCTACCTAATGAGACTTTTGTATCAAGTACTGATCTCAAATTCGCAGAATGTAAGTTACTACGAGCTGTACAAGCTGTTCATTTTAGTAACGACATTCAAAATTTAAAGGACAATGTACCTTGTTCTCCCGCTATCCTTAGACTCAAGCCGTTTCTCGATGATCATGGCGTCATACGCGTTGGGGGTCGTCTGTCAAATTCGGATGAACCTTATAACTACAAACATCCTTGTATTCTGCCGCGACATGATCATGTTGTCGACCTTCTTGTTGATTTTTATCACAAGAAGCACCTCCATGCCGGTCCGGAGTTGCTTATGTCCTTACTTAGGCATAAGTATTGGATTTTAGCCGCTCGACGAATAATTCGTCACAGAATACATAAATGTAACGTCTGTTTCAAATTTCGTCCGCGTCCGACTTTCCCTCCCATGGCCGATCTCCCTAGCCAGCGCGTCAACCAGGTTGCTAAAGCGTTTACACACACCGGTTGTGATTACGCAGGACCACTGCAGTATACGCCAGTGCGTGGTCGAGGTGTTAAAAGCCGTAAAGCCTGGCTATGTATTTTTACTTGCTTAACGACGCGCGCTACGCATATTGAAGTTGCGACAGATTTAAGCACGGTGTCATTCCTGGCAGCCCTTAAACGATTTCTCTCACGGCGCGGCCCTATACAGTGTTTGTACACGGATAACGGCACTTGTTTTGTGGGCGCAAGCTCTTATTTACGCGACCTTTATAAGTTTCTCAGGGATGAATATCGTACTCGTCTTCAGGAGGAACTTTCCATAAATCATATCGACTGGAAGTTTATTCCACCAGCATCACCGCATTTCGGTGGATGTTGGGAAAGCATGGTCAAAGTAATTAAAACGCATCTCTTCAAGGTTATAGGTCAACAGATCCTCTCTTACGAAGAGCTTTTAACTGTCCTTGCACAAGTCGAGGCACTGATCAACTCGCGTCCGCTCACGGCATTGAGTAGTGACCCTGCAGAACCATCCGCGTTAAGCCCTGCACATTTTCTGAACACAGTGCCATTATCGTCATTTCCGGCTCCTGAAGCAGACTCTTCAAGCTTGCTCCAGAGACATACTCTGCTGGATAAACTCGTGCAGTCGTTCTGGCGGCGCTGGCGTGCGGAATATCTACACCAGCTTCAGGCTAGATCCAAGTGGAATAGTCCTGCATCCCCTATACAGGAGGGTACGTTGGTCGTCATAATACATGATAATGCTCCATCGCTTTCATGGCCGTTAGCCATCGTAGAGAAATTGCATACTTCCAAGGACGGTACAACTCGCGTTGTTACCGTGAAAACCGCCAAGGGGAGTTACGTGCGCCCTGTTGTACGTCTCTGTCCGCTTCCAACTCAGTGAGATCTAGCCTGAAGTTGGACTTACCTCTTAGTTTAAGTATTTAGTTAGTAGTTTTCGCTATTATTGCGTTTGTAGCTTTCGCTAAAGTTAATTTAGATTAATTTTATTGTCATATCGCTGTCTTAGCCTATTGATGGGTTATGCGGTAGTACACTCAACATAGCTAAGTTCAATTCTATTTTTTTTAAAGGCAACCCTTTAGGGCCGGGGGGATATGGTAGCGCCATCTACCTTCCTATCTATAACGAATCGCATCAAGATCAATCGTTCCACGTCTCGTGCGAGCGATACCATATTTCCGTCCCGCTCTATACCACTCCCTGGAAGAGGCACTGCCTTCGCCTGATTCGTCGACGCGATCGTGGACGCGAGTGACAGTCGAGAACATTCCTCCCGCTGAGAACGCCGTCTCGATACCGTACCGCGCCGCACCGTTGTATGTGATTATATAAACCGCTCGCAAGTGGGAGTGACGGTGAATTGAAGTGTAAACAATCAGCTGCATCACGAAACACCAGGAGGAAAAGAAACGAAGAAGGCTGTATAAGGTAAGTGCCTTCCATCCTTGAAATATCCTATACCCACTCAATCACCTCCTCCCGTATCCATCTCCTCTTCCCTTTATTCCTTTCTAGGCGACCCCGAACTCGCCCCAATACAGTCCATTCGATTAATCCTTCCCAAGTCGCCTAGAACCCTACGGTTTCGGTGTAAAGCCGAGCCAGCAATAGTTGGGGTGGTCAATCCGAGGGTGCGTGGTGGGTTCCTCTTTCCTTCCGTTAGGTTAAATGCAATTTGTTAAAATATGTCAACTGAAACTGCAAAAATACTTTACATCACTAATTAAAAATCAAAGAATAGATAACTATAACTGCATTATCATGGATTTTCAGTTACATTCATTAACTGATGTGCCGCTGGTTGAATGTCACATAGCTCGTTGCTAATGCAGAAGTTGCGGCCGCAACATTTGGTCGCCTAAATATCCTTTCACTTATGGATCACAAAAACTGTTGTCTCGTATGGGTATCGACTCCACAACACTCGGCGTAGTTTCACGCGGCGAGATGACCGCTTAAATCTCTACACCAACAGTGCAGCCAACGTGTCATTGGAAAGAAAATTTGCATTTGTCTCAGAACTGACAAACATCGGAGAATTCGTATAATTATTGTAGTGGAGACATCGCCATGGTATATATCGAGTTCAGTTGCAGTGGGGTCCATATCCAGCAGTCAAATCATTAATGGTTAGCTGTAGCTCTAAATTATAATCTTATACTAATATATAAAGCTGAAGAGTTTCTTTGCTTGTTTGCTTAAACGCGCTATTCTCAGGAAGTCTGAAGACAAGAATCTCTGTTAGAAAGCCCAATTATCGAGGAAGGCGATAGGCTATATAAGATCATGCGGAGCAGTAGCCTATAACACGGGTGTAACCGCGGGCTCATCTAGTAATAATAATAATATTCTACCATATCACACATAAAGACATATTTATTTCTGCATTTTGGTTGTTTACAACACTTATACAAGTCAAAAGCCTATTCTAGATGATGCCGGCTTTTCCTAGCTAAATGACTTCTTGAGAAGAAAGGCACACATCACCATCTAGTCCCAAACTAAGCAGAGCTTGTACAATGGGGCAATGGATAGACATACATATATCCTTTGTATTGTAAATACATACATATTTTACAAAGAAACACCCGGACCAAGACAAACATCCATGTTCATGCACACAAATGTTTGACTTGAGCGGAAATCAAACCCGCGACCTTCGGCGTAGCAGTTAAATTTGCCCACACTCCCGCTGCGTCAACCGGTCGTTGAATTGTAGATACACCGAAGTTGTTGTCTTCTATGAAGGAAAGAAGGGAGAAAGAGCAAGAAATACACAATTTGATAGAGGAAATGAGAAGTGACAATGAATGATAGACTTAACAACTATAAAATACATTGAAGATTTCGTGATGAATCTACCAAAAGTTTGTGATGAATCTTATGTAGTATAAAACTAGAAGATGCGGCGGCCTTAAAATGTTAATTACTGTCGTGTAATACTAACAGCATTTTATATTTTTCATAATTCCTGGAACATTTAATCATAAAACCAATAATTATGTGCTTAATATCCAAATATTAATTTTTTAATACGTGGGCGGTGGAATTAGAACGCAGACTTCAAATTTTAATAATTACCTTGAAAGCTATAACGGTCTAATAGAACCTTATAAACAACAATATATAAATGTATAACCCACACTTAATATACTTTCACAAACAAAACAAATAAAATTAGCACTTATTCTAATAGTTTCACGCAAACAGCTCTTGAAACAACAAATTTGCTAATCGAAAAAGTAAACAGTACATTGCGAAGGGTAATTGCACACTAACAATAAATAAAATGGAACGGTAATCGTATTGACCGTTCAGTGTAGCGTACACGAGTACATTTTATACAAGTACGCACTTTCTTTAGTTAAAGTTTTACGACGGACAATAAAGTGTTCATGTCGGGAATACAATTTGAACAATTCTATTTATAAGTCAGAGTGTCTTGAGTGACCCTTCCCTCCTTACGCACAAGTGTCGTGTTTCAAGAATACACATCATTTTAGCGCGGCAACGCATCATAGGCACTATAAAGAAAACTTGTTGCTGCGAATGTAGAAGCGCCATCTGTTAATGAAAGTATGAACTATCTGCTGAATTTCTTTTGTATCTTCCAGTCTTGGTAAACGGATGGGCTCATAGAAAACAAGAAAAGATGCAGTTCGAAGTTAATTTGTAGCTTAATCTATCTTAAGTATTGGTAGTTTTGTCATAATAATTATATTGTAGGTATGGTGAAGTTACTATCATATGTAAGCACTAAATTGATATTAGAATGATCTTCTTAGAATTAACATTTACATAATAATAATAGCTGTAAACTACTAAACAACACTAATTTACCTTAACCTTTACTGTCATTTTCCAATCACACAATTTTATAACTTTCCCCGCAACATAGTATGTAGCTGTTCACGTAGCGCTTTATTGCGTCTATATTTCAGTCGCTTCACGGTACGCCGCATCACGGTATTATTTATGTGCCACGCTCACTGGGTCCAAGGTTCGATGCCGACGTCTTAACGCTTGTGATCAATCATTACAGTGTGTAATTCGTGTAAACACTGCTTCACTTCTGATCGTTTTATTGGGTGAATTCTCTTTTGGTTTTGGGTTCAGTGGGTTTGAGTATTTGTCTTTTTAGTATGCTATTGTTTCTTTTACTTAATACACGAGGATACACGATATTACCTGTCTATGTCAGGCATATCCAATGTATCTTTTAAATACGTATGCTTCACCAATATGTTATTTATGACCCCAGAATGCCGGTTGGTATCTACGCTGGTACGGTTACGTCTTAAGGAAACCGGCATGTCAGGTGGAAATAAATGGGAACTAATGGTCTTCCACACTACGTAAGACGAGCTCTTGCCAACGGGGTAGGATATGCATCCCAATCGATTAATCACCTCCATTGCAAGACCATTGGCTCCCATATTATCCCCCTCAGAATCAACTAATGCATCCTTATGTCTAAATATAAGAAGCGTTTCATTGTTTAGTAATAAAATATGAATTTTTACCCAATACCATTTTTTATGAAATGATTCATTTGAGGTGCCAGAGGAAATCAGTACCTACTTTTTGCGCGTTTTATAAATTTATTTATAATCATATTATTATATGGAATCCACTTGTGAATTCCGTGTTTACCAATCAATCTAAAACTTGTGTCCACCTGCGTAATATGCGACCGCAATTACAAATTTAGTTACGTTTAATGGAATCTAAATTTCAATTAATGCTATAAATCAGCTATTGAAATATGTGATAGACCCATTACATAAACAGTTTTCATATATTTTGCTTTATTGAAAATTAATAATTCTAACTGCATGTAAAATAATTGTTCGTTATGTGGTCATACATCTATTATTGCTTACATTGTGCGTTTTATTAAATGGTACATAATTACAGCAATATACGATTAATTTTAGTATTTTTTTGGCTGGTTATTTTCTATTTAATGTTATATTTCAAACATAGAAGAAACGTGATGATGTGTTGGTTTTGGATTCAGCTCTTCATTTCATAGTGGAAAGTCAGTGACGTTTTTCCCTTCCCGAATGTTTAAAACTATTTGGAACTTCTCTGTTATTGATTCCTCTTGAGCGTCAACACGCCAATCTTCTATAGTGATAACGATTTGATACTGGTTAGTCGCCAAGAGATCACTAGGTTTTTTCATCCACATGCGTCCTTTTTTGTCCCCGTGGTGGATACTTATCGTGGGCTTCCTCCATTATTGTATGTTTTGAGTTTGAGGCATGAGAAAGAAGGTGTGTGGGACTCTCCACTTACTCACTAACAACTCTGTGGTTTCCTTTGCCCGTGGTTGGCTTACCTTGCCGCTTTTCCACCGAATTGGCTTTAGAACTTAAACTTTTCGAGTAGCAAAACTGTACTAGTGCTGGATAACGATCCCACTATTGTTCAGCAAAGAGGATGATCTAAGATGTAGCACGCATGCCTAAAAAATAAGAATCCTTTATTATTCACGAATAGAAAGCATCGCAATCTGTGATAATATGAAACATCATTGCACGTTTATTACATCATGTTGTACAGTTTAAACAGATGTTGTCCTTTGCGGTAGTTAGTCAATGTGTGATTGAAATTATAAGAATAACTAGCTTTTGCCCGCTGCTTCGCACGCGTAAATTTCGCTTCGATAAAATGTCTTGAACAAACTCCCCTACACTCCTCAAGGAACATACATGCGCCCAGTATTTTCGGCTGTAGCGTGTCTGTCAGTCAGTCAGTAACGCAAGGATTTTATATAGACAGATTAAAGTGATTCCATTGAAAAATAAAGGGTTTTACAAACTCTGACTCCCTTTTCTACCTTTTTAGGGGAAGATTTTACAAAATAAATAAATCTGTGTTCACTAACGTAATTTAAGGCAACAATATGCAACGTATGAAGTTAATCCCTTGAAGTATTCAAAAGGTTTCATACAAATTTTGACTCCCCTTTTTATCCCCATAGGGTAAGAATTTCCAAAAACATTTCCTAAGTGTTCACTAACATCATTTGAGGAACCAACATACAAAGTTTGAAGTAAATCCGTTGAAGGAATAAAACGTATCATGCAAACTCTGACGTGTTTAACCCTCTTAGGGTAGAAATTGCCAACAATCCTCTCTTAGTGCGCCACTACACACCTCAAGGAATATGCATGCCAAATTTAACGTACTTGCGCATAGTAGTAGTTTTTATAAATACAGAAGATAACAAAATATTTTTCTCAAGTCGATCGCAGCACCAACTGTCGGAAAGGACTGAAATTAAATTGGAATCGTATTAAATATATATTTTTTAATATTTGATACAAAATAATCTCCTTTATTGGGCGGATACTTCAATAATTGTCGTTTTAACTGTTTAATAAATATAGCTGCAAAAAGTATTTACACATACAAACTACTTAGTACTAAGACTTAGTAGGTACTACTAAGTCGATAGAGCATTACGTAAATCTGTATTCATTGGTAGTACTCAAAATGTTATCCGGTATCTGTGACGTTTCGCTAGAGCGGCCAATATAGCGACTGTGATTTGTCTGTCGGAACCATTAGAATTTAACATAATACTTAACAATCCGAATTTTGCGGATATATGTTGTCGACTCGAAATCTTTATTTTTAAATGTTTTATTATTCAGGTAAGGTTTCGATGTACTCCTTGGCGAAATTATTTATATAAAATTTTACACTGCGATAGCAGCGCAGTCTATCGGTTCCAATCTGAAACATTACAAAATCCACAACTACTAAAAAATTAAAAATTAAGTAAAAAACATTTTCCAGTGGACTAAATTGTGAATCTAAACCATTCTCAAGTCCCCTTGAGCACACACAAAAAAATTCATCAAGATCGGTCCAGTCGTTTAAGAGGAGTTCAGTGACATACACACGCACACAAGAAATATATATATTAAGATAACGTCAATATCTAGGAGCTCTTTGTATTATATTGACATTGTGACAGACGAAGTATTTACGGTTCGGTAATACATGGACATGACTGGTATTTAATAGGGCCTTCAATTTATTTAAGTATATCTAAATTCAAACACTAAATTAGTTTTGGACCTGTAGAAACTAATTTAGTGTTTGAATTTCTTCTAGCTTTGACTTCTAGGTTCCTGGGATTGCCAAAACATTTTCACTATTATGGGTGGTATTATTAGCAGATTATTTTTCTTATTCTGTGACGAATCTAATACTAATATATAAAGTTGAAGAGTTTGTTTGCTTGAACGCGCTGATTTCAGGAACGTTGCAAATAATTATAATCACACCAACCATATTTTAATCCAGCAAGAAGATGTTGGCTCTATAATAAAATGAGTTGCTTCGCCAGCGGCCTTATAAATACTGTATTTGAAACTTCATTACCTCCGTTATAAAGCTGACAGAGTTTCGTAAAGAGAAAGTTGGCTAGCTTCCACAAAGCTATGTTAATAGCCTGTGCTGTTTGTTCCGAGTCATCCCAAAGGATGGTGAGTCACTTGGATGGGCTAACTAGAAATTATGAATAGGATTTTTGGTTGCGTGTGGTTTGAGGAAAGTTGGTTTTGGTGTATAGTTTATATCAAATTGTGTATGTATTTTTTTCTAAGAACGAATGGAAATTAATTAATCAATTTTAATACATACAATTTATGTGTATGATAATGTACATGAATGGTTCATTATGACTCAATTGCAATTACAAAGAAGCTTCAACGTTGCATAATTATGCAGATCGTAAACAAAGTTTTATACAAAGGAGAAACAAAAGCATAGAGAAAAGAACGAAGAGGATAAGAAATTTTATCCGTTAAGGGAATATTTTCAGTCGTCTCTATCTATACTTTGATAACATGCTACTCAAATTGCAAGAAAACTTAAAATAAAAACTTATATTCAAATCTATTTATAGACTACTCCCATTCTATTTGTAGATTTATGGGCTGTCTCGATTGAATTGATATATACCTATTCTTCTTAACATAGATCAAGATATAAAAAATATAACTAGTCACAAAAGCATTGTCCACACGACAATAACATACTCAACTATCCACTTCAATCGTTCCTTTTTTTAAATAAAATCTATCAATAACAAAAGCTTCTATATTTACTTTCTTTATAAATATCTAAATATATATCTAAATATGCGAGCACATCTTTATACTGTCAAACACATCCCAGAGTATATGTCTACGCTAAAAGAACTATTTTCGTTCATATTTCAACACCTGATATTTGATGTGATCTTGCAATAAAATTCACGGGTTTCGAGACGATGAATCGTGGTCGGTAATACCCGGATGATATAATGGATTGAACGTAAAATATGGATTCGGAATATCCTCTTGTGTGTGCAATAGTTTCTGATAATATTACTACTGTCTTTCTCTTGGAGATAAAATGTATTTATCTTTACATAAAGAAATATATATTATGTGATTGTGAGAATTTATGAAATTCGTCCGTTACTGAATAAGTTCAAATGCACAGGCATTACTTCTTTTAATTATGAGAAGTTTTAGGCCAACGTCTACCACGCTAGTCAAGTGCGAGCTTTCGAGAACATGATGGAGAACGCCCAGACTTTCAGATTTCCTCTTGATGTTTTCACTAACAATCAAATACAAACTTCATTTCGGAAACTCAATGGTGCGCGGCGTAGTTTTAAGCCGGATACCCTCTGCGTAGCAGTCTGTTGGACTCTCCACTATCACTGCCATTATTATTAACTTTTTTTAAATGTTACCGTTTTGGTCGATCCCGTGGAAATTTTGGGAAATCCCTTCTTACTGCACCCCTACGGTCTCCAAGGAACATGATTACATGCCAAATTTCAACTTCATGCGCCCAATAGTTTCGGCTGTAGCGTGTCTGTCAGTCCGTAAGTAACGCAAGGATTTTTTATATATTAAGATTTTACAGTGTCTTTCATTAGTATTTTTGCCACGTACCTTTGTTACGAGTGTTTATATTTTAGCTCTCTTACAAGTGATATGACAAAGGATTTACTTATTTTACAGATATTCACGGATGTTGTTTTAACCCTTATTATATTCCACGAAATATTTTTCTGAAATATTAGAACAATAAGAGGAGAACATTTTTATACTCTGGTCCAAAACACTCAACCATCAACAAATAAACAAACAGTTGCCAAAAGTATTTCAATTTGAAAATATTAAAAAAAAGTTGGGTAAATAAAAACATTCATTACGGAACATGTCGCCCAAATAAGTGTGACGGGTCCCAATTTTCTTGTGGACCAAGTTGGGGTCCAAAATAAATAAATAGAGGGCCAATCACGATTTAAGTCAACAAGGGCTGCAGTGGCAAATGGAACTCCTGTCGACCGAGAAATTATTGGGACGTGACATCAAAAATACTGTTAAAATAGGTAGTCACTGAAATGTGTAGGCGTAATTTGACGTGGAAATGTTAGACACGGATTTTTGTGTTCAGCTTTTTATATAATCGAGATTATACTCGTACCTATTTTTTCAAGGTTGGCTGTAATCTTTTTAGACTTAGTTCGAAATTAATGATATTTCGTAGATTTGTGTGACACGATCTAAGGGTCTACCGTGCTGTGGTATACGCCATGACATATGAAATAGAGATATGGAGTCTTTTTGAGCAAAGAAAGAGCTCGTCGTTGTCGAAACCACATTTTTTTTAATTCTTTGTTTATATCGGTCCTGGTAGAATATGTTTGTTTTTTACATTTATTGGGGGTCGAAGTGAGCTCATTCACCGACATAACCAATGTATTTACAACTATTTTGGAAGTATGCTCAGTAAAGATAACCTTGTCGAAGATACACATTATACTACAATTTTTACATGCAGTGAGCCGCATAATTATATCAGCAAAATTCTCTCGTTCTGTTCTGGTTTTGTAAACTTAATTAATCATTCTCGATATATCATCACTTTAAAATTAAATCTGTTTGAAGTTATGGAATTAAAGTAGTTATATAAATTATTTTATAACGAGTAAAGGTTTCAAGGTTATAAAAAGTAATTATTGGAATCAATATTTAAATCTGTTATTTTTTACATTGCTCTAGCAATTGCCATTATGTTCTGTAAAATAGTAGCAAGTATTATTGGACCTTCGTCCTACATGTACTTCTCTGTTTAATGATATAGAAATGTGTGTCGATTTTCTTCCAAGTTCACATCTGTAGCCGTTATTTTAAATTAATGATCCAAACAAGACTGTACCAACAAAGATCCAATCAGGTTGAATCTCAGACGGATCTTTGAGGGCATTTTCTACTAAATTCACTAGTCCACAATTCAGCTTGGGGCAAAACGTCAGGCGTTGGGTAACCGCGGTCGAAGCCTGTCCTAGCTGGTGTTTGGCGTTATGAAGCATGGATGTGGTGTATTTGGTATCATGATGTTATGGTTTATTAAATGTTATTGATAAAATATTTGTGTCCATTTTCTTTAGCAATCTCAACTTGAAAACTAATTGATTTCCAAATTTTTCGCAGCGTTCAGCTACAACTGCTTTATTTCTGCTATTTGTAAAGCGGAGTTAGGTAACAAGAAGAAGATATTGAAAGAAAGGTTAATGCAGGTAATAGAGTGCGTGGAGCTTTGAAGGCGTTTATGAACAGCCCAAGCATGTCCAAAAAGGCATGTTTGGCTGTGCATAGAGGGGTATTAGTGCCTACCCTTATGTATGGTAGTGAAAGTTAGGTATGGCAGAAGAGACTTGAATGTAGAATAAATGCTGTAAAAATTAGAACACTGAGAAGTATGTGTGCTGTATCTTTGACCGACAGATATGAGATAAAGATGAGATAGACATGATGATAAGAGAGTGTTGTTGGGTAAATGTAGATGTAATGACAAGCATCAGAAAGGTATGTTAAGATGGTTTGGGCACATGGAGGATGGATGACGAAAGACTGACAAAGAAGATATAAAAGGCAAGTGCAAGGACGAAGGTGAACACCCAGGCGATGTTCTCTGACCAGATTGGAGACATATAAAAAAAAGACAGGTCAGAAGTACCCCTTGACAGAAGAGCATGCATGAAAAACTTGATGGGAGTGAATGAAGCAAGATAGATATGTCAGCAGTGAGTATACATGTAACAAACGTTAAGAAGAGAAGTTCAAGACTGAGAATTTTTATCTTTAATTTATTTACGGCAAGCATTTTTTCACAGAGCCAATCAACACAGAAGCAGTAGCAGTAGTTTTGAGTTTGAAGTCAATTTAGTCGGAACATAAGAGCAAAATTCATTTTTTACCATATCGAATGTTTTGTACATCCAAGTATCTCGGCAAGCATGTTCATCAGTCTGTTTCATTGGAACACTACGGTCTGTAGTTAGATCGTAACTAGAGTAAACAGCAGACGTTAAGATCGCTGTACAAGAGTACACATGCTGACTGTGTTTAGCAAAACTTACTTTTACCAAAATCGCTTTACTGTTTTGTGCTTGTTGATGAAAGTTGGATTATAGGTCTAGGACAGTGCAAAGTATGTGTTTTAGTCGTGACTGATAATATGCTAATGTTTTTTATGCCTGTAATACATATCTGAGCGGGGCGCTAAGGTGTTCTTAATTTATATATTATTTTCCCCCTTCCCCTCGGACAGCTGAGGTGTTCAGACGTGTTTAAATAATATTCCGTGTCGTTTTTTATTAATTAAATAATACAAAAATTTAAATATAATATTTACTGCAAGGTACCAGGCGCACATAAATAGTAAGAAGCACGCGGTGACGCACCACCCGTACGTCAATCATCGCCATCTCCACCCACGCCCACCGCTGCTTTGAACCTGTCCCTGGGGGTGTGGCCCAATAGCTGCGCACCCGCACGCGCCGCTACCCTGCCCAACACACGAGAGAATTGAAGCGTCCTGCGTTCAACTCTACACGCTTGCTGCGATCCTAGTACTCGACAGTTATCGGATCTTTGTAATAATGCCACTGAAACTGAAAAGAACTCCGCCAAATACACCAAGGGATAATGTCATATCAACGACAAACATAAATTCTGCGCCCTTGACGGACACTGACAACGAGAGCTCGTCGAATAACTCAAACAAACGCCCTCGCAAGCGCCAACATGATGATGAACTGCATATTTATATGGCACAGACAAAAAAGACGTTCGATACCTTAAAAAATCAGCAATCCTCAATACAAGGGTCAATCAATGACATATTATCTCAAAACAAAGAAATAATGAAATCAATGGATTTTATATCTAAACAGTACGAGGAAATGAAGGAAAAAGTAATTAAAATGGAAACTGAGAAACGCGAACATTTAGCTTATATACAAATGTTGGAACAGAAAGTTGAAAATCTAGAAAGAAGCCAAAAACAAACATCTATCGAGATACGTAACCTTCCAATACAGTCAACGGAATCCAAAGACGACCTCCTGACGCTGGTAAAGAATTTAGGTAAAGTCACAAGCATCAACATTGAAGAGCACCAAATAAGAGATCTATACCGCCTAAATTCAGACAAAAGTGGCAATAAGACCGTAATCGTCGACCTCTCCTCCGTCATGCTGAAGGACAAGCTCTTGAAATCGATAAAAACTTTTAATCGATCAAACAAAGGCAATAAATTAAACACATCCCATTTTCACCTTTCTGGACAACCTAAGCCTGTATTTGTCTCGGAATATCTTACAAAGAAGGCAAAGAAAACGTATCACTTAGCGCGAGAGTACGCCAAGAAAAACGGCTATGACTTTTGCTGGACGGTACATGGAAGAGTGTTCCTTCGTAAAAAAGTTGGCTCGCAGTTTCACCGAATTGACTCCGGAAAAGACTTGGAACAACTAGACACCAAACTATCACTATGACTACAAGGCCCTGTATGTTATTTTTATTATATTATTTGCATGCTTATTTCAACTTTTCAAAATATCACTTACATTATTTTTATAATTAGCGATAAGTTAGGGAGTGTGTCACAAAACTTCGTTTACTACAATACTACATACATAATATTCTATATTCCATATTATCACACTATCACAATTTACACTACAACAAAAAACACATTTAGAGTTACATATAAACATATTCATCTACATACCACCTCAAATTACATTGATAAAAATATTTACTTAGTTGTTGCAACATCAGAATTATTAGCGCAATCGTTTGTAGACAGAGTCCATGGTACCGATACCAAAATATTATAATGGCTCATTTTGACAATTTATACAAAGAAATTGACACTGCTCAGATCACCGAGTCAGTCATATCGTGACCAGAAAATGTTATACACCTCGTAAAGGAAACGTCATTAACTATATTTCACTCCAACATACGCAGTGTTAACTGTAACATTGATGCCCTACATATGCTCATAGAAAGAATTCGCATACAATGTCACATTCTAGTATTGACTGAGTGTTGGTTAAGTAAAGCCACGGAAATACCGACAATTACTGGCTATACGTCATACTCATCAAACTACTTTAATCAAAACGACGGTGTGTTACTATACATAAGATTTGACATACAACATAATGTGTCCACTCCCTCAATGTCTGACGCTAACTGCATTGTACTAACATCTGACCGGGAGTATGCTGTGGTGGGTATTTATCGTTCACCTTCACAAAGAAACATCAATAGATTTTGTGACAGTCTCGATCAATGTATTTCTTCTTTGAGTGCGGTTAAATCTGTGGTCATAGTTGGTGATATCAACATTAATATCTCTCCAAGCAGTAGGGACGGTAACTGTTCGAAATACTTAGATTTAATGGCATATCATGGGTTTCTTCCCGCGCATCAAATCCCTACTCGCAACGATAGTTGCATTGATCACGTTATGCTTAGATCGGATAGATGCGCTTCAACTTATATCCTCGATACCCTAATAACAGATCACGCACCACTTATATTCAGTCTGGACCTAAAAGTGAAAAGAAATCTCCCTCGAGACACTTTTCTTAAAATAGACTACCCGTCGATTGTCCAAACGTTAGATGAAATAGACTACGCTCCAATTTACCTTTCCACAGACGCGAATGTTGCGGCTACTCTTTTATCAGACATGATAACAAGCGCAATAACACGTCATTCCACAAACGTAACTATCCCTAATCGTAAACGCACCATAAAACCCTGGATCACTCCAGGCCTCTTAAAGTGCATCAGACATAGGGATAAGTTACATAAAAAACTGAAATTGGACTCTAAAAACGCTATACGCCACGTAACCTACACAAGGTATCGCAACTATTGCAATAATTTACTGCAAAAACTAAAAGTTGAGTACGAACGGAACGAGTTTAATAAAAACAAAGGCAATCCTAAAGGTACGTGGAAAACAATAAATAAAATTGGCAATCTAAAACAACCATCGCCCTTACCGACCGCCCTCATAAATGGGGGACAGGATTCTCACACATCAATTAACTCAGTTAATATGTATTTTGCAAGTATTGGCCCTACATTAGCAAATGCTATTGGAACTAATAATAGATCTTATGATGGACCCAACAATCTCAAAAACTCAAATGAATGCCCCTTAACTAGAGACTCTATGGTTTTGCTCGGCACAGATTGTAGTGAGATCGAGTCTATTATTCGGAGTCTAAAAAGCGATACGGCCACAGGCGTAGATAAAATACCTTGTCGAGTGATTAAAAGTGCAAGTAGTAGCCTCTTACCTCCTCTCACATATGTTTTTGACCTGTGTCTAACTACTAGTACTTTTCCCGATATCCTAAAAAGGGCTCTCGTACACCCTATCTACAAAAGTGGTGACAGAGATAGTGTCAGCAACTATAGGCCCATCTCCGTGTTAACAGTATTATCCAAGATACTAGAAAAACTGCTGAACTCTAGGCTTACAAAATATCTTTTAAAAAACAATTTAATTGCACCTAACCAGTATGGATTTATAAAAGGTAAGTCCACGGAAGATGCAACACTACAATTTACGGAGACCATAGTAAAGAACCTAGACCGCGATTTAAAAGTGCTTGGATTGTTTCTGGATCTCTCTAAAGCGTTCGACACTGTCTCTGTTCCTCTGTTACTTGACAAAATGGAAGGCGTCGGGATACGTGGAGTTGTGCTAGACATATTTCGCTCATATCTCACCAATCGTACCCAGTGTGTTAGGATAGGTGACTACACCAGTGACCAGATAGGTCTTACATTTGGTTTACCACAAGGCAGTGTTCTCTCGCCCACACTCTTTTTACTTTATGTCAATAGCCTGTGTACCATGTCCTTTCCAAATTGCAGAATTATTTCATATGCTGATGACACAGCGCTAATTGTACATGGAAATACCTGGGAAGAGACACAACATTATACAGAAAATGCACTCAGAGAGGTCATTAACTGGCTTAATACAAATCTGCTCACCATTAACCTGGACAAAACCAGATATATTACATTTTGCCATCGGTTAAATGCCCAACCCCCACCACATTTTCACATAAAGGCGCATACTTGTAAGGAAAAAGCCAATTGCAACTGTCCCGAATTACTATCTTCAGACACAGTCAAATATCTTGGTCTCATCGATAGACATTTGAACTGGTCTGTGCATATAAATACCTTGACTACCCGAATGAGGAAATTAATTCCAGTTTTTATAAAACTTAGACGCTCTGCGGACATAAGCACGTTGTTATGCGTATATTATGCACTAGCCCAAAGTATACTACAATATTGTATTATAACATGGGGTGGAGCCGGATCAGCAATACTATTGCCATTGGAACGTGCCCAAAGAGGCATACTTAAGATAATTCTTGGCAAGCCTAGAAGATATAGCACCGACCTCCTATACAGCGAATGCCCCGCACTCACAGTACGGCAATTGTTTATTAAGAATTTACTTATACGCAAACACAAGAACACCACTTATAAAGCCATACTTAAACGCAACAAAACCAAAATATACCCTGTGATGCAACACAGAACAGCGCTCGCGAGGCGACAATATTACGTCCTGAGCAATCAACTCTACAATGCTGCGAA
Organism: Euclidia mi; assembly: GCA_944739405.2. NCBI lineage: Eukaryota > Metazoa > Arthropoda > Insecta > Lepidoptera > Erebidae > Euclidia > Euclidia mi. Next base: position 64,053,942 of record OX123193.2, on the reverse strand, counting down.
CTCTGTAAATAACATATATCCCTTATCAACAAACAAACTCAAAGCAACAATCACAAATTGGCTCAAAACACTTACTTATATTGACACGGAAAAATTGGTACATAAGTTAGCAATTAATTAACACTTACTCTTTTATACAAGTTTGCAACGCTAACACACACACGCACACACACACACACACAGACACACACATACACACACTCACACGAGAGATAGAGATATTGTTTAGCTATCTTATTTTTTTATTATTTAGCTGAAATTTGTAATGAAATTAATTATAATATCCTTAAAATTCTTTTTTTATCCTTAATTATAATCTATGCCTAATAATTATTTTTATATTCAAATTTAAAAAAATACTATGTCTGTAATTTTAATCTTAATATATAAAATCCTTGCGTTACTGACTGACTGACAGACACGCTACAGCCGAAACTATTGGGCGCAGGAAGCTGAAATTTGGCATGTATGTTCCTTGGGGACCGTAGGGGTGCACTAAGAAGGGATTTCCCGAAATTCCCACGGGATCGGCCAAAACGGGTAAAATAAAAAAAATTGCTGGCGTAGCTGCTGGCGTCCTCTAGTCTTAAATAAATGTATTAATAATGTCAAAGTATCAAACTTATAATGAATTATCTAGGGTGGAAGGCGCTGGCGACTGGAACACAATTTATATTAGTACGGTCGTCAACGACAACCTCTTATTTTAAGCTGAACTGTTTTCTTTGATATCTGTTTGAGTTAATTTATAGTTATTATTATTATTATTATTTTTTGTCAGCTACTCTTGATTGATGTAATATATAAGATTTCACCGACTTTGATGATTTAACCGAACCGTTTCTCTTATTTTGATCGCGAATAATATAAGAAATTACCAAATTTTTAAACGCGTTCATGAATCTCAAGTGTCTAAACCAAAAAACTCGACAAGAAATGCAACCATCGTATCTCACCACAATGTGTACAGAAGTAAGGAAACGATATTTTCTTATTTAACATAGTGACGTGCTTTATAAGCTAATAGCCCAATGTAAATAAAGCAAGAACCCGTGAAATACCATACAAATGCCACCATAAAGGTTTTTAATATTTTTAATATTTTGCAAGGTTGAAAGTGTAATATTTTTAAATTCTGATGTGTTTGGTAAAGGTTTAGGCACATAGCGTAAGATTTTATACATTTTAATAATGCTAAGAGTAACGAACGTTTATTCACGCTTATCATCGGGTGATTTTAATTCATCAACCATTAGAAAAAATATCAAAATAATCAAATTGGTAAACGTTAAAAAGAATTCTGATTAAATCCGTCACTACTTTTAATTGCAAGATAGTTAAACTGGCCACGAAGTTGTCAAAATTCGTTGGTTTAATAAATTGGCCACTGCTTTTGTGCCTAGCTACACAGATGATACAGAAGTGTGAATGAAGGTGAGATTAATACACTCAGACTAAGGTCATACAAAGTGTTGTCTTATGTGTGTCTAACTGACTAACCGTTACTATTTTCATTGGTCACGCTAGCTGCAGTTAGGAAAATAGAAAGCTGGTGGTAATGTATGACTATGCACTTTGCAATTGGTGAAATGAAAATAATTGAAATTACCAAATTCTTAAAAGCGTATGAATCTCGAGTGTCTGTCTAAACCAAAAAACTTGACGAAAAAGGCAACCATTGTATTTCACCACAATGTGTACAGACATAAGGAAACGATATTTTCTTATTTAGCATAGTGACGTGCTTTAGAAGCTAATAGCCCAATGTAAATAAAGCAAGAACTCGCAAAATACCATACAAATGCCACCATAAAGGTTTAAATAGAAACGTTAGCTCGTTCTTGGCACAATGATTGCTTTGCGAATGCACAACTTTCTAACAAAACACTTTTTATTTTATTTAGACTTTCAAGGTATTTGCTTGCACATTTTAATACCTTTTTAAGAAATAAGTGCTTTTCTTGTAATAGTTGCCAGGATTCATGCGATTTTAATTAAATTCTGATACTTATTATACTTATTGGAATAATAAGTCATTGGAATATTAAAACGATAATGTAATATTGTGCTATATGTTTCTTCAAAGATTTTGGGAGTCGGTATGCCTTAAAGGATGTCTCTTGGATTAATTCATAGTTTTATATTTTTCCTTGTAAATGAAGCATTGATTGGTGCACTGTCTTCAGTACCGAGGACTTGACCCGTCCTTCTGACGAGAGCCACTTGAAGTGGTTGGCATCCCTCTTGGTTTATTAAATTATTATATACTTTTTCCGCTCTCACGAGTTCCCTTATCATGGAGCATCATTGAGTGGGATCATCGCAAGGCACTCTAATCAGTCTATCACTGCTATGTGGCTGGCTGGTTAACCATAATCGTTTCGTTATGATGTTACATGAAACCAAGTAAAAAGTGGTTAAAAAATTTGAATTTGCCCTTGTCGTTTTTTTATAATACAACTGCCGCACCAATAATAAATTTCTGTATCGCAAGGACTTCAGGTGACCTTTTACTAAAACCACGGAATCATTATGAGGTAGTGACATTTTGATTTCTTAATCCGTAACTTCACGGACTATATAATATATATTTAGTATATAGGAATTTAAACTTACGTGGTCATTTAAACTTATTTTAAATTGTTTTTCGGGATTTATACCACGTACCTTTGTTTGGAGTAACCGATATTTGGAATATCCGTGAACATGGCGCTTGCAACAGTGCCGAAATATCGGTTACTCCAAACAAAGGTACGTGGTATAAATCCCAAAAGACAATTTAAAATAAGTATATTTTGTATAATACATAAATAGTCATTATTGATGGTTACTATGTATAATAGAGTTAGTACGTCCCAGGGCACATGTACCAGTGATACCGTAACTAATGGTACCAAAACTCACGCTTGACCGCAGTATTGTAACATAACTGGGTGAATCGATTGCTTTGATATTGTAATTTAGTCTTGTCAGTTTAGGCCAAATTAGGTGCAAATTTTGGAAAATCGACATACCCAGTATATTATCACGTAAAAACTTGTATTTTGGCATCCTAAAACTGTTTTCAAAAGTCACATATAATTGGATGTCCGCAAGTTATAAATTCAGGGGTCAAAGGTCACAAAAATTTCACAAAGATTTACGCTGACCGTAGTCAGGGAGAGACATAGGTATTTAAGTTAAATTAAATAAAAATGTAAAAAAATACTGCATCAAAAAATTTTTTAATTTGAATTTACCTTTACCTGAAAAGTTTACTATAATATTAGTGGTGTCTAGAGATCTATTCAGCGGAGCGGCACTAGTTTTAGACCCAACGGTGCTAAAAAAGTACTGTGACGGAAGCGTCGGATAGAACACTCCATTCTTGAATAAGGAACAAGTCAGCTAACACTAAAATACATACAGACTTTCTCGCTAAAATTTAAAAATCGTGTTGCTAATTTAAAAAGAAAATTGGTATGTCTGGAAATGTGCATTTTAGAAAATCTTGTCTTTATGCGATGAAAATAGATACGTGTTAATTTTTATCGCGTGGTGTCTAATACAGTATTTGCCCGAAAGGCCCGATATAGAGTAACAACAAAATAAATAAAAATAATAACTTTCACATTTTCTTTTTAAACGGTTGTAATTAACTTGACCAGTTTAGTTACTTGTTCGTTTGGGTCAAATTGAATATTTGGAATTTTTTACTATGTTACAGTTGCGGTTAGATGCGGGCGGCTCCAAATCGGTCTATGTGGAGGACCGTGGGAGAGGCCTATGTCCAGCAGTGGACGTTTCTAGACTGACATGATGATGACTTTATTACAACAGATTTCAATAATTTCTTGTCATCTTACAGGTTTAAAATATATTTTATATAAGTGAGGCAGTCAAGTTCACCATTTGAATATCTATGTCTGCAGTAAATTTGACTAATGCTAATTGACCAAAATGTTTCAGTAATTTAATTTGTTATTAAATCGGAACAACATCCGCCCTAATGAATTATATTCCGGTGGAATTTAAAAAGATACAGACAACGTTTGCAAAGTATACCCAGGCTATATGGCGAAGCAAATCACATGAAATGTTATTTATTTATTTAATTATGAAAAAACATTGATAGGGTAGAATCTCATAAAACAGCAAGATTGCTGATTCAAAAGTACTTGACTATAACATATTATATATAAAAATTCTAATGATAACAGTAAAAACATAACTACGATAACTGTAAGTAAGATAATTACAATATCCTTTTACGAATTTTTGCTCTGATATACTTGTATAAGCCAGCTAGGCACAAAATAACTTAGAAGACTAAATAAAATAATTCGTAACCAGAATAATGCCTTCTACAACTCTATTCAAATTAGAACATTTCATAGCTAAATGCTTGGCAAACATCTATTACGCTATTAAAATGATTTCTCTTTTGGTTCAGCAACGAAGTAATCAAGTGTAATGAGCTTTTAAGATGAAATTTGGCTGACGGCCAAAACTGCTGCGGCTATGGTTCGCGTAGCCATATTTTTATTTAAAACCTCTGCTGTTGTTCGGTTAGAATATTTACTTGAACTAGATTTGAAAAGCTATAGTTTTGAGAGAAGAAAATATTTTCAACAATGCTGGATGCAAATATTATGAAGTTAAATTATGCGCGAGTCGAGATATAAGGCCAGGATGGACGCGCTGCGAGCTTCGGTGATTTGCTTTTGGAAAATAAATGCAGGCTACGGATGTTTTATAGCTTGTGTACGTTCCTACAGCACTTTACTGCTGGATAGGTGGCCATAAGGTCGGGAAAAGTTGCCTCGTTAGGTCCAGTTGAATATTTAAGCTTACACTTAGGGTAAAACTTGGTAATACGCCCCGCTTTTTTTTAAAGTTCAATAAATCTCAAATAATAATATATCGCTTGTCCGGAAGAATACAGTATCATCTCAAAATTTGGCACTAACTGACTTAATAATACAGTTCGACTAAAAAAAGTACGTTCTACCTGTTAAATAAGGTCGAAAATCGCTTTCACCTTGAATGAACCAATTACGAAAGTTGCATCTATATCCTTTTGGTTCTTTTTGTTTCGCTAGAAAAAGAAAGAACGACACATTCAGTGTTGCTCCTGTCCTTGAAGAAGTTTGACCTGTGCTGTTATTTGAAACAGAGTATTATCTATTAATGATACATAGATTCGGTTTTACCATAAGAAAAAAAGTGTATTATTGTGATTTCTTGCTGTATTTTTCTTTAAGTATTTTATTTTCCAAATCCTATTTAGAACAGAGTTATAATACTAAATTAACCTGTATTCTTCACTATAACGTAGGGCTTAGTGAACCCCGCATATAAATGAACAAAGAATTATTTTAAGTTGTGCCTATGATCTATTAAAAGTTTTGTGTATTTTTGTGTTTGCTACTTTATTCACCATAAGTTGTATCTTATACAAGTACTAGCTGACCCGGCAAACGTTGTTTTGCAAAATTTTTTTTTTTTTTGAAAAATCGATGTTGGCCGATTCTCATAGATACCGCATAAGCACAAAAAATTTCATCAAAATCGGTCAAGCCGTTTCGGAGGAGTATGGGAACGAAAACTGTGACACGAGAATTTTATATATTAGAAGATTATTACAAAATGTGTCTGTGTTCATTTGAATTTTAGTTGATGTTAATGTATCAAACGTAAAAACTACGATGTTCTGTTTACAACTATTTAATTTTGATAGCAGTTTGTCTAATTCTGTCTATGATCTTCAGTTTCATATTCATTACTTCAGAATGATACGACAGAAAAGACTAGATTATATTCGAAAATGTATGCACAGGGTGAGACATCGAATTACCGTCAATATAATTTGAACTCATCCGAAAATCTTGATACTAACTTAAAATAAACAAGGTCCTGGCTACATCGAATGTTTAGAAAATGTTGATTTCGCATGCGAATCTGATACAAATGGTAAGAATAGTATTTTTTTTATAATAGGTATTAATAACTTTTATTAGTGGTTTTGCCGTTTTGCTCGACATATATTTTATCCGGCTATATTCAGCCATTCTGACGTTATGGAGTAATACCTAAACATCCTAACTATCACATTTATAATATTATTAAAATAATCATTATTTTTCTTTTGATCAAAGTACGAGTAACATGAGGGGCCTTAATTTCCTCCAATCCGTGGTTGGATCTGAAACATTCCAGCTAAAACTGGAAAACCGGTTCGCTGCCTTGGAAACCTCAATAGACGCTGATACGGACCTGGAACTCGATAAAGTGGTGGAAATCCTTCGGGATGAGGTGACGAAACTCTTTAAGACGCATCACACCGGCAGGAGATTTCAACTTTCGCGAGAATCTCTGCAGCTAATACAGACGCGACGAGAAAATCCGGCAGGCACTTCGTCAGATCTAAATAAAAAGATCTTCAAGCTGGTAAGACGCGACCTCCGTAGCTGCAATACACGCTCTATACAAGATGCGATCGAGCAGAATCGGGGATCGAAAGTTTTTACTCAGCATTAAGGTCGAAGTCATCTGACGAAGCTGACCATGTCAGACGGGATAGTTGCCACTTCTAGGCCGGAGATTCTTGCGGAGGTTCGGAGCTTCTACGGCAACTTCTACACCTCCAAAGCGTCCCTTCCCCAACCCGACTCCGAGGATCTAAGAGCCACTTTAATCCGCTACTTCACGGAAGAGTTGCCAGACGTCAGCCAAGACGAAATCGTGGTGGCCCTGAGGCAGCTTAAAAATGGAAAAGCCCCCAGGGAAGATGGAATTACGACGAAGCTGCTCAAGGCAGGTGGAAAACCTATACCGGTGCAGCTCCAACGCATATTTAATTCTGTCCTGTTCTTGGGGAGAACTCCAAGGGCGTGGAGCAAGAGCATAGTCGTTTTGTTCTTCAAAAAGGGAGACAAAACTCTTTTGAAGAACTATCGACCTATCTCGCTAAGCTGTTTTCCAGGGTCATCACGAACCGTCTCGCGCGTAGACTCGACGAGTCTCAGTCACCCGAACAGGCCGGTTTTCGAGGAGGATATGGCACCATAGACCACATTCACACAGTGCGGCAGATTATACAGAAGACAGAGGAGTATAATCAGCCCCTGTGCTTAGCGTTTGTGGACTATGAGAACGCCTTTGACTCCATTGAAACCTGGTCTGTTCTGGAGTCTTTGCAACGGTGCCAAATCGATTGGCGATACGTCCAAGTGCTGAGAGGTCTGTATGAAGCCGCGACTATAACCGTCCAAGTACAGAACCAGCAGTCTGAACCTATCCACCTGCACCGAGGCGTGAGACAAGGGGATGTTATCTCCCCCAAATTGTTCACAAATGCAATGGAGGATATGTTCAAGACGCTGCGCTGGAAAGGTCGCGGTATTAACATAAATGGCGAGTACCTCTCACACTTAAGATTTGCAGATGATATCGTTATCGTGGCTGAAACCGTTCAAGAGTTGCAATATATGCTGAGCAGCCTGGCTGTTGGGTAGAAACAACTTCGAGAGGGAGGCTTGCAGAAGAATACAGCTCGGCTGGGCAGCATATAGGAAACTCCGTCGTTTACGTCATCCCTACCGCAAAGCCCTAAGAAAAAGTCTTCAACGAGTGCGTCCTACCCTTTATGACTTACGGTGCCAGGATGTGGACACTGACAGTGTGACTAGTCCACCAATTTAAGGTCGCTCAGCGAGCTATGGAGAGGGCTATGCTCGGAGTTTTTCTGAAGGATCGAATTCGTAATGAAGTGATCCGACAGACACCCAAGGTAATCGACATAGCTCAGAGAATTAGCACGTTAAAGTGGCAGTGGGCTGGTCACATCTGTATCAGAACCGATAACCGATGGAGTAGTCGTGTTCTAGAGTGGAGACCGCGCCTTGGCAAACGTAGTGTTGGACGCCCTCCAGCTAGGTGGAGTGACGATATACGCAAAGTGGCTGGCAGCGGCTGGACACGAAGAGCCGAAAATCGGGCTCATTGGCGTGCCATTGGAAAGGCCTATATCCAACAGTGGACTACGGTAGGCTGATGATGATAATGATGACTGACTAGTTCAATAAGTTCCTTGTGATTTTTGTTTTGGTACCAAGACTAGAATTTAGATACCTATAGACTAGAATAATAGCTTAAGATTGTTATTCATTAGATTTTTATCAGTCAAGATTGATGCTAATGTCTTTTTGTAATAAATAAGTGAGAATTGATTTAAATTTTTTGTTTTTTTCATCACTTTAATCGCATTTAAAAATATATAAATACTGTTTTCTTTTTAAACTAAACATCGTGAATAAAGGTAAAATTCAAAAGAATACAGTCACAAGTGGTAAAAAGTGTAAATAATTTAATAAATAATGGTAAATAGAGTAATGTCTTCAAAGATAATTATAGAGTACATACTAATACATATTAATAATAAAAAATAATCTGTTTATCTTATGGATATACCACAATATTTTTAGTTAAAAACTTTAATCGCTTCTCCTGGAAAAGTACGTTTTTAGAGTTAATACAGCATTCTTGCGGGCAAGCGATATATATAATCATTTCTTTTATTTTAGAACGTTATTTGGTTAGTTGACAATAATACGACAAAAGCTAAATGTAATAGGAACGTTAGTTAAAGACTTATTTCTATATATTTTTGACATGGAGCGGGGCGTTTTGTCAGGTACACATCACCTAATACGCCTCTCTTGTATTATAAAATGCCACGGGTAATTTAAAATGCCCCAGTATATATCCTTATATTAATTTAAACAAAACTCATGTAACCACCCTAAACAAGCCGAACATTGAATCCAGTCTTCAGAAGACTTTGTTTTGTAGTAATTTTATTTGCATTCAATCCATTTTTTTTTCATCCATGTCCGAAAATTCTTCTTTAGAAATGTCAATTCTGATACCGGTTTCATCATCTGTTTCAGAAGACGATGAATAAAATGCTTTTCAGTTTTTTGGATGAAATTTCCTCAGCTTTTTCTTTTCTATCGAAAATTTATCTATTTTACTTCTTTTGGTTTCTTCTTTTTCATTATTCTCCCTCTTTTCGTTTGCCGGTTTTTTCTTCTTTGTATTTTCAACATGCCTATATTTCTCAGCTCGGTAATCATGTAAATTCTCATCTGAAGATGCATCCGTTCTATCTTTGTCATCTTCTGAATCATTTTTTTTGTCAAGATTTCTCTTCATTACTATTTTCGATTTATCATTGGGTTTTACTCGGTAATATTTTGATATTTCACCTTCAGATACATCCATCAATTACAAATTATTGTCTTTTTTCTTAGGTTTTCTTTCACGTGCACATTGGTTAATTGGTTTATTATATTCGTCTTCATCAGAAGAGTTCTTATTTTTGTAATTCTTTTTTTTATTTCTCTTCTTTTTGTCATTTCTCGTCTTAGATATTTTCTTCTTTGCTTTTTCAATTGTGTGTTCTCCCATGCCATTTTGTTTTTTTTTGCTAGCTTTCTGTGGGTGTAAGAATAATAGCATTTTGCTTTCTTTTTGATGACATTTCACATGTAATTTGAATACTGGGGCGTATTGTAAAATTTGTTTCTTAAAACGCCCCATCAAGGACAAAGCCGCAATCTCAAGGTTATAACGCTGAGTGTACGAGAATAATAAAGTGTATTTATATATATTTTTCACAGTTTAGATCAATTTAACTTAACTATAATGAGTATGAATATATAAAAAAAAGTTTGCAAATTGCCACAAATTGTATCTTCACCGAAAAACTAAATTTATCAATATTTTTTAAATGAGCGTAATAAACCACGCGTGCACGTCAGCCATGTTGTTTGGCGACTGATGGCTTCTCGCAGCGCTATACGTGTGCTGTCTAGCTTTTGTGCGTGCTAGGTGAGTGGGGCGTTTTGTCAACTGGGGCGTAATACCAAGTTTTACCCTAAGACGCTTCAGAATCATTATTTTCAACAAGAGTGCTATCCATTTTTATTCGGGAAATATGTTTGGAGTTTGAATTAGTCTCTCCAAGGCAAGCAAATGTTTTTGAGATACCGTTTCCTATAACAACTTCGTATAGATGTTTGTATTATATGCAATATGAAATAATTATGATGATAATAAGGTTGTTGCGTCGAACCGAGTGCGATCAGTCAGATCAAGGATATTTTATAGCTTTAGAATTATGTGTAAAGTTTTCCAACAGAAATTATTATTTGTGAGGAGTTATCGGAAAAAAGGCAGTGCCAACCAAGACGTATTAAGAGTAACTTGCTCCATAAATTTGCCTGCAGCAAAGAAATACCGACTTCCAAATAAATACATTGTAGAATTGTGGAATATATATTTTTCAACTGAGCCCTCAAGGAAATAGCTATGCATCGTTGCAGTAGACAATAGATTGCGCGATATTATTGTTGTATTTAATTAATAATTAACCACAAAGTCGGAACCAATAATTTCTGAAAATGTTTAATATGTCCGGTACGTACTTAAAGTTGTGCTATACTGTTCTCGTAAATGAACACCGAACGCAAAGATGAAATCGTAGTCGTGTTGACCTTGGGCTGACCGCCTTTCTACTTCAAGGTTCAATAGTTATAGAAACCACAGTGAACTAATGAGTGCGCCGAACATAATCACCCTATCGAATTGCAAGCCTATTTCTTGGCAAAATAGCAATGCTGATACGTTCAGGGTCCAAAAATATCACCTGCAACCGAATTTGCTTGATTTAGTTTCACCACACAGGCGTTGTTGTATCGTAGATACGCCCTGACGTGTGTGTTCGAAGATGTATGCGCTCAGAACGTTCTAGTACAGCGTGCGATATTTGCGACCATACTATTTCATGCTACGTATTTGCATCAGGCATAGTATTGCCTCATTATCAGCTTATTTGCTTTCAATAGTGGGCATACTACGTATAATTACAAAACTCACAAGTAACATAAAAATAATTTCTAAAATAGTTACACACTTAATACTTACACGATTTATTTTTGTATGGACGATTCTAAACTTTTGCGATTTGTATAGATATTTAAGAGATAGAGAAGACAAAAAGATATTTAAGGCAAAAACTAGCTAGCAAAATCGCTTGCTGATACAAAATGCAAACCCTAATTGGCTCGTTACATAATTTACTAATTAGGGTTTCAGAAACACGAACGCATTGCTCTAAGAAGCAAGAGAATGCGACATTCTGCGATGCAACGAAGTAGTCACAACTATTTGCAAGAAAATTTTACTAGGGACGTGGATGTTTTACCACGGCAATTTGTAATAGTATGGCAGTTGAATTTACCATAGCTTTAAATTGAAATCTACATCAAGGTTCTGATGCTATACCAGACGTGGTTACCAGATGACCAGGTCCACAAATGGTGTCATGTATGCCATAATGTTGGCTACATGGAAGGTATTGTGCACATCATTTTCTAGCAACAAAGGAAATTTTCGTTTGTGAACTGTTCCATACATATTATTAATTTAATAATCGTGTAGGGTTTCGGCTTCTTGTTATTTTGTACGTTGGTATATTCATTAATAATACATACATAAATGCTTTTATTTGTGCAATAATAAACAAGCCACAGCTCTGCCTTACCTTTTAAAAATATCAGGCAAAAGATTACAACATATAAAATGTAAATTCGTCCTTCTTTACCCGAAATACCTTCAAAGGATTACCTCCCATTGTTATCCGGGGATTAAAAAAGGAACATTATATAATCCCCAAAAAGGCACCATCTTCACTCTTATTAACTTTAGATTGCAATAAACTAAAGTGCGCTATACGCTAAATTTATAGCTGAATTAAGAGACGTTACGTAGTACCAGAAAACAACCTTTATACTTACACTCGTAAATAAGTAAATTCTAAATATATAAATAAAAAAATAAGAAATAAGAGTGACTACAAATGCGGCAAATTTGGCAGAGAGTCTGTGTTTATGGAATGGTTTAGTAGGGATATTTCATCCCTTTTTATGAGCTAAGAATGGCAAAGCTTATGTATGCTTATATATTAATATTGTTTATTCAGTCGTAAGTCAGGTTTCATATTTGCTTTGCGAATAGTTACTTTGTATGTTTATAATAGAGATTATTCTGATATGTAATCGACATAGTGCTAGACCAGAATGTGATTCAAGTTTGAGAATTATTGTAGCGAATGTCGAGAGAATTCTCGTAAAAGAAAGATATTGTTTTTAGTCACAGGCAATGGTAATGGGAAACGATTTCTTTTATAAATGTGGACAGTTGGTAGACGTGTGTTATATCATAGATGTTAGTAGAACGTTTTGATATATGTGGCCTCATTTTGAAGTTTCTGATGAGAACGTTTTTAATGTGTCGTATATTTTACTGTGTGAGCTAATACTAGTTGGATGGCCTTACGTTTTTTGTAGTGTGGTATGTGGTAAAGTTTTAAATTGGATTACGATCAAATTGTTTCTATCTTGAATATTTCACAAGCAGCAACTTTGCGATTTTGCACGATAAATAACAATTGGCTCTTCTCCTATTCCTTTTAATAGCGTAGCTCGGTGTAAAGTAGCCAGGTGGGGTAATGATATTCGTAGGGCAGTGGGCAGGGACTGGGAGAGGAGAGCCGAAACCGAGCTTATTGGCGTGCCAGGAGAGACCTACGCCCAGCAGTGGACTGATACAGGCTAACGATGATGACAAGTTGGAGTTGTTGATGAATAAATTATACTGAATACTGTTTACTCTAAATACAATACATGTTGTATAATAAAATACCTTCTGTTTCGAATTTGTATTATATAAAATGGCTACTTATACTTTGGCTATGCAGCTAATACTTTCGTTTTGTTTCGGCTTCGCCGCAGGCTCTTAAAATAGCTCATATGTTCATGGTTTTCGCAATAGGTAATAACTTTATACGTGTAATGCGGTGCTTACAGATATGCTTATTTTATTAATGTAAGTATATAAAAGATAATGTAAGCTATAATAACCCTGAACATTATTATGTAAATCATTCGTAGATATAACGTTGACGAAACCTTAGGATGAAGCATCGCTTTAACAAACTTTACCGACTAAGGAGGCATTGTCCAAATAAAATATTGAGTACATAATGACGTAAGACTGCGTGGTTTCTTCGAGGCAGCGATAGCCTAGTGGAGATACTAACGGAATGCCATGCAGAGGGTATCGGGTTCGAATCCACGGCGCGCACCAGTGATTTTTCGAAGTTAAGTGCGTAGGTATTAAATTGTTGATTATTGCGTACTTAACGGTGAGGGTAAACGTTTTGTGAAAAACGGAAAAGCCAGAAATCTCTCTTTGATGCTACGTGATTGGTCTCCTTTTACAACGATTTGTTATTATCATCGTAAGCTCTATATATAAACTGCACCTGCTGGCCAAATGCGTCTTTAGAGACTTCGCAAGGTTCAAAAACTTTTATGGAGAACTCGCAGACATACTGTTTAAAATAACTTGATTTCAACAGTAGGACATACTTTAAAATAATTTGTAGGATAGGTAATTGTGCGATCAAGGATCATTTGTGTCTTTGATTTGTTAAAATGTTTTAAAAGACGGCTATATATAACGTGGGAACATAGTAAAAATTAATAAAAAATGTGTTAACATTTTAGATTTATTTTCTCTCTATTTGAGCCCGCGGTTACAACCGCGATATTTAGGGCTAAATAGAATGCTCAGTTGCTATTATACCACAGGGTCTTAGACATAATTACTTTAGTACTAAAATACTCTTCATCTAAATTACGAATTTAAACTACCAAACGCAAATAATCCAAATTGGGCAATACAAAACTCAAGTCACTTACGTCTAGCAGTTTTATCTACTTATACATAAATGTTTAACGAGCAAGATCTTCATTGCTTTCCTTCCATTTTTTGAACAGTACTAGTCTCGTTGTCAACAATTGCAGACCCAGTTAACTAAAATTAGCTTTAGCATTCAAACTCACAGCAGCTCACTTTTACGGCTGACATAGCCGTTGCTTATATTGTTGGCTCCATTTTACGGCCGAGCCGTTATTGTGGCATTACCCTGTTATATTCAGGTGTCTGTTTAACTTTAAATTCTTAGATACGCAAATAAACTCGTTTCGAATTTAAGTGGGAGACACTTTAGGTGTGATCTTCATAGAAATGGTTTTGGAATGAAACGCGAAATGGAAAGTATTTTAATGAAATATAAAAGTAGATATTAAAGTAAGGTACAGATCTGATTTTTAATATTTTGCAAGGTTGAAAGTGTAATATTTTTAAATTCTGATGTGTTTGGTAAAGGTTTAGGCACATAGCGTAAGATTTTATACATTTTAATAATGCTAAGAGTAACGAACGTTTATTCACGCTTATCATCGGGTGATTTTAATTCATCAACCATTAGAAGAAATTTCAAAACATCAAATTGGTAAACGTTGAAAAGAATTCTGATTAAATCCGTCACTACTTTTTATTGCAAGATAGTTAAACTTGCCACGAAGTTGTCAAAATTCGTTGGTTTAATAAATTGGCCACTGCTTTTGTGCCTAGCTACACAGATGATACAGAAGTGTGAATGAAGGTGAGATTAATACACTCAGACTAAGGTCATACAAAGTGTTATCTTATATGTGTCTAACTGACTAATTCACGCCATGTCACGCGCCTCGGGATCAAAGCGATAAAGCAGGCGTTTATATTATTACACGATATTTTTGAATACAAAATTGCGTACCTAACTGTGTTCTATATCACGTAGATATTAGCCAATCCACACACCCCACATTTTATCGATAACTCAACATTGTTGTTACTTTGTTATATAAAATTGGCATCGTCATACTCATTTGACAAAGCAACAATATGCCTTCTACATGCCTTGCACATCCCATCTTTATTTCATCTAGAAGAATCAACCATGAAGAAATACTAAAAATAATTAATTTTACTTTAGTAATTGTATTCGCATTGCTACCTTGTAACTACAATAAAGCTTCTGCCACAACAGTTACTCAGTTTTACGGCTTGCGTTCTTAGTTGCTTATATTGTTGCACTAGTTTACGGTTTACGGTCCAACCGCAGTATCGGGAACTTACCTTGTAGGAATCAAGCTTTTAATTTGACTGTTTGGACCGCTGGATGGAAACTGTACAATTTTAGTAGCGGCAATATCTTAAGTAAAATCTATTAAATGGCGGATTATTGCGTAATGTTCTGATCATTGTGAGGAACCTTGTGTCTCAATAGTTTATGGGTAAGGGACTGAAAGTTTGTTTACAAATTTAATATAGGCGTCAGTAATAGTCATGCCTTATTAACTATTATAACCAATATATAAAATTAATGTGATTTACTTGAAGTTGTTTCAACAAAAACTAATGATGATACTTATAGCATCTTTGTATTTTAGATTAAAATGAGTGAATAACTTTAAATTCATTTTAATGGCGCGCAATCGTATCATTATATTTAAGGCGCTGTCCTAAGCGACTGTTTTGGTAAATGAGGGGGTGAAGCAGGGGAGGTGAAGGGAGCTTAGCTCCGTCTACTGCGGGGCGCCCCCCTTCATTCTCGTCGCGTGCGGCCGTATTCTGGCGACATCCGTATTCCAATATTTCAAAATCGCAAGCAAAACGTTTTAGCATATTGAATTGAGATACTGATATTAAAATTTATATTACATACATCAATCTGTTTGTACAATATAGGCATAGCGCAAGTTTTGTTCTCAGTGCAGCCCTGAGCAAAACTGGTTTACATTAGACGTTATAGGTATTAAATGTTGACGAAAGTAGGTAAATACCTACGTGCCGTAAGATGATAAAAATAATTAAGTCAGTTCCATGTATGGAGAGGCCATTATTATGTTTGTTTTGTTTTTGTATAAAAATAATGAAGCAGTTCATAGAATACCTACATCTTATTCCATTCCTGCCAGTTTTCAAATCTGTTTTGCAATAAATTGGCTGTGACATACGGGCGGACAGACAGACAGACATTGCGAATCTATAAGGGTTCCGTTCTTACAACTTTTGGCTACGGTACCCTAAAAAACACAATACTGCTCTACTAAGCGCAAAAGCCGTATCTCAACTAAAGCGAGTTACGAGATAATTGAAGTTTAGTAAAAGTTGATTTCTTTTATTTATTTATGGATGTTTATTGTTATTATAGGTATAATTATTATGGCAAAGGTTTCGAAATACGTCGCCGTTTTTAGGGGTTGTGAGTGATTGAAGAGGGAGCAGGGGAGGTCTTGAAACCCCCCTCACTATTTTCACTTGCCGGAAATACTTGGTTTCCTCTGAAAAAAAAAATCTCCAAACATCGGTGTGTATGGCACTGCTAACTTCCACATTCATCACACTAGTTTAATAAACTAAGGTTGTCGGAGCCCTGCGAAGGGCTCGGACAACCTTAATCGGATTCGGATTAAGGGTCAAAAGAGAACCTAACATAACCTATTTATTTACTTATTACAGTCGCACCTAACCCAAGGCACTCGAAAGCAATGACGCACAAATTTGACATTAGCTGTCAATATGATCATTCCAAGATGGCAGTTTTGCATTTCGTTTCACGTTTTTCACATAAAACCTAAAAATGACATTTGTAAAACTGTACTAAAGTATAAAAACTACGTTCCGTTTTGCATAATTGCCGAAGTATTTATGAAATTTTGGAAATTGTTTAAAAATATTTAGACGCAACTCCGGCAGCCAAAATTACTTTTAGGGGATTAAAACGAACTACCTTAAGCCCTCTACACTACCAATACCCTCAAATTCAGGCGACTCGTTTCGAAACCCAAGCCATTGTTATTTTTCAAAATAGATGAAACATCAAAAATATATGTGGATATACCTTATTCATGAGATACTGCTATGTCGCTTAAAAAAATATAGAATTAGAATTTGAGTTACTGCTTTTTCGTTAGCTCTCGTCATACAGTCATACATGTTTGTATGGAAAAATATAAAAAAATTCTTTCGCTTCAAATATGTGTTGTTTCAAAGAAAACAAATATTAAAAGATATTTATTTATATTCATTTAAAATTCATTAACGAAATACAGAGTTTACAGCTCATCAAAAGTTAGCTGTCTGCTACAACCCGGCAGGTTTTCTTTATTCTCATCGAATGTTAAGGCAGTGTGTGAGGTGATAAGGCTTCAATACTTATTATTTGCTGTTGTTAACGAGGCAAAGTTTCATTTACTTTCCTTTTACGGCTTGGTATTGTAGAAATTTCAAGCACTGATGAAACATTTTCCTCTCCGTGATATCGCAATGCCATCCCTTGAGCTTGACGAGAATCAACAATTTCAGGCAACTGCCAATTCATATAAAAAGCCACAAGCTTCTCCCAGAAAACATCATCTCTTTCTATAATTTCTATTTTTAGTGGTATACTTTCGCCACTCCACACAGCAAATAAACACTTTTGTTTGCGTGTAACGTGGCCTTGCCCCTGATTTTGGTAATAACAATTACAATATTTGTTTACTTTTTTTCATGTTTCCATATTTGTATTTTATTTGCACTTATACTATTCTCCAGGCCATTCTTATAGGCAACTTTAGGACATTAAATTTCCACAATCGTGTTTGGACCTATTAATCCATCTGGCGTAGCACCAATAATCAAATAATCCACAAGGCTCGATTGTTACATTTTCTTGTTTCGCCAGTTGTTGCAAAGCCAGTTGTTCATTTTAGATTCCATGCGCAACTGATTTTACATTGCAAATATTTTATTTGTACAAAATATTTTTTACTAAGTTGGCTTTACTGCTGTTATCTCTTCTTTTTACCACTATACAAAAATTTCAATCTGTCAACCACAGATGAGACAAGTATCAGATAGAGCGTATTCGTCCAACTAAGTGTGGCACGTTGACAGCTATGTGTGCGTGACCTTTGGCGACTGGCACTGTACGGACACGCGCGTCTATGTGTGTGTAAAGTTGCC
Source organism: Euclidia mi (assembly GCA_944739405.2). Lineage (NCBI taxonomy): Eukaryota > Metazoa > Arthropoda > Insecta > Lepidoptera > Erebidae > Euclidia > Euclidia mi. The sequence goes on along the minus strand of OX123193.2, from coordinate 64,035,996 downwards.
AGATTATGAATAATCTCCCAGTATTTTGCATATACTTAGTTATGTAATATTCTTATATTCATTTGCGGTTTTGAAGAATTTACCATGGATTTAATTAATGCTTTTATAAATACATTTCTTAAATGTAGGTACGAGTTAAGTTTTAACTACTTCGTAAATCTGTATATATAAAATCCTTGCGTTACTGACTGACTGACAGACAAGCTACAGCTGAAACTACTCGGCGCATGAAGCTGAAATTTAGCATGTATGTTTCTTGGGAACCGTAGGGGTGCACTAAGACGGGATTTCTCGAAATTCCCACGGGATCGGGCAAAACGAGAAATACGAAAATATCTGCGTGCGAAGCCGCTGGCGTCGATTAGTTGAGAAATAAATAGTATGTATGTACACACGGCGCCAAGTCAAGCTAAACAGTTGCTGTACGATTTTGATACTTATTCCCTACGCCATAAGCATGTATGTACACACGGCGCCAAGTCAAGCTAAACAGTTGCTGTACGATTTTGATACTTATTCCCTACGCCATAAGTATGTATGTACACACGGCGCCAAGTCAAGCTAAACAGTTGCTGTACGATTTTGATACTTATTCCCTACGCCATAAGTATGTAATGTACACACGGCACCAAGTCAAGCTAAACAGTTGCTGTACGATTTTGATACTTATTCCCTACGCCATAAGTATGTATGTACACACGGCGCCAAGTCAAGCTAAACAGTTGCTGTACGATTTTGATACTACAATAAAAACGGTGCAAAGGTCAAAGTGTATAAGCTTGACGAGTAGCAGGGTGTACACGAATATTTGGATCGTTTGGGGATCGAACTCAAAACAATATTATGTAAGGTATATACTAATGGAAATTGAAATTCTATTACTATATTTATGAGAAAGAAGATATATCTACAATATAATTTTATAATACGGTAATGTATTTTTCATTAACATGACAATCGTTATCACATAATCAATTGACAAGTGCATTTTCCCTAATTCAGGCAGAACGGCGTCGACAAAAACTGGCAACACTTACATATTTCTTGCACAAATACGAATTTTATCGAAATTAAATTAGGAAACAGTCAAATTATCAATAGTTACCTGTGAAAAGATATTCCATTTTCCTGTTTTTGTTTTTAGGAACAACTTTTACAGTGTTTAAGAACACAAGACGGCATTTTGAGAATTTAAAAGTTGAAGTGATCGTGACGCGTGAACTGTACGATGCTTCGTAGCGCACTGAGACGAGTTTGTATTCGCTTTTCAATTTTGTATTTGCTTTAGTGGCCACACGCAATAGTGCCGCGCGTTCCATCTGATAATTCTCTCATCTGTGCTGTCAACATATTCTTACGCAATTCGAACCAGTCACTGCTATCCCTCTTGTAATTTTTGCTTATCACTACGAAATTTGAGTCAAATTTGTTAAAAAAATTGTTTGGCATTTCTTGGCTAGCTCTTGAACAGATCGTGTTAGGAATGACTAAAGTCAAATGTGTGTAAGACGTTGCAGAACTGTTATCTTTAACTTCACTGTAATTACAATAATGATAATTAGTTACGTACTTTATTATTAAAAAATACTATATCTTGTGTTATAGCACTTATAGCAAACAGAGAAGTTACCTTCTTACTTATAAATGATTGATTTTAGAAATTCAAAAGATATTAGATGTACTGAGACATACCTAATAGTTTATGAATAATCAAAGTTTTACCCGATGTACCTAAAAAGGTTTATGTTCTAAACACAATAATACAACATTCGTTACCGCTTGTGTGCGGATTGCGGAGCGCCATATTAGCGCTGTCATCATTATTGTTTGCCGTGGCGGCATCTTAGCGCTCCAGGCGCTCTGACAAGCTAAAGAATTTGAAGTATAGGTACATAAAATGATTCGATTTTATGTTATTACTACTCTTTCAAAAATTGAAAACTGTGGCAGCTATGTATAATGAGAATAATTTATATAATTATATTATGCATAATCGATAATATATAAGTAACATAGTTAGTCATAAAAGACTCTTATGAAAATAATTTGTGTAAAAATGTTACATATTTCATAATCACTTGGCCATGGATGAATTTCTATTTTATTACGACGCTTTCTTGTACAAATCCTTCGTAGAACTTCATTTCTCTAATTGTCCATATTTTATTCTTCTAATTATATATTTATAAGCACAGAAACAATAACACATTAAACGCAACAAGAGTATAAACTTAGGTCCTAATTATATGTGCCCATAGTTACATGAAAAGCCTATTTGATTCAAAGTATTCAGTCTATAACATAAAATATGAAATTACGAACTCAAATCGGCGTATTATAATAACAAACAGGTTTACGTAAAATTTCGTGCAGCGGAGACGCAAGCGACATGACCTATCTCTCACAGGGCTCATAGCCGAATGATGAGGTCTGGGCGGGGCGTAAACTAGCAACTGACACTCAGTACACCGCTTATGCTAATAAGGTTTAAATTGCTGAAGCGTTTGATATTGATGGGATCTACCGAGCGTCAAAATCATAGACGTTTGGCAGATTTTATTTAATTTTACAAAATATACACGTATAATATGAAAATTAATAGGGTAATTCTTTAGTTCATTAGATTTCCTACAATATTATCAAAAAAAATATGACAGCTTACGATCAAAATATAGCAAACAGTGAGACGAAAGATTATTTTCTGCCTCGATTTTGTGATTTTTTTACCGTGATTCTATTTTACATACATGAAAAATTCTTTCAAAAGTCTTTTGTTCAGACTTTTGACTTTAAGCTCTAATTTTTGCTAGTTTGTAATATGTACCGTTATGGCTAGATGCGCGACGAAAAATTTGGTGTTTCACGGCTTCTGAGGTATAACAGCGCCTTAATGCGGCGCTTTATTTTTATATAATATATAATTTTAGTTTACAACAGGTCGTATTATGTTATATTAACTTATTTTAATCAGACAAACATGATAACAAAGATATTTATGAAAGCTATTCTCTGCTCTGAGTATTATTTTAAATGCCAGACTTAAATAATTTTATTTTGATACATACTTATCTCTATAATATTTTTGAACATAATTTTATATTTCGAACACAACACGTACCTATCTAAAAAGATAAACTATCTTTAGCGAGAGTGAGAAAATATTTTATACACATCTACCTAATAGAGTATCATATATTCACCTCACATCTTCAATTTAGTCAACTGGAAAACTAGCAAAATCATAAAGGACATATTTTATTATTATTTACGTGACAATGCAATATTTCGTGGCAAGTTTATAAAACACCCAACCCAACCCTGTATATAACCCAAAATAAAAATGAAAAGATTTTATGAAAGAGACAGACGCGTACGGTGGTTGAACTAAACTTTTTTTATTGGTGAAAATGACGATGGCACCCGTCGTATTCAGCCAGCTCGTTCAGACAGAAAAAACGATACGATTGAATTTTTCTGTTGTATTTTTAATACGATGTTAAGTAAAATAAGATAATAAGATGGAATGCTGTTAAAGCAAAGAATGTTCAACGAAAATTTAAATTAAAGGAAATGCTATACTTGTAAATGCATTGAACTAAATTAAACCGGCCGAATTCATGTCGAGCCACGTATAATCTAGGGTTACGTAATACCCTAAGCATAAAATTAGGACAAAAAATATGTAAGTTTAAGTTAATCGATAACATCTCGTTAAGTCTCATTAACCGTTACTATTTTCATTGGTCACGCTAGCTGCAGTTAGGAAAATAGAAAGCGGGTGGTAATGTATGACTATGCACTTTGCAATTGGTGGTTTTTGCTAAATATTTTGCAAACTGAGCTTTGAATAAAAAAAGTTAAAGTAAACTCTCAGTGTATTTAACGTAGCTGCGGCCATCCGCAAGTATCATACAGAAATATAGAGTATTTCTTGCGATGATAATTCGGTAAATAGTATTTTGTGTTTACTATTGTTCTATGAATAGTATGATAGACATACAACGTCTATTTATATCTAAATTCAAACGCTAAATTAGTTTTGGACCTGTAGATAAGTGGCGTTCAATCAGAGTTACAGGCAGAGAGACATACGCTTTCGATATGTTACGTGGTCAACGAGGAACGAATTGATAATGTAACCATGGGAACCATATGATAACTATCATCATTAGTCAATGAGAATAGAAAGCAGAATACATAATACTACAGAAGAGATAGATATTTTTCTCGCCTTGGCTTCTAGTTTTGACTTCTAGGTTCTTTTTTTTTTACGATGTTGAAATTTCCTTCGGATCTCTGACTCTTGGGGAAATGAGAGCCGGAGTATGTGGTGTAACCACTAAAAATCACCTCGACTTTCTCATGTACCCGTGTGTCGGAGGGTAGAGAATTGCATAAGCATTCGTCGCTACCCCCCGAAGGGTATTGGCCCGCCAGATGGTCAGGCGGGCCTCGAACAAAACCCCCTTGGCGGCGGAATAAGGTGTTGGGCTCCGCCGCCAAAACACCCAGCGGCCGCAGAGGATAGGGAGGACAGCAACGCAACACCGCATCTCCTCTTCCTGTGCGGCCTCACCGCGACGCATTGAATGGTGCGCCCCCAACGCAACACCGACACGGCTCTCCTCCCGCGACCGTGCCCGACTGCGAGGGACAGACAGAACTGTCCCCCGCACACGCACCGTTGGACGCATCCTGGGCAGGCCCCTCTAAGCCTACGCGGAGCGTCCACTCCTGGGATCTCTCTTAGCTTCACCGCGGGTGTTTAATCCACGGTTACTAGCCCCTCCACCACGACAAGGTGGAGATCCTACGGGGGGGGACTTCTAGGTTCCTAGGATTGACAAAACATTTTCACTATTATGGGTGGCATTATTTATTAGCCATAGCCATATGTGTACTAACGTTAGCAGATTATTTTTCTTTTTCTGTGACAAATCTAGTACTAATATATAAAGCTGAAGAGTTTGTTTGCTTGAACGCGTTTATCTCAGGAACTAGTAGTCGCAAATCATTATAATCACCCCAAACATATTTTAATCCAGCAACAAGATGTTTTCTCTTTAATAAAATGAGTTGCTTCGCCAGCGGCCTTATAAATACTGTATTTGAAACTTCATTACCTCCGTTATAAAGCTGATAGAGTTTCGTAAAGACAAAGTTAGCTATCGTCCACAAAGCTATGTTAATAGCCTGTGCTGTTTGTTCCGAGTCATTCCAAAGGATGGTGAGTCACTTAGATAGGCTAACTAGAAAATATGAATAGGATTTTTGATTGCGTGTAGTTTGAGGAAGCTTGGTTTTGGTGTACAGTTTATACCAAATTGTGCATGTATTTTTTTAAAAAACAAATAATAATTAATTAATCAATTTCAATACATGAAGTTTATATTATATGTTACAATCTACATGAATGGTTCATTATAATTTAATTGTAACTACCTACAAAGTAGCTTCAACATTGCATAATTATGCAGATCGTAAATAAAAATTATTTTTAAATAAAAAAACCGACTTCAAAAAAAACACTAAGGAACTAAAAAACAAAAAATAATTGGTTTTGAAGCAAAAATTTTTGGAGTCGGTGCCCTTACGTAAAAAGTTACTAAATAACAAACTACCTATTCTATCAACAACGAAAGTTATATAAAAATGTGTCGAGGTTTTATAGTCAGATCAGAAATACTTGGCTTGGCACCGACTCCAAAAATGTTTGCTTCAAAACCAATTATTTTTGTTTTTTAGTTCCTTAGTGTTTTTTGAAGTCGGTTTTTTTATTTAAAAATAATTTTTATTTTATTACATATATCCCATGGCCACCTTCCTGCTCTATCATCAGAGTTTGGTAAACATTCAGCACTATAGTCCACGTAAAGACGAATCCAACGAGCCCAAACTCAATGGGATCGCGTCTTTGTATTACAAAGATCCCATGGCCACCTTCCTGCTCCATCATCAGACCCTGGAAAACATCTAGTACCAAAGTCCATGTGAAGACCAATTAAACGACCCTTAACTCGATGAGATTGAGTTATTGCATCACAAAGATCCCATGGCCACCTTCCAGCTCTATCATCAGACCATGGAAATCATCCAGCATCAAATTCTATGACAATGTAAAGATGACTCAAACGAGCCCAAACTCGATGGGATTGCGTAATTGTATTACAAATATCCCATGGCTACCTTCCTGCTCCATCATCAGAGTTTAGTAAACATTCAGCACTAAAGTCCATGTAAAGACGAATCAAACGAGCTTAAACTCAATGGGATTGCGTCTTTGTATTACAAAGATCCCATGGCCACCTTCCTGCTCCATCATCAGAGTTTGGTAAACATTCAGCACTATAGCCCACGTAAAGACGAATCAAACGACTCTAAACTCGATGAGATTGCGTTATTGTATCACAAAGATCTCATGGTTACCTTCCAACTCTATCATCAGGCCAAGGAAATCATCCAGCATCAAAGTCTATATAAAGACGACTCAAACGAGCCCAAACTCGACGGCATTGGGTTGTTATCCTCGAATCCCTTCAAGTGTGCTTATAAAATTTGAAGATTTCCTTCGATTTTTCAGGATTCCATGATCAGATCCTGACCTGATGATCATGGGACCAACTAGGAGGTATACTCTTTCAATCAAAACAAGAATTTTTGAAATAGGACCAGGCGTCTTAGAGAAATCGGGGAACATACTTAAAAAAAAAGATTCCGACGAATTGAGAACCTCCTCCTTTTTTTGAAGTCGGTTAACAAAGTTTAATACAAAGGAGAAACAAAAGCATAGGGACAAGAACGACATGGTTAAGCAATATTATTCTCGTTAACAGAAGCTTTTCAGTCGGCATTATGTCTTTACTTTGATAACATGTTACTCAAATTGCAAGAAAACTTAAAATAAAAACTTATATTCAAGTCTATTCATAGATTACTCTCTATCTACTTGTAGATTTATGGGCTGTCTCGATAGAATTGATATATATTTATAGTCTTCTAAACATTGATTAAGATATAAAAATATCACTAGTCACAAAAGCATTTTCACACGACAATAACATACTCAACTATCCACTTCAATCGTTTTTTTTTTTGTAGATACAATCTTTCAACAACAAAACCTTCTATATTTACATTCGTTATAAATTTCTAAACATGCGAGCACATCTTTATACTGTCAAACATATCCCAGAGGGATATGTTTACAACGCTAAAAGAACTATTTTCGTTCATATTTCAACACCTGATATGTTATGTGATCTTGCAATAAAATTCACGGGTTTCGAGACGATGAATCGTGGTCGGTAATACCCGGATGATATAATGGATTGAACGTAAAATATGGATTCGGAATATCCTCTTGTGTGTGCAATTCAGTTTCTGATAATACTACTGCTGTCTTTCTCTTGAAGATAAAATGTATTCATCTTTATATAAAGCCATATCTGTATTTATAAAATTCTTCCGTTATGAGAAGTTTTAGGCCATCGTCTCCCACGCTGGTCAAGTGCTAGCTGGCAGGCTTTCGAGAACATGATGAAGAACGCCCAGACTTTCAGATTTCCTCACAATGTTTTCATTAACAATCAAATACACACTTCATTTCGGAAACTCAATGGTGCGTGCCGTACTTTTAAGCCGGATACCCTCTGCGTATCAGTCTGTTAGACTCTTCACTAGGCTATCACTGCCATTATTATTATTATTATTTTTATAGACTCACGCCTCTATCTCCGAAGGGGTAAGCAGAGGTGTAATATTACACCCACATTTCTCCAAGATTTTTATACGTCCAACGTAATAGGTGGCGAGCCTATTGTCGTTGCCGGGCACATCACCAAACTCCGTGCTGCTACTGAGAATTCGGAAAAACCCAGTAACACTTTTGCCCGACCCGGGAATCGAACCTGGGACCTCCGATCAGCAGTCGCATGCGCTCGCACTGGGCCACGGCCACCGGCCAGTCGTGGCAAAATACTAATGAAAGACAATTTAATATGTTACAAGTGTTTATATTTTAGCTCTCTAACAAGTGATATGAAATCGGATTTACTTATTTTACTGTTTTCACCCTTATTGTATTTAATTGAAAACACTTCATAGTTCACCAAATATATTTCTGAAATATTAGAACAACAACAGTTGAACATTTTTATACTCTGTCCCAAAATACTCGACCATCAACAAATAAACAAACAGTTGCCAAAACTATTTCAATTTGAAAATATTAAAAATAGGTGGGTAAATAAAAACATTAATTACGGAACATGTCGCCCAAATAAGTGCGACGGATCCCAATTTTCTTGCGGACCAAGTTGGGGTCCAAAATTAATAAATAGAGGGCCAATCACGATTTAAGTCAACAAGGGCTACAGAGGCAAATGGAACTCTTGTCGACCGAGAAATTATGGGGACGTGACATCAAAAATACTGTTAAAATAGACACTGAAATGTGTAGGCGTAATTTGACGTGGAAATGTTAGAAACGATTTTTGTGTTCCTCTTTTTATATAATCGAGATTATATTCGTACCTATTTTTAAAGGTTGGCTGTAATCTGTTTAGACTTGGTTCGAAATTACTGATATTTTGTAGATTTCTGTGACACGATCTAAGAGTCTACCATGCTTTTTTTTTTTTTTTTTGTTTTACGAGGTGGAAAATCCCTTCGGATCTCCGACTCTTGGGGGAAATAAGAGCCGCAGTATGTGGTGTTTCCACTAAAAACCACCTCGACTGCCGCCATGTACCTACCCGTGTGTCGGAGGGTGGGGCGTCACCTAAGCACTCGTCGCCACCCTCCGACGGGTATTGGCCCGCCAGATGGTCAGGCGGGCCCCGAACAAAACCCCCTTGGTGACGGATTAAGGTGTTGGACTCCGCCGCCAAAACGCCCAGCGGCCGCAGAGGATAGGGAGGACGGCAACGCAACACCGCATCTCCTCTTCCTCTGCGGCCCCACCGCGACGCATCGAATGGTGCGCCCCCATTTGGTCGCGGGAGATAGGGCGCGCGGCAACGCAACACCGACACGCCTCTCCTCCCGCGACCGCACCCGACTGCGAGGGACAGACAGAACTGTCCCCCGCACCCGCACCGTTGGACGCATCCTGCGCAGGCCCCTCCAAGCCCACGCGGAGCGTCCCCTCCTGGATCCCTCTTAGCTTCACCGCGGGTGACCAATCCACGGTTACTGAGCCCCCCCACCACGACAAGGTGGAGATCCCACGGGGGGGAAGAGTCTTCCATGCTGTGGTATACGCCATGACATATGAAAGAGATAGATGTAGTCTTTATGCGCAAAGAAAGAGCTTGACGTCTCAACCATAATTTTTGAATTCTTTGTTTAAATAGGTCCTGGTAGAATAACATAACTTCACACCTTTTATCCCCGAAAGGGTAGGCAGAGGTGTATTACAAACCCACTTTACGCCAGTAATGTTTTGGTCCCAATGTAATAGGGGGCGAGCCTATTGCCATCTACCGGGCACATTATTAGGCGAGCGATAATTAACATTATTGATTTAATACACACAATATGTTTGTTTTTTACATTTATTGGGGATTGCAAGTGAGCTCGTTGACCATACTAGATAACGATCAGCATGTATTTTGGAAGTATGCCCAGTAAAGGTAACCTTGACTATGGTACATGTTTTTCCACCATTTTTACATGCAGTGAGCCGCCGAATTATACCAGCAAAATTCTGTATATTGTTCTGTAAAATTGTAGCAAGTAATATTGTACCTACGTCCTACATGTACTTCTCCTTTCAATGATATAGAAATGTTTGTCGATTTTCTTCCAATTTCCCATCTGTAGCCGTTATTATAAATTAATGATCCAAACAAGACTGTACCAACAAAGATCCAATCAGGTTGAATCTCAGACGGATCGTTAAGGGCATTTTCTACTAAATTCACTAGTCCACAATACAGCTTGGGGCAAAACGTCAGGCGTTGGGTAACCGCGGTCAAAGCCGGTCCTAGCTGGTGCCTGGCGTTATGAAGCATGGATGTGGTGTATTTGGTATCATGCTGTTATGGTTTATTAAATGTTATTGATAAAATATTTGTGTCCTTTTTCTTTAGCAAACTTACCTTGAAAACTAATTGATTTCCAAATTTTTCGCAGCCTTCAGCTACAACTGCTTTATTTCTGCTATTTGTAAAGCGGAGTTAGGTAACAAGAAGAAGATATTGAAAGAAGGATTAATGCAGGTAATATAGTACGTGGAGCTCTGAAGGCGTTTATGAACAGCCAAACCGTGTCCAAAAAGGCATGTTTGACTGTGCATAGAGGGGTATTAGTGCCTACCCTATGCATGGCAGTGAAAGTTGGGTATGGCAGAAGAGACTTGAAAGTAGAATAAATGCTGTAGAAATGAGAATACTGAGAGGTATGTGTGGTGTATCTTTGACCGACAGATATGAGATATAGATGAGATATATATGATGATAAGAGAGTGTTGTGGGGTATAAGAAGATGTAATGACAAGCATCAGAAAGGCAAGTTAAGATGGTTTGGGCACATGGAGAGCATGGATGACGAAAAACTGACAAAGAAGATATAATCGATTTTAAACTTTCGCGATTTGTATACATCATACAAAATAATTTAACGCGATTAAGACCCGCTAAATTATTTTGAAATAAGATATAAAAGGCAAGTGCAAGGACGAAGGTGAACACCTAGGCGACGTTCTCTGACCAGATTGGAGACATACTAATAAAGGACAGGTCAGAAGTACCCCTTAACAGAAAAGCTAGAACATGCCACAGAAAAGCATGCATGAGAAACTTGATGGGAGTGAATGAAGCTAGAGAAGTATGTCAGGATTACGCGTTTCGTGGTCTCTGCCTGCCCCTTCTGGCAACAGATATATACATGTAACAAACGTTAAGAAGAGGAGTTCAAGACCTAGATCTTTTATCTTTAATTTATTTATGGCAAGAATCTTTTCACGAAGTAAATCAACATAGAAGCATAGTTTCGAGTTTGAATTCAATTTATTCGGAACATAGCAGCTAAATTCACTTTTACCATATCGAAAGTTCCATTCACCCAAGTATCTCAGCAAGCATGTTCATCAGTCTGTTTCATTGGAACACTACGAAATGTAGTTAGATCGTTACAAGAGTATACAGCAGACGTTAAGATCGCAGTACAAGAGTACACATGCTGACTTTGTTTAGCAAAACTTACTTTTACCAAAATCGCTCTTCTGTGTTCTACTTGTAGATGAAAGGTGGATTATAGGTATAGGAAAGTGGAAAAGTATGTGTTTTAGTCGTGACTGATATAATCCTAATGTTAGTTATGCCTGTAATAAATATCTGAGCGGCGCTGAGGTGTTCTTAATTATTTTTTGTCTGCTACACTTCATAACTCATGGCTGTTATGGTAGAAAGATTTCACCGACTTTGATGATTTAACCGAACCAACTCTCTTCTTTGTATCGCAAATAATATAAGATATTACCAAATTTTTAAACGCGTTCATGAATCTCAAGTGTCTAAACCAAAAAACTCGACAAGAAATGCAACCATCGTATTTCACCACAATGTGTACAATATTGTATTATAACATGGGGTGGAGCCGGATCAGCAATACTATTGCCATTGGAACGTGCCCAAAGAGGCATACTTAAGATAATTCTTGGCAAGCCTAGAAGATATAGCACCGACCTCCTATACAGCGAATGCCCCGCACTCACAGTACGGCAATTGTTTATTAAGAATTTACTTATTCGCAAACACAAGAACACCACTTATAAAGCCATACTTAAACGCAACAAAACCAAAATATACCCTGTGATGCAACACAGAACAGCGCTCGCGAGGCGACAATATTACGTCCTGAGCAATCAACTCTACAATGCTGCGAACTCTGTAAATAACATATATCCCTTATCAACAAACAAACTCAAAGCAACAATCACAAATTGGCTCAAAACACTTACTTATATTGACACGGAAAAATTGGTACATAAGTTAGCAATTAATTAACACTTACTCTTTTATACAAGTTTGCAACGCTAACACACACACGCACAAAGTCCATGTAAAGACGAATCAAACGAGCTTAAACTCAATGGGCCTTATTACAAAACATGGTCTAAATATAATACCAGGTTTAAACCTTGTTGGAGACTTTTTATAAGGACTTTTTGACGAAGGTAGTTATTTTTTTTTTCACCATTTGTTTCAACGAATTTTAGTGACAATAGTTTAACAAACATTTGTTTATAGAGCACGTATAATCAATTTAACGCAGGTAAGTTTAGAACTAAACCTCAAATTAAATGTAGTCCATGTTTTGTAATAAGGCGGTATGGGATTGCGTCTTTGTATTACAAAGATCCCATGGCCACCTTCCTGCTCCATCATCAGAGTTTGGTAAACATTCAGCACTATAGCCCACGTAAAGACGAATCAAACGACTCTAAACTCGATGAGATTGCGTTATTGTATCACAAAGATCTCATGGTTACCTTCCAACTCTATCATCAGGCCATTGAAATCATCCAGCATCAAAGTCTATGTAAAGACGACTCACACGAGCCCAAACTCGACGGCATTGGGTTGTTATCGTCGAATCGCTTCAAGTGTGCTTATAAAATTTAAAGATTTCCTTAGATTTTTCAGGATTCCATGATCAGATCCTGACCTGATGATCATGGGACCAACTAGGAGGTATACTCTTTCAATCAAAACAAGAATTTTTGAAATAGGACCAGGCGTCTTAGAGAAATCGGGGAACATACTTAAAAAAAAAGATTCCGACGAATTGAGAACCTCCTCCTTTTTTTGAAGTCGGTTAACAAAGTTTAATACAAAGGAGAAACAAAAGCATAGGGAAAAGAACGACATGGTTAAGCAATATTATTCTCGTTAACAGAAGCTTTTCAGTCCGCATTATGTCTTTACTTTGATAACATGTTACTCAAATTGCAAGAAAACTTAAAATAAAAACTTATATTCAAGTCTATTCATAGATTACTCTCTATCTATTTGTAGATTTATGGGCTGTCTCGGTAGAATTGATATATATTTATAGTCTTCTAAACATAGATTAAGATATAAAAATATCACTAGTCACAAAAGCATTTTCACACGACAATAACATACTCAACTATCCACTTCAATCGTTTTTTTTTTGTAGATACAATCTATCAACAACAAAACCTTCTATATTTACATTCGTTATAAATTTCTAAACATGCGAGCACATCTTTATACTGTCAAACATATCCCAGAGGGATATGTTTATAACGCTAAAAGAACTATTTTCGTTCATATTTCAACACCTGATATTTTATGTGATCTTGCAATAAAATTCACGGGTTTCGAGACGATGAATCGTGGTCGGTAATACTCGGATGATATAATGGATTGAACGGAATGAAGTTTAAATTGTAAAAACTCGACAAAAAATGCAACCATCGTATTTCACCACAATGTGTACAGAAGTAAGGAAACGATATTTTCTTATTTAACATAGTGACGTGCTTTATAAGCTAATAGCCCAATGTAAATAAAGCAAGAACCCGTGAAATACCATACAAATGCCACCATCAAGGTTTGAATAGAAACGTTAGCTCGTTCTTGGCACAATGCTTGCTTTTGCGAATGCACAACTTTCTAACAAAACACTTTTTATTTTATTTAGACTTTCAAGGTATTTGCTTGCACATTTTAATACCTTTTTAATAAGTAAGTTGTTTTCATGTAATGGTTGGTAGGATTCATGCGATTTCAATTAAAGTCTGATATTATACTTATTGGAATAATAAGTCATTGGAATATTAAACCAAAATGTAATAACGTTGTTGTTCTATATGTTTCTTCAAAGATTTTTGGAGTATGCCTTAAAAGAAAGGGACTGTCTCATGGATTAATGGTCATAGCTTTATATTTTTCCTTGTAAATGAAGCATTGATTGGCGCACTGTCTTCAGTATAGAGGACTTGACCCGTCCTTCTGACGAGAGCCACTTGAAGTGGTTGGCATCGCTCTTCTTTTATTATATTATTATATATATTTTCCGCTCTCACGAGATCCCTTATCATAGAGCATCATTATGTGAGATCATCGCAAGGCACTCTAATCAGTCTATCACTGATATGGCTGGCTGGCTGGTTAACAATAATCGTTTCGTAATGATGTTACATGAAACCAAGTAACGAGTGGTTCGATAATTTGAATTTGCCCTTGTCGGTTTTTTTTAATTATAATACAACTGCCACACCAATAATAAATTTCTGTATCGCAAGGACTTTACCAAAATTCATGAAAAAGACGCAAAAAACACCCAAACTCAAAACAACAATTTAATCCACAAAGTGTTTTCTCGTGTGAGGATCGAACCCAAACCCATCGGCGTACTGTGGTGGGTAGGATAAAACGCACGCCATTCGTGCAGTATCAATGATCTGCCCTCTTTAATAAAACATCCAACGCTGGACGTAGGCTTCTCCTAACTAGATTCACAATAATATTGAGTTTAAAAAGAAGGATTTACAAAAAGAGTGCCTCGTTGGTCTCGCAGCATAGATGTGTGCGTGGTATTGGGAGGTCTCGGGTTCGATCCCCGGGTCGGGCAAAGTGTTACTGGGTTTTTCCGTTAGGAAATTCTCAGTAGCTGCACGGATTCTGGTAATGTGCCCGGTACGGCAATAGGCTCGCCCCCTATTACTTGGGACTAAAATAAATCTGGCGAAAAGTGTGTGTAGCAATATACCTCTGCCTACCTCTTCGGGGATATAGGCGTGAGACTAAGTATGTATGTAAAAAGAAGGATTATACCACGGTTTGGTATTAGGTTTGTTGTTGGGTTTTGCATCTCTGCACGAAGATAATTATTATTTGCTTCATTTATATTTTTAATTGCCTCTTACGAAAACCGGAATCTTACGAGGTAGTGACTCTTTGATTCCTTAATACGGCACTTCACGGACTAATCTTATACTAACATATAAAGCTGAAGAGTTTTTTTGTTTGTTTGGTTGGTTGAAGGCGTTTATCTCAGAAACTCCTGCACCGATTTCAAAAATTATTTTAGTGTTTGATAGCCTATTTTTTGAGGAAGGCTATTATACCAATAGTAGAGTAAGTAAGTCCAAAGTCACGTGTACTAGTGATACCGTAACTAATGTTACCACAACTCACGCTTGACCGCAGCACTTTGACATAACTGGGTGAATATATTGCTTTGATATTATAATTGGTGCAATTAGATCAAATATACATTTCTTAACAATAGAATATAATTGTGGTTGTCAAAGAAACAATATAGTTTTCTTACTCAGTACGACAAATATTTGTTTGTTTATTGTGTAATTTAAGAAATAAAGACATTTTGAAAATGTAATATGGTGAATA
Organism: Euclidia mi; assembly: GCA_944739405.2. Lineage (NCBI taxonomy): Eukaryota > Metazoa > Arthropoda > Insecta > Lepidoptera > Erebidae > Euclidia > Euclidia mi. The sequence continues at coordinate 64,020,613 of OX123193.2, read as the reverse complement.
GGATCAGACGAATTCCTTCGCGAGCACACCAGTTGCAAGTTGTTCGAAACGTTGGAAAATGGAGTTTTTGGAGAGCTATTTTAGTTTAAAAAAATTAAGACCCTTTGTGTGAAAGCTGTCCATTAACGTGACTTTGTTTACAAATAATGAACTTTGAATCAGTTATGTCGTAAAATGGGCATTTGCAATCTTGCACGATTTGCACACAATATATAATATTACCACTCGACACCAAACCCTGTAGCAACCCATCTGGCCACCATGGTACTAGAAGGTAGTAGAGCAATGCTGATTTCAGCATGAATAGGCCGGTCCGGCCGGGGAACTACTACCCTCTCACAGAAAATTGACGTAAAGTAACAGTACCTAAACTGTTGCGTTTCGTTCGATGAGTGAGAGTGCCGAAGGCCCTATCCCCTATGCCTTCTCCCTCATCCCACTCCTCATCATATCACTTTTCACGACCCTAAGGGGCGGCAACGCACTTATGACTCCTGTAGTGTTGCTTGTGTCCATGGGCTTAATTGCTTACCATCATGCGATCCATCTGCTCGTTTGCCGCCATAATCATAAAAAATTGTATAGTAGGCCAAATCTTACTATTGACTCACAGGGTTATTGTGACTCGAATCCGGGGAGGCCTTTGTCCAGCAGAGGACTGCTGCTGTAAGAAGAAGATATGGCATTTGCATTAATTATTATATAATGTTAAATATTTATTTATTTCATATAAATCTCATCTTAATCAAATTTTTTAACGGATGTACTTCGTCTGTAGTCACGGAAATACATACTTTATTTAAATTAAATAAATATGAAAAGCAAAAAAATTACTGCGTCAAGTATAGAAATAAATATTAATACTGAATAAAGGTTTATCTTTACCTGAAATTTTCAGCTATAATATTAGTGGTGTGAAGAGATCTATTCAGCGGAGCGGCATAGTTTTAGACCCAACGGTGCTAAAGTACGGTGACGGAAGCGTCTGATGGCACACTCCACTCATGAATAAGAAACAAGTCAGCAAACACTAAAATACATACAGCCTTTCTCGCTTAAATTAGAATTTCGTGTTGCTAATCTTAATATATAAAATCCTTGCGTTACTGACTGACTGACAGACACGCTACAGCCGAAACTATTGGGTGCAGGAAGCTGAAATTTGGCATGTATGTTCCTTGAGGACCGTAGGGGTGCACTAAGAAGGGATTTCCCTAAATTCCTACGGGATCGGCCAAAGCGGGTAAATAAAAAAAAATGCAGGCGTAGCTGCTGGCGTCCTCTAGTCTGTATATATAAAATCCTTGCGTTACTGACTGACTGACAGACAAGCTACAGCCAAAAATATTAGGCACAGGAAGCTGAAATTTGGCATGTACGTTCTTTGGGGTCAGTAGGGGTGCACTAAGAATGCATTTCCTGGAATTCCCACGGGATCAGGCAGAAACTGTTAATGTGCGGGCGTAGCTGCCGGCGTCCTCTAGTTTTTAAATATTTTTATATCTGGAAATGTGCATTTAAAAAAATCTTGCCTTTATTCGAGGAAAATAGATACTTACATGTTAATTTTAATCGCGTGGTGTCTAATGCAATATTTGCCCGAAACGTTGTAGGATAGTATAGTAACGAAAATAAAAATAATAACTAGTAGTTTCCTCAAGACGCGGGTGAAACCGCGGGAAACAGCTAGTGTTATATAAATACTAGCTGTTTCGCTTCCTGAGGGAACTACTTCGCGTACCCGGTTAATTTATAGCCTAAGTTACTCCTTGGTACATCAGCTATCCGCCTGTGAAAGTCCCGTCAAAATTCGTCCAGCCGTTCCAGAGATTTGCGAGAATAAACAGACAGACAGACAGACCAACAGACAGATTGACAAAAATTGTAAAAAATTACATTTTGGTATATGTACCTACCGTGTCTACATCCATATGCATTTAGTAAAAAGCGGTTATTTTAATATTACAAACAGGCACTCCAATTTTATTTATATGTAAAGACTTCTGACAATAACTGTAAAAACATAACTACGAGTACAGTAAGTAAGATATAATTTTCTTTTAAGAATATTTGCTCTGATATATCTGTATATACACGCCACCTAGACACGAAATATCTTAGAAAACCAAATAAAATTATTTGTAACAAGAATAATGCCTTCCACAACTCTCTTCAAACTAGAACATTTCATAGCTAAATGCTTGGCAGACATCTATTACGCTATTAAAATGATATCTCTTTTGGTTCAGCAACGAAGTAATCAAGTGAAATGAGCTTATAAGATGAAATTTGGCTGACGGCCAAAACTGCTGCGGCTATGGTACGCATAGCCATGTTTTTATTTAAAACCTCTGCTGTTGTTCGGTTAGAATTTTTACTTGAACTCGATTTTAAAAGCTACAGTTTTGAGAGAAGGAAATATTTTCAACAATGCTGTATGCAAATATTATGAAGTAAAATTATTCGAGAGTCGAGATAAAAGGCCAGGATGGACGCGCTGCGAGCTTCGGTGATTTGCTTTTGGAAAATAGATGCAGGCTACGGATGTTTTATAGCTTGTGTACGTTCCTGCAGCACTTTACTGCTGGATCGGTGGCCACGAGGTAGGGAAGAGTTGACTCGTTGGGTCCAGTTGAATATTTAAGCTTACACTTAAGACGCTTCAGAATCGTTATTTTCAACATGAGTGCTATCCATTTTTATTCGGGCAATATGGTTGGAGTTTGAATTAGTCTCTTCAAGGCAAGCAATGTTTTTGAGATACCGTTTCCGATAACAACTTTGTATAGATGTTTATATTATATGCAATATGAAATAGTTATGATGATAGTATGAAAGGTGATAATATGCAATATGAAAGGTTGTTGCGTCGAACCGAGTGCGAACAGTCAGATCAAGGATAAGTATTGGTGCGTATGCGTATTGCAAAAAGGGTTCTTCACCTGGATATTTTATAGCTTTAGAATTATGTGAAAGTCTTCCAACAGAAATTAGTACTTGTGAGGGAATTATCGGGAAAAAGGCAGTGCCGATACAGAGGCAACCAAGACGTATTAAGAGTAACTTGCTCCATAAATTTGCCTCCAGCAAAGAAATACCGACTTCCAAATAAATATATTGCGGGATTGTGAAATATATATTTTTCAACTGAGCCCTCAAGGAAATAGTTATGCATCGTTGCAGGCAATAGATTGCCCGATATTATTATTGTGTTTAATTAATAATTAACCACAAAGTAGGAACCAATAATTTCTGAAAATGTTTAATATGTCCGGTACGTACTTAAAGTTGTGCTATACTGTTCTCGTAAATACACACCGAACGCAAAGATGAAATCGTAGTCGTGTTGACCTTGGGCTGACCACCTTTCTACTTCAAGGTCAAATCGTTATAGAAACCACAGTGAACTAATGAGTGCGCCGAACATCTAACACCCTATCGAATTGCAAGCCTATTTCTTGGCAAAATAGCAATGCTGATACGTTCAGGATCCAAAAATATCACCAGCAGCCGATTTTGCTCGATTTAGTTTCACCACACAGGCGTTGTTGTATCGTAGATATGCCCTGACGTGTGTGTTCAAAGATGTATGCGCTCAGAACGTTCTAGTACAGCGTGTGCTATTTGCGACCATACTTTTTCAATCTACGTATTTGCATCAGGCATAATATAGCCCCATTATCTGTTTATTTGCTTTCAATAGTGAGCATGCTACGTATAATTACAAAACTCACAAGTAACATAAAAAATCATTTCTAAAATAGTAACACACTTAAAACTTACTCGATTTATTTTTGTATGGACGATTTTAAACTTTTGCGATTTGTATAGATATTTAAGAGATAGAGAAGACAAATAGATATTTAAGGCAATGGTTAGCAAGCAAAATCGCTTGCTGATACTAAAAGCAAACCCTAATTGGCTCGTTACACAATTATTAATTAAGGTTTCAGAAACACGAACGCATTGCTCTAAGAAGCGAGAGCGACATTCTGCGATGCAAGGAAGTAGTCACAACTATTTGCAAGACAATTTTACTAGTGACGTGGGTGTTATACCATGGCAATTTGCAATAGCATGGCAGTTGAATTTACCATAGCTTTAAAAAACTGTAGGTGGGTAACCTACAACTTTTAATTAATATTATAGTATGAACGTAGGTAGAAACTTTTAACAATTTCAGACTACGTAATTATGAATTTTGACAAGATGTGTAGGTACATTCCTACCCAACAAGTCAACAATTAAATTCTCATTAATCATTATTATCCTGCCTCGTTGGCCTCGCGGCATAAATGTGCGCGTGGGATTGGGAGGTCTCGGGTTCGATTCCCGGGTCGGGCAAAGTGTTATTGGGTTTTTCCGTTAGGAAATTCTCAGTAGCAGCACGGAGTCTGGTAATGTGCCCGGTACGGCAATAGGCTCGCCCCCTATTACGTGGGACCTAAAACTTCCTGGCGAAATGTGGGTATAATATTACACCTCTGCCTACCCCTTCGGGGATACAGGCGTGAGTCTATAAAAAAAAAATATTATCCTTGTCCTATCCATTTCAAACAGATTTAAATAAGCAGTTATTTTTGAGAATGATAATGGCTATGATAAATTCTTAATGCCAAAAATTAATCTCAGTCTCTTAGCTACTAATATAATCAAACTCGAGCTGATCGACTACTTGTCATGATTTTATTTATTGACTACTTCATCATCAGTCTAGTCAGTATCTTATGTAGAAATACTATTTTGTGCCCGCCAGGTTGTGACTATTTAAATCTACATCAAGATTCTGATGCTGTACCAGCCGTGGTCACCAGATGACCAGGACCACGAATGGTGTCATGCATGCCAAAATGTTGGCTACATGGAAGGTATTGTGCCCATCATTTTCTAGCAACTAAGGAAAATATTTTTTCGTTTGTGACCTGTTACATACATTTTTATATAGGCTCACGCCTGTGTCCCCAAAGGGGTAGGCAGAGGTGTAATATTACACCCACATTTCGCCACGAATTTGAAGGTCCCACGTAATAGGGGGCGAGCCTATTGCCGTTACTGGGCACATCACCAGACTCCGTGCTGCTACTGAGAATTCGTAAAAACCCAGTAACACTTTTGTCCGACCCGGGAATCGAACCCGGGACCTCCGATCAGCAGTCGCATATGCTATCCACTGGACCACGGAGGCAGTCACTTAAATATCAGTACTTTAATAATGGTGTAGGCGTTTGGTCTCTTGATTTTTTGTACGTTGGTATATTCATTAATAATACATACATAAATGCTTTTATTTGTGCATTAATAAACAACCCACAGCTCTGCCTTACCTTTTAAAAATAACAGGCAAAAGATTACAACATATAAAATGTAAATACGTCCTTCTTTACCCGAAATACCTTCAAAGGATTACCTCCCATTTATCCGGGGATTAAAAAAGGAACATTATATAATCCCCAAAAAGGCACCATCTTCACTCTTATTAACTTTAGATTGCAATAAACTAAAGTGCGCTATACGTTTATAGCTGAATTAAGAGACGTTACGTAGTACCAGAAAACAACCTTTATACTTACACTCGCAAATAAGTAAATTCAATCTTACAATTATAGAAATAAGAGTGACTACAACTGCAGAAAATTTGGCAGAGAGTCTGTGTTTATGGAATGGTTTAGTAGGGAAATATCCCTTTTTTAACCGACTCCAAAAAGAGGAGGAGGTTCTCAATTCGGTTGTATGTTTTTTTTTTTTTTATGTTTGTTACCTCATAACTCCGTTATTTATCGACCGATTTCCAAAATTATTTTTTTGTTTGAAAGCATATACTTTCAGGTGGGTCCTATTTAAATTTTATCAAAATCAATTCAATAGTTTCATTAAAAACTCAAATTTTATCAAAATTAATCCAATAGTTTCATTAAAAACTCAAAAAACTAAGTCATCCAAGTAAACGAAATTAAGTATTTACTGTGACTTTTCATCAGTGGACACTAGAATAGTCGCAATCAACCGACCTAGTTCAGGCTTCATTACCAGGTATTGATGAAACCGGGAGGAAGAAAGGTTGGAGAGTAAATCTATATCATCATCTTAATATATAAAATCCTTGCGTTACTGACTGACTGACAGACACGCTACAGCCGAAACTATTGGGCGCAGGAAGCTGAAATTTGGCATGTATGTTCCCTGGGGACCGTAAGGGTGCACTAAGAAGGTATTTCCCGAAATTCCTACAGGATCGGCCGAAACGGGTAAATTTAAAAAAATGCAGGCGTAGCTGCTGGCGTCCTCTAGTAATATATAAAATCCTTGCATTACTGACTGACTGACAGACACACTACAGCCAAAGCTATTGGGCGCAGGAAGCTGAAATTTGACATGTATGTTCCTTGTGAATCGTAGGGGTGCACTAAGGGGGGATTTCGCGAAATTCCCACGGGATCGGCCAAAACGGGTAAATTAAAAAAAAATGCAAGAGCAGTTGCTTGCGGCCTCTAGTACATATATAAAATTGCTTGGGCTGACTGATTCATCAACGCAGAGCCAAATCCACAGGGGCTTGAGACTTGAAATTTTGACAGTCGATGCATATTATGACGTAAGCACCCACTAAGGATGGATTTTTATACATATTTTTGGTCAGAAAAAATAAACACGCAATTTAGATTTTTTTCAAATCTAACAACTAAGAGGGTTATATACGATTAGGTGTAGAAAGTTTATATGGGAGGTCCGTCATTTTTAAAAAGATAGCGTGTTCTTTTGTGTGCAAGCTTCTGGTTAGAAATAAAACAAATAAGTACGTGTTTTAGCGATTTCTAAAATCTACCGTTGAAATAGGGGTTGAAAGTTTTTATGCGAAATGAAATTTCATAAACTAGCTTCTGATTAGAAATAAGTGATCATGTATTTACTCATTTCTGGAAATAGGGGTTGTTTTTTTATATGGAAAGTCCGTCATTACGCGCGAGCGAAGCTGCCAACTGCTAGCTTATACATATAATAACTTTGATTTTAAATCACAGAATAACTAATAGTAGTACGGTTTAATTCAAAGAGCAGACGATGAGTACGTTTTTCAGTGTTTACACGATTTAATATTTTTCACTATAAGCCCGCATTTGTGTTAACCTCTTTTCACGCAGTTCACTACTTTCTCTTGAAATAGCCTTGGACCGAGATTCCCCACTTTAAGATAAACGTTTCTCCATTTCTTCGCTAGTTGTGGAGTACTGCTCACATCTCTGGGCCGGAGCGCCAAACTATCAACTTGATACACTTGACTCCCTACAGAGACGAGCTGTTCGAATCGTCGATGATCTCACGGCTAGACTAGAGTCGCTGGAGCAGCGGAGAGACTTTCGTTTTCTCTGCGCATTTTACCGACTCTTACACGGGGAGCGCTCCGAAGAATTGTTTAATTTGGTACCAGGGTCACCCTTCTACCAACGTACCACTCGCCGACGCAGTAGAGTTCACCCGTACTACCTGGAAGCGTTCTCATCTAGTACGGTGCGCTTCCAGCGATCTTTTCTACCATGTACGTGTAAGCTCTGGAATGAACTACCTGCTGCGGTGTTTCCCGAGCGCTATGACTTGTCCTTCGTCAAACGAGGTTTAAAGAAAGCATTACTTTCACGGTAGGCAGCGGCTTTGCTGTGTATACCCTGACATTAGCAAAGTCCATGAGCAGTGGTTACCGTTTACCTTCAGATGGGCCGTTCGCTCGTCTGCCATTAGCAGCAATGAAAAAAATAAATTCATTTAAACGGCGCTGTCTCATATGGGCAGCGCGTTTAGTAGGTCTACCCAAAACTACCCATCTTTGATCGAGAGAAGTGGCTGCGTCATGTTTAGGTTGACTCAGGTACTCAACGGACACGGATGTTTCGGCGAGTATTTGAACCAAATCAGCCGCGAGGCGACGCCGGCATGCCACCACTGCGGCAGTGACCTGGACTCTGCGCAGCATACGCTCTCTGAGTGTCCTGTATGTGAATCCGAGCGGCGAGGCTTGGTCTCTGTTATCGGAGGCGATCTTTCTCCGCAGGCCGTCGTCCAGGCCATGTTGGTGGAAGACATCCGGTGGGATGCTGTGGTCTCCTTCTGCGAAGCGGTTATGCACCAGAAGGAGGCCGTCGAGCGGGATCGCGAGAGAGCCGATCCCGCTCGCAGACGCAGGCGGCGTCGTGGTGGTGGCAATGGCCGCTAGCCTGACTCTTCCTTAGGGCCGTGGGCAATCAGAGATGGCAATCTGGCTGACGGCCACGAACGACCCCGAGAAGACAGCGGTCTCGGATAGCCGAGAAACCACTGTATTCGCACAGTACGAGGCGCTACCTCGTACTGTGCGAGTGAGGGAGGACACTTCCAGAGACTGAGCCCTACTTACGGGACAAGCTTAACGGAGCAGCACACCCGCGTTCCCTGTGTCCCATTCTTTGCCCGCCACGCGGAGAGGCACTCGGCAAAAGAGTTTCCCCAGGTAAAAAATAAAAAAAGTCTACCCATCTTTAATTTCGATAAATCAGATAACTGCAGAAAGGAAAATTCACTAAAAAACAGGAAATAAAAATTTTTTAACAAAAAATAACCGCCTCCAAAAATCTGGAAAATGTGTGAAAATAGCACTAAAAAGTAAAAAATAAATTCCGCTATTTTTACTTCAATTTACTTATAAACATCACCTATTCAACTTAATATTACATACTTATACGAGTTATACGTATCTACCACTTAATTCACATACCTGACACTATACATATTTTTATATGACTAACAAACTAAATTAAATACCTATCACCAGAAATCAGATAAGTATATTATATTTTTGGACTAAGTACTTAGAAAAAAATATTTGTTAAGACTATAATATACAATTATACTTTTTTTGGAGTCGGTGCCAGCCAAGCGTTTTAGTAAATAATTTCTTGATAATGTAGGTACAAAATATATGAAAAGCTGCATTGATACGATAATTTAGCAAAACTTCATTAAACTTGTAAGTAATTTACAAATGACGAGAAATGAAATCAACAAATATAAATCAAATTTTAGGAAGTTTTCTGTAACACAAAATATATGTAAGTACCTAAAGTTACATTAATACCACAATGTAGGATCTAACCAAACCTATTTTGCAAATAAAGGAAACAACGAAACCTGGCAACAGGTGCGACAGCCCAGTTACAAATTTACCTAAATACCTATTTACAATTACCTATCAACCAAAACAAGAACTTAAAGCGATACTTGGTACAAATCAAATTCTGAGAAGTTTTTACAAAACGATCTCAAAATTTGAAAAACAAGAAAAATAGAATTATGTAAAGATGCAATACTAAAATGCAGCAATACCAAATCAAACCTATTTCAATAAATACAGATTTCGTGTAAAATAACTCTAAAGAACCACAATCCACTGCAATACAATAATTGCCTACATACCTACAAGCGCATAGAAAAAATGGATATCGGAGACAACCGTCAACAACGTCTACCCTCACGCGTCGGCCCTGCTTGCGTTCGGGTTGGTCACTTAATAACATCTTTAATTCTTAATCTCAGCTGGCACCGACTCCAAAAAAAGTATAATTGTATATTATAGTCCTAACAAATATTTTTTTCTAAGTACTTAGTCCAAAAATATAATATACTTATCTGATTTCTGGTGATAGGTATTTAATTTAGTTTGTTAGTCATATAAAAATATGTATAGTGTCAGGTATGTGAATTAAGTGGTAGATACGTATAACTCGTATAAGTATGTAATATTAAGTTGAATAGGTGATGTTTATAAGTAAATTGAAGTAAAAATAGCGGAATTTATTTTTTACTTTTTAGTGCTATTTTCACACATTTTCCAGATTTTTGGAGGCGGTTATTTTTTGTTAAAATTTTTTTATTATGAGCTAAGAATGGCAAAGCTTATGTATGCTTATATATTAATATTGTTTATTCAGTCGTAAGCCAGGTTTCATCATTGCTTTGCGAATAGTTACTTCGTATGTTTATAACAGAGGTTATTCTGATATGTAATCGACATAGTGCTAGACTAGAATGTGATTCTTAAGTTTGAGAATTATTGTAGCGAATGTCGAGAGAATTCTCGAAAAAGAATGCTGTTGTTTTTAGTCGCAGGCAATGGTAATGGGAAACGATTTCTTTTATAAATGTGGACAGTTGGTAGACGTTTGTTATATCATAAATGTAAGTAGAACGTTTTGATATATGTGGCCTCATTTCGAAGGTTCTGATGAGAACGTTTTTAATGTGTCGCATGTTTTACTGTGTGAACTACTAGTTGGCTTGTCTTACGTTTTATGTAGTGTGGTATGGAGTAAAGTTTAAATTGGATTACGATCAAATTGTTTCTATTTTGAATATTTCACAAGCAGCAACTTTGCGATTTTGCACGATAAATAACAATTGGCTCTTCTCCTTTTCCTTTTAATAGCGTAACTCGGCTAACGTTGTGTAAGGCTCCCTGTAGCCAGGTGGGTCAATGTTATTCATAGGGCAGTGGGCAGGGACTGGGAGAGGAAAGCTGAAACCGAGCTTATTGGCGTGCCAGGAGATAACTACGCCCAGCAGTGGACTGATACAGGCTAATGATGATGACAAGCTGGAGTTGTTGCTGAATAAATTATACTGAATACTGTTTACTCTAAATACAATACATGTTGTATAATAAAATACCTTCTGTTTCGAATTTGTAGCTACTTTGGCTAATCACCTAATACTTTTTTTTTGTTTCGGTTCCGCCGCAGGCTCTTAAAAAACCTCACGTGTTCATGGTTTTCGCAATAGGTAATAACTTGATACGCGTAATGTGGCATTTACAGATATGCTTATTTTATTTATGTAAGTATATAAAAGATAATGCATGCTATAACCCTGAACATTATTATGTAAATCATTCGTAGATATAACGTTGCCGAAACCTTAGGATGAAGCATCGCTTTAACAAACTTTACCGACTAAGGAGGCATTGTGCAAATAAAATGTCAGAAACCTTGGTCCTAACATAGTTTTAAATGACGATGTACTCGAAACAACTGAATCCACATTATTTCTAGGATTAACACTTGATTCGAAGTTACAATGGGGTGCGCATGTTACATATCTCTCAGGGAAACTTAGCTCAGCTGCTTATGCCGTTAAGAAGGTTCGTAGGTTGACCGATGTCGATACGGCTAGATTGGTTTATTTTAGTTATTTTCATAGTGTTATGTCATATGGCATATTGTTATGGGGTAGAGCTGCTGATATCCAAAATATTTTTATATTGCAGAAACGGGCAGTTAGGGCTATTTACCAGTTAAAGACAAGAGTCTCACTCAAAGAAAAATTTAAAACTATTGGTATTCTTACTGTAGCGTCACAATATATTTATGCCAGTGTTATGCATGTAAGACTAAACATAAATTCTTATAAAATGAATAGTGACAGACACAATATCAATACTAGAAATAGACATAAATTATGTGTTCCGTATTTTCGTTTGCACAAAACGCATAGCTCTTTTATTGGGCTCAGTATTCGCATATACAATAAATTACCAACTTATATTTTAGACTTGCCATTAAGTTCGTTTCAGGCAGAAGTTAAAAAGAATCTTATAAATAAGGCATATTACAGTTTGAAGGATTATTTTGATGACAGGAGCGCTTGGAAGTAGTTCTTCGCTTTTGACTAGGTCAATAATTAGTAGTTTTATTTTATAGTGTAGTTAATTACGATATTCTCATTTCATACGATATTTTGCATTCATGTTCCACACTTTCATTATAACTTTGCGGATCTGTAAAATGTGGGTAACTCGTGGTCATGGGCTAACTAATAGGTTGTCGATTGCTTTGGTTTCATAATACCGTTACTTTCTGCTTCATTCACTTCTACCATAGTTCTGACCATGTTCACGAGTTGCCTACATTAAAAAGACGTAAGTGGATGCTCCTGTTTCACCATATTTACTTTGGGAGGCTTACCATATGAACATCATTTACTGCTTGAGTATGATATCAATAGCTACTAAAAATTTTACTAGTAGATGTCTACAATGTGAAACAGTTGCAGCTCCTTACAAAAATAAAATGTACCACCATTATATTTGTTTGAAAAGAGTGGCCATGAGTTTTATTGCCCGTTCTTTCTCGTGGTTCTACCTATTGCATTGCGAACGTGGCAGTAAATGTAAATGTAGAATCATTAAGTAATTAACTTAAATTTTGACGTTCATAAGCGTCACTTAGTGGCCTAGATGAATAAATGATTTTGATTTTGATTTTGATTTTGAAAATATAAAGTACATAATGACGTAAGACTGCGTTGTTTCTTCGAGGCAGCGATAGCCTAGTGGAGTTACTAACGGAATGCCATGCAGAGGGTATCGGGTTCGAATCCACGGCGCGCATCAATGACTTTTCGAACTTAAGTGTGTATTAAATTGTTAATTATCGCCTGCCCCGTGCCTCGGAAAGCACGTTAAACCGTCGGTCCCGGCTGTCATGAAGATCTTTGACAGTCGTTATGGGGAGTCACTACCCTCAAATAAACTGATACTGGTCTAAACCATGGAATATCGCTATCCCTTTGGATGGCGGAGGTCAGACGGCAGTCGCTCTGTGGAAAAGTTGATATTCTGTCATATCTGGTTAGACCAGTAAGCGGACCTCGGGCTCCAAGGGGCGATGATGAAGATGATGACTGCGTTGTTTTTTCGTTGTTGATATTTTCATCGGCAAATAGCCTCACAGTAATAGTGAGACCTATAGACTGTTAAGCAGAGGGTCTCAGGTTGAAACTCACGGCGCGCACCAGTGAGTTAAGTGCGTATTAAATTGTGGATTATTGCGTACTTAACGGTGAGGGTAAACGTTTTGTGAAAAAAGGAAAATCCAGAAATCTCTCTTTGATGCTACGTGACTGGTCTCCTTTTACAACGATTTGTTATTATCATCGTAAGCTCTATATATAAACTGCACTTGCTGGCCAAATGCGTCTTGAGAGACTTCTCAAGGTTCAAAAACTTTATGGAGAACTCTCAGACATACTGTTTAAAATAATTTGATTTCAACAGTAGCACATACTTCAAAATAATTTATAGGATAGGTAATTGTGCGATCAAGGATCATTTGTGTCTTTGATTTGTTAAAATGTTTTTAATAGACGGCTAGATATAAAGTGGGAACATAGTAAAAGTTAATAAAAAATGTGTTAACATTTTATATTTATTTTCTCTCTATTTGAGCCCTAGGTTACAACCGCGTTATTTAGGGCTAAATAGAATGCTCAGTTACTATTATACCAAAGGAGCTTAGACATAATTACTTTAGAACTGAAATATTCTTCATCTAAATTACGAATTTAAACTACCAAACGCAAATAATCCAAATTGGGCAATACAAAACTCAAGTGACTTACGTCTAGCAGTTTTATCTTATTATACATAAATGTTTAACGAGCAAGATATTCGTTGCTTTCCTTCCATTTGTTGAACAGTACTAGTCTCTTTGTCAACAACTGCAGACCCAGTTAACTAAAATTAGCTTCAGCATTCAAACGCACAGCAGCTCACTTTTACATAGCCGTTGCTTACATTGTTGCCTCCATTTTACGGCCGAGCCGTTATTGTGGCATTACCCGGTTATATTCAGGTGTCTGTTTAACTTTAAATACTTAGATACGCAAATAAAGTCGTTTCGAATTTAAGTGGGAGACACTTTAGGTGTGATCTTCATAGAAATAGTTTTGGAATGAAACGCGAAATGGAAAGTATTTTAATGAAATATAAAAGTAGATATTAAAGTAAGGTACAGATCTGATTTTTAATATTTTGCAACGTTGAAAGTGTAATATTTTTAAATTGTGATGTGTATGGTAAAGGTTTAGGCACATAGCGTAAGATTTTATAAATTTTAATAATGCTAAGAGTATCGAACGTTTATTCACGCTTATCATCGGATGATTTTAATTCATCAACCATTAGAAGAAATATCAAAATCATCAAATTTGCAAACGTTTTGAAAGGAATTCTGATTAAATCCGTCACTACTTTTTATTCCTAGACGGTTAAACTTGCCACGAAACTGTCAAAACTCGTTGGTTTAATAAATTGGCCACTGCTTTTGTGCCTAGCTACACAGATGATACAGAGGAAATGAAGGTGAAATTAATCTTAAAGAAAAGAGGTAGTAAGAAAACCATGTTTGTTTGGCTTTAAGAAGTGACGATAGCCACAAAATGTCTGAGAAATATGTCTTCACTGGTCAAGTGCCGTCACTTGCTAAGTGACACAATAATGACAAATTTGGTTCCACTCTAAGTAAAAGAAGTTTTGGGTTGACAGGGCATTACTAGCTACTAAAAATGAATATTTTACGCTGGTCATGCTCTAATATCTTGTCTTTAATTCTATGTATATATTCGATTTCTAACTTTGTCCATAAATTGAAAATGAATAAATTTGTCTGATGCATTGGAGTTCAAAATACGCTGGATACATTTGGTTGCATGTTGTTGATGCTGCTTCGGCAACGGTCTGCGCCGAGCATAAACTAAAAATAAAAAAATAAGTAACTTATATAAGGCATATAAAGGACTTTTCAAACGTACAATCAGCAGACACAAATACACTCAGACTGAGGTCACACAAAATGTTATTTATGTGTGTCTGACAAAACGATAAAGCAGGCGTTTAAATTATTACTCTATATTTTTGAAGACAAAATTCCGTAACTGTGTTCTATATCGCGTAGATATTAGCCAATCCGCACATCCCACATTTTATCGATAACTCAAGATTGTTGTTACTTTGTTATAAAATTGGCATCGTCATACTTATTTGATAAAGCAACAACATGCACATCCCATCTTTATTTCCTTTAGAAGAATCAACCATGAAGAAATACTATAAATAATTAATTTTACTTCAGTTATTGTATTCGCATTGTTACATTGTAACTACAATAAAGCTTCTGCCACAACAGTTACTCAGTTTTACGGCTTGCGTTCTTAGTTGCTTATATTGTTGCACTAGTTTACGGTTTACGGTCCAAGCGCAATATTGGAAATTTACCTTGTAGGAATCAAGCTTTTAATTTGACTGTTTGGACCGCTGGAACGGAAGATGTACATCTTTAGTAGCGGCAATATCTTTAGTAAGATCTATTCAATTGGATTATTCAGTAACGTTCTGATCTCCTCGAGGAACCTTGTGTCTCAGCAGTTTATTGGTTAAGGGACTGAAATATTATTTGCTGGTATAGGCGTCAGTACTAGCGGTGCCTTATTCATATTTACTGTGATTTACTTGAAGTTGTTTCAACAAAAAATAATGATAATATTTAATGCATCTTTGTATTATGGCTTCTAGTTTTGACTTCTAGGTTCCTGGGATTGACAAAACATTTTCAGTAGTATGGGTGGTATTATTAGTAGATTATTTTTCTTTTCTTGTGACGAATCTAATAATAATATATAAAGCTGAAGAGTTTGTTTGCTTGAAAGATAAAGATAAAGATAAAAAGATAAAGATTTATTTATTTTTGGCATACACATAACAACAAAAAAAAAATGTAAGTACAAAAAATAAGGAAACAATTTAGAAAACATACATATAAAAAGAAGAAGAAAATAAATCAAACAGAAACTAAACAAGTCAAGAAAATAATAAGAATAGAAAGAGATACATGACAAAATAAAACAAAGACAGAGGTAGGTGTTTGCGTGTAGCCAAAAAATGGACCTGGTTCAGCATATGCTAGGCGAATGCCTGGCGCCGATTTTCAACCAGTCCCTCTAGTGACTCACGCATGTGATATCAGTAAATATATAAAAGATAGGTACAATAAAACGTAAACATCACATCAAATAAAGTAAATATATATGTATGATACGTATTTAGATAAAATAGTACATATATACTATAAACATAAATATTAATACATATGGATATAAAAGTGTGTGTGTATTAAATAGTATAATTATATGAATAATACATAATATGAACATTAAAAGTGCTGTGCAATGCTGGTTAAGTCGAATAGCGACGCGCGCGCTATGATCTTACGGCCGGAAAGGCGGGGCGGCGCGGCGGAAGGCGCGGGCGTGTTGTAAACAAAGCCTTCACCATCAGCCAGTCGCCGCGTCACAGTCGGCAAAACTGCTCGTACCGTTCCCATAGAATAAGGCTCGCATATGGCGAGCGTCCGGTAAACTATTAATATGCGAGTGTATACATACATATAAGTTGCAGACAGTACATTAACTTGTGTGAAAAAAAATAAAATAAATAAAACATGAACCAAACCATTACGGTAAGTACAGTTACATTATATCTTAATTGTTCCGGTTTACCTACGGACAGCGAGACATAGAGCGGCAGGAGATTAAAAAAAACATCTTATTTATATTTGTTTCAGGTTGCTCCTACGAGTTTCTCACACAGCGTCAGCGTACGTAATACCCAGAGCGTACGTTCACAATAATGGAGCGGAAAACAGAATATGAACCTTCTTGAAATGGAATAGTATTGACAAGCATAATTGTAAGTTAAAACAATTAACTTCAATAACAACTATGTATAACTATGTACATAATCATATCATATTTCCATAGTAAATTTAATGGTATGTCAATTTATTTGTCAACAATAAGTATAAGAATCGTATTAATAAAATAGTAATATATTATAGTTTATAATAATGTCACGAGTTATTGAATTATTATATTATAATATGTTTATGTACACAATTATTAGAAAGTCATGTCAGGAGTTATAAAAAATAATATCGTATACCTTAAATTAAAATATATATATATATATATATATATATATATATATATATATATGTAATGAAATGTAATAATATAAATAATATAAATCGAACGAAATGTCACGAACTTATTATATTGATTATAATAGTCGCAATTATATTCTTAATTATTTGATTATACTAAGTAGTTACCTAATGTTAATTATTATTTAGTTGACTTTAATTTCAAATTAAGGAGACATTCATTTCAATGTTACCCAGTTGCCGCTGCTTTTCCATAAGATGTTTTTTTAGGTTTCTCCTGAATGAGGGTAATGATGTGAGATCACGTAATGGAGGGGGGATATTATTCCAACATTTTGAAGCAGCATAGCGAAAGCTTCCTCTAAATGCTTCTGTACGATGAAGACCAATTGATAATTGCTTAGAGCACTTTCTGTTGCTTTCATTTCTATTTGTCACCCACCTGAGTTTGTCGTATAAATATTGCGGTTGTTTTAATTTAATGACACCAAACATGAGACAAGCCAAATGCAGTTTCCTACGTGATTTCATTTTCAAGACCAAGTTTTCATTAAAATATGGCGTTGCATGACTTCTAAATGGCATTGAAAAACAGAAACGTGCGCACGCATTCTGCACCCTTTGTATCTGTCTGTCTGTACGCGCTGTAGAGCCTTGGACCATACACAGCATCCGCATAGTTTAGCTTGCTTAATATTAATGAGTCAACTAACTGTACACGCATTTCCTCCGACAGATAGGGACGCATTTTATACAATAGTCTTAGCCTATAAAAACAGTTCTGTACCGCATCACCTATATGCTTCTCAAATCGAAGGTCAGAGTCCACCAACAGTCCCAGATTCCGGGCCTCACACACTCGCTCTATCGGACTCCCTCTCAGATGCAGGTTGACTGGCGAATGCAACAAACTCAAATTATGTTTCGTGCCGAATGTAATGTATTTCGTCTTTGATGGATTTAACAACAAGCAGTTACTCTCGGACCATACGGCTATTCGCTCAAGATCTTCATTTAAGTCTTGTATAGCCTTTCCAAGGTCTCCAACCTTAAACGATAAGTATATCTGAACATCATCCGCATAAATATGATAGTTACACTTTTTAATTGAGTTCTTGATGTCCGCGCAATAAAGGCTGAAAAGTATAGGCCCTAAAATTGAGCCCTGCGGCACACCGCTCGTTGAAGAGGCAAGTGACGAGGTCAGAGTGGCTCCATCTGTAGTATTGAGCTCCACAAATTGCATCCTGTTAGTCAGGTAGCTATTGAACCACATTAGTGTGCTGTTGTCAAATCCATAAAAGCGTAGCTTGGATAATAATAAATTTACGTTTATGGCATCGAACGCGCGGGAATAGTCCAACAGAACCAGAATAGTGCACATTCCTTTGTCCTGGGCAGCCAGAATATTATCCGTAACATCTAAAAGGGCCGTGGTGGTTCCCCGAAACCGTCTAAATCCCGATTGTAGTGAAGGTAAAATATTGTTCCTTTCCAAAAACTCGGTAAGCTGTCGGCTTATAACCTTCTCCAAGACCTTAGAAAGACAGGGCAAGATGCTTATCGGCCGTAAGTCCTGTACGCTAGTAGGGTTAGATGTTTTAGGTATCGGTCTTACACTAGCTATCTTCCATGTATCGGGTACTGTGGACGTTACAATTGCACGATTAATAATGTCTGTTATAGTCTGCAGCGTGTGCGCTAACGTTATTTTAATCATGGTCAAGTTAATTCTATCGAAACCCTCGGCGTTTGATTTGAGACCCTGTATGATGCGACTGACAACATCTTGATCTACAGTTACCAAGCTAAATGTGGCGTCACTAAACCTATGGTATTCATAATACGTTAGATAAGAAATGGTAGTGTTTGTATTACCAGGCACAGTCAAGAAAATAGAATTCATGGTTTCCGGATCACTAAAATGCGGAGGAATATCAGACCGCTGTTTAGGCGGTAAAATTGAGTTCTTTAAATTTTTCCATAGCTTCTTTGGATTTTTTAATTGATTATTAATGTTATATTTATAATACGCAACTTTTTCATTAAATACCGCTGTATTAACTGCAGACTTTAACTGCCTATAATAATGTTTACTAGTTTCAGTCTTTACTCGCCGAAATTTAGTCAGTGCATCGTCTCTACGCCTCATCATTAATCTGATCGTGTCAGTTATCCATGGATAAGAACGACCCCTCACGATGCACACCCTAACAGGAGCGTGTATGTCAAAAATCATAATCAGCCATTCATTCAATGCACTCACCATATCGTTCACATTTTCCAGGTCAGATATAAGATCCCATCTTATTTTATCTAAGTGACTACTCATAGTTTCACTGCAAATGTTTGCAAATGAACGTTTTCTATACATTTGCGGTAGCAACTTGTGCTTCCTAATGTTGAGTTCGCAACTTATAAATGAATGACTATTCACTAATTTGAATGGTTCGATCCTGATACATCTCGCACTTAGGTCCGTGTATACCAAATCAATTAAAGTCTCACTGTCCTCGGTAAAATGAGTAGGAGACGATACAAGCTGAGCGAGACCTACGCAACCAAAAAAATCATTCAGCTTCCTCACCTTAGCGTCATTATTATTTGCATATTAACATTAAAGTCTCCCAATAAAATGAAATGATCGCAGTGTCCCAAGGTACTTAGCGTAAGACTAATTGCATCGATAAATAAGTCCAAATTAAGCCACGGAGGACGATAAGCCGTGCCAATGGCGATCTTCTTTCCGTGCAGCGAAAGTGTGAGCCACATCTGCTCCACGGAATCGAACCTAGGATCGAAAGTACGCGTCCACGTACGCGCACTTATGCCGTGTTTTATATAGAAACCTACGCCGCCGCCGCGACCGCCGCGAACATTCTCTGGCCGCGGTGTGTGGCGGAAGCGATAACCTGATAATATAGGCCCGCGTGCCTCTTCTCCTCGTCTCAACCATGTCTCATTTATAGCTAAGATGTCGACCGGGTCACGCTCAACCATTGCTACGAAGTCCTCATGGTTCGTACCAAGGGAGCCCGCGTTCAGCAATCCAACTCTAAAGTATTTATTAGTAACTGCCATTATAACTACGTATCACACTGCACCGTAATTTATATAGTAAAATAAAAGATGTGTTACTATTACTGTGTACTATAAACAACCGTCCGTCGCTAGCATCGTTAATTGCAAAACTTATTGTATTAGGGAACCAACACCACGCATAAATGTACATAGCACTTTGTAATCTGTTTGTAATGTGTCTGTGTGTTATAAATATTAAGTTTAACGAGTAAATAAATGTATAATAAGTAATAATATGTAAATATGTTATACATGTAATAATGATAGTTTTGCTCAGTGATACAGGATAAATTAAGTAACTATAATAGGAAATGTTTGTATGCATAATAATTGTATAATTGTAATTTTGGTCAATAAAGAAATTAATAGTTGTATAGATATTATAAGGTAACAATTTAAATAATAATAAAAACAATTCAGGCAAGCTCCATAGATAAAATATAATCAAACTTGTTTTTAGCCAAAAAATTTGTCTATATCATTATCAGAAAATATACGATACGTAGGTGCCCCGTCCTCTCTCTTAGCGAACACTTTCCCATCCCTTGACCACACATATCTCCATTGCTGACGGCGACCAGCCTCACGAGCCCGACGAAACAGCTGATGATTGACGCGAGTCAGGCGTTCGTTTATATAAATGCGACGTTGCGAGCCCGCCACACTGATATCTGTTGTTGTGAGTACTCGGCGCACGCGAGCCGCACTAAGCAATGCGTCGCGAGTTGCGCGCCGCGTTAGTCGTACAGCGAGCATTCGCGGCCGGTGCGCAGATGGCTCAGTAGGGAGGCTGGCTGACTCAACGTTATTTCGGAGCGCAGACCCAATGCGCTCGACGTGCACGATGTCATGATCCTGTATATCGACGCCCAGCTTTGTTGCCACCAGCTTAACAACGTGAGCAGCACTCTCGCCCTTTTGCTCGGGTAGCCCCGCCACAAGGACATCAAACAGAAAGCGCTGATTTCAGGCACTAGTAGTCGCAAATAATTATAATTACCCCAAACATTTTAATCCAGCAACAAGATGTTGGCTCTATAATAAAATGAGTTGCTTCGCCAGCGGCCTTATAAATACTGAAACGATCTTGAAACTTCATTACCTTCGCTATAAAGCTGATAGAGTTCCGTAAAGAGAAAGTTGGCTAGCTTCCACAAAGCTATGTTAATAGCCTGTGCTGTTTGTTCCGAGTCATCCCAAAGGATGGTGAGTCACTTGGATAGGCTAACTAGAAAATATGAATAGGATTTTTGGTTGCGTGTGGTTTGAGGAAGCTTGGCTTTGGTGAACAGTTTATATCAAATTGTGCATGTATTTTTTTCTAAGAACGAATGAAAATTAATTAATCAATTTCAATACATAAAGTTGATGTCTATGATAATCTATATGAATAGTTCATTATAATTTAATTGCAACTGCAAAGTGACTTCAATGTTGCATAATTATGCTGATCGTAAACAAAGTTTTATACAAAGCAGAAACAAAAGCATAGACAAGAACGAAGAGGTTAAGCAATTTTATTCGTTAAGGGAATATTTACAGTCGTCTCTCTGTCTATGCTTTGATAACATGCCACTCAAATTGCAAGAAAACTAAAAATAAAAACTTATATTCAAGTCTATACATAGATTACTCCATATCTATTTGTAGATTTATGGGCTGTCTCAATATAATTGATATATAATATACTTATATTCTTCTAAACATAGATCATCATCTCATCATCATCATCAGCCTTTAACAGTCCACTGCTGGGTCTCTCTAGGACTCTCCTTTGAAAGGAGGAATTGGCCTACTATACCTACCACGCTGGCCAAACGGGTTGGTATAGGGTTTGTATCAAGTTTTCCTTCTCTTACAGTGCTGTTCTCTGTTAATATGCTCCCTCTGTCGGCTCTTACGATACCCATGGGATGATATGGGGTGGTGACAATCCGTATTCTTAATCCGTCACCTCACGGACAAACAAAGATCAAGATATAAAAAATATCTTAGATTTCAAGATCACTTATCACAAAACCATGGTCCACGCGACAATAACGTACTCAACTATCTATTTCAGTCGATCCTTTTTATAAATAAAATCTATCAACAACAAAAGCTTCTATATTTACACTCGTTGTAAATATCTAAATATGCGAGCACATCTTTATACTGTCAAACACATCCCAGAGTATATGTCAACGCTAAAATAACTATTTTCGTCCATATTTCAACACCTGATATTTTATGTGATCTTGCAATAAAATTCACGGGTTTCGAGGCGATGAATCGTGGTCGGTAATACCCGGATGATATAATGGATTGAACGTAAAATATGGATTCGGAATATCCTCTTGTGTGTGCAATTTAGTTTCTGATAATATTACTACTGTCTTTCTCTTGAAGATAAAATTTATTTACCTTTTCAATAAAGAAATATCTGTATTTATGAAATTCTGCCATTACTGACTGCCTAACACAGCTGAAAGTACTGGTCGCAAGGACCTGCAACTTAGCATGCGTATTCTTTGGGTACCATAGAAGTGCTCTGAGCCAGGTTTTCCCAAAATTCTCACGAAGGGGCAGAAATGGCTGAATTAAAAAAGTGCAGGCATCCTATAGTAGTAATCAATACTCAATATTTTATTGCACTGCCTAAGTTCCATAGTAGTACATTTATAGCTCGTGTTTTAATCGCTCTATAGAATTGTATGTATTTTAAAGAAACAATTTTTCAACTTAATGTGATCTTCTGAAAACGGTTTTTTTTAATCTGGTTTGTATAAAGCGCAATCTGAGAAAATTCCTCAACATCAGCCTTGTTTATAATCTGTCCTACACCTGGGTACAGAAATCTTCTCATTATGAGAAGGTTTAAGCTTACGTCCACCACGCTGGTCAAGTGCGAGCTAGCACATTTTCTATAACATTATGGGGAATCCCAGACGAGCAGGTTTCCTCACAATGATTTTTGTTCCGTTTGGCAAGCAATAATCAACAACTTAATACTCCCTTAATTTCGAAAACTTAATGATGCGCCCTGTGGGTTTAAACTTCATTAGTTCCGTGGAATACCCTCTGCATAGCAGTTTTTTAGTTTCTGTACTAGGCTATTGCTGCCCCTATTATTAATTTTATATTATCATTCTGTATTTGCCACGTACCTAAGTTACGGTTGTCTATATTTTAGCACTCCTACAAGTGCTACAACAACGAATGTACTTTTCTTTACTGATTATCACGAATGTTGTTTTTCACTCTTATATTAGCTAATTTATATTAGCTGACCCCGCGAACATCGTACCGCCATATAGGTAGGTATTATACATATTGTTACGAATTGAGAATTACGCCATCTATCAGTGAATAGGAGAACTAGATCAGATTAGATGTATCGGTTGTTTAAAGCTGTTTCATCTATCCTCTAATAGATGGCGTTGGTGTAAATAGAACAATTACACAAATTTAGAAACACGTTACACGTTACCAGAAATTTCGTGAGTCGTCTCGAAAAGGCTAGTTATGTTCCGGCCGGTATAAATACCGCATAAACGCGCGAGATAGATAGTTACAATTGAATATCAGAGCGATAATCATCAAGCGAAGGAAGTAAGTCGGAAGTGCTTAGTGGTGTTTCTAGTGGTGTGAATAGTGAGTTTTATTAGTGTTGAAAAATTAAGTGTGTGTATCTAGTGTTATTGTGTTAGTGAATAAAGTGCAGTTTTTCTGGCATAGTGTATATAATTTATCACCGAACCCCAGCTCGTAACAAATTGGTGTCAGAAGAAAAGGATAAATTATGCCGGTTATGCCGAAGGAAGAAACTGAAGGTGTGCGTACCAGGAACCAGCGCCAGCAAGACCTGGACCAGAGACGCTTCGGAGACGTTCATTCTCCATCGCCTGGTGGACCAGGCGACTCCGCGGCTGCAGTGGAGCCTGCAAGCGCCACACACTCCGTGACGGTGCCCGACATCGCGGCTCTGATGACGTTCATGCAGGATGCAGGAGCAGGCCTGCCGTCAGGAGGAGCAGGCTTGCCGCCTAGAGGAAAAACTGCAGCGCGACAAGGAAGAGCACGCCCGCCGTCTGGAGGAACAGCTGGTGCTCATGAAGGACCTCAGCGCCGCAGTGGGGAAGGACTTGAAGGCGGTCAAGGAGGAACTCCAGCAGCACGAGGCCCGTATGAGCGACATTGAGAGGCGTGTACATGACCACCACGAGATCTGTGTTGCTGAAGTGGAGAAGAAATTGCGTGGGCTGGAAGTGACATATGCGACTGTGGCGCCCTCGCCTCGTTGGTCCCACCATTTGAAGGCTCATCATCGTGGTCTGCATACAAGGTCCAGTTTGAGGCCGTTATGCGAGCGAATGGGTGGAACAAAGAACAGGCCTTCACCGCCCTAACCTTGGGCCTTCGTGATCAGGCCTTGACAGTGTTGGAGACGCTCGGGCAAGACGTCTCCTATGAAAAGCTGATGGAGGCGCTGGAGGCGAGATACGGTGACGCGCACCTAGAACACGTTTATTGTGCTCAGCTGAAGGACAGGACACAACGCACCGAAGAAACTCTGCAGCAGTGGGCTCTAGAGGTGGAAAGGCTGGTATAAGGAAGGCATACCAGTCGTCACCTGCGTTGATAGATGGGAACCTCGTACAGACATTTACGGATGGGATCCGTGACCTGGAGGTTAACTTCAAGGCCCTCAAGGAAGCCTTAGCCTATGCTCTGGAGGTGGAAGCAGCACGTCACGAGGATCGAGCTTACTGTATCAGGGAAGTTGTTTCTTCACTTCGGTGCTACAACTGCGGGGAAAGAGGCCATATCCGCTTGAGCTGCCCAAAGCGTAAGCGGCACAGTGGTACCCTGTCTCCACCAAAGGGGTCACCCGACGTACCTGTCTGGCCGTGAGAGCAAGGAAGCGCAGATGCAGTGGCGCGTAGGTCTTACCCCGACCAACGCAAGCACTGTACTCGACAGGAAGCGAAGCCAGCAGCGCTAGTGAGAATGTTGAAGACGGATCTGAGCGACGGATGGAAAGAAGCTTTGAAGAGTGCTCAGCAAGACGACAAGGACATACAGCCGATTCTCGAATGGAAGAAATCAGGCACTCCTAGGCCCAAATGGAGTGATGTCGCTGCAATGAGCCCTATCACCAAAGGTTATTGGGCACAGTGGGAAAGCTTGGTTGTCCAGGATGGAGTTCTGTGCCGCAAATGGGAAACGCTCACGGTAACCAGTACCATTTGCAAATGGTAGTGCCCAAAACTAAGGTGCCGGAAGTCTTGCAACTCTATCACAATGGTGCTTCGGGAGGTCACATGGGAGTTAAGAAAACTCTCACTAAGATCCGAGAGTGGTTTTATGGGCTCCACATTCGGGATGACGTCGAGGATTGGTGCCGCAAATGCACAAGTTGTGCGGCTGTGAAGGGGCCACACACTCGTAGCAGAGGTGCATTAAAGGTGTACAATGTGGGAGCCCCATGGGAGCGCATAGCATTGGATGTCGCTGGACCATTTTCTGAGAGCCAGGACGGCAATAAATACTTCTTGGTTGTGATGGATTACTTCACGAAGTGGCCTGAAGTGTTTGCAATTCCAAATCAAGAAGCTACCACAGTGGCCGATAAGCTGGTGCATGAAGTCTTTTGTCGATTCGGGGTGTCCTTGGAAATCCACAGCGATCAAGGCCGGAACTTTGAATCTGAGGTGTTTAAGGAGACTTGTCGCGTAATGGGTGCACATAAAACAAGGACCACGGCTTATCATCCGCAATCAGATGGCATGGTTGACCGATTTAACCAATCCCTGGAAAGGTACCTGGCGAAGGTCGTGGAGAGCAAACAAAGAGATTGGGACAAGCACATACAACCGTTTCTCCTGTCATATCCCAGTGTGATTCACGAAACCACAGGAATAACACGAGCTTTTGCCAATTTTGGAAGAGAACTCCGTTTACCAGCAGACTTAATCACCGGTATTCCACCAGAATCTCCACGCAATAAAACAGATTACGCGACCGAGCTACGCAACAAGATGAACGATGTATATGAGCACATCAGGGAGTCAGGACAACAGATGTCTGAAAAGATGAAGACACGCTACGATCGGAAGGCGAACGACAAAGGCTTCGATGAGGGATCATTGGTGTGGCTTCATAACCCAGTACGAAGCAAAGGAAAATCGCCTAAGTTACAAGCCAGATGGGACGGGCCATATCGCATAATTACCAGGATAAACGACGTCACCTATCGAATCCAGAAGGGGTCGCGAGGTGCACCGAAGATAGTTCATGTGGACCGATTGGCTCGTTACTATGGATCCAACGATGTTCGAGACGAACACCTTTAAGAGGGAGGCCGTGTTACGAATTGAAAATTACGCCATCTATCAGTGAATGGTAGAACTAGATGAGATTAGATGTATCGGTTGTTTAAAGCTGTTTCATCTATCCTCTAATAGATGGCGTTGGTGTAAATAGAACAATTATACAAATTTAGAAACACGTTACACGTTACCAGAAATTTCGTGAGTCGTCTCGAAAAGGCTAGTTATGTGTTCCGGCCGGTATAAATACCGCGTAAACACGCGAGATAGATAGTTACAATTGAATATCGGAGCGATAATCATCAAGCGAAGGAAGTAAGTCGGAAGTGTTTAGTGGTGTTTCTAGTGGTGTGAATAGTGAGTTTTATTAGTGTTGAAAAATTAAGTGTGTGTATCTAGTGTTATTGTGTTAGTGAATAAAGTGCAGTTTTTCTGGCAAAGTGTATATAATTTATCACCAAACCCCCGCTCGTAACAATATAAACCTTCCTCTTGAATCATTCTATATATTAAAAAAAACGTATTAAAATCCGTTGCGTAGTTTTAAAGATTTAAACATACATAGGGACAGACAGACAGAAGACAGACTTTGTTTTATACTAAGTAGTGATATTCATTGTACTTACTTGGAAACGCTCCACAGTTAGCCAGACGACCACTGCCCGAAAGTATTTCAATTTGAAAATATTAAAGAAAAAGTTGGGTAAAAAAAAACATTCATTACGCAACATGTCGCCCAAATAAGTGCGACGGTCCCAATTTTCTTGCGGACCAAGTTGGGGTCCAAAATAAATAAATAGAGGGCCAATTACGATTTAAGTCAACAAGGGCTGCAGTGGCAAATGGAACTCCTGTCGACCGAGAAATTATGGGGACGTGACATCAAAAATACTGTTAAAATAGACACTGAAATGTGTAGGCGTAATTTGACGTGGAAATGTTAGAAACGGATTTTTGTGTTCGGCTTTTTATATAATCGAGATTATACTCGTACCTATATTTTAAAGGTTGGCTGTAATATTTTTAGACTTGGTTCGAAATTACTGATATTCTGTAGATTTGTGTGACACGATCTAAGGGTCTACCGTGCTGTGGTATACGCCATGACATATGAAAGAGAGAGATGTAGTCTTTATGCGCAAAGAAAGAGCTTGACGTCTCGACCATATTTTTTGAATTCTTTGTTATATTGGTCCTGGTAGAATAACATAACTTCACGCCTTTTATCCCCGAAAGGGTAGGCAGAGGTGTTTTACACACCCACTTTTCGCCAGTTATGTTTTGGTCCCAATGTAATAGGGGGCGAGCCTATTGCCATCTTCCGGGCACATAGCGATAATTAACATAATTGATTTAATACACACATAACTTCGAATATAATATGTTTGTTTTTTACATTTATTGGGGGTCGCAAGTGAGCTCATTGACCATACTAGATAACGATCAGCATGTATTTTGGAAGTATATGAGAATGAGAGATGTAGTTTTTATGCGCAAAGAAAGAACTTGACGTCTCTACCGGTCTCGTTTGGTTTTCACATTTATTGAGAGTCGCAAGTGAGCTCATTAACAGACATAACCAATGTATTTACTACTAGATAACGATCAGCATGTATTTTGGAAGTATGCCCAGTAAAGATAACCTCGTCTATGGTACACGTTTTACCACAATTTTTACATACAGTGAGCCGCCGAATTATACCAGCAAAATTCTCTCGTTCTGTTCTGGTTGTGAATCTATATTAATCTTAATTAATCATTATCGATATAACATCACTTTAAAATTAAATCAGTATGAAGTTATGGAATTAAAATAGTTATACAAATTATTTTATTACGATGAAAAGTTTGAAGTTAACTCTGATTTTTGACATTACTCTAGCCATTGACAAATTATTATGTTCTGTAAAATAGTAGCAAGTAATATTATACCTACGTCCTACATGTACTTCTCCTTTCAATTATATAGAAATGTTTGTCGATTTTCTTCCAATTTCACATCTGTAGCCGTTATTATAAATTAATGATCCAAACAAGACTGTACGAACAAAGATCCAATCAGGTTGAATCTCAGACGGATCGTTGAGGGCATTTTCTACTAAATTCACTAGTCCACAATTCAGCTTGGGGCAAAACGTCAGGCGTTGGGTAACCGCGGTCGAAGCCTGGTACCTGGCGTTATGAAGCATGGATGTGGTGTATTTGGTATCATGCTGTTATGGTTTATTAAATGTTATTGATAAAATATTTGTGTCCTTTTTCTTCAGCAATCTCAACTTAAAAAATAAAGATGCATAATACATCTAATGTCAACCCCAAATAAGTGGCTCTACATTTAACATAATACATATTTTATGCTGAATAGTTATAATACTACAAAAAGCGAAATTGATGTACTCAAAAATAAAGGCTATTAACCTATAAAATCCCTTGTCATCAGTAGCCGTGAAGAACAGAGGTAATTAATTTCCAAATTTTTTGCAATTCTTTGGGAACAAGAAGAAGACATTGAAAGATAGGTTAATGCAGGTAATGAAGCTCTGAAGGCGTTTATCAACAGTCAAAACGTGTCCAAAAAGGCATGTTTGGCTGTGCATTAGTGCCTATCCTTATGCATGGTAGTGAAAGTTGGGTATGGCAGAAGAGACTTGAAAGAAGAATAAATGCTGTAAAAATGAGAACACTGAGAAGTATGTGTGGTGTAACTACTTTTAACAAATAGAAAGGTATTTCATCTTTCTTTTCGTTAAATTAACACCATTCAGACCCGTTACATAATCTTTAGTATATGTGTGGTGTATCTTTGACCGACAGATATGAAATATAGATGATGATAAGAGTATTGTGGGGTAAAAGAAGATGTAATGACAAGCATAAGAAAGGCATGTTAAGATGGTTTGGGCACATGGAGAGGATGGATGACGAAATACTGACAAAGAAGGTATAAAAAGCAAGTGCAAGGACGAAGGTGAACACCTAGGCGACGTTCTCTGATCAGATTGGAGACATACTAAAAAAAATACAGGTCAGAAGTACCCCTTAACAGAAGAGCATGCATGAGAAACTTGATAGGAGTGAATGAAGCAAGAGAGGTATGTCAGGATTATTGCAAATCGCGTTTCGTGGTCTCTGCCTGCCCCTTCGCGCAACAGGCGTGAGTATAAATATGTATACATGTAACAAACGTTAAGAAGAGAAGTTCAAGATTGAGATTTTTTTATCTTTAATTTACTTATGGTAAGCATCTTTTCACAGAGCAAATCAACACAGAAGCATAGTTTAGAGTTTGAAATCAATTTGTTCGGAACATAGGAGATCACTTTTACCGAATCGAAAGTTTCGTACATCCAAGTAGCAAAGCAAGCATGTTCATCAGTCTGTTTCATTGGAACACTACGGTCTGTAGTTAGATCGTAACTAGAGTATACAGCAGACGTTAAGATTGCTGTACAAGAATACACTTGCTTACTTTGTTTAGCAAAACTTACTTTTACCAAAATCGCTTTACTGTTTTGTGCTTGTAGATTAAAGTTGGATTATAGGTATAGGAGAGTGGAAAAGTATGTGTTTTAGTCGTGACTGATCTTATGCTAATGTTCATCATCATCATCAGCCCTTTATACTCTGCCACTGCTCGGCACGGGCCTCTTCATACGATGAGAAGGGTAAGGCTATAGTCCACTACGCTGGCCATGTGCGGGTTGGCCGACTTCACATGTCTTTCGAGACCATTATGGAGAACTCTTAGACATGCAGGTTTCCTCACGATTTTTTCCACAAGCGATAATTAATATATTTTTTTTGCCAAAAGTTTTTTTGTTCTTTAATGTTTGTTATGGCTGTAATATATATCTGAGCGGCGCTGAGGTGTTCTTAATTATTTTTTATCTGCTACTCTTCATAACTCATGGCTGTTATGGTAGGAAGATTTCACCGAATTTGATGATTTAACCGAACTGACCCTCTTGTTTTGATCGCGAATAATATAAGAAATTACCAAATTCTTAAACGCGTTTATGAATCTTGAGTCTAAACCAAAAACCTTGACGAAAAAGGCAACCATCGTATTTCACCACAATGTGTACAGAAATAAGGAAACAATATTTTCTTATTTAGCATAGTGACGTGCTTTAGAAGCTAATAGCCCAATGTAAATAAAGCAAAAACTCGCGAAATACCATACAAATGCCACCATAAAGGTTTGAATAGAAACGTTAGCTCGTTCTTGGCACAATGATTGCTTTTGCGAATGCACAATTTTCTATCAAAACACTTTTTATTTTATTTAGACTTTCAAGGTATTTGCTTGCACATTTTTATACCTTTTTAAGAAATAAGTGCTTTTCTTGTAATGGTTGGTTAGATTCATGCGATTTCAATTAAATTCTGAAATTATACTTATTGGAATAATAAGTCATTGGAATATTAAAACAATAATGTAATAACGTTGTTGTTCTATATTTTTCTTTAAAGATTTTTGGAGGATGCCTTAAAAGAAAGGGACTGTCTCATGGAGTAATGGTCATAGCTTTATATTTTTCCTTGTAAATTAAGCATTGATTGGCGCACTGTCTTCAGTACAGAAGACTTGATCCGTCCTTCTGACGAAAGCCACGTGAAGTGGTTTGCATCGCTCTTCGTTCATTATATTATTATATATATTTTCCGCTTCCACGAGATCCCTTATCAAGTGATCATGGAGCATCATTAAGTGAGATCACCGCAAGGCACTCTAATCAGTCTATCACTTCTATGTGGCTGGCTGGTTAACAATAATCGTTTCGTAATGATGTTACATAAAACCAAGTAAAGGCTGGTTAAATAATTAGAATTTGCCCTTGTCGTTTTTTTTATAATACAACTGCCGCACCAATAATAAATTTCTGTATCGCAAGGACTTTACAAAAATTCATGAAAAAGACGCAAATACACCCAAACTCAAAACAACGATTTATTCCACAAAGTGTTTTCTCGTGTGAGGATCGAACCCAAACCCATCGGCGTAATGTGGTGGGTAACATAAAACGCACGCCATTCGTGCAGTATCAATGAACTGCCCTCTTTAATAAAACATCCAACGCTGGACGTAGGCTTATCCTAACTAGATTCGCAATAATATTGAGTTTAAAAAGAAGGATTTAAATAAAAACTGCCTCGTTGGTCTCGCAGCATAGATGTGCGCGTGGTATTGGGAGGTCTCGGGTTCGATCCCCGGGTCGGGCTAAGTGTTATTGGGTTTTTCCGTTAGGAAATTCTCAGTAGCTTTACGGAGTCTGGTAATGTGCCCGGTACGGCAATAGGCTCGCCCCCTATTACGTGGGACTAAAATAAATCTGGCGAAAAGTGAGTGTAGCAATATACTTCTGCCTACCTCTTCGGGGATATAGGCGTGAGACTAAGTATGTATGTAAAAAGAAGGATTATACCACGCTGGCCAAACGGTTTGGTATTAGGTTTGATGTTGGTTTTTTCATCTCTGCACGAAGATAATTATTATTTGCATCACATATATTTTTAATTGCCTCTTACGAAAACCGGAATCTTACGAGGTAGTGACTCTTTGATTTCTTAATACGGCACTTCACGGACTAATCTTATACTAATATATAAAGCTGAAGAGTTTGTTTGTTTGTTTGGTTGGTTGAAGGCGCTTATCTCAGAAACTACTGCACCGATTTCAAAAATTCTTTAGTGTTTGATAGCCTATTTTTTTTGAGGACGGCTATAGGCTATATAACGTCACGCTATGAACCACGGAAGCGGAGCAGTAGCCTAAAATAACGCGGGTGTAACCGCGGGCTCATCTAGTAATACATAAATAGTTACTATTGATAGATACTATTAGTAGAGTTAGTACGTCCCAAGGCACGTGTACTAGTGATACCGTAACTAATGGTACAACAACTCACGCTTGACCGCAGTATTGTGACATAATGACATAACTGGGTGAATCGATTGCTTTGATATTGTAATTGGTGCAATTAGATCAAATATACATTTCTTAATGATAGAATATAATTGTGGTGTCAAAGAAATAATATAAATTTCTTACTTAATACAACGAATATTTGTTTGTTTATTGTGTAATTTAAAATAATGACGTTTTGAAAATGTAATATGGAGAATAGGATCAGAAAAATTCCTTCGCGAGCACACCAGTTGCAAGTTGTTCGAAACGTTGGAGTTTTTGGAGACCTATTTTAGTTAACAAAATTAAGACGCTTTGTGTGAACTTTTACAAAGCTGTCCATTAACGTGACTTTGTTTACAAATAATGAACTTTGAATCAGTCATGTCGTAAAATGGGCATTTGCAAACTTGCACGATTTGCACCCATTATATGGTATTACCACTTGACACCAAACCCTGTAGCAACCCGTCTGGCCACCATAGTACTAGAAAGTAGTAGAGCAATGCTGATTTCAGCGTGAATGGGCCGGTTTGGCCGGGGAAGTATTACCCTCTCACAGAAAATCTACGTAAAGTAACAGTACCGAAACTGTTGCGTTTCGTTCGGTGAGTGAGAGTGCCGGAGGCCCTATCCCCTATTCCTTCTCCCTCATCCCACTCCTCATCCTATCCCTTTTCCCAAACCCAAGGGGCGGCAACGCACTTGTGACTCCTGTGGTGTTGCGTCCATGGGCGAACGTAATTGCTTACCATCAGGCGATCCATCTGCTCGTTTGCCGCCATTACATAAAAAAATGGTATAGTAGGCCAAACCTTACTATTGACTCACAGCGTTATTGTGACTCAAATCCGGGGAGGCCTGTGGCCAGCAGTGGACTGCTACAATCTGTAAGAAGAAGATATGGTGTTAGCATTAATTATTATATAATGATAAATATTTATTTATTTCATATAAATCTCTTCTTAATCCGACATTTTGACCGATTTACTTCGTTCTTAGTTACGGAAAGACATACTTTATTTAAATTAAATAACTATGAAAAGCAAAAAAATCACTGCGTCAAGTATAGAATTCAATTTTAATACTGAATTAAGGTTTACCTTTACCTGACATTTTCTACTATAATATTAGTGGTATCAAGAAATCAATTTAGCGGAGCGGCACTAGTTTTAGATCCAACGACGGTGCTAAAGTACGGTGACGGACGCGTCTGATGGCACACTCCATTCATGAATAAGAAACAAGTCAGCTAACACTAACATACTCGTACATACAAACTTTCGCGCAAAAATTAGAAATTCGTGTTGATAATTTTCAAATATTTTTATATCTGGAAATTTTAGAAATTCTTGCCTTTATTCGAGGAAAATAGATACCTACATGTTAATTTTCAGCGCGTGATGTCTAATCCAATATTTGCCCGAAATATTGTAGGATAGTAGAGTAACGAAAATAAAAATAATAACTAGTAGTTCCCTCAGGACGCGGGTGAAACCGCGGGAAACAGCGGGAAACAGCTAGTGTTATATAAATACTAGCTGTTTCGCGTCCTGAGGGAACTACTTCGCGTACCCGGTTAATTTATATATATAATTTATATAGCCTAAGTTACTCCTTGGTACATCAGCTATCCGCCAGTGATAGTCCCGTCAAAATCGGTTCAGCCGTTCCAGAGATTTGCGAGAACAAACAGACAGACAGACAGATCGACAGACACACAGATTTTCCAGACAATTATAAAAAATGTCATTTTGGTATTCGTACCTACCGTGTCTACATCCATATGCATTTAGTATTAAGCGATTATTTTAATATTACAAACAGGCACTCCAATTTTATTTATGTGTATAGACTTCTGACAATAACTGTAAAAACCTAACTACGAGTACTGTAAGTAAGATATAATTTTCTTTTAAGAATTTTTGCTCTAATATATCTGTATATACGCCACCTAGACACGAAATAACTTAGAAAACCAAATAAAATAATTTGTGACCAGAATAATGCCTTCTACAACTCTCTTCAAACTAGCACATTTCATAGCTAAATGCTTGGCAAACATCTATTACGCTATTAAAATGATATCTCTTTTGGTTCAGCAACGAAGTAATCAAGTGAAATGAGCTTATAAGATGAAATTTGGCTGACGGCCAAAACTGCTGCGGTTATGGTACGCGTAGCCATGTTTTTTATTTAAAACCTCTGCTGTTGTTTTGTAAGAATTTTTACTTGAACTCGATTTTAAAAGCTACAGTTTTGAGAGAAGGAAATATTTTCAACAATGCTGGATGCAAATATTATGAAGTTAAATTATTCGAGAGTCGAGATATAATGCCAGAATGGACGCGCTGCGAGCTTCGGTGATTTGCTTTTGGAAAATAGATGCAGGCTACGGATGTTTTATAGCTTGTGTACGTTCCTGCAGCACTTTACTGCTGGATCGGTGGCCATGAGGTCGGGAAGAGTTGCCTCGTTAGGTCTAGTTGAATATTTAAGCTTACACTTAAGACGCTTCAGAATCGTTATTTTCAACATGAGCGCTATACATTTTTATTCGGGCAATATGTTTGGAGTTTGAATTAGTCTTTCCAAGGCAAGCAAACGTTTTTGAGATACCGTTTCTGATAACAAATTCGTATAGATGTTTGTTTTACATGCATTATGAAATAGTTATGATGATAATAAGGCTGTTGCGTCGAACCGAGTGTCATCAGTCCGATCAAGGATACCTAAGTATTGGTGCGGTCTGAAAGAAGGGTTCTTCACCTGGATATTTTATAGCTTTAGAATTATGTGTAAAGTCTTTCAACATAAATTATTACTTGTGAGGAGTTATCGGAAAAAGGCAGTGCCGATACAGAGCCAACCAATACGTATTAAGAGTAACTTGCTCCATAAATTTGCCTGCAGCAAAGAAATACCGACTTCCAAATAAATATATTGCGGAATTGTGCAATATATATTTTTCAACTGAGCCCTCAATGAAATAGTTATGCATCGTTGCAGGCAATAGATTGCGCGATATTATTATTGTGTTTAATTAATAATTAACCACAAAGTAGGAACCAATAATTTCTGAAAATGTTTAATATGTCCGGCACGTACTTAAAGTTGAGCTATACTGTTCTCGTAAATAAACACCGAACGCAAAGATGAAATCGTAGTCGTGTTGACCTTGGGCTGACCGCCTTTCTACTTCAAGGTCAAATCGTTAAGAAACCACAGTGAACTAATGAGTGCGCCGAACATCTAACACCCTATCAAATTGCAAGCCTATTTCTTGGCAAAATAGCCATGCTGATACGTTCAGGATCCAAAAATATCACCTGCAGCCGAATTTGCTCGATTTAGTTTCACCACACAGGCGTTGTTGTATCGTGGATACGCTCTGACGTGGGTGTTCAAAGATGTATGCGCTCATAACGTTCTAGTACAGCGTGCGATATTTGCGACCATACTTTTTCAAGCTACGTATCTGCATCAGGCATAGTATTGCCCCATTATATGCTTATTTCCTTTAGTAGTGAGCATAATTAGCAAGTAAAATCGCTTGCTGATACAAAAATCAATAATAATAGGCTCGTTACACAATTTATTAATTAAGGTTTCAGTGACACGAACGCATTGCTCTAAGAAGCGAGAGCGACATTCTGCGATGCAAGGAAGTAGTCACAACTGTTTGCAAGACAATTTTACAAGTGACGTGGGTGTTATACCATGGCAATTTGCAATAGTATGGCAGTTGAATTTACCACAGCTTTAAAAAACTGTAGGTATCTACTACAACTATTAATTAATATTATGAGTTTGAACGTAGGTAGAAACTTTTAACAATTTCAGACTACGTAATTATGAATTTTGACAAGATCTGTAGGTACATTCCTTCCCAACAAGTAAACAATTAAATTCTCATTAATCATTATTATAATTATGATTATTATCATAGTCCTATCCATTTAAAACAGATTAAAATAAGCAGACAAAATCTTAATGCCAAAAATGAATCTCAGTCTCTTAGCTAATAAAATAATCAAACTTGAGCTGATCGACTTATCGTCATGATTTTATTTATAGACAAATCTTTAAGTAGGTAGGTCAGATACCTACCAACTTCATCATCAGTCTAGTCAGTAGTCTTATATAGAAATACTATTTTGTACCCGCCAGGTTGTGACTATTTTAATCTACATCAAGATTCTGATGCTCTACCAGCCGTGGTCACCAGATGACCAGGACCACGAATGGTTTCATGCATGCCAAAATGGCTACATGGAAGGTATTGTGCCCATCATTTTATAATTATTATTATTTATTACAGCCAGGCAGTTGAGACAACTGATAATGCCTGTATTCAGATGTTCCTCACCGGTTCCTCTGTCTGTAGTTCAGTAGATGTTTATCCAGTCTATTCTTTAATTGGTTAACATTTTGGGCTTGTATTGTGTTTTCTGGGAGTTTGTTCCACGCTTTGACTACTCGGTTACTTAAAAAGTGCCTATAGGGATTGCTATTGGATATTCTAGTGCATAACTTATAGCTGTGACCTCTTAGGTGAACATTTTCATTGCGTACCCACCCATTTCACCATGAATTTGTAGGTGCCACGTAATAGGGCGCGAGCCTATTGCCGTTACTTGGCACATCACCAGACTACGTGCTGCTACTGAGAATTCGTAAAAACTCAGTAACACTTTTGCCCGACCCAGGAATCGAACCCGGGACCTCCGATCAGCAGTCGCATACGCTATCCACTGGACCACGGAGGCAGTCACATACATATTAGTACTTTAATAATCGTGTAGGCGTTCGGTCTCTCGGTCTTTTGTAAGTTGGTATATTCATTAATAATACATACATAAATGCTTTTAAGTGTGCATTAATAAACAACCCACAGCTCTGCTTTACCTTTTAAAAATAACAGGCAAAAGATTACAACATATAAAATGTAAATTCGTCCTTCTTTACCTGAAATACCTTCAAAGGATTACCTCCCATTGTTATCCGGGGATTAAAAAAGGAATATTATATAATCCCCAAAAAGGCACCATCTTCACTCTTATTAACTTTAGATTGCAATAAACTAAAGTACGCAATACGTTTATAGCTGAATTAAGAGACGTTACGTAGTACCAGAAAACAACCTTTATACTTACACTCGTAAATAAGTAAATTCAATCTTACACATAAAGAAATAAGAGTGACTACAACTGCAGAAAATTTGACAGAGAGTCTGTGTTTATGGAATGGTTTAGGAGGGAAATATCCCTTTTTTATGAGCTAAGAATGGCAAAGCTTATGTATGCTTATATATTAATATTGTTTATTCAGTCGTAAGCCAGGTTTCATCTTTGCTTTGCGAATAGTTACTGTGTATGTTTATAATAGAGGTTATTCTGATATGTAATCGACATAGTGCTAGACTAGAATGTGATTCTTAAGTTTGAGAATTATTGTAGCGAATGTCGAGAGAATTCTCGTAAAAGAAAGATATTGTTTTTAGTCGCAGGCAATGGTAATGGGAAACGATTTCTTTTATAAATGTGGATAGTCGGTAGACGTGTGTTATATCATAGATGTTAGTAGAACGTTTTGATATATGTGGCCTCATTTCGTATGTTCTGATGAGAACGTTTTTAATGTGTCGCATATTTTACTGTGTGAACTACTACTAGTTGGATTGAATTGCGTTTTTTGTAGTGTGGTATGTGGTAAAGTTTTAAATTGGATTACGAACAAGTTGTTAATATCTTGAATATTTCACGAGCAGCAACTTTGCGATTTTCACGATAAATAACAATTCGCTCGTCTCTCTTTACTTTTACAGCTGGAGTTTGTGGTCAAAAATATTTACCACCGTGCTATAGGGACACAATTGAACATAATAAAGACCGTATGACTTTACACTTAAGAAGAGGATGGCCGCATTTACTAGTTATTTAACTGTATCTGCCCGTTCTGGTGGAAATTATGGGCAATCCCCTCTTAGTGTAACCTTCGGTTTTCAAGGAACATACAAGCCAAACAGCTTCTTGTGCCTAATAGTTTTGGCAGTGCGTTATCTGTCAGTCAATCAGTAACAAGCAAGAATTTTATATACCTACACAGATACTGTTAACTGTCCATTCAAAATATCTTCTGTTCCGAATTTCTAGCTTCTTTTTTTTTCGGCTTCGCCGTAGTCTGTTAAAAACCACATGTGTGGAGGATGATTTTCGCAATAGGTAATAACTTTATACGCGTAATGCGGTGCTTACAGTTATGCTTATTTTATTTATATAAGTATATATAACGGAATGGTCATCAGTACGGACGTCAATTGACTACGAAACGGAAGTGCATAGATGGCGCGCTTCGACAGAGTCTAGTGACGTTCGCTAGAGCTGAAGAGGGGGGATGACGGTTGACGTTCAACGGAGCAACGACAACTATCACTTCTCTTGGAGACTCCGGGCGGGCAATAAGTACCTAGAAACTGTCACTCGTTTTGTGTTCAGTACTAGACAGTTTTGTTAAATTTGATTTGGTGTGAACTTATAAAAAAACTGTGACGTGAAGTGTTAATACCGGCCAAGAATCAAGCAATCCGCCGTCATCAGAAGTGGCATCATGGACCGGCGCGACCACAAGGCGCGAGCGAGGGCGACTGCTAACACCAGCCTGGCGCAAGTTCCTAAGAAAAAACCGAATGTATGACACGTGCTATCTTTTTAATGGCTACTATTATATGTATAAAACGTGAAGATAGCATCCTTCACTATGTACCCTTGGAACAGTATTCTTTCAAAGTTAGACGGGTTATACGTACATCACCGCCTTGGCTGTCAATAGAGTCAAATGTCACAACTGTCACATTATTATCCAGATTGAATTTTGCCGCGTTATGTAGTTTGTTTATAAAACGTAAAAAACATACTGTAAAAGTGCTTTGTGTATACCAAATAAATGTGATTTTACACTTGTAGTGTTAGTGTTACTATATTTATTTGATTAGCATTGAAAGGAGCGCAATGAAAACAAGCAAAATAACGTGCGAAATATGACATACAACAACATGCCGGTCAGGCAATGAAAAAAGGGTAGGTATTTATGGCAAAATGTCCCTAGATAAAGATCAATGAATATTTATAATGTTATACCTATCATGTGATATATTTCAATGAAACATACAAAATAAGGAAATATTCTAAAGTTTCATATCCTAGTACTTTGTAGGTAAACAATAGTGCTGCCTGTCAGTTATCGATAATCCGTTATTAGAAATTGGCACAAGGACTAAAAATTCTATTCTTTTTTTTCTTTTTAGATGTAAAAAAGGGTAGCTGCAACTGGAAACCAAGACTTGATTTATGTACCCATTGAAAAATTACATCAGTTGAACTATGTGTGTGGCAAGCATTTTACGCCGAAAGACTTAAAAAAGGGAACTCAAGTCAGAAAAACAGCTGTGCCTTGTATCTATAGACATTTATTTAAATCCTATTACAGAAGAAATGTTGAAAACCTTTCCATTACATGTACATACATATATCTTTTAGTTCTGCGTATTTTTCTTCGCTAATCTAGAATAGATTTATAGAACAGGCTACCTTGTTGGAATAAACACATAAATATTAAATACATCTTTTATTTGTTTTGGAAAATTATAATTCTAGTCGAAACATAATTATAATTATTTCTTACCGAATATTATCGATATCGATATTTCGTTAATCACCAGAGGGTACATCCCTATACTGACAAATATAACAATGCTGACAACATAAAAACGATTTCAATTAGTATCTTTATGTTGGTACGAGTTCTCCCTGCACGTTTCATACAAAGCTGAAAGTCTCGCATGATCTATGGCACATCCGCCTCTTCTTACGTAGTATTTGTATACTCTTTGGCTAACACTGCTATTTTGGTGAATCAGCTGAGCTGCCAACTGCAACCGTGGTGAGCGTATTTTGTCAGATTTTTTTATTGGTACTACCAATTTTGTTTAGTGGCGGTAGTAGTAAGACATTACGCGTTTAACCTTGGAAATGTCATAATCGTTGTGATGATATCGCCATCACACCGTACCGGGTGTTGTAGGTTCGATTCCTAGACGAGACAGTGAGTTGTTGAACCGTTTGACTATTACGGTGTCGTGGTTCCCATGGCATGATCTCATGAATAATCTTCTTTTTAATGGCTTAAAGAAGAAAGACAAAAAAATGTGGGTAGTAATGATTTAATTGTGACCTTTGCCGTATTTTAAATTAGCGTATGGTTGTCTGAATACCACAGTGACCTAGTTATAGCGTAGATAGCGAACGGAGATTTTGAATTTGATACGCCAGTTATAAAGAAAGCGATTATTTTTATTTTCTTCATGCGAGGGTGGCTCGCACTCACGAACCTTGTGATCATATTATGCTTGCTTGCAAATAGATTATATTTTCTCGGTCTTACTTTATGGACTGTAATAGTAACGAAAGTGAGCGTACAGGCCGACTTGCATTGTTCCAACCAAGCAAGTGCGTTATTGTTATAGTGCAGTTGTAATATTTGTTTTAGAATCAACAGCCAGCTTTGGTTGGTTTTCTGCTAAATCTAGAACAATAACTCCGGTCTAGACTGTCCTTCGCAGGGCAGCGGCGCTAAAGTTGGTAAACTAATCGAATCGTACATACTAAGTTCATAGTGTAAGACTGTGCGGAGCTATTGCTTCTGACTGTGCTGATTTTGTGTAGAACAGCTTGTAGCTTATATTTCTTAAATAGACGCGTGAACTGCAGTGCTGTCTAGACGTGTGCGGTTGGTTTGTAAGTGTAACCTGACCATAGTCAAAAGATATTACTAGCGCCATTATTTTATCGACTCGTGGTGTTGATAATACGTAACGGTTTTCGTTTAAACGTGATCAGAGCCTAAGTAAAAAGTGGCCCTGGTACTCTTTGTAATTCTGAGTTTTACAGACAATGCAATTACACCTGCTTCTTTGTGTGCATAAATTTTTAACATGGCACATTAAAATGTTTCTTACTCTGATTATTAGATGGCACCACTAGTAAAATTAAATTCAATTTTAAGATTTTACGTGTGAAAATTACCTACTGTGTTTTTAAAATTCATGTGATACGCTGGGAATTGTTATCAAGTGACCCGAGTTATGCTTAGGACATATAGGAGTGATAGTGTTTCTAGTAAAAGTTGTTAAACTCGATTATCAGACGTAGAAGAAAATGATTGAGTTATCATCGTAGTACGTTACGATAATCAGTTTCAGAGATTTTAATTTTCATCGTAGGTAGAACTAGCTTAGCGATCGTTAGTGATGGTTGTATGCTTAACCTTATTCTCATTAAATGGGTACTTTGTTAGTTGTTGTTGTGATAATTTTGTGGTACCCACGTTACCGTCAGTGTATGTGATTTGTATAAACTGGATAAGTCGTTTGTGCGGCTGCATGTTTAGCCATGCGTTGCCATTGGTTGGACCGGTAAAGTGCCTTTCTGGTTAGCCTAGTTTACCCTTGAGCTTTTGTGTTAGTCATTGTCTCAGTTTTTACGAAAACAAGGCAGCCTTTAGTGCATTGTCATAGTATCACAATCGTTGTCCATCGTCTTGAACGCGAAAGGTCCGTTGCTGTATCGCTAATAAGGTTAGGATAAGCTTCGTATTTAGACTATTCATGAGAAATCATAACGCTGAAAAGACTGGTTGGATACTTGGTAGTAAAATTAACATCTAGAGTAGCAGCCTAGTATGATTTTCTTATAGTCTGCTATGTGATAAGGAAAACCAAAGCAACATGTTGAACAAACCTAGTTTAAGATTACTTTGTTAGACACTCGAAATGATTATCCGGTGGTGTTGTGTATCCGGATGTAGGTTTCATAGCGTGATGTTGAAGACCCGATAGATGTCAGTGTATGAGCAATTTTAATGAGTTTCCTATTATTTGAGCGAGTACGTGTGTTGCTCAACATGTCAGCTTCGAGAGAAAGAGTTAGTTGTGATTTTCATTAAAACCTGTAATGATTTTGATCAGAGTAGGTGCCTTTTGTTGCCCACCGACTTGTGCCAGGAATGGCCGAACGACTAGGATTGCTGTTCGAGAATTGTCGCTTAATCCTAGAGCGAAGTACATTAAAGTGTGGTTGTTGATCGCTATCACGGATACCCTGCTACTCAAGTAGCTCTGATTTGATATAGTTGATTGAATCAGTCGTTACTTGGCGGAACTCCATTGTAACCTAATGGAAGGAAAGAGGAACCCACCACGCACCCTCGAATTGACCACCCCAACTATTGCAATAGAAAAAGGTTGACAATATCGAACTCCTCTAAAAGGATAAGGGATATAGGAATGGTATGGGTTCCAGGAAGATACCTGACTTGCAGTATCCCGCTGTATGCGCCGACTATTCTTCGACACGTGTTTCGCCTCTGCACGAGGCATACTCAGGAACGATGGGCAACGACTGAGCCTCAGTCAGCTCTGATTTGATTTTTGATCGCTAATATTATCTACCTCTGGTTTCTGTGTTGTATGAAAAGAGCGTGTTGCGAGAATCTGAAAGTACTCATAGAATGTCGATTGGTTATCTCACTGTAGTCGTTGCCTCTATGTAGCCAAAGGAAATCAGTTTGCCCGAAAGTAGCTTATCGCTTCTCGCCATGTTCGCATTTGGTTTTAGTTTTTGTCAGTGGTCAAATTCAGTTCTGACATAGCTCATTGAGAGTATGGACGGGAGTTACATTCTGTGCAGTTGTGAAGTTGTAAATGAATTTGATAATCGCTTAAAATTTACGAAGTGCGGACGTTGAATTAGTCTGAAAGAACGGATACTCTAGTTAGTGCGTATACAATGATACGTATCTTTGAAATACTAATAGAAGATTTATTTACTTTTTGGGTAATCCTGGTGGTTGGCGCGACATTGTGGCCGGCGCGGCATGGTGGTTGGCGCGGCCTGGTGGTCGGCGCAGCCTGGTGGTCGGCGCGGCCTGGCGGCTAGCGCGGCCTAACGGTCGGCGCGGTCTGGCGGTCGGCGCAGCCTGTTGGCCGGCGCGGCCTGGTGGCGAGTGTGGCTTGGTGGCCAGCATAGCCCGTGTGTGGCGCACATCCCGTGTGTGGCGCGCGGCCCGTGTGTGGCGCGCGGCCCGTGTGTGGCGCGCGGCCCGTGTGTGGCGCGCAGCCCAAGTGGCGCGCGGCTCGTGGGTCGCGCGGGGCCTGTGTGAGGCCTGTATGTAGCTTTTAAGAGCCTGGTAACTGGTATAGCTAAAGTATATCTGGCCGAAACTGGCAATGAAAGTGAAGGTGGGTTATTAAATGAATTTGGTTAGAAGATGTAGAGTCCAAAGACCTTAGCTTAAATGTTTTGGTTAACTTGGTTTGAAATATCTTAAAGTATAAAGGCCCATTTGAGGTCACAGAAGTTCTTTACGATGATCGTTATAATCACAAAGCCCTTAATTCAAAGCGTAACTGTAAGTATGCACTCGACAGGTTGCGACAAATGCCTGTGGTCAAAGTACAACTGACGAAATTGAGGTAGAACAAAGTAGTTCTGATATTGAAGAAAGTGTTTAAGGTTACATGATGATCGGATCGGACCGTACCACAGGCTGACGTGTAGCCGTAGCTCGGTAGAAATCGGCGTCTACTAACTTAGTAGTCCGTGAGTAG
The DNA here is from genome assembly GCA_944739405.2 of Euclidia mi. Lineage (NCBI taxonomy): Eukaryota > Metazoa > Arthropoda > Insecta > Lepidoptera > Erebidae > Euclidia > Euclidia mi. Next base: position 63,976,852 of record OX123193.2, on the reverse strand, counting down.
GCAGTAGGTATTGCAGTCAGCTCAGGTGGAGGTCGGGTTTCAGTGGCGTTCCCATGTGGGGTTCGCAGAAAGTAGAGTAACTGGAGGTTACTGGGCTATGCATAGCCATGATCACATGTAGAGCTTAAATGTTATGGTTTACTTGGTTTGAAATAATTCATCTTGAGAGATACAGCGATAGTAAAATGTCAGTTTTACTTTGAGTTTCCTGATCATTGATTTTGATACTGAAACTTTGTGCCAGAGGATCGGAGCATAACTGACGATCTTAAAGAGAGCAAATTGTGAACCTTAATACTGACGAGACAGTAGAAAACTGGCCTTACATGTTAATTGGTTGTGTGATTAACGTCTGAGGTCGATTTGTAGCCGTAATAGCCGTAAATCAGTACAAATCGGATTCAATACAACTGTGAAGGCAGTTGTCCGTGAGTACACGGTAGGTAGGCAGATAGGTGACTCTGGTGTTTGATTGTTTGTGTGATTCAATGTCAGGGGTTGATTTGTAGTACAGATCGGATTCAATACAACTGTGAAGGCAGTTGTCCGTGAGTACGCGGTAGGCAGACAACTCTGGTGGTGGTGGACTTGGCGATCCTTGTGAGGATGCGCAGATAAATGGGTGGCAACCGAGTGACTGGTGTAAGTCCTGGTTTAGTAACTGGAGGTTACTGAATGGGGGCAACCGAGTGGCTGGTTGAGTGCCTGGTTTAGTAACTGGAGGTTACTGAATGGTTATGAATCACATGTAGAGCTTTAGTTATTTGATTTAATTAAAACGTGAGTCTATGGTAATTGACTGTATCGTCAGTAATGCTCTGAATCCAGCTCCTATAATAAACACTGTTTTGATTCAACCCTTACCTGGGTTAAGTCAAGAGTGACCGAGCAATGTGATACTGTGCGTGTAAAATTTTGTTACAGATTAACACACGGGAACGTGTGTCTTGTAGGATGGCCGTAACGGAATGGTCATCAGTACGGACGTCAATTGACTACGAAACGGAAGTGTATAGATGGCGCACTTCGACAGAGTCTAGTGACGTTCGCTAGAGTTGAAGAGGGGGGATGACAGTTGATGTTCAACGAAGCAACGACAACTATCACTGCTCTTGGAGACTCCGGGCGGGCAACAAGTACCCAGAAACTGTCACTCGTTTCGTGTTCAGTACTACTCAGTTTCGTTAAATTTGATTTGGTGTGAACTTATAAACAAACTGTGACGTGAAGTGTTGATTCCGGCCAAGAATCAAGCAATCCGCCGTCATATAAAAGATAATGCAAGCTATAACCCTGAAAATTATTATGTAAATCATTCGTAGATATAACGTTGACGAAACCTTAAGACGAAGCAATGTTTTAACAAACTTTACCAACTAAGAAGGCATTGTGCAAATAAAATATTGAGTACATAATGTCGTAATTTACGACGAATTGGTATTATCATCGTAAGCCCTATATATAAACTCTCAGTGCTGGCCAAATGCGTCTTGACAGCATTCGCAAGGTTACAAACCTTTATGAAGAACTCTCAGACATACAGTTTCCTTATGATTTTTTTCTTCGATATAACTTTGAAAAGTCATCAGTTTGTGTCCTTAGTTTGTATCCTACACCACTTTGCTAACCCTTTCACTTTTTGCGCTTTTGGCTTTTTGTGCTAAGCAAACAAAATTAACATGATTTCAACAATAGGACATGAATAAAAATAAATTGTAGGATAATTGTGTGATCAAAAATCATTTGTGTCTTTGATTTGTAATAAATATTTTAATTGAAAGCAAGATATAACGTGTAGATATAGTAAAAGTTAATAAAAAATGTGTTAAAATTTAAGATTTATTTGTTCTCTATTTGAGCCCGCGGTTACAACCGCGTTATTTAGGGCTAAATATAATGCCCAGTTGACATTATACCACAGAGTAAGACTCTGTGGTATAATGTCTGTGATGTCTGTGACATAATTACTTTAAAACTTAAAAAACCTTGGTCTAAATTGCAAATTTAAACTACCAAAGGCAAATAATCCAAATTAGGCAATACAAAACTCAAGTCACTTACGTCTAGCAGTTTTACCTACTTATACATTAATGTTTAGCGAGCAAGATCTTCGCTGCTTTCCTTCCATTTCTTAAACAGTACTAGTCTCGTTGTCAACAATTGCAGACCCAGTTAACTAAAATTAGCTTCAGCATTCAAACGCACAGTAGCTCACTTTTACGGCTGACATAGCCGTTGCTTATATTGTTGACTCCATTTTACGCCCGAACCGTTATTGTAGCTACCCGGTTATAGTCAGGTGTCTGTTTAACTTTAAATACTTAGATACGCAAATAAAGTCGTTTTGAATTTAAGTAGGAATCTCTTTAGGTGTGATCTTCATAGAAATGGTTTTTGGAATGAAACGCGATATGGAAAGTATTTTAATGAAATATAAAAGTAGATATTAAAGTAAGGTACAGATCTGATTTTTAATATTTTGCAAGGTTGAAAGGGTAATATTATTAAATTCTGATGTGTTTGGTAAAAGTTTGAGCACATAGCGTAAGATTTTATAAATTTGAATAATGCTAAGAGTAACGAACGGTTATTCACGCTGATCATAGGGTGACTTTCATTCATCAGCTGTTAGAGAAATATCAAAATCATCAAATTGGCAAACGATGAAAGGAATTCTGATTGTATCCGTCACTTCCATGGAACAAAGATATGATCTGTATTCACTACTTTTTATTCCAAGACAATAATACTTTTCACGAAGCTGTCAAAACTCGTCGGTTTAATAAATTGGCCACTGCTTTTGTGCCTAGCTACACAGATGATACAGTAGTGGGAATGAAGGTGAGATTAATCTTAAAGAAAAGAGGTAGTAAGAAAACCATGTTTGTTTGGCATTAAGAAGTGACGATATCCACAGGATATCTGAGAAATGTGTCTTCACTGGTCAAGTATAACTTTAAGTGCCGCCACTTGCTCAGTGACACAATAATGACAAATTTGTTTGCCATTCTAAAAAAAGGAAGTTTTGTGTTGACCGGGCATTATTTGCTCCTAAAAAATAATATTTTACGCTGTTCATTCTCTAATATCCTGTCTTCATTTCTATGTATACTTTCGATTTCTAACTTTGTCCATAAATTGAAAACGTATAAAATAATAATAAAAACGTATAAAAGAATACATTTGGTGGCATGTTGTTGATGCTGCTTTGGCAGGGGTCTGCGCCGGGCATAAACTAAAATTTAAAAAAAATGTAATTTTTATTGGACATTTATAGGACTTTTCAAACGTACATTCAGCAGTCACAAATACACTTAGACTGAGGTCATACAAAGTGTTGTCTTATGTGTGTCTGTCCAATTCAAGCCATCTCACGCCACTCGGGATCAAAGCGATAAAGCAGGCGTTTAAATTATTACTCTATATTTTTGAAGACAAAATTGCGTAACTGTGTTCTATATCACGTAGATATTAGCCAATCCTCACACCCCACATTTTATCGATAACTCAACATTACTTGTTTATAAAATTGGCATCGTCATACTCATTTGAAAAAGCAACAACATGCCTTCTACATGCCTTGCACATCCCATCTTTATTACATCTAGAAGAATCAACCATGAAGAAATACTATTAATAATTAATGTTACTTCAGTAATAAATTGTATTCGCATTGCTGCATTGTAACTTCAATAAAGCTTCTGCCACAACAGTTACTCAGTTTTACGGCTTGCGTTCTTAGTTGCTTATATTGTTGCACTAGTTTACGGTTTACGATCCAACCGCAATATTGGAAACTTACCTTGTAGGAATCAAGCTTTTAATTTGACTGTTTGGACCGCTGGATGGAAAATGTACAGTTTTAGTAGCGGCAATATCTTTAGTAAGATCTATTAAATGACGGATTATTGCGTAAAGTTCTGATCCTTGTGAGGAACCTTGTGTCTCAACAGTTTATGGGTTAGGGGACTGAAAGTTTGTTTACAAATTTAATAAAGGCGTCAGTATTAGTGGTGCCTTATTCGATTTAATTGTGATTAAATTATTGTGATTTACTTGAAGTTGTTTAAACAAAATCTAATGATAATACTTATAGCATCTTTGTATTTTTGATTAAAATGTGTGAATAACTTTAAATTCATTTTAATGGCACGCAATCGTATCATAATATTAAATGTGGCGCTTTAGTTTTATTGAATATATAATTTTAGTTTACGACTATAACGGGTCGTATTATGTTATATTTACTTTATTTAATCAGACAAACATGATAAGGAAGATATTTATGAAAGCTATTCTCTCTGAGTATTATTTTAAATGACTTAAATAATTTTATTTTGATACAAACAAATCTCTCTAATATTATTAAACATAATTTTATATTACAAAAACCGGAATCTTACGAGGTAGTGACCCTTAGATTCCTTAATCCGGCACTTCACGGACTAATAATACATAAATAGTTACTATTGATAGATACTAATAATAGTATCTATCAATACTAATAATAGAGTAAGTACGTCCCAAGGCACGTGTACTAGTGATACCGTAACTAATGGCACTACAACTCACGCTTGATCGCAGCAATGTGACATAACTGGGTGAATCTATTGCTTTGATATTGTAAGTGGTGCAATTAGATCAAATAAACATTCTTAACGATAGAATATAATTGTGGTGTCAAAGAAAGAATATAGATTTCTTACTAAATATAACGAATATTTGTTTGTTTATTGTGTAATTTAAAAATAATGACATTTTGAAAATGTAATATGGTGAATAGGATCAGACGAATTCCTTCGCGAGCACACCAGTTGCAAGTTGTTCAAAACGTTGGAGTTTGGAGTTTTTGGAGAGCTACTAGTATTTTAGTTAACAAAGTTAAGACGCTTTGTGTGAACTCTTATAAAGCTGTCCATTAACGTGACTTTGTCTACAAATTTGGGGGGATGGGCCTCGTCAGCTTTGGATGGCAACCCGTCTAGGAGGAGGAACACTCCGAAATTAAACCAACATTTAGGGAGCATACCCGAAAACAAACCCCAATCCAACGTGTCAACCGACCCGTGCCGAGGGATTCGTGGCCAGAGGGCAAGCTGGTCACAAACGGAGGGTGCATGTGTTGGTGGTCACAGGGCACAGCTGGGATTCCACCTTATCCCCGTAAAGGGCTCTGCGGGGACGGTAATTTTAAATCCCTAATGCTCGTGGGAACGCTATGGGAACTGAAAATTATATATCTCCAGACGGCGGCGACGCGGTTCGCAACCCATCACGTCTCGTTTCCCGCGAGGGCGAAAAGCGGCCTTCGGAAAGCCGGTTTGCAACATTAAATGTTGGAGGAGGAATGAATTGAATTAAATTGAATGAAGTATGCCAGACGATGGATGATAGAAAGATTGATGTTCTATGTGTGAATGAGACAAAAAGGAAAGATTGTGGCCCCACCAAGCATGACAGCTACACGGCTTATTGGTCTGGGGTAGACCGTACCACGAGAGCCTGCAGGGGAGTTGGTTTAATACTGTCTGCACGAATGAATGAGTGCGTTAAGGAATTTGAATGTATAAATGCTAGACTATTGTGGATGAGAATGAAGTAGGACTTACTCGTCTCTTTATTGTAGGGGTTTACGCCGCGGTCAATATAGTAGCGGGTATGTCACAGCAAGAACAAGACGAAAGGCAGGAATTTTTTATTATTTATTTTTAATTTTAAATTTAAGAGCGATTTTGAGGAAATATAAGGATAATGAAAGATTGATCTTGTTAAGTTAGGTTAGGTTATTTATTAGGATCAATTTATTAGGATTTCAATGGATGGGTCTGAGTAAAACGAGATGGATTTGAAAGGGTTTTAGCTGGATTTGGTGATGAGAGTTTGAATGAAATGGAAAAGTATTGCTTGAGGTTTGTTTAGAGTGGAGCCTTTGTGTGACAAACACCATGTTTGATCACAAAATACACATGTATACGCGTGAGGCTAAAAATGTTAGAAGAAATATGATTGATTTTGTAATTGTAGATGAACGTTTGAGAAAGAATGTGTTAGATACAAGGGTGTAAGGGATCGGCATCCACACAGACCACTTCTTGGTGATGAGCCGGATAAGTGGGCTCTTTAAAGGATGGTGACACCGAGAACATAATGAAAATAGGGTCTTAGAAAGAATAAAAGTAGAAAATCAGCAAGAAAAAGATGTGAAAGAGGAGTATAAGCAAAGATTGATAGCAAGATTTGAGAGGTTCGGTGGCATAAATGATATGGAAGAATTATGGCAATCTTTTAAAAAAGAGGTAGTATGTGTAGCGTCTGAAGTATGTGGTGTGACCAAGAGAAGGAAAATACGAAAGGTTAAGAATACATGGTGGGACAAGGATGTACAATAAGCAGTGTCAGAGAAGAAGAAAGCTTGGTTAGATTGGTTGGCTGCCAGAGCAAATGAAAGAATGGGAAAGGCAACGAGTGATGACATAGATGAAACAAGAAAGGAGTTTGATAGGTCAAAAAGAATTGTGAAAGAAATTGTTAAACGGAAAAAGGAGGAAAAGAAAGATGAGTTTGATAGCAGACTATCTGATAATTTCCGGAGAAACATAAAGTTTTTCTGGAAATCCGTTCGTGCAGTTCGAGAAAGAACTCAATCCTCAGAATACACGTCAATCAGAGACAAGAATGGAAAGATACTGAATGGTGAATCATGCGTGCTGAAGAGATGGAAGGAGTATTTTGAAGGTCTATTTGAAAGAACGGCGATAGAGACATCGATCGACGAAATTAATGGCAATAATAGCAATGATGAAAGCGATATTGGTGTGGATGAGATTGTGATGGCCACAGACATAGATCTACATAGATAACGCAAATGCATGCACTTCGCGTGTCTGAACTCCGACCAAGCGTCGAGCTTGGTCGCCACTAACTTCAGTCCCCGCGCGTCCGTTTTACCGTTAAGTTAACTTTATTCACATTACGTTGCCGCGTTTGCTTCGGACGTTTGATCTGACGTTGTGTATTAGGAGACGATGAATATCGCACAAGCGATACTGTCGCGCATCGCTTCGACTTCGTGATACAGGCAACGTCACAGTAGGTATTAAAAAGTCGGCACGCTTGGTTTCAATACAAATCGTGATAGTTGCGTTATCTATGTAGATCTATATCTGTGGTGATGGCGTTGGGAAGTATGAAATTATGTAAGGCTGCAAGATATGACAGGATTACAGTTGAAATGCTGAAGGCTGGACAGGGCATCATAGTTGGTCAGCTGCAGCGCTTATTTAACTTGTGCTGGAGCACCGGCCGAGTACCTGATGACTGGACCACAGCGTTGGTTGTGCCTCGTTATAAAGGAAAAGGCTCGCAACAAGACTGCAAGAACTCCTCCTCCTCCGCAAGGAATCCTCCTCCCCCCGGACCGCCATTCCATACGGACGCGTCAGTGAATTCAATTTTATATTTAAAATTCGAATGTTAAAATAATAAAATTTTAATTCAAAATATTCAAACTAATTTCAACGTTAATACTTGCAAAGTACCAGGCGCACACAGTCTTGCAAGAGATCAAACACTGCGACGAGCTACGCGAGAAGAGCAACGCACGCTACCCGTCTCTGTCTACCGCACGTGAGTCATAACATCTATCACTGCAGTTTGACATTAGCCACCGATATTACGATAAGAATTAAAGCGCCTGAGGAAAAACGCATTGCAACACGTGTGTACGAAGATCAGTATTGTAGGACAGGAGAACACCACCGCACTTGAAATGAGTTTAAAGCATACACCACCATCCAAAACCAATACCGTATCTATCCCTCAACATGTTTCCGAGCCAGATTTAACAACTCCCAAATCAGAATTAACCCTGGATAGAATAACAGTACGGCAAAAGCGCAAACATGATTGAGTGACAGAGTGAGAAATTCTGTATACTGCAAGGCAATCTAGAGCAAATCAAAGCTCAAAATACGGAACTGCAGGCTACGGTGGAATTCCTTAGCAATAAATATGACGATTTGTTGGGTAAATTGGCGCACTTGGAGGATGATAGAAAAAACACAATGGGGACATATGGTCACTAGAGGAAAAAGTTGAGATTCTGTAGCGTAATGCAAAAGTTTCAAGCCTAGAAATACGCAATGTTCCTAAAGTAACCGGTGAGACGAAACAAGATCTTATAAATATTGTGCAGAAAATAGGAACTACTGTAAACACGACACTTCAAGCTTGCGAACTAAAAGATGTTTATTCAAATTCAAATTCAAAATGCTTTATTCATTTGGGTCACAATGTGACGCTTATGAACGTCAAAAGAATACATTTATAAAATAATTACTTATACTCAAATTTAAAACATTATTACTGTATGCTTCTACATTTACATTTACTGCCACGTTCGCAAAGCAATAGGTAGAACCATGACAAAGAATGGGCAATAAAACTCACGGTCACTCTTTTTCATCGCCAGGTTTTGCATAATACACAATTTACATTTTGTAAGGTGCTGCAACTGTTACACCTTCTATATCACTTGTATATATTTATTGTACATAATAATACTCAAGCATAATACTTTTGGTTAGCCTCCTCAGAATAGACATGGTGAAACAGGAGCATCCACTTACATTATATATACCTAATAATGCAGGCAATCCGCGAAAGTGATCAGAACCATGATGGAAATGATGCAGTTAAATATTAAAACCTAATACCAGCCCGCAAGACCGTCATCGACTAGTCATCGCAAGTAGCACCCGTTCACGAGTATGACGCATGTGCCAGCCATCATCCCTCTCGCCATATTAGAGGGACAGGGATGACCCGACACACGACGCCACCACTAGTAATGACATTTTAGTGAGCATGACAACAACGGTATACGAACCAGCAGTGAGAAACAATCTATTGGTATACTGACCATAACCGCCAATTACCTCCATTTTCCAGATCGTTATTATTAACATAAGTTAGTGGAACGCGTGAAGGAATGGAAATGTAGAAAGAATTTTGTGAAGGTGACAAGTGAACAATGATATGATCAGGGATAAATAATGTTAAACTACATTCAATAAATCATAAAAATAACCAAATCCTGCAAAAATCATGTGTTCACGAGGTACCTCCACTTAACATGTAAATATAATAATCGTGAGTTAAACAAGCCTAAGCCTATCTCCACGGTGTCTTATCATTTAAAAATTCCTTAATAGTGTAGTAACCCCTTTGTAAAAGAAAGTTCCTAATTGTCCGTTTGTATTTGTGCATGGGAAATTCATTATTTCAAGAGGCAATTTGTTGAATAATCGTATACCAATCCCCGCAAATGAGTTCTGAACTTTATGTAGACGGTAGTTAGTTCCCACCAGTTAATGCTTATTCCTTGTGTTCACTTTGTGCAAATCACTGTTTTTGCGGTATTGAATTAAGTTTTTCTTAATGTACATACATCGTCTTAATAACAATAAAAAACCACAAATCTGCGGACCTATTACAGCGGAATTCACGTCCACGATTACAAAGGATAAAATTCTTACTAATATAAAGAAGTACAACCGGGAACATAAGACCAACCGGCTTAACAGTTCGCATCTTAATATGGCAGGCAATAAGCCCATATTTGTCTCAGAAGGCCTCACCTACAAAACTTCTTCTTCTTCTTCTTCATATCAATAGCTCACATTAAATTTTCTGTTCCCAAAACTTGGCCACGGTGACGGCATTGTCTGAAGCCACTTTAAGGTCTTGTTTGCTGCAGGTAGATGGGCAAAGAGGGCAAGAAAGCAAATGTGCCATAGACTGGGATGGAGCTCCACAGTCGCAGTGGACCAGTGAGTGGTCTATAAATCCCCATCTAGCCAAGTTTTCCCTACAGCGTCCGACCTGAGTTCTCAAGCGATTAAGCGATTTCCAGGTCGACCACTGCAAGATGTGACCAGGAGGCAGGCAAGGCTACAAAACTAAGAAACTGTATTACCAGGCACGAGAGTTCGCGAAACTAAATGACTATGCCTATACCTGGACCTCAAATGGCAAAGTTTATATTAAGAAGAAGGAGGGCGCGCAGGCAAGGAAAATAGATCAGGAGTCCGACCTTGAAGCTCTGAAACTGCAGAAGATATGACTGGAGGCGCTATTAATCAACCCTTCCGGTTTACTGGTTCCTATTTTTTTTTTGTTTTTACCTATTTTTTACCAATTTATTCATTTGATGTTTTTATTTGTTAATATTTTAATATGCATGCTAACACAATACAATACAAAAACTTTAAGTGCATATATACACAGTATAATCATTCCACACATACACATATATATACAAACAACTCATCAAAATTACACCACGCATACATACACACACAATACACAAACTATAATATTATGGTATTTTATATGTGACGAAGACTATATACAGCTCATGTCCGGTATACTGCCTATTATAATCGTAAAATATAGCCATTTAGTAGTGAGAGAAACCTATTTAAGGTACTCTCCAACGTTGTCACTATTTGGGTCATTACACGTTATGATAAAAATTCGATCGTAATGTAAACCTTACCGTAACAGAAGAAGTAGACACAACTGACCAGATTGAATGTCTGTCACTTAGTGACACTAGTCTCTGCCGCAAACTGATTAATTACAAACAAGGAACCCAAGGTGGTATTACGATTATTAGCCTCAATATAAGGAGTATTAATTGCAATATGGATCTTTTACCAGCTTTCATTGCCGCACTTAGTATGGATATAGATGTAATTGTGTTGTCTGAGTGTTGGACAAACCTGAATAATCCACCCCCTAATATGAACAATTATTGTACATTTTGGACTAAACACAGCTTAAACCAAAACGATGGAGTGGTAGTGTATGTGCGAAGCGAAATTGTAGCATGTGCCTATGAACCTAACATTTTGGAAGGTAATTGTCTCGTTGTCACTATCAAGCCTGATTACACAATCATTTGCTCCTATCGACCACCAAGTTTTAAAAATCCAAATGTCTACCTTGAATAATTAGATGACATTTTTCGGGAATCTTGAACAAAAAGCGTTATCTTTACTGGAGACATAAATATTGATACGCTGCCTGAAAACTTGTCTGGTGGAGCCCAAAATTATTTGAACCTAATGGCAATGCATGCTCTGCAACAAGGCATAATCAAACCCACCCGAATCAGAACGTGTATTGATCACTTTATGGTTAAGTGTTCACATCATTGGAAAACAGTCGTTTTTGAGCAACCACTTACGGATCACTGTCCCATACTACTATACATTTATCATTCAAAACTAGGAAAGAGGAATTTAGTACACAATAAAGTAGTAAGACATTAACCAAAGAAACTTGGGATGATATCTATCAAGCCGAAGATGTCAATATTGCAGCGGAAATATTAACGAATAAACTAATAAAAGCGATTGGAAATAATACGAAGATAGTAAGAATATTGAATCGAAATAGGCCACTAAAACCGTGGATAACGAGAGGAGTAGTCAAATGCATAAGAAAAAGGGATAAGTTACACAAATCCGCAGTAGAGTCACCAAATAGCTTACAACTAAAAATTACTTACCAAAAATATAGAAATATATGAAATTATATTATAAAGGCATTGAAAAGGCAGTATTATCAAGAAAGATTACAAAAGAACAAAGGAAACATTAAGGAAACGTGGAAAACTATTAAGGAGGTTTGCGAAATGAAGAGAAACAATGAACAGGGGACTGAGTTATTGAATATAGACACCATACCAGTGGAGTCTCTGAACAAGGTCAACAACTTTTTTACTAGCATCGGTGGTAGCCTAGCCAACGAGTTGTTGGGTAGGATGAATAAATCGGAGGAGGAACTATCTCGCGAAGCAGCTATCAATACATCGCCACTAAATACCATGTCGTTCATGCCTACAGATCCACATGAAGTCAAGGGTATTATCTTGGGACTGAAATCGCACAGTGCACCAGTTTGGGACAAAATTACATCAGAAGTGCTTAAGCAAAATGTTAAGACGCTTGCCTCCCCTATTACATTCGTCTGCAACTTAAGCTTATCTACTGGTGCTTTCCCAGCTTTACTGAAAAAAGCAATAGTGTGCCCTATTTTCAAATCTGGGGATAAGAGAGTACCAAGTAACTATCGCCCTATCTCCCTTTTATCAGTGTTGTCCAAAATATTAGAAAAAGTTGTCAAGAAGAGGGTCATGAAAATAACAAATTTCTGAGTGACTTCCAATTCGGCTTTCGAGAAAACAAATCAACAGAAGAAGCTGTGTTAAAACTTACATCAAACTTAGTTACGAAACTAGATAAAAGTAACAAGTGCCTAGGGGTCTTCTTAGACCTACAAAAGGCGTTTGACACAGTGTCCGTCCCAATCCTACTAAGACGTTTGGAGAACGTTGGAATAAGAGGAGTGGTCCTGAAGTGGTTTTCTGACTATCTAACTGATAGATACCAAAGGGTTAGAGCTGTTGGCTATGAAAGTATTGACTCTAGGTGCATATACGGCGTGCCGCAAGGTAGCACCTTAGGCCCGACATTATTCTTAATATATATCAATGACCTCGGTAAGATAGCTGCCCTGCCAAACCTTGATACAGTTATGTTCGCTGACGACACGGCGTTAATCTTTCATGGCCAAACGTGGGATACGGTATTTAAACAAGCAGAAACCGGTCTAGCAAAAGTAACATCCTGGCTTGAAGATAGTCTTTACTCTTTAAACACCAGCAAAACGAAGTATGTTTGCTTTACTAAGACATCTATAGGTAAACCAGCCGCGTCACAGGTCCTCAAAATACATACTTTCCCATGTAACAGAAGAGAGGATCTTGCAAATTGTACCTGTTCTACACTCACTCGAGTTGAATCTATAAAGTACTTGGGTGTAACATTAGACGACCAGCTTTCTTGGACTATACATCTCACGTCGATAATCTCAAGGATCAGAAAAATGATATATATCTTTAAAAACTTACGTACAGTTGCCAGCGATACTCTCCTTCTACAAACATATCGAGCTCTGTGTGAGTGCATTATTAGATATTGCATTTGCGCATGGGGAGGTGCGACGAAAACCTATATGATCGGCGTGGAGCAAGCATAACGTATGGTGCTTAAAGTTATTCTTCACTTACCATATCGGCATCCAACTTCTGCACTCTATGAACAAGCAGGTGTGCTAACAGTAAGAAAGATATTTGTGTGCGAAATTTTACAAAGATATCACAGGAAAGTGTTCCCTAACCTAATCTTGCCACAAAAACGCATAAGACGCTGGCCCGTGCCTCATATAAAATCAACATTTGCTCAGAGATCCTACGACTTTCTGGCTCCCTATTTGTATAATATATGTAACAAATTTAACAATTTGCACCAATATAATAATAAGAAATGTAAAATAGTAATATCAACTTGGCTACAGTCAATGGACTATGATGCTGTAGAAAATCTTCTGAAAAACATAGACACGTAAAGTCACATACACACACTAAAACACACACACACACACACACATACAAGCTCACACACGCACGCACACACGCACATGCACGCATGCACCCACACACACTCACTGTAACGTCGTCCCTACTTAGCGGGTGTTTAAATGAGAAACGTGGTTAAATGTTACAATAAAAATTAATTTAATTCGTCAAGTAAATCTAACATCATTTAGCAAAGCGTTTTACTTACGAAAAAATTACAATAAAATGCTATTCGAAAAGGTATAAACAGGGTCGCGTGATTCGGCGATGGTAAGGAATTTGTTGAGGGTCCGCTCCCGATGGTCGTCCAGGAATAGCAGTTGGTGTACTTAGCTCGGTCTGAAGGCACCAAAAGAGAGCTCCCATCGCCGCGCGGCCGTATTTATTGTCCGTTGCAGGGCGCGAGCGGCGGGGTCGACCAGGCCGAGTGATGCGTCAAGGATTGACGTCACACACTCCCCCCTTTAGGCCAGAATTTTCCCGGAAAATTCTGTGGCTGGTAGGTGGCGACTGCATTCCGGGACCCTGAAACAGATGAGTGGTGGTTGTGTCAGTAGGTTAAATACAAGGCAACTACTAACCCTGAAAGGGAAAAAAATCAAGTATAACCCTCGACCATTCATACGTCACCAAGCATTGAACGTTCCTATTAGCTGACATACATCACATTCAAAAGGCCCACACACAATCATACGTATGAACAAGCCAACATTCATTCACGATGCGAGTCGCATTCATTACATTACACGACGCGCGAAGAGGTATTATATGTGATAGGGGCTCGATAAGTGAAATTAATTGAAAATGTATAAGTCGTAAACCAATACTACGATCTTACTATATTACGATACTAACAATCATACGATCGGTTGGCAATATCACTAACAAATTGCTCATTAACAAGGTCGATGCAATATTGCAAGGACAAATTGTATTTATTTAAAATGGAATAACAATGATTACGGCGATGGAAATTTGAGCCGGTGAACACGTGAGTCATCGCTGCGCGCTTGGCGCTGACCGCATTCCATTGCCGCGAGTCATTATCTAGTTTCTGAACACGATACAAATTAATTAAAGGCAAATTCACAATTCGTAGTAAGATATAATGAATAATATATCATCGTAGGAGACAGTCGATGATATAGTACACACTACCATTGTTAAAAAAACACAAAAAAATATTCGGAGTAAGATGTAATGAATAATACATAATCGAAGGAGACCGTCGATGATATAGTATACACTACCATTGTTAAAAAAACAAAAAAACACAAGCGAGAATCGAACCACAGACCGATCCGGCAACAACCTTGTAGCCACTGAGCCATAAGGGAAAAAGAAAATTATTATATTTCGATCAGTCATTACTAAAGCTATATGTAACAAGATAATTGGGTACATAATTTAGCTGTAATTAGGAATTAAAGATTTTTATACTATTTGTAACAAAGTGTTAAGTTATTTTAGTGATTAAGTCATTAGTGATGAGCATTAATCATTACATTCTTAAACTTTGTACTGAGTTAATTTAAGATCTTTTATATGGAAATCACCAAGAGAAACATATCTGATATTTA
This sequence comes from Euclidia mi, assembly GCA_944739405.2. NCBI lineage: Eukaryota > Metazoa > Arthropoda > Insecta > Lepidoptera > Erebidae > Euclidia > Euclidia mi. The sequence goes on along the minus strand of OX123193.2, from coordinate 63,961,786 downwards.
TATAGTTATGTGATAGTTAGATAATTATCAGATAGTTGGATAGTTAGTTAGATAAATAACAGATTGTGCAACAATATTAAGTTTAGCAAACCTCTTCGACAATTTATAACAGTAATATTTATTCATGTTTTATGTTAGCATGTTTATATAAATCGTTAACACAACACAATGCGTTATCTTGTGAGCTCCAAATCGGAAACAATAGCACTATTGTTGGCTTTGACAAATATGTAGATAATTACAACTTCGCATACATATGCGTCTTACATTGTTGTTAATGACACGGTACCCAATCGTTTATAAACTTATTTATGCTGTAATAGAATAAGATTCAATTATTTTATTCAGCTTTTAGGTTTAAAATAGACGATGGTGAAATACGAAAGGGTATTCTTAAACTTGTACATCAATTAATTTGCTTTAGTTATTAAAGTATATAAATTATTGATTTATGAAGAAATACCCACATTAGTTATAGTTAGATTCAGTTCAATTAAGTTTGATAAATTCAGTTTGATGTAATAACATTTGCGTAAACACAAGAACACATTATAACCAGCACTATTTAAGATGGTTTAGTAAAACCAGATGCATAGCATTTTGTAAAAAGGAAACAAGTTACATATTGATAATTAAGTATTTTTCCGGATGTTAGCGGTTTAATTTTATCATTTATTTATCATTATATGTTTTATATATTTCAATAGAAACCAGACATTAAAAAAACAATCCTAGCGACACAAAACATTACAAAAAATATATAATTCAATAATTGCGATGCAAGACTTTAATGTTTGAGTTCACAATGAACAGTAAATGCATAAATAGATGCATTTGCAAATAACATACCGATAGGCAGTAACAAGAAGATAAAATCGAAGACCACGAACAACGATTGTAGAATAATAAACCGTTGACAAAACGAACAACCAATAATTCTACGATAATATTCGTATTTCATACAAAATAGACAACGATTAAATTTGTTCATTATTGTTAGTGAGCAACCTGCATGTGACACGTGTACGTTTGATTAACAAACGACCGCGGAATTCTAGCTAAATACCTAGTATATAATACGCTAGCATCTTTAGGTACGTTCATTCTCAGCCAGTCCAATTATGGTAGGTACACGTGGTATAATAAAGATGCAACTTTCTTAGTAAGAAAGAAAAAGAACAGTTAATTTTAAAAGATAATCGCCGTAGAAGGCGGTAAAAGTATTTAATAATATCTACTATATAGAAATATATCACCGTACAAAATCACTAGCAGAAGGTTATAGTAGAAAAATGAGAAGAAATGAAAAAGAGAAGGGTGTGAATTCGTTCCATAAGTCAGCCAAAGCAGTAATTATTAGCAATAATTACCAGCAGCAATTAATTACCGTAGTGGCATTTTAAAAAAGCTAATCGCGAAGCATACCATCAACAAAGGTGACCTTAGCACGTCGTTAGAGGACGCGAGGCCTTAAATCGCAATACAAAGATGCGATCAATGAATGTGACCACAGCGCGTCATTTAGTTGACACGTGGCCGCAAGTAAAACGATTATAACTTGTTACTTATGCGGTTGATACTAAATTAATTATCATACGCGGCAACAGAAATAGTTATAATATAAAAATACTTACCAAGCGTAGTAAGAAAAAAATTGTCTGTTGTGACCAGCGCAACACGACCGACCTTCCGTGCACAACAGAACAAAAGCAATATATGCCACTAAAATAATTACACACTGCTTTGGAACGATTTCACACCTACACGGTTAAAAAAATAAAAAAAGGGACTCACCGGGCAGCGGATTCTCAACAAAACCCTACCTATATATTCCCGTGGGCGCCACTGTAACGTAGGGTCAATTAATTTAATTCGTCAAGTAAATCTAACATCATTTAGCATTGCGTTTTACTTACGAAAAAATAACAATAAAATGCTATTCGAAAAGATATAAACAGGGTCGCGTGATTCGGCGATGGTAAGGAATTTGTTGAGGGTCCGCTCCCGATGGTCGTCCAGGAATAGCAGCTGGTGTACTTAGCTCGGTCTGAAGGCGCCAAAAGAGAGCTCTCATCGCCGCGCGGCCGTATTTATTGTCCGTTGCAGGGCGCGGGCGGTGGGGTCGACCGGGCCGAGTGATGCGTCAAGGATTGACGTCTTCACACACACACATACACACACATCTACAGTCTTTCTTTTTTTTCTCTATTTACGCGTACCTATTGTTTCGGTAATTATTTAGGTCAAGTCTAAATTATTGATGTATTATTGTGCAACATAACGGGGAAGATACTGATGCCTGCAACACAGTTTTTACTAGCGCAGGTATCAGGGAATTCATTATTGTAATTGATCCTATTTTACGTCTATAAAGAATATTATTATTATTATAGAGGCATTAGCCTTCTCAGCATTGTTGGCAAATTGTATGTGAAGGTACTGATTGAAAGAGTTATGTAAGTAACCGACCAGAAAATACGGGATGTACAAGCAGGATGCCAAAAGGGTATGGGGTGCACGGATCAAGTCTTTTCCTTGCGGTGCATAGCCGAAAAATTCTTGGCCAAAGGTCAAAAGGTCTATTGCGCATTCGTGGATTTGGAAAAGGCTTAGGATAAAGTGGTGAGGAATGAAATGTGGTCGGTACTGTCGATGTATGGGGTGAACAGCAGCCTCATACGAGCTCTGAAATCCCTTTATGAAGATTCTAGAGCTTGTGTGAGGATAAATGGGTCGTACATGGATTGGTTTACCATCGAGACAGGTGTTAGACAGGGATGTGTAGCGTCGCCGTGGCTGTTCAACCTCTTCATTGACAGTTGTTTGCAAGATTTGAAAATAGTGACTGTGGGTTAAGGATTAATGAGTTACTTGTCAAATGCCTCCTTTATGCTGATGATCGGGTTATACTTGCGTCTTCAGCGGAGGAGTTGCAGGAGATGGTAACAATCATGTATGGTGCGTTAGAGAGGAAAGGAATGAAAGTGAATGTAAGTAAAACGAAAGTTATGGTTTTTGAAAAGGAGGAATACGTTACGGCTTGTAATGTTATGATCGATGGACAGCGAGTGGAGCAAGTGAATGAGTTTGTATATTTAGGTACGCTGTTTACAAGAGATGGTAAGAATGTAGAAGATATTGAAAGAAGAGTTAATGCAGGTAATAGAGTGAATGGAGCTCTGAAGGCGTTTATGAATAGCCAAAAAGTGTCCAAAAAGGCACGTTTGGCTGTCCATAGAGGGGTGTTAGTACCTACTCTTATGTATGGTAGTGATAGTTGGGTATGGCAGAAGAGTCATGAAAGTAGAATAAATGCTGTAGAAATGAGAGCACTGAGAAGTATGTGTGGTGTGTCTTTGACTGACAGAGTAAAGAATTGTGTGATAAGACAGTGTTGTGGGGTAAAAGAAGATGTAGTGACAAGCATCGAGAAAGGTATGCTAAGATGGTTTGGGCACGTGGAGAGGATGGATGTCGAAAGACTGACCAAGCAGATATATAACGCAAGTATGGAAGGGACAGGACAAAGGGGAAGACCTAGGCGGACGTTCTCTGACCAGATTGGAGACATCCTAAAAACAGGACAGGTTAGAAGCACCCTGAACAGAAGAGCATGGATGAGGAATCTGATGGGAGTGAAAGAAGCAAGAGAGATATGTCAGAATCGTTGCAAATGGCGTTCCGTAGTCTCTGCCTACCCCTCCGGGAAACAGGCGTGAGTCTGTGTATGTATGTTTACAAATAATGAAATTTGTATCAGTCATGTCGTAAAATGGGCATTTGCAATTTTGCACGATTTGCACATATTATATGGTATTATCGCTCGACACCAAATTCTGTAGCAACCCGTTTGGCCACCATGCTACTAGAAGGTAGAGCCTTGCTCATTTCAGCAAGAATGGGCCGGCTCGACCGGAGAAGTACTACCCTCTCACAGAAAATCGACGTAAAGTAACAGTACCTAAACTGTTGGGTTTCATACGATGAGTCAGAGAGCCGGAGGCTCTATCCCCTATTCCTTCTCCCTCATCCCACTCCTCATCATATCACTTTTCCCGACTGCAAAGGGCGGCAACGCACTTATGACTCCTGTAGTGTTGCTTGTGTCCATGGGCTTAATTGCTTACCATCATGCGATCCATCTGCTCGTTTGCCGCCATTACCATAAAAAATAGTAAAGTAGGCCAAATCTTACTATTGACTCAGTGTTATTGTGACTCGAATCCGGGGAGGCCTGTTTCCAGGAGTGTACTGCTAAAAGCTGTAAGAAGAAGATTTGGAATTTGCATTAATTATTATATAATGTTAAATATTTATTTATTTCATACAAATCTCTTCTTAATCCGACGTTTTGACCGATTTACTTCGTCCGTAGTCACGGAAAGATATACTTAAGTTAAAATAAATAAATATGAAAGGCTAAAAAATTACTGCATCGAGTTTAAAATTAAATTTTAATACTGAATTAAGGTTTAGCTTTGCGTGAAAAGTTGTACTATAATATTAGCGGTATCAAGAGATCTATTCAGCGGAGGAGCGGCACTAGTTTTAGACCCAACGGTGCTAAAGTACGTTGACGGAAGCGTCGGATGGAACACTCCATACATGAATAAGAAACAAGTTAGCTAACACTAAAATACATACAGACTTTCGCGCTAAAATTCGAAATTCGAGTTGATAATTTTCAAATATTATTATATCTGGAAGTGCATTAGAAAATCTTGCCTTTATTCGAGGAAAATCGATACATGATAATTTTCATCGCGTGGTGTCTAATCCAGTATTTGCCCGAAAGGTTGTAGGATATAGAGTAACGAAAATAAAAATAATAACTTTCACATTTTCTTTGCTGCCTCCGTGGTCCATTGATAGCGTATGCGACTGCTGATCGGAGGTCCCGGGTTCGTATCCCGAGTCGGGCAAAAGTCTTACTGGATTTTTCCGAATTCTCAGTAGCAGCACGAATTCTGGTGATGTGCCCGGTGACGGCAATAGGCTCGCCCCCTATTACGAGGGACCTAAAAATTCATGGCGAAATGTGGGTGCAATATAACACCTCTGCCTAACATTCTTCCTACCCCTTGGGGGATACAGGAATGGGTCTATAAAAAATTACAACAGCCTAATGAATTGTATTGCAGTGGAATATAATAAAATACAAACAACGGTTACAATATATAGTCAGATAATATAGCGCTAATCACAGTTGTCTTTTGTCAAACTCCTAACAATAAACATTGGTACATGAGGCGAATCAGTTTTCAATCACTACACCACTTAGCAACTTAACTTAACTTAGCTAAGATATTATATTGTATCATTCAAAACGCAGTGCTTTGGAAAAAGACTGAGATTGCTTCAAGCTCATACATTAAATTGCATACATGACTACTCATACTTTAGAAGCCTTAAAAAAATAGAATAATTATAACCAAAGTGCCCGGTATGGCAATAGGCTTGCCCCCTATTACGTGGGACCTAAAAATTCATGGCGAAATGTGGGTGTAATATTACACCTCCGCCTACCCCTTCGGCGATATAGGCGTGAGTCTATAAATAAAATATAACCAAATTTATTGATAAGGTAGGACTCTCGTAAAACAGCAAAACTTTGCTGCTTCGAAAGTACTTGAATACACCACTATTGTTTAATTAGTACAAAAACTTTAAGGACTTATTAGCTAAGACATTATTATCATATATGTGACGTAAGATTTTCATAATATCTATAAATAGCAAAGTTATAATCACTTGTTTTTTGTAGAAAATCTCACCTAAATCAGAGACATATTTTACAATCCATTCTCTACTTCATTGATAGTACTTACTTTCCGTCCTACTCTTACGCATTCTTTCCGTCGCACTTTTAATGTATGTAGCCTAAGACAATAAAATGAAGCAAAATAATAAGTGTAGGTTACTTTTTAATTTTCTAAATTCTACCCTCTTCTTCATACTTCATCCTGTCTTAGGACCGGCAAAATTTACCGTTTTACAAGTAATTAAATACGGAGGTTTGTAATTAGAAAGCAAACACATATCAACATAAAAGAAGGTATTCTATAATAAAAGAAAAGAGTAATTTTGGCGTATTTATGAAGTTAGAATCAGCTGCTATTTACAATTATTATTTCATCATCATCATGTCAGCCTAGAGACGTCTACTGCTGGACATAGGCCTCCCTCAAGGTTCTCCACACAGACCGATTTTGAGCCACCCGCATCAAATTATTATTTACAATATTCACCACTATTTTTTAATTGGTACAAAAACTTTAAGGACAGATCAGCGAAGATATTATTATCATATATGTGACGTAAGAATTTCATAATATCAATAAAGAGCAAAGTTATTATCATTTGTTTATTGTAGAAAATCTCACTTAAAGCATAGTCATATTTTACAATCCATTCACTAATTCATTGATAATATTCCATCCTGCTCATTCGCATTCTCTCTGTTGCACTTATTATGTAGGTAGCCATAGAAAATAAAATGAAGAAAAATAATAAATGTAGGTAGTTATTTTTTAATTTTGTTAATTCTACCCTCTCCTTCATACTTCATTCGGGCTTAGGACCGGTAAAATTTATCGTTTAACAAGTAATTAAATACGGAGGTATGTAATTAGAAAGCAAACAAACATCAAAATAAAAGAAGGTGTTCTGGACTAAAAAAAAAGAGTAATTTTGGCGTATTTACGAAGTTAGAATCATTTGCTATTTACAAATTATTTTATCATCATCATGTCAGCCTAGAGACGTTCACTGTTGGACATAGGCCTTCCTCAAGGTGTGTGGAGAACACAGACCGATTTTGAGCCGCCCGCATCAAATTATTATTTACTTAAGTACGTATTATTTACTAAACTTACAAGTATTTCCATTGTCCTTCGAAATGTCCACCACCGTTGTCAAAAGCATCCAATATGCACTGTTTTAATTGTTTGACACTGACCCGGTCACTTTTGTACACTCACAATACGATGTCCATGGGTACACAGCTGCACTCGCGATTTTTCCACTCAAAAAGTATGCACGAAGCATAGCTACATACTCCCGTGATATGAACTGATATGATAGGCCATCGCGTCGGGCAAACGTAGACAAACAATTAACTTTTGCAACGAAATAATATACGCTCTCTTTCGCTAGCAATTTAGTACTGTTTGTCGCATCGTCGGGGCGTGGCGTAGGCGCAGAGGGGCGGGGGGGGGGGGTAATTTATCAATGTTTAATTTTACTATGATAGTACACGGGTCGGTCATAGTATTAGTATTGCATTTACCAATTATCACGTATTTTTGTGGACAGTTTTGAGACAGTTTTGGGACTTAGTGTTTTTATTTTCAACTACATAAATATGATCAGTTAAAGATACTTAGTGCCCTGTTAATTTTTTTGTACTAATTAAAAAATAGCGGTGTATATGTAGGTAATTTTTACTTTACTTACAAGTATTTCAATTGTTCTTCGAAATGTCCACCACCATTGTCAATACACAGACGGGCTAGTTTTATTAAATTGTTTTTTAACGAGAGAAGTACGCTTCTCTGACTTTTCACTGTGTCAAAAGCGTCCAATATGCGCTGTTTAAATTGTTGGACACTAACCGGCTCACTTTTGTACACAGTGGTGAGCATGGAAGCCAAGCTACAGGCCCGCCTCGACCGATCCACTGGTTTCCAAACACTTCCCTGTACAAAAGCACAGCTATACTCACGTGATGTGAACTGATAATTTAAGCCATCGCGTTGGGCAAACGTAAACAAACAATAATTGTTGCCGCGAAATAAGGATCCACCGCTATCGCCTTCAATTTAGCACTGCGGCGCGGGTGCAAAGGGACAGGGGGCGGCGAGTTTCGAGTTTGCACAAATTTATCAATGTTGCAGTGCCGCGTAAAATTACTACTACAACATAGAATTTCGTTATGCATTTACCAATCATTACGTATTTTTGTGGACAGTTTTGGAACTTAGTATTTTTATTTTTTACATACCTACATAAATATGATTAGTTAAAGATGCTTAGAGCCCCATAAAATTTTTTGTACTAATTAAAATATAGTGGTGTATCTATAGATATAAATGAAATTGGAGTGTCGGTTTGTAATATTTAAATTACCGCTTTTTATTATATGCAATGATGTCTACACGGTAAATGTCATTTTTTACAATTTTTGTCTGTCAATCTGTCTGTTTGTACTCGCTAATCTCTGGAACGGCTAAGCCGATTTTGACGGGACGTTCACTGGCGGATAGCTAATATACCAAGGAGTAACTAACTGTGGTGACGGATTAAGAATACGAAATGTCACCACCCCATATCATCCCATGGGTGTCGTAAGAGCCGACAGAGGGAGCATATTATGCAGAGAACAGCATTGTAAGAGAAGGAAAACTTGATACAAACCCTATACCAACCCGTTTGGCCAGCGTGGTATAGTAGGCCAATTCCTCCTTCCAAAAGAGAGGCCTAGTCCAGCAGTGGACTGTTAAAGGCTGATGATGATGATGAACTAAGGCTATAAATTAACCCCCCACGTGATTACAGCACGCACGGTCGTGCTCTAATTCAAGTGGTCCCATGTGTTTACAGCACGCATGGTCGTGCTCTAAAAAAGTCGTCCTATTGGTCGCGGTTTTTTTACGTTTTGTTTTACTTAAACCACGAAACGAAACTAGTAACTTTTAGAATAGATCATATTCTATGCAACTAAATCGTTTTAGAAGGGTAAGGGAAACGAAACGTGCCAAAAAATATTGAAATATAATTATCTGTGTCTCAGTTGCGAAAGCGTCCGCCATTGTTGTGTTTTGCTCCGCGATCTTTATAATAAAAGTTGTCTTGTGGAAGAAACCGATGAATATTTTAAATATAAAGATACTTATATAGATTTACTCAGAAATAAATAAATATTAATTGTGAAGTGACATTATTTGTGACAAAGACAAGGAATACAGTGATAAAAGGCAAAAACTTTTAAGAACGGCTATTTCTACTCTTGAAACTTGCTATTTTCGTAATAGTTTTATGATAAATACTCTTTTAATAGTTATGAAAAACATAAAAGTACCCAGATTATTTATCTGAAAACATATTTTAGCAATTAAATACTAGTATTGTTGTACGTTTTCACTGTTATCGTGTTTCAAATGGTATATAATTCACAGCCACAGTGTTCACTACAGTAACATGGCGGCCCGGCACGGCCAACTTTTTGTTACGCGTTCGGATTATAATTTTTTTAGTGGCGTTAGATTCATTTGTTACAAATAAATAATGTATTGTGTGAAAACCTAAAGGTATATGTGATAATGTTTTTGTGTTTATGAACTAAACAAGTAATGAAATTCATTAATACACACAATGATATGCAATTTATGTGATATAATTATATTAAGGTGTCATAATTATTTTTTTTCCGGTAACCTATGCCAATGAAAATTTGCAGCAACGTGACCCTTTGCACTTGTGGCACTTTGCCTTTAGTTTGATCGACACCTCAAGGGTTAACTGGGTACGCGAAGTAGTTCCCTTAGGACGCAGGTAAAACCGCGGGAAACAGCTAGTGTTTATATAACATTTCTGACAATAACTGTAAAAACATAACTACGAGTACTGTAAGTAAGATATAATTTTCTTTAAGAATATATGCTCTGGTATGTCTGTATATACCACCTAGACACAAAATAACTTAGAAAACCAAATAGGTAAAATTATTTGTAACCAGAATAATGCCTTCTACAACACTCTTCAAACTAGAAAATTTCATAGCTAAATGCTTGGCAAACATCTATTACGCTATTAAAATGATATCTCGTTTGGTTCAGCAACGAAGTAATCAAGTGAAATGAGCTTATAAGATGAAATTTGGCTGACAGCCAAAACTGCTGCGGCTATGGTACGCGTAGCCATGTTTTTATTTAAAACCTCTGCTGTTGTTCGGTTAGAATTTTGACTTGAACTCGATTGTGAAAGCTACAGTTTTGAGGGAAGGAAATATTTTCAACAATGCTGGTTGCAAATATTATGAAGTTAAATAATTCGAGAGTCGAGATATAAGGCCAGAATGGACGCGCTGCGAGCTTCGGTGATTTGCTTTTGGAAAATAGATGCAGGCTACGGATGTTTTATAGCTTGTGTACGTTCCTGCAGCACTTTACTGCTGGATCGGTGGCCATGAGGTCGGGAAGAGTTGCCTCGTTAGATCCAGTAGAATATTTAAGCTTACACTTAAGACGCTTCAGAATCGTTATTTTCAACATGAGCGCTATCCATTTTTATTCGGGCAATATGTTTGGAGTTTGAATTAGTCTCTTCAAGGCAAGCAAATGTTTTTGAGATACCGTTTCTGATAACAACTTCGTATAGATGTTTGTATTACATGCATTATGAAATAGTTATGATGATCATAAGGCTGTTGCGTCGAACTGAGTGCCATCAGTCAGATGAAGGATAAGTATTTGTGCGGTCTGCAAAAAGGGTTCTTCACCTGGATATTTTATAGCTTTAGAATTATGTGTAAAGTCTTCCAACAGAAATTATTACCTGTGACGAGTTATCGGAAAAAAGGCAGTGTTGATACAGAGTCAACCAAGACATATTGAGAGTAATTTGCTCCATAAATTTGCCTGCAGCAAAGAAATACCGACTTCCAAGTAAATATATTGCGAAATTGTGGAATATATATATTTTTCAACTGAGCCCTCAAGGAAATAACTATGCATCGTTGCAGGCAATAGATTGCGCGATGTTATTGTTGTGTTTGATTAATAATTAACCACAAAGTAGGAACCAATAATTTCTGCAAATGTTTAATATATCCTGTACGTACTTAAAGTTGAGCTATACTGTTCTCGTAAATAAACATCGAACGCAGAGATGAAATCGTAGTCGTGTTGACCTTGGGCTGACCGCCTGCCTACTTCAAGGTCAAATCGTTATAGAAACCATAGTGAACTAATGAGTGCGCCGAACATCTAACACCCTATCGAATTGCAAGCCTATTTCTTGGCAAAATGGCAATGCTGATACGTTCAGAGTCCAAAAATATCACCTGCAGCCGAATTTGCTCGATTTAGTTTCACCACATAGGCGTTGCTGTATCGTAGTTACGCCCTGACGTGTGTGTTGAAAGATATATGCGCTCAGAACGTTCTAGTACAGCGTGCGATATTTGCGACCATACTTTTTCAAGCTACGTATTTGCATCAGGCATAGTATTGCCCCATTATATGCTAATTTCCTTTCAGTAGTGAGCATGCTACGTATAATTACACAAGTAACATAAAAATCGTTTCTAAAATAGAAACACACTTAATACTTACACGATTTATTTTTGTATGGACGAATCTAAACTTTTACGATTTGTATAGATATTTAAGAGAGAGAGAAGACAAATAGATATTTAAGGCAATGATTAGCAAGCAAAATGCTGATACAAAAAGCAAACCCTAATTGGCTCGTTACACAATTTATTTATTAACTTTTCAGAAACACGAACGCATTGCTCTAAGAAGCGAGACCGACATTCTGCGATGCAAGGAAGTAGTCACAACTATTTGCAAGACAATTTTACTAGTGACGTGGGTGTTATACCATGGCAATTTGCATGGCAGTTGAATTTACCATAACTTTAAAAAACTGTAGGTACCTACAACTTTTAATTAATATTATGAGTATGAACGTAGGTAGAAACGTTTAACAATTTCAGTTTACGTAATTATGAATTTTGACAAGATCTGTAGGTACATTCCTTCCCAACATGTAAACAATTAAATTCTCATTAATCATTATTATCATTGTCCTATCCATTTAAAACAGATTAAAATAAGCAGTTGTTTTTGAGAACGATGATGGCAATGATAAAATCTTAATGCCACAAAAAAAAAATAATCTCAGTCTCTTAGCTAAATAATAAAATAATCAAACTTGAGCTGATGGACTTATTTTCATGATTTTATTTATTGACAAATCTTTAAGTAGGTAGGTATCTGACCTACCAACTTCATCATCAGTCTAGTCAGTATCTTATATATAAATACTGTTTTGTGCCCGCCAGGTTGTGACTATTTAAATCTACATCAAGATTCTGATGCTGTACCAGCCGTGGTCACCAGATGACCAGGACCACGAATGGAGTCATGCATACCAAAATGTTGGCTACATGGAAGCTATTGTGCCCATCATTGTCTAGCAACTAAGGAAATTTTTTTTTCGTTTGTGACCGAAACTTTTTTTCTTTGACATACATTTTTTTATTGACTCACGCCTGTGTCCCCAATGGGGTAGGCAGAGGTGTAATATTACACCAACATTTCGCCATGAATTAGTAGGTCCCACGTAATAGGGGGCGAGCCTATTGCCTTTACTGAGCACATCACCAGACTCCGTGCTGCTACTGAGAATTCGTAAAAACTCAGTAACACTTTTGCCCGACCCGGGAATCGAACCCGGTTCGATTCCCGGGTCGGGCAACCGATCAGCAGTCGCATACGCTATCCACTGGACTACGGAGGCAGTCATGTGACTGCCTCCGTAGACCTGCCTGTGAATATGTATGTACATATTAGTACTTTAATAATCGTGTAGGCGTTCGGTCTCTTGGTCTTTTGTACGTTGGTATATTCGTTGGTATATTTGTGTATTAATAAACAACCCACAGCTCTGCCTTACCTTTTAAAAATAACAGGCAAAAGATTACAACATATAAAATGTAAATTCGTCCTTCTTTACCCGAAATACCTTCAAAGGATTACCTCCCATTGTTATCCGGGGATTAAAAAAGGAACATTATATAATCTCCAAAAAGGCACCATCTTCACTCTTATTAACTTTAGATTGCAATAAACTAAAGTGCGCTATACGTTTATAGCTGAATTAAGAGACGTTACGTAGTACCAGAAAAGAACCTCTATATCTACACTCGTAAACAAGTTTAATCTTACACTAATAGAAATAAGAGTGACTACAACTGCAGAAAATTTGGCATAGAGTCTGTGTTTATGGAATGGTTTAGTAGGGAAATATCCCTTTTTTATGAGCTAAGAATGGCAAAGCTTATGTATGCTTATATATTAATATTGTTTATTCAGCCGTAAGCAAGGTTTCATCTTTGCTTTGCGAATAGTTACTTCGTATGTTTATTATAGAGGTTATTTTGATATGTAATCGACATAGTGCTAGACTAGAATGTGATTCTTAAGTTTGAGAATTATTGTAGCGAACGTCGAGTATTCTCATAAAAGAAAGATATTGTTTTTAGTCGCAGGCAATGGTAATGGGAAACGATTTCTTTTATAAATGTGAACAGTTGGTAGACGTGTATTATATCATAGATGTAAGTAGAACGTTTTGATATGTGTGGCCTCATTTCGAAGGTTCTGATGAGAACGTTTTTAATGTGTCGCATATTTTACTGTTGAACTACTGGTTGGATTGCCTTACGTTTTTTGTAGTGTGGTATGTGGTAAAGTTTTAGATTGGATTACGATAAAAAACAATTCACCTTAAATATTTTACAAGCAGCAACTTTGCGGTTTTCACGATAAATAACAATTGGCTCTTCTCCTTTTCCTTTTAATAGCGTAACTCGGCTAACGTTGTGTAAGGCTCACTGTAGCCAGGTGGGGTGATGATATTTGTTGAGCAGTGGGCAGGGACTGGAAGAGGAAAGCGGAAACCGAGCTTATTGGCGTGCCAGGAGAGACCTACGCCCAGCATTGGACTGATACAGGCTAATGATGATGACAAGCTGGAGTTGTTGGTGAATAAATTATACTAAATGCTGTTTACTCTAAGTACATATTGTATAATAAAATACCTTCTGTTTCGAATTTGTAGCTACAAAGTAGCTTAGAACAAAAAGAAAGTATTTTCTTTTTGTTTCGGCTTCGCCGCAGGCTCTTAAAAAACCTCATGTGTTCATGGTTTTCGCAATAGGTAATAACTTTATACGCGTATTGCGGTGCTAACAGATATGCTTATTTTATTTATGTAAGTGTATAAAAGATAATGTAAGCTATAACCCTGAACATTATTATGTAAATCATTCGTAGATATAACGTTGACGAAACCTTAGGATGAAGCATCGTTTTAACTAACTTTAGCACCTAAGGAAAGACTGTGCAAATAAAGTATTGATTAGGTACATGATTCTTTCAGTATTATCACGAGTTAGTATTACTATGTTTCAAAGATGAAACCCATGGCGCGCACTAGTGATTTTTCGAAGTTAAGTACATATTAAATTGTTAATTATTGCTTGCTCAACGGTGAAGGAAAACGTCTTGTGGAAAACGGCGTAAAAAAAAACGATTTGATCAAATTAAATGAGAACTTAATTTGATCACTCTCGGTTATCACAGGCTATAGTCACTATCTCGTTGAGTGCGTGAAGTACATACTATTATTGACATAGTCAAGTCACTTAGTTCAATGTAAACTTTCTCTACTTGTATCCACACATTGTTGCTATTGATTAACGCTAGGATCATTCTTGAAATCTGTCTTAAATGCTACGTGATTGGTCGCCTTTTACAAAGATTTTTTATTATCATCGTAAGCCCTATTTATAAACTGTCACTGCAGGCCAAATGCGTCTTGACAGTCTTCGCAAGCTTCAAAAACTTTATGCAGAACTCTGACACATAGTTTCCTCATGATGTTTTTCTTCGATATAACTTTGAAAAGTCATCAGTTTGTGTCCTGATTTGCATCCTAGACCTCTTTGCTGTTCGCTAACCCTCTCACTTTTTGCACTTTTGGCTTTTTGTGCTTAGCAACAAAATTAACATGATTTCATCAATAGGACATAAATAAAAATAAATTGTAGGATAATTGTGTGATCAACAATCATTTTTGTCTCTGATTTGTAACGACTATTTTAAAAGAAAGCAAGATATTACGTGAAGATACAGTAAAAGTTAATAAAAAATGTGTTCCAATTTTAGATTTATTTTCTCTCTATTTGAGCCCGCGGTTACAAGCGCGCTATTTAGGGCTAAATGTAATGCTCAGTTGACATTATACCACAGACTTTTAGACATAATTACTTTAGAACTAAAATACTCTTGATATAAATAACGTATTTGAACAACATAATCCAAATTAGGCAAAACAAAACTCAAGTCACTTACGTCTAGCAGTTTTATCTACTTATACATAAATGTTTAACGAGCAAGATCTTCATTGCTTTCCTTCCATTTGTTGAACAGTACTAGTCTCGTTGTCAACAATTGCAGACCCAGTTAACTAAAATTAACTTCAGCATTCAAACGCACAGCAGCTCACTTTTACGGCTGACATAGCCGTTGCTTATATTGTTGGCTCCATTTTACGGCCAAACCGTTATTGTGGCATTACCCGGTTATATTCAGGTGTCTGTTTAACTTTAAATACTTAGATACGCAAATACAGTCGTTTCGAATTTAAGTGGGAGACACTTTAGGTGTGATCTTCATAGAAATGGTTTTGGGAATGAAACGCGAAATGGAAAGTATTTTAATGAAATATAAAAGTAGATATTAAAGTAAGGTACAGATCTGATTTTTCATATTTTGCAAGTGTAATATTTTTAAATTCTCATGTGTTTGATAAAGGTTTAGGCACATAGCGTAAGATTTTATAAATTTTAATAATGCTAAGAGTAACGAACGTTTATTCACCCTTATCATCGGGTGATTTTAATTCATCAACCATTAGAAGAAATATCAAAATCATCAAATTGACAAACGTTGAAAAGAATTCTGATTAAATTCGTCACTACTTTTTATTGCATGATAGTTAAACTTGCCACGAAGTTGTCAAAATACGTTGGTTTAATAAATTGGCTATTGTTTTTGTGCCTAGCTACACAGATGATGCAGTAGTGTGAATGAAGGTGAGATTAATACACTCAGACTGAGGTCATACAAAGTGTTGTCTTATGTGTGTCTAACTGACTAATACATGCCATGTCACGCGCCTCGAGATCAAAGCGATGAAGCAGGCGTTTAAATTATTACTCTATATTTTTGAAGACAAAATTGCGTAGCTAACTGTGGTCTATATCACGTAGATATTAGCCAATGCGCACACCCCACATTTTATCCCTTTAAATAAACTGGCAGAAGCTTGCAATACTATTAACGCAGACCTGGCCAGAATCTGTGAGTGGACCAAGAAATACGGTCTCATAATAAATACCAGAAAAACACAGCTAATTATTATAGGCAGCCCCAAACTGGTCTCAAAAATCAGTTGGTCCGATCTGCCACAAATCTATTTTGATGGACAAAATCTCCTTTTCAGTAAAACGGTGAAAAACTTGGGGATCACTTTGGATGAAAATTTGTCCTGGAAATCTCAAGTGCAAGAGACAAGTCGCAAGCTTTTTGCATCGGCAGGTTCGTTGCGTAGGTTACGCAACTTCCTTCCAACTGCTACTAAAATTGCGCTCGCCCAGTCTTTGCTTCTGCCCATAATTGACTATGCTGATGTCAGCTATCTTGACCCCACAGAGGAGCAGATGGATAAACTTGAGCGTCTCCAAAACTTTTGCATAAGATTTATATTTGGTCTGCGCAAATATGATCACGTTTCAGATTTTCGCAACAAACTCAAGTGGCTCCCAATTCGTCTTCGCAGGAATACTCACATTCTTACATTATCATATAATGTTCTATTTAATCCTTGTACTCCCTCCTATCTCAAAGAACGTTTCAAGTTCCTTCATGACACACATATAAGGTCTTTGAGGTCGTCTGAGGATCTGACTCTGGAGATGCCAAGGCATTCCACAAATTATTTTGATAAATCCTTTTCTGTTCAGGCAGTGCGTCTGTGGAATGCATTGCCATTACAAATTCGAAGAGCAACATCATTGACTATTTTTAAAAATTTGTTATACAAACACTACTTAAATTCTTAACGTATTTAAATTTATTTATGTAGTTTACTTTTACTCGAGTTCTAGGTATGTATTACAATGTATCTATCATGTTTGTTATATATGTATATTTATATATATTCATATATAATTTATATTGTATGTATGTATCATGTATATACTTAATCTATGTATGTGTAAGTATTTATATGTGATATGTAAATGTATGTGTGTATATTATGTAAATCTTTTTTATTGCGAATTCTACTTATTAACTACACCATCGCCTCATAAAACGCTAACATCATTCCTGTCCATCCAAAGGTTGCCTGGAAGAGATCGCACTTAGCGATAAGGCCGCCGATTGTGCATTACTCGTAGTTTTTAAGCCTATATTGTAAACATTTATTTTGGTGTACAATAAAGTATATTCTTATCTTATCTTATCTTTATCGATAACTCAACATTGTTGTTACTTTGGTATAAAATTGGCATCGTCATACTCATTTGACAAAGCAACAACATGCCTTCTACATGCCTTGCACATCCCATCTTTATTACATCTAGAAGAATCAACCATGAAGAAATACTATAAATAATTAATTTTACTTCACATATTGTATTCGCATTGCTTAAATAGAGAAATCTATTCAATTGTGTAATTTAGTAAAATCTATTCAATTGGATTATTCAGTAACGTTCTGATCTCCGTGAGGAACCTTGTGTCTCAGCAGTCTATTGGTTAAGGGACTGAAAGATTATTTGCTGATATAGGCGTCAGTACTAGCGGTGCCTTATTCATATTTACTGTGATTTACTTGAAGTTGTTTCAACAAAAAATAATGATAATATTTATTGCATTTTTGTATTTTGGCTTCTAGTTTTGACTTCTAGGTTCCTGGGATTTACAAAATATTTTCACTATTATGGGTGGTATTATTAGCAGATTATTTTTCTTTTTCTGTGACGAATCTAATAATAATATATAAAGCTGAAGAGTTTGTTTACTTGAAAGCGCTGATTTCAGGAACTAGTAGTCGCAAATAATTATAATCACCCCAAACATATTTTAATCCAGCAACAAGATGTTAGCTCTTTAATAAAATGAGTTGCTTCACTAGCGGCCTTATAAATACTGTATTTGAAACTTGATTACCTCCGTTATAAAGCTGATATAGTTTGGTAAAGAGAAAGTTGGCTAGCTTCCACAAAGCTATGATAATAGCCTGTGCTGTTTTTCCGAGTCATCCCAAAGAGTGGTGAGTCACTTCGATGAGCTAACTAGAAATTATGAATAGGATTTTTGGTTGTGTGTGGTTTGAGGAAGCTTGGTTTTGGTGAACAGTTTATATCAAATTGAGCATTTTTTTTTCTAAGAACGAATGGAAATTAATTAATCAATTTCAATACATAATGTTTATGTGTATGATAATCTACATGAATGGGCGGAAGTAGGTCTAACTCACACTTTTATTTATCAATGACTTAGACTTACTTCTACTCTCTGCATCAGCGTCCGATGCAGAGTTTGTCGAATGGTCATAGGTGTAGCGCAGGTCATGCAGATCCCTAGGACAAGGCTGGTGGACTATCCTTCCCAAGGTTGCCGCCCGTTGTTGGTCTGGTTCCATAAGAAACAGACGTAACCAAAACCTCCAGCCACCACTCACATACAGCGTGCAGACACACTCAAAAACACGCGCGCAAGCAGACAGATTCACCTATACCCACACACTTATACACGCACAATAACACACATACACACACCTACACACTCTTACACGGACGCACACACACACGCATCTAAACACCACTTCAAACACTCACACACATACACAAACACATACTCAACACAGACTCATACCAACAAAATTATCATGGAGGTGAAACAAAACAGTATCGTACCCCAGGAGGGTACCAGCGTCCGTGACGCTGGAGAATCCCTCTCTGCACCATCGTGTGCAGGCTGCCCCACGTATTCTGGGGGGGGCAATGTTTCACAATGCCGAGACAGAGATACACTAAATCTGCACGACCTGGCCAACGCCATGCCTCGTGCAACCCACACTTCGTCCACTACCTGGAACATCGCTCCGCGTCGAGCAAACGCACGCCAAAAGGCGGACGTTGCCTCCGCGTCGACTGCGAATCCAGGTAGTCGTAGACAAGGCGGTAAACGCTACCGCCGTTACAAACGCTCACGTGAGCAAATGTTGTTTGCTCACGTGAGCGTTTGTAAGTCGGGTGTTAGCGCATCGAATAAATCGGCTAGCGCACTCCCGACTACGACCACGACGGCTGGTAAAAACAACCAGCGCGGCGACCAAACCTCTACCGGTGGAGCGGACGTTCCACCCCGGACGACGCAGCCGGACGGTTGTGTTGCGCCGCTGACGGCGGGAGGCGCGACTATAATAACAGACAGCGCACTCCCACCTGCGCGCGGCGCACCAACTACGGCTGCTCTCGGGGCGCCCCGCCGCGCTCCTCCGGTGGGGATTGGTAACGCTGCGCCGTCGTGTAGAAACAAGGAGCCGCGCCGCAAACGCGGCCCAAAAAGACGTGATCCGGCGCCACCAGGACATCCCACTCCGACACCAAGCACGAAGAGAGATCGCCCTGAGGACTCTACACCACCCAGCGCCGGGTCGAAACGGGCGAAAACAGACGCCACACCTAAGAGCGGTAAGAGCTACGCAGACACGACAAACTCGCAGCTGATGGTAGCCATCGCTACCACCCCCGCCACGGACCTGACGGTGGAACAGGCAAAGCAGCTCGAACTCTCAATTTAAGAGAGTATAGTTGAAACTGCCTTCGCCACACCGCCGAATAATGGGCCGGCACTCGCACCTTCCTTTAGGGGCAAACCTCTCGCAGTGGAGGGTGTCCTGAAGTTATGGTGCGAGAACGAACACTCACTGACGTGGCTCAAAAACACAGTAGCCAAACTAAGATCGCCGATTGAGGGGACCAGGCTGGTCGTCATCAGGCAGTCAGACTTAGCGAAGCGCGTACGCGCAGCGCTGTGGCTGCCGAGGACGATCACCATGGAGCTACCTAAGATCCACCATCTCCTCATTGCCCAAAACCCCTGGTACGCCGTACAAACGTGGCAATTGTACGGCGCATCCTTGCAGGAGCACGGCGTGTACCTTACCTTGGGCATACCGGAACCCGAGATCCCCAAGATCACGGGACGCGGCCATCGGGTTTCCTTCTTCGCTGGCAGCGTGTACGTAATGTTCCACGCTTCCAGCGGGGGGGAGAGCTCGGCGGCTGTAGGGCCCAAAGAGACGCCGAGTGAAGGTAAGGACACAACGGGACGAGCTGTACCAGCCATCCCAAGCACCTCGGGCATAGCCCGTATTACACCGGCGCCATACCGCACTATACAACAACCCACCGCTGCGACGGACGCAAAAGACGAGCACGACTCGTCTGACGGGGAGTCTATGGACAGCAATGTCCTCGACTCTTCGTCAGACTAGAATCATACAAACTAACCTCCAGCATAAACAAATTGCAACGGCTACCCTACGCAGGCTGCTGGAGGTTAATCAACAGATAATAGCCCTAATCCAGGAGCCGTGGATTAGAGGCGACAACATATGTGGTCTAAACAACATCGGAGGTAAGCTACTGCACAACTGCTCGGTCACTAAACCGAGAACATGCATATACATTCCCCGAACAATACCAGCACTGTTGCTAACCAAATTCTGTTCTAGAGACCTCACTGCCGTAGGACTCCAAACAGGGCCCAACAAACAGATGTTAGTACTAGCTTCGGTCTACATGCCTGGCGATGAGGACATCCCATCTAAAGAGCTGGCCGAGCTGGTGCAGCACTGTGAGGACCACGGCTGGCAGGTAATCATCTCGGCGGACGCGAACGCGCACCATCCGCTATGGGGAAGCCCCGATGCTAACAGACGAGGTGAGATCTTGACTGAATATATCTTTTCAACAAATCTATCTGTAGTTAACAACGGTTCGGAGCCCACCTTTGTTAGCTCCAGATATCAAACCATAGTAGACATAACGCTAGCATCGGATGGGGCCGCGGAACTTGTCACAAACTGGCATGTGTCCGCTGAGCCATCCTTCGCAGACCACAGACGAATCTGCTATGACATACGAGTGCAAGAGAACGTCCAATAACCTAGGCACAACCCTCGCAGAACCAACATCGCGAAATACAAGACGATTCTCGTATCACAGGTAGACAAATCCTATTTTAAGGACATGTCGACCAGCACTGACAACATAGAACATAACACCAACTTACTAACAGAATGTATACAAACAAGTTATCAGCAAGCCTGTGCACCCACACTCCCAAAGTCGTCTAGCAAAACCCAGTGGTGGGGAAGAGAACTAGAGGGACTCAGGCAAAACCTGAGGAAACTCTTTAACAGGGCTAAAAACACGAGAATGGAAGCAGACTGGCTCAAATACAAATAAGCCCAGTCACACTACAAGAAACGCATAAGATTCCGCAGAGGCGAGTCCTGGCGGCGTTTCTGCAGCGGTATAAACACCACGAATGAAGCAGCCAGGGTGAAAAAGATCTTGTCTCAGGACAGCAACAAAACCCTTGGCGCCATTAAAAAGCAATATGGAACCTACGCAACTACGGACGCTGAAATTAGCCAAGTGCTAATTGAAACTCAC
Organism: Euclidia mi; assembly: GCA_944739405.2. Lineage (NCBI taxonomy): Eukaryota > Metazoa > Arthropoda > Insecta > Lepidoptera > Erebidae > Euclidia > Euclidia mi. Next base: position 63,940,236 of record OX123193.2, on the reverse strand, counting down.
TTCCCAGGTTGTGAAGTAACCAATGACCGTCTGTGGGACGAGTCAGACTACAGACCACCGACCCAAACAGACTGGCTGGTAGCCGAAAATGTGGTCACCACAGACCGACACTGAAATGGGCAATAGACAGCTTCCAGGCATTCAAATCCGCAGGCCTGGATGAAATCATACCAGCATTCCTGCAGTGGGGATGCACAACGATTGTGCCGCACCTGCTCGACATCTACAGGGCCTCAATAGCGCACAGATACATGCCTTGCAGGTGGAGGGAAGTTAAAGTCATATTCCTCCCAAAAGTGACAGTAGACTTCTCTGTGGACGGCCATATAAAATTTTGCTCCGATAAATTAAATTAGATTACGTAGAAAACCAGCTATTAAAGTTATAAAAGTGTGTGAACGTGATTATCAGTGTTTGTGCGCTATGAACAAAGTGTTGGTTACTAAAAATCTAAGTTATCCATCGCTAAATCTTAAATCAAACTTTGTTTTCGTCAGACATTATTATTGTGCTACCCTCAACAAGTAAGAAAACCTGTCTTACACCAATAACAATCAGCTGTGAAACATTTTGCTCCAAAATTCTGTGCAGGCGCTTTTTTAAATAGTATTTAGTGAGTTGCTATGTAAATTGTGAAAGGCGTTTTACTGATATAAGAATAAGCGAGTTGCTCTGAGAATAACGGCAGGCGCTTTTCTGATGCATGAAAAAGCGAGTTGCTCAGTGAATAACGGCAGGCGCTGGAAAATAGGATGTCACTGTGATTTCTGGCAGAAGCGGAGTAACTATAAGAAGAATTTGATTGTTCAATTGATCGCGCTAGGTGATAGAAAATAAGGGTATTCGGCAGATTGTAGCAGGTGTTCCATAGATTTGCAAGACGAAGAGTTCTGAATCATGAGGTGCAAGTCGTGCAAGAAAACGTCATTTCAAGCGAGGCGAAAAATTGTTCGGTATGCCAAACTATTTTCCACTATCAATGCCTTAACATAAGTGCCGAAAACTTTGCAAAGGAGTCCAAACAAACGAAATGCTCATGGAAATGTCCCGATTGCAAATCAACGAATAAACGTGACACCACGCCATCACGGGTCGCAGACCCTGTTTCTCCAAATATCACCGACGTCTCCCACGACTCCAACCGCGCAATAATTGAAGAGCTCAAACAGTATATCGATGAAAAATTACACGAAGCTACTAATAAAATATTAACTGATGTGGCTAACATAAAGTCCGAGACCAAGTCCATCAACAAAACTGTGGATGAATTCAAGAACAGCGTGGAATATGTATGCGCTCAATACGATGATCTCAACAAAATATTTAACGAGAAGCTGAAAATTATAGACAATCTTCAGAAAGAGAATGAATTTCTGCGCAGCGAAGTGACTAAAGTGAACCAAAAGTTAGTAGCTATTGAACAGCAGTCCCGAAGCTGTAACGTGGAATTACAATGTGTACCAGAGAGTAAAAGTGAGAACCTTCTAACCATTGTAAAAAATCTGTTGAATACGGTATCGAGCAACCTAAATGAACGCGATATTATGGATCTCCACAGAGTACCCAAATTAAACAAAGACTCTGAAAGGCCTCGATCTATCGTTGTCAAGCTTGTGAGCCCACGCATGCGTGATTCGTTGCTGGCTGATGTAAAACAATTCAACAAGATAAACAGTAACAAAAAACTAAACACATGCCACCTTAAAATTTCGGGTAACGAGCAAGCTGTGTACGTGTCTGAACACTTGTCACCGGCTAATAAACTGCTTCACGCGGCTACCAGAAAATTTGCCAAGGAACACAAGTTCGAATTCGTTTGGGTTCGAGGAGGTCGCATTTTTATTCGTAAAGACATTAACTCTAAGTCAATGACAGTTCTTAACCATGAGATGTTGAATACTCTTAAAGTGTGAAGTAATAAGGCAGTGCATTTGCCAAACTATTAACACAATGAATGTTACTAGGACTAATTTGTAAAAATTCAGCTTATCTATATATTATCAGAATGTAAGAGGCTTACGAACTAAAACCGAAGATATTTACACGAGCGTTCTAAATAATGAGTATGATTTGGTTATTCTAACTGAATCATGGTTAAATTCAACAGTTTTTGATCATGAAATATTCGATGGCAGATATAACATTTTTAGACGAGACCGCAGTTCTACTCTATTTGCCAATAGGAGAGATGGAGGTGGTATTATTATAGCGTCATTAAAAAAGCATAACGTTCTTAGAAAACCTTTCTGGGAATCGCAATACGAAGACATGTGGTTAACATTAAAACTGGGAACTGCCCGAAAATCTTTTCAAATAAATATCTGTACTACTTATATGCCACCACCAATTGGTTTGGAAGTCTTTGATGCTAGTTTGACGAAATTTACACAGATTTACAACACGTCATGTGCGAACCAAAACTCGTTAACTTTATATATAGGTGATTTTAATCTTGCAAATGTGGTCTGGGATTATGATTCCGTTACAAAAACCTGCACGCCAAGACCTTGCCAAGGTGCGGTTGAAAACCGTTTTTTAGATGAAATTGAATTTAATAACCTGTATCAATGTAATTATATAGCCAATTCAAATAACCATATTCTAGACTTGGTTTTGACTAATTCACCTAATTCAGTGTACGTCCGTGAAGTCAGTGTACCATTAATACATTTGGATCTTCATCATCCAGCCCTTGAAATTCAAGTAAATAAACCTAAGATAAATAATATGCTCAGAGGTAATCGCTCTCCACGTTTAGATTTCCATAGAAGTGATTTTGGTAAAATTAACCGAGAACTAAAGGATGTAGATTGGTCGAGTATCTGGTTAGAGTGTGAGGATGTAGATCGGATGGTTACAAACTTCTACGAAACAATATTTCGCATCATAGGCAAACATACCCCATACCGGAAACCGCGCAATAATAGATTCCCAGTATGGTTCAGTAGACCATTAGTAAAATGCTTAAGAGAAAAAGCTAAATATCACAATAGATATAAAAAGTATGGAAACAAAATGGATAGGGTGTCCTTCGAGGAACTTAGAATACGTTGCGAACGCATGATTAAGGAATGTCTCAAAACATTTAAGGCTAACGCTAGTGAAACACTTCGTTCCAACCCAAAACACTTTTGGTCTTATGTAAACGGTCTTAAATCTAATAGTAGTTCACTACCTAATCAAATGTACTTGGGTGATACTATTGCCACTGGTGGTCAAGATATATGTAATTTGTTTTCCTTTCATTTTCGGTCAGTTTACAGTGTGGCGCCACAATTTAGTAATACACCGCAATGTAGTAGAGCAGTTGAGAACTTTAATCATTTGGTGCTAAGCTCCATTAAACTTTCTGAGAAAGAAATCTACCAAAGTTTGATTCAGTTGGACTCTAATAAAGGGGCAGGGCCGGACGGCATACCACTGCTTTTTCTCAAACAATGCGCCAAGTATCTTGCTGAGCCACTCACATACATCTATAACAAGTCTTTGTGTTTGGGTTGTTTCCCAGCAAAGTGGAAAACTGCACGCGTCACTCCTGTCCACAAAAAAGATGACCAGGCCTCAATATCGAACTATAGACCGGTCTCGATACTATCTTCGTTTGGAAAGGTCCTAGAGTCACTGGTACATAAATATATATTTTGGCACATCAAACAAATATTACATCCTTCACAACACGGATTTCTACCAAAAAAGTCAACCACCACGAACTTAATAAGCTTTGTGAGTGATGTTGCGGTGGCATTAGATAGTGGCGAAGAGATACATGCTATATACACAGATTATAGCAAGGCATTTGATGTTATTAATCACAATATTTTGCTTGACAAAATTCATCATATGGGTATTCACGGATCTTTACTTCGTTGGTGCGAATCATATTTGCGAAATAGGTCTCAATTTGTTGCTGTCAGTGGTTTCGAGTCACTGTGCTATGATATTCCAACGGGTGTTCCACAGGGCTCGCATCTTGGCCCGCTGTTTTTCTTAATATTTATAGACGATTTGGCAAAGACATTGAAGTGTAAGTTCCAGTTATATGCTGATGACCTTAAATTGTATAAAACTATCAAAACTAATTCAGATATTCACAATTTGCAGGCTGAATTAAGCTATCTAAACAGCTGGTGTAATAATAACCACATGATGTTAAATGAAAGTAAATGTTACGTCATGAAATTTTCAAAAAAAAAGAAGCCCTTTACTGGAACTTACAAAATTAATGGTTCAGAGCTTAGTGAGGTACCTACCATTCGTGATCTCGGAGTTATATTAGATGCTCATCTTAGTTCTAGAGAACACATAGATACTATGGTTAAGAGAGCCAACCAACTTAGTGGATTCATATCTAGGCAACTCAAATCATTTAAGGACCCGCAAGTTATAATACCCGTATATAATTGTATTGTGCGAAGCATCCTCGAATACGCGAGCCCTGTCTGGAACCCAACGTATGTGGTGCATGCAAATAGAATCGAACAAGTCCAAAAGAAATTTTTGTATCATCTTGCGTTCACGAATAACATGTGCAGAGCTTTAACGTCCTATAAATCTCGACTCGAATATTTCAAAATGTCATCACTGGATGCACGGCGAAAGGCATCTGATGTTTTATTCCTTCATAAAGTTATAAATGGATACATTGACTGTGAGGTGATATTGGCAAATATACACTTTGTTGTGCCGCGCCAGGGGAGCCGCCTTAGCAACAGAAAAACTATTTCGCTTCCAAGAGCTCGAACAAATGTGGGTAGTCACAGTCCTCTATATAGAATGGGCAAATTTTATAACGATATTCGCGCAAATTTTGATGTCTTCACAAGTTCGTTAGCCTCAGCTAAGAGAGAAATACATAAAGCGATAAATAACTGACATTGTTCCTTTAGTGATAGGTGAAATTATTCAATTTTTTTGCTAAGCTTTTCAAAAGCTTTGCAGTTTTAGTTTGTAAATTTTTGTTTTTAAATTTTTGTCATTTTAGCGGATGTTCTTATTTTGAATATTGAATCAAATCCGCAGAGTCTATGTGAATGTTGTGCTTACTATTTTAGAGAGCATACAATGGAATATTCCTAGCTATAGTTATTTGTTAAGATTTCTAAAGTGTGCTTTCAGTTTGTGAGCCATAAATAAAAAAAAAAAAAAAAAAAAAAAAAACCTGGCAAAACTGACTACTCACAAGCGAAAGCATATAGACCCATCAGCTTGACCTCCTTCTTATTGAAAACGCTGGAGAGACTTAAGGACCGATACCTCCGTGAGGGCGCATTACTGCGCTATCCACTACACCCACATCAACACGCCTACAGAAGTGGCAGGTCAACTAAATCGGCGCTGCATTCCGTTGTGGGACCCATTGAAACAGCGCTCACCAACAAGTTAATGACACTGGGGGCCTTCATTGACATAGAAGGTGCCTTCGACAAAACTAAGTTCAACAGTATCAGCCGGGCCCTCGAAAAGTTCGGAGTTGAGCAAACCCTTAGTGGCTGGATTGATCAACTGCTGAAACAGAGGGCAATACAATTCACGGTAAACGCCACCACAAGGGGCATAGTTGCAAAAGGCTGCCCTCAGGGAGGTGTACTCTCACCCCTGTTGTGGAACATTGTGGTGGACGATCTGTTACGGAACTTAAACGACAGACGATTCTTCACGGTCGGCTATGCAGACGACATCAACATCCTGATCAAAGGTGACTCAGAAGACACGATCCGAAATCGGATGCAAGCAGCCATCAGGATCATGGTGGAATGGTGCAACCAACATGAACTGACGGTTAACCCCAACAAAACGGAGCTAGTACTTTTCACCAACAAAAGGAAAACCAATATGTGCAAAACACCAAAACTCTTTGGAACGGAGCTTACCCTATCGAATGAAGTCAAGTACTTGGGCGTAATACTTGACCATAAGCTAAACTGGGGCAAGCACATCAGCACAAAAACAACAAAAGCATGCACAATCTTCTGGCAATGTTGGAGAATCATAGGCAAAAAATGGGGTCTCAAACCATCAATTACCCAAACACTGGTGGATCTACACTGCCATTATACGCCCCATGCTTACATATGGTGCAGTAGTGTGGTGGCCACGCACGTGATAGAGTGAGTAAGTTATATATGTATAGATACAAAGTATACAGCCTATATGTATTATTATAGTTCTATTTGTCAGGTGTTGAAAAATAAAAGATACAACTATCAAATCTTACTTTCATTTATTCAGCTTGTCACAAGAGTATATTTTAAAATCTCAAGTTCTGATTCTACATTTACATTTAGCGCCACGTTCGCAAAGCAAGGGCATAGAACCAAGAGAAAGGACGTGGCCAAGAAAACTCTTGGCCATTCTTTTAATAGTTATAATTATCGTTTATAAAAGCGGTACAATCAATACATATTATTATATCGGATAGCAAGGTTGTGGGTAGTTCAATATTTCAAAAGTAACTACTACCTTAGTACAATAGATTAGCATAATTCGTTTAGTAATATTCACCATAGATATATTTACTATAGGTGTATTCAATATATACCACTGAAATATTCACCACACGATGTATATGATAGACACGACTTGTATCTCAGCATATAATTCGACTCTGTAATATATGATACCCCAAGATCTGAACTTTAACATCTCACAACTGACGAAACCACCCACAATATCACCCAGCATATCAATTATACAATTGCTAAGCTATATTATTACATTAACTATACATTGTCTATTTTGACAATACTCTAATTAACACCACAATAGCAATAAAGAATTGCTTAACACATTATTAGTAAAAGCACAATACAAAAACACAATAATATAAAAGTCAGAATTATATCGTACCTTAGTTAGTCGTTGCCGGGGCGGAACCGAACATTGAACAGGGTCTGTTCATATTTTATATTCTATTTACCAGTTTGACAGTGTCAACTGTCAAACGTCAAACCAAATTGTCTATTTACAATTGGCAACACTTGTTCGTTCAATGTTCACACTTCGACTGCCGGAAGACAACTGAGTGTCGCTCCGTAGCGATCTGACTTTTATACTAGTGTACAAACAACTCACCTTGTGCGGATATGACGTTTCGTCGCCCACGTGCAGATTGAAATACAATGTTTTATTACAAAACTAATTCATAATACATTTTATACTTAAAATATAATTGTTTTAACATTTTATAGAAACATATGCACAATAATCAGAATTATCTATCACGGCCATACTGACATGTACTTTGTTCTCAAAGTACTTAAGCAATTAAACAAGTAATTAAATCATAGTTGTTGCGACAATTTGAAACTCACTTAAAACATCATTCATTCTCTGTTCATAAGTTAAGCTTATACCAAGCATAAAAAAAAAAATATCCCGTTTACCTAGACATGCTAATCCCGTCCACCCGCTGCCGGTGGGATAGACTAGCACCAAGTAAACGGTCGACCAGCGGCTTTATTTTATATCCCGACCACCTAGACGCACTGATTCCGTCCAACCGCTGCCGGTGGGATAAACCAGTACCAAGTGGCCGGTCGACCAGCGGCTCCATTTTATATCCCGACCACCTAGACGCACTGATTCCGTCCACCCGCTGCCGGTGGGATAAACCAGTACCAAGTGGCCGACCGGCCACTTGGTACTGGTTTATCCCACCGGCAGCGGGTGGACCAGCGGCTTCATTTTCTATCCCGGTTACCTCCAGGTACTGATTCCGTCCACCCGCTGCCCGTGGGATAAACCAGTAACAAGCAATCGGTTGGCGAGCGGCTTCATTATCTATCCCGATTACCTCCAGGTACTGATTTCGTCCACCCGCTGCCCGTGGGATAAACCAGTACCAAGCAATCGGTTGGCGAGCGGCTCGATTTACTTTATTTGTTTCAAATTATCGCAATTACAATATAAGTTAGATCCAGATGAGGTTTCAATCTTTCAATTCATAATAAGCATAATATTTTTATATGTGTACACACATAATTAAAAATAATATAATATATTTTATAAACATAAAATAATAATACATTTGTTCAATATTAATAGATATGATATCCAATTTGGTTGTATGATAGAACTATTTTCAAATTTAGACGTATAGTGTTAGCACAGTCAAATAATTAAGCAGTTATAAGTTAATGTCAATGTGAATCACTATGAAGTTGTAAAACAATTGAACAAATATATTCAGGAAAATTTTAGACCTTATTCTAGTTGATCCGAGTCCAGTCATTTTCAATCAGTCCAGCAACGTGATCGGTCAACATCGGCAATCATTTTAAGATGTTCGTGTTCAAATGGTTAATCAGCAGTAAGGAACCAGAACAATAATTTTGTATTATCTCATCTGAATTAAGTATCATATTTGGGTTGATAGAAGTCCTACCAGTGAAGAATCAAACAAATGAAAGAGCCAGTTCGGCCATCCTTACAATTATATCCGTGTTAAGTGAAAAATAAAGTATTCAATATAACAACAAGGCAACCATTTTTATTTTCTTTACGTATGTACCTTTTTCAAGTAATTAGTATAACATAGCTATTATAACAATTGAAACTCTAAACATCTACAGCAGATGTCTAAAAGTCATCATTACATCTATAATATATCTAAGATAATCCCGGTGTGTGTAATGGCTTAGGAAATTAATCCTTTATGAATAGGTCGGCCTGTCCATATTTATCCAATTCCTTCACAAAGGGTGATAAACAACTACTATATGTATAGTTTAAATATTACATGTAAGAACTATAAAATAATATTATTCCTACTTTACTATATTAATATATTATAAGTACATCATAATATTAATATTGCAACTCCCTGCATCATCCACAGATTACCAAAGAAAATATATGATACGAAAGGAGCTACTCCAAAGCACAGATGAGAGAATTATCCAAAGCATCATAACCAATTGTTAGTTCAAAAGAAATTTCTTAGGTAGTTCAGCTTTTCTTGAATAAATAATCGAATAGGATTTCACAACATTGGGTTGAATATGTATAGCTTTGAGCAATGAGAGTAGGCATTTAAATACGGAATAATTACATGTCGTAAAATAATAAAATTTTGAACATAAGAAAATTACGAATATAAGGATCTACCATTCGTATATTCACATAATTATTTACCGACTATGCATATACTGAACAATATAAATAATATATTTTTTTTTTTATCTACAAGTTACTAGAAAACTCGAGTAGACACATCATTTATTAATTATTGACACCTGTTCTACTAGTTTTTCCAAGAACCCTATAAGCTTTGCATAAATTTATTCATCAATAGTTAAATAAATTATAAGGAAGGGTACCGTGTTCGAATGTAGCGAATCGGTCTAAACACTTTAAGAACACTCAGTGGAGCAACCATACACGGTCCCATTGCAAAACACAGTTCAGCCACAAAAACAAACCTAACCCATAGTTTTAAACAACTATCTTATTACAAAAACAGGTTCAGCCCTAGACCATGAATCATTCGACTGTCAAAGGAAAAAAACCGCCGCGACCCCAGGTTTAACATCAGTTTTAGGCCCGGTGTCAAATGAGTCTTTGTCTAGTAGTTTTGTTGGTCATTAAAAATTTAACTATCAAATTACTAAGTTTCAAAAAACTTCATTCCGCTTTAAGTACATTACTTATTTAGTAGAAATTAAATCATTACAGTTCGACAGCAAGAAAACCACTTTTAGTAATAGGGATCAATTTACGCAATAGTTTGACATTTATCCTCGGACTAATGGTTTACAGCTAAGATTTGTATCCAGGTTTTTTTTTCTATAATAAGACTGAAACTTATTTTCTCAGGTCAATCGCCTGCCGGGTTAATGGGATTAAACAAAGATTAATCTGTGTCATATTTCTAAGAACTAAATATCATTTTAGGTTCTTTTCACTGTATTGTATACCTACTTTAAAATTGTGGTTCATTATAATAATATCCTACCACATTCGTACAACGCTATGTACTCTCAACTCAGCAGAAACTTTTTGTATGGACACCAGATAATAGACAAACATAACTATCACATTTAAGAGATTTATAGAATCGGATAGAATAGAATTCTATATTCCAAATACATCTATGCCTCAAAACCCAAACCCACACACAATATTATAATAAATATGCAAATTATTTTATAATAAGCATATTTTTAAGCCGTTATAGCAACCCTCTGCGCAATCCCATCGATATCAACATCAAGGCAATGGATTGGTTAGCATTTTGTTCATGTAATAGTTTTCCAACATCCCATATAGGATAGGGTATAAACAGCCAACTTTTGATTAACGATAATATACTTCACAATACTTATTAGTAAATATGCTACTTATGGAGGTAATTATACACTTGTTAAAAAATTATGTTACAGTTCTTTTACATAACATGTATTTGCTTTGTTGAACGTTCGTCAACCATTCTCATTCTTTTCGATCAGTCTTACATATTGCAAAATCACCTCACCCAACAGAACATATCCACTAGCCTGTTTCCAGCACCATTGCCACTGTGCGGCGCTGCGGCGCCGCGGACACGACGTGCTCCGTCGTCAGCAGAACGGTCATGATGTCCTTTAGTCAACGTCTTGGGATCTCGACCAGGATGCTCTGGAACTTACAATTGGATGTATTAGTAATGTGAGGTGGACACATCCCACTTCTGATGATAGAGTGAGTAAGTTATATATGTATAGATACAAAGTATACAGCCTATATGTATTATTATAGTTCTATTTGTCAGGTGTTGAAAAATAACAGAAACAATTATCAAATCTTACTTTCATTTATTCAGCTTGTCACAAGAGTATATTTTAAAATCTCAAGTTCTGATTCTACATTTACATTTAGCGCCACGTTCGCAAAGCAAGGGCATAGAACCAAGAGAAAGAACGTGGCCAAGAAAACTCTTGGCCATTCTTTTAATAGTTATAATTATCGTTTATAAAAACGGTACAATCAATACATATTATTATATCGGATGGCAAGGTTGTGGGTAGTTCAATATTTCAAAAGTAACTACTACCTTAGTACAATAGATTAGCATAATTCGTTTAGTAATATTCACCATAGGTATATTTACTATAGGTGTATTCAATATATACCACTGAAATATTCACCACACGATGTATATGATAGACACGACTTGTATCTCAGCATATAATTCGACTCTGTAATATATGATACCCCCAAGATCTGAACTTTAACATCTCACAACTGACGAAACCACCCACAATATCACCCAGCATATCAATTATACAATTGCTAAGCTATATTATTACATTAACTATACATTGTCTATATTGACAATACTCTAATTAACACCACAACAGCAATAAAGAATTGCTTATCACATTATTAGTAAAAGCACAATACAAAAACACAATAATATAAAAGTCAGAATTATATCGTACCTTAGTTAGTCGTTGCCGGGGCGGAACCGAACATTGAACAGGGTCTGTTCATATTTTATATTCTATTTACCAGTTTGACAGTGTCAACTGTCAAACGTCAAACCAAATTGTCTATTTACAATTGGCAACACTTGTTCGTCCGATGTTCACACTTCGACTGCCGGAAGACAACTGAGTGTCGCTAAAAACCTTCCGGGTCTTCTCACAATTCCCCTAGGGGAACCGGGGGGAAACTGATACAGGTTGTGTACTGTTTCAGTGGTGTCAGCCGCCGCCTGCAACTGCAGACGGGTCACGGGGTTGTGGTCGTTGCCACTGATGTCATATCCGGGCGTCTTGTCCGGATGTGCTTCACGCTGCTAGCGAGACCTGACCCCACCGGCAGTATTCCCAAGAGGGGAACGTCCGGTGAGCGATCTAAGAGCCAGCGGCGGCTTGTTCGGTGGGGGCTACGCTTACGTTGGCGAGGTCAAGCTTGCCGGGGGAGGCTCCCGACAAGCGCCCGTCAGCCGACGTGAGCGAGCTGGAGTCAATCCGGTGTGGTTGCTGCGGGGATTAAATCCCGCGGGCTGAGTGTCGCTCCGTAGCGATCTGACTTTTATACTAGTGTACAAACAACTCACCGTGTGCGGATATGACGTTTCGTCGCCCACGTGCAGATTGAAATACAATGTTTTATTACAAAACTAATTCATAATACATTTTGTACTTAAAATATAATTGTTTAAACATTTTATAGAAACATATGCACAATAATCAGAATTATCTATAACACGCAACTAAGCACAATCACAAAAAAGCTACAGAGCCTTCAACGCCTAGCATGCTTGGCCGCAACAGGCTGCATGAAGAGCACCCCAACAGCCGCCTTGGAGATACTACTGGACCTAAGACCGCTGCACCTAATGATCCAGCAGGAAGCTGGCGCTGCAGCAATCCGTCTAGACAAGCTCGGGCTATGGAGAAAGGATGATCGAATTACTCACGCACGCCTAAAAGGGACCTTAACCAAAGAGATCCCGATGCTAGAGGCCGCTTGCGATCTCATCCCTAAAACTTTTGTCTTTGACAAAAAATATCGCATCCAATTGCAGGAGGAACACAAAGACTGCTCTGGTATACACGAAGTCAGAGTATACTCAGACGGCTCCAAAACGAAGTATGGGACGGGTGCGGGCGTATTCTCCCATGACTTAAATATCAACACCTCAACATCCCTTGGCACCCATAACACCATATTCCAAGCCGAGTGTGTTGGGATAACAAGAGCCGCAACAGCAATCGCGTCTAGGAACGTAAGTGACCTGGCTATACGCATTATCACGGACAGTGCCTCTGTACTACAAGCTCTCGGCAGCAACTGCTCTAACAGCGGCCTCATCATGGAATGCCACCTAGAGCTGCAAAAGATGGCAGAGAAGAATCGGGTTACGCTGCAATGGATTAAAGCCCACAGCAACTCCGCAGGCAATGACGCCGCAGACCAACTGGCACGGCAAGGATCGGACACAATGATAATGGGACCCGAGCCGATTGTACCGATACCAGCAAGCCAAATCAAAACGTGGCTACGTGAGAGAACCGCACATGAACACGAAAAACAGTGGCCAACATAAAAGAATGCAGACAAACAAAAGATGCCATCCCCTGCTTGAACAAGCGACTCTCACACAAGCTGCTGCATTCTAATAGGAAAACACTAAAGCATCTGACGGGCATAATAACCGGCCACTGTCCACTCAACAAGCACCTATTCAACATAGGCGTTATGGACAGCCCACTGTGCAGGGGCTGCATGGAAACCGAAAAAACAGCCACTCACGTCATTCTGCACTGTGCAAGTGTGAGCGATCAACGGGCAAAGCTGCTGAACAACCCCAGAACCATGAGTGAAGCTTTAAACGACACCAGCCAACTAATGGCTTTCTGGAAGGAACTAAGGTGGTATGAGTAGTCGGCGTCAATGAAGTCGCCACATACGCACAATGGCCCAAATAAGTGGCTAAGTGCGGAAAACCCACGACCAACTATAACCAACTATAACTATGATCTACATGAATAGTTCATTATAATTTAATTGCAACTGCAAAGTGACTTCAATGTTGCATAATTATGCTGATCGTAAACAAAGTTTTATACAAAGGAAAAACAAAATCATAGAGAAGAACGAAGAAGTTAAGCAATTTTATTCGTTAAGGGAATATTTGCAGTCATCTCACTGTCTATGCTTTGATAACATGCTACTCAAATTGCAAGAAAACAAAAAATATAAACTTTTTTTCAAGTCTATTCATAGATTACTCCCTATCTATTTGTAGATTTATGGGCTGTCTCAATATAATTGATATATAATAAACTTATATTCTTCTAAATATAATATACAAAATAATACAAATATAATATACTTATATTCTTCTTCGTTCCTTTGGGCGTATGGACGTGAATAAGCTGGTAGAAGACGCGTCGTCTATAAATTGGGATCAGTTGATGGCTGCTACGAATATTGACGACAAGGTTGAAAAATTTAACGCCACTGTACTCAAATTGTACAATGTTCATGCGCCCGTTAGGAAAGTGAAACTAAAGCGTCCACCTGCTCCTTGGATCATGAAGGAGTTCCGGATAGAAAAGAAACGTAGGGATCGTGCTTTCCTTAAATTCAAAAACCATCACAATGATGATTATTGGTCTCGATACAAGGTTGCAAGGAATCGGTGTAATCAGCTGATACGTAACGCCAAACGCCGCCATATTCTCGATAGCATAAATTCCTCTTCTCCTGCTAAGTTCCTTGGGACTCTAGGTATTGGCAAACAACGAAGTTTTTATCTGTAGTTGACAACTGGTTTAGATGAAATTAATAAACATTTCTCTTCTTCTAATCATTTGGATCATCTTACTAAATGTCGCACTGTAGACTTCTTGTCTAACCTTCATCGTCCTGACATAGAAATCAGCCTTTTAAATTTTCTTCAGTGACCTCGGGTGAGATTAAAAAGATCATCATATCCTTAAAATCCAACGCTGTAGGCTGTGATCACGTTAGTCACAGGATGATCGTCACTGTAATAAATGAACTGTTACCTGCTATTACACACATCATCAACTTTTCGCTCGACACAGGTGCGTTTCCCCTCCTATGGCGTAAAGCCTTAGTGATACCTCTACCTAAGATTCCTAACCCTACTCTTCCCAACCACTTCCACCCCATATTGATCCTTCCCTTTCTTTCCAAGGTGCTTGAGGCCTGTGTCCACAAGCAACTCTCCAAGTTTATATTTCAGAACAATTTGTTAAGCCCATTTTAATCTGGTTTCAGACCTGGTCACAGTGCGGTGACCGCTCTCCTAAAAGTGACTGGAGATGTTAGGGCGGGAATGTAGAATACCAAAGTTACGGTGCTAGCTTTGGTCGACTTCACGAACGCCTTTAACTCGGTTAGTCACAAAATCATTCTTTCTATTCTCTCTAGTCTTCAGATCTCACCTGAGGCACTCGAATGGTTCTCCAAATATCTCATGGGACGTCAGCAGTCCGTTCGCCATAATGAGTCTTCATCAATAATAATAATAATAATCAATTTTGTTCAGAAAATATTTAATAAAATATATCTAGTTCTACACGTAAATATATATCACAAACGAGACCGTAACCGTATCCAGTATAATATTCCATAGTAAGTTTATCAAAGAAATACCATAAATCCTCACTACGAAACGAAAATAAAATCTGTACAAAATAACATCCGTCAAGGCAAAATTGTCAAAACAATCACAAATAAATACAGTAAAAATGAAAAATAAAGCACAATAAGCATGTTGACTCGAGCCAGGAGCAAGACAGCACATCTAACACCTCCGGGCTCGTCGCTGAGCTCCGCCTCGCAGCCGTCGGACCCTGTGCCGACAACGCCGGCAGCTGCAGTTGCGTCGAGCTCCAGCGACGAGTATTTCTCTCCGCCGTCGACACCGTCACCTGCGCGGCGGCTTGGAAGAGGCCGGCCACCAGCGTGCTTAGGACCTCGGGGCCCACCGGCCCCAAACAGGGTCCTCGCTGCCGGTGGTAATGTGCAGCGCATGAAGTGGACGACATCAATGAACGAACATGTCATGCGCGCATATTTTGGGGCGACAGAGGGGGGCACTAACCTCACTGCGTACCGTAGTCGCATGCTGTCTATGTTTCAGGCCTTGGAACCAAGCATCAACGTCACGGCTCAACGATTATCGGATCAGGTACGAGTTATCCAGCGCAGTGGCAAGTTGGATAATACCGTACTTCATAGGATTCGCTCAGACTACTTACCTTCGAGTCATGTCAATCCCGTCCGGCCTACGCTAACGCCGACACCGAACGCACCACCAATAGGTGGCAGCGCCGTCGAGGAGGAGGATGACATGGCTGATAATGTAAGTACCCAGTGCAATGAGGAGGTAAAGCACGCTTTGGAATGTGCGATTAGGGACTACCGGCACACGCCACCCACGATTAGACCTCGTCTGCCGCGGTTGCCTATGCATAGGCGAAATATAGTGCTGGTAAGTGCTCTTGACTCGTTATTATCTACTTATTTAGATAATAGTGAGGATCTCGGTGATACTCACTCAATCTTGTACTGTGCTGCCGTGGTGGCATGTCGTATAGCAGGTGTTAAGTTCCCTGAAACTGACACTGTTATACGACAAAGATCTGCTGTACCGGCGTGGCAGTGCAGGATTGAGAAGCGTATTGCCGAGGCAAGGGCACTTATTGGCAAGCTGATCTGTTTTAGGGCGGGGAATACACGCCCCAGGGTAATGCGCTTTGTGAAACGGGCCTTTGTGGGGACTAATATTAGTCCTCAAGATTATACATCCCGTGTCACAGAGCCCATTGACTTCCTAAAACAGAAAGTCTATGCATGGGCAAACCGTATTCGTAGATTCAAAAAACGTGTGGACCGGTTCTCATTAATCGTATATTCCAGAGGGACCAGAGGTGGGTATACAGAAGCTGGAAACGACCAGACCAATGTGTGACTAATGTACAGCGGCCGGATGCGGACGCCACAGCCATGTTTTGGCGTAGCATCTGGTCGATGCCCATTAGTCATACTGAAGGCGATTGGATGCGAGATGTCGAGCGTGCATGCGAACATATTCCCGAAATGGAATGCGTAGCCATTTCTAGCCAGGACGTTTCACAAGCAGTCCGTCCATTAGCGAATTGGAAATCTCCAGGGTTGGACGGGCTGCACAATTTCTGGCTGAAATGGCTACGTAGCTCGCATGAACGTTTGGCATCTCAATTCCAATCAGCTGTGGAATCTGGGTCGTTACCAACATTCATGACGACTGGAATCACCCACCTGCTCCATAAGACAGGCAGTACTAGCGAGCCCGGCAATTATAGACCGATAACATCTTTACCATCGGTCTATAAACTTCTTACATCTATTCTGAGAGCTAAAATAGCTAAACATATTGAAGACTATGCAATTATGTCAGCCTCTCAGAATGGATGTAGGAAGGGGGCTCGTGGTACTAAGGAGCTCCTCCTCATTGACATGGCCATTAGCCAACAAGTTCGCCGTAACCGAAAGGATCTGGCGGCATGTTGGATAGATTATAAGAAAGCGTATGACTCCGTGCCGCATACATGGCTTTTGAGGGTGTTAGAGTTGTATAAAGTAAATACAACTCTACGCACCTTCTTAAAGTTATGTATGGGGCAATGGAATACGACTCTTTGCTATCCAGGATGCCGACGGATCCAGGAGGACGGCGAACGTATTAAAATTGAGCGGGGAATTTTTCAGGGCGACAGTCTGAGTCCCCTTTGGTTTTGCTTAGCCATGAACCCTCTCAGTACTTTACTGGAGGGTTCAAGGTTAGGCTACAAGTTAAAGAGAAGTAGTCAGGTCATATCTCACCTGCTGTTCATGGATGACCTGAAGTTATTTGCCCACTCTGAGGCCCAATTGATAGACTTACTAAACGTAACCCAAAACTTTAGTAAATCTATCAATATGGAGTTCGGTGTGGATAAATGTGCTGTCATTCATGTGAAGCAGGGAAAGATGGTGGAATCTGAGGGGATCCAACTCTCAGATTCCATTAACCTAAGAACGCTTCTCTTAACTGATACCTATAAGTACTTGGGTATGTCACAGGCTTTATGTATCAATGAAGCCGTCATGAAGCAATCGTTGCAAGAGCGTTTCTTTGGCCGCCTGATAAAAGTACTGAAAAGTGTTTTATCAGGTGGCAACAAGGTTCGTGCTTGCAACGGTTGGGTCATGCCACTTCTTGTATACTCCTTTGGCATACTCAAGTGGACTCAGTCTGAATTGGACGCCCTGGACAGAAGAGTTCGCACTTTGTTGACGGCATATCGTATGCATCATCCACGTTCATCCGTGATGAGGTTGTACATCCCGCGAAAGTGCGGGGGTCGCGGCTTTCTGAATGTCAAGACCCTACACAATCGCGAGGTGTGCAATCTCAGAGAATATTTTCTCCGGGCGAACGTGGATATGCATCGAGATGTTGTCGCGGTAGACAATGGGCTCACCCCGCTCAGGTTGGCTAAGGAGAACTGGCGCATGCCTGTAGTACTTAATACTGATGATCGCAAGCGTGTATGGCAGAGCAAGGAGCTTCATGGCAGGTTCCATCGGGCCCTGTATGGACCCGATGTAGACCTATTAGCCTCGGTGAACTGGCTACGCTTCGGTGACCTCTTTGGGGAAACCGAAGGGTTTGTTTGTGCAATTGCTGACGAAGTTATCAAGACGAATAACTACCGGAAATATATCCTGAGGGATGGCACTACTGATATTTGCCGTGCCTGTCACCAACCTGGTGAATCCCTCAGGCATATTGTTTCCGGTTGTCCACGTCTTGCTAACGGCGAGTGCTTGCACAGACATAACCAAGTAGCCAGAATTATTCACCAGCAACTTGCTCTGAAGTACAAACTTGTAGACATCGAGGAACCGTACTACAGGTATGTAGCAGAGCCAGTTCTCGAAAATGGCCATGTCACATTGTACTGGGATCGATCTATCATCACGGACAGGACTGTTGTAGCCAACAAACCTGATATCGTGTTGATAGATCGATCAGTGCGCCTCGCAATAATTGTTGATGTCACTATTCCTCATGACGAGAATCTCGTGAAAGGCGAAAAGGAAAAATAGATTAAATATCTGGACTTGGCTCACGAGATTGTCGACATGTGGGATGTGAATTCAGCAATTATTGTGCCGATAGTCGTGACCGTTAATGGTCTAATAGCCAAGAGCCTCGACCGTCACCTTAAGAGGCTCGCGTTGGGTGCTTGGGTCAAGGGCCTGATGCAGAAGGCAGTACTTCTGGACAAGGCACGTATTGTGAGGAAGTTCCTGTCTCTGGAGCCCTAACCACCGGCAGCTTGGACCCTGTGCGCGATGCTGGTGGGACCCCACGGTTATTTTTATATTTTTAAATGTGTTTATTTTGGTAAATAATATATTTAAAAATGTAATTTTAATTAGAAAAATAATAAATAAAGGAGATAATAATAATAAATAAACCCCCTCTGGGGCAGTCGTTATCTCATCATGAGACTAACGCAATCTCAGAGGGCAGAGTAACAGCTTTCAAACATCACCTTTGTCTTGTGATATATATATTACAGGATAGAAAGAAAGCTTACAAACCGCAGGGCAGCTTTGTGGCGAGCTGAATGTGTGTGGCGACACTGCGGTCCCGAACACTTCAGGGAGTCGGTCAGGGCCTCGTCTCCGGCTTGCCTTTACTGGCTGGTCGGAGTGGATTTCCAAGAGCGCCCGCAAGACTCTCGACTCTGGCTTGCCTTAGTCGGCCGGCCAGAGGGAAGTCGCAAGAGCTATTTGCTCGGAGGTGGAAGTCTCATTGTCAAGGGCGTAATTACGGGGAAACCCGCTCCGGGTCACGAGACCCGCGATGGCGAAACCGGTGCCTCACCGCTCTACACCCCTAGTCGCTCACACCGGTGTTGCCCTCTTGTTGCCTTTATGGTAGAGTTTGTTTGCCTTGGCGGCTATTTAGAGAGGGTCAATCTAGTGAGCTGGCGAGTCACCGTCTGCCCCTTTTCGACGTACTATAAGAGTACTTAGGGAAGACGCCGGCATTCATCCATAGTTTTCATGTAAACCTATCCATTTAACACCCATCCCAATAGCCCAGAGTAATTAGTTTCCATATAAGTAGCAATAGTCCCTCACCTGCTGCGGCTAACTCGTGACTGTACTTAATAGTGCGGTGATGGAGGCGCCTCAGTAGGTGTTCCATTACATTCTTGATTAAAACTCTCAAAGGGCCTCTGCGCGTTTGACCTATGTCTCCGTGTACGCCTGCCAAAGGGCCGGGTATTGTTCTAACAAATTAGAATGATACCCGAGAAAGAGAAACAAATAATAATAATATTCCACTACATTCACACAACACCATCTAGTCCCAAACTAAGCAGAAGTTTGTACTATGGGTACTAGATAATGGATAAACATACATATATACTTTTTTTTTGTAAATACATACATATTATACATAGAAACACCCAGACCAAGACAAACATCCATGTTCATGCACACAAATGTTTGACTTGAGCGGGAATCGAACCCGCGACCTTCGGCGTAGCAGTCGCATACACTCCCGCGGCGCAAACCGGTCGTCTAATGTGGTGTGACTTACAGTCTGGCGTTCCTCAAGGCGGCATTCTTTCTCCATTATTATTCTCTATTTTTATAAATCTCCTGACCCAAAATCTTCAGTGTTCGTATCACTTCTACGCCGACGACTTGCAGCTATACGTACAAGCAGACATTGACAGTATCGGTTCGGCCATCGAAGAAGTTAACCAAAGCCTGTCCGCTATACACGACTGGTCTGAACAATTTGGTGTTACCGTGAACCCTACAGAATGCCAAGCCATAATTATAGGAAGCCAGCGTATCATAAACAGGTTAGATTTTGCAACATTGCCGGCAGTCATATTCAATCAGATTAGGATACTCTTCAGCCCAGTTGTGAAAAATCTTGGCCTGCACATGGATAGCCATCTCAACTGGCGGGCTCACGTGACATCCATAAGTCAAAAAGTTACGGGATCCTTACGCTCATTATATCGGCTAAAAAACTTTCTTCATAGTAACACCAAGGTAATGCTCATGCAGACTTTAATCTTTCCGATAATCGACTATGGTGATGTGTGCTGTTTCGACCTGAATGCAGACCTTCTAACTAGACCGGCTTCTTAATGACTGCATTCAATTTGTTTATAATCTTCGCAAATATGATTTATGTATCTAATTATCGCTCTCAACTTAAATGGTTGCCTATTCGCCAACGCCGTAGCTTATGTGCGCTGACCACACTCTTCTCTTTTCTTAACTCTCCCTCAGCTCTTCCCTCTTATCTTAGTCACTATCTTCAATATTTAAGCTCCAATTATCACAAGCATTTGAGATCATCAAATAATCGTCTCCTTTTGTGTTCCTCTCATACTTCAGGGTTTGTCAACTCTTCCTTCTTCGTTCAATCTGTCCTGTTAAGGAATGCGCTCCCTCTCGAAATCAGGATGTGCAATAATCATTATTACATGTATTTATTCATAATTATATAAGTACCTAGATATTTATGTACCTTTCTAAATATACAGTATTTATTTACACTTATACCTAGTATTTATTAAAATATTATTCTAATATCATTACTCGTTTTTTAATGTCGCACCTACTGTTATATTATCCCTCCCTAGGTTGACTGGTAGAGAATGCCTAAGGCATTAAGTCCGCCTATGTACCACAATTTTTGTAGCGCAAGAAGTTAAAATAAATAAATAAACATAGATCATCATCTCATCATCATCATCAGCATTTAACAGTCCACTGCTGGGCCTCTCTAGGCCTCTCCTTTGAAAGGAAGAATTGGCCTACAATACCACGCTGGCCAAACGGGTTGGTATAGGGTTTGTATCAGGTTTTCCTTCTCTTACAGTGCTGTTCTCTGCTGATATGCTCCCTCTGTCGGCTCTTACGATACCCATGGGATGATATGGGGTGGTGACAATGCGTATTCTCAATCCGTTACCACACGGACAAACATAGATCAAGATATAAAAAACATCTTAGATTTCAAGATCACTTATCACAAAACCATTGTCCACGCGACAATAACGTACTCAACTACCTATTTCAGTTGATCGTTTTTATAAATAAAATCTATCAACAACAAAAGCTTCTATATTTACACTCGTTGTAAATATCTAAATATGCGAGCACATCTTTATACTGACAAACATATCCCAGAGTATATGTCAACGCTAAAAGAACAATTTTCGTTCATATTTCAACACCTGATATTTTATGTGATCTTGCAATAATATTCACGGGTTTCGAGGCGATGAATCGTGGTCGATAATACCCGGATGATATAATGGATTGAACGTAAAATATGGATTCGGAATATCCTCTTGTGTGTGCAACTCAGTTTCTGACAATATTACTACTGTCTTTCTCTTGAAGATAAAATGTATTTATCTTTATATAAAGCAATATCTGTATTAATAAAATTCTTCCGCTATAAGAAGTTTTAGGCCATCGTCTACCTCACTGGTCAAGTGCGAGCTGGCAAGCTTTCGAGAACATGATGGAGAACCCAGACATTCAGATTTCCTCATGATGATTTCATTAACAATCAAATACACACTTCATTTCTGAAACTCAATGGTGCGCGGCGTACTTTTAAACCGGATAGGTACCCTCTGCGTAGCAGTCTGTTAGACACTCCACTACACTATCACCGCCATTATTATTATTTTTTTTTAAAGACTCACGCCTCTATCCCCGTAGGGGTAGTCAGAGTTGTAATATTACACCCACATTTCGCCAAGAATTTTTTAGGTCCCACGTAATAGGTGGCGAGCCTATTACCGTTGCCGGGCACATCACCAAACTCCGTGCTGCTACTGAGAATTCGGAAAAACCCAGTAACACTTTTGCCCGATTCGGGAATCGAACCCTGGACCTCCGATCAGCAGTCGCATATGCTATCCACTGGGCCACGGAGGCAGTTGTGGCAAAAATACTAATGAAAGTCAGTTTAATATTGTCTCTCATTTGTATTTTTGCCACGTCCCTTTGTTACTAGTGTTTATATTTTAGCTCTCTAACAAGTGATATGACAACGGATTTGCTTATTTTACAGATATTCACGGATTTTGTTTTAACCCTCATTGTATTTAATTGAAATCACTCCATAGTTGAACAAAAAATATTCCTGAAATCTTAGAACAATAACAGTTGAACATTTTTATACTCTGTCCCAAAACACTCGACCATCAACAAATAAACAAACACTTGCCAAAAGTATTTCAATTTGAAAATATTAAAAAAAAGTTGGCTTTCATTCATTACGGAACATGTCGCCTAAATAAGTGCGACGGGTCCCAATTTTCTTGTGGACCAAGTTGAGGTCCAAAATAAATAAATAGAGGGCTTTAAAAAGAAGGATTTAAAAAAGACTGCCTCGTTGGTCTCGCAGCATAGATGTGCGCGTGGTATTGGGAGGTCTCGGGTTCGATCCCCGGGTCGGGCTAAGTGTTATTGGGTTTTTCCGTTAGGAAATTCTCAGTAGCTGCACGGAGTCGGGTAATGTGCCCGGTACGGCAATAGGCTCGCCCCCTATTACGTGGGACTAAAATAAATCTGGCGAAAAGTGAGTGTAGCAATATACCTCTGCCTACCTCTTCGGGGATATAGGCGTGAGACTAAGTATGTGTGTAAAAAGAAGGATTATACCACGCTGGCCAAACGGTTTAGTATTCGGTTTGATGTTGGGTTTTTCATCTCTGCACGAAGATAATTATTATTTGCTTCATATATATTTTTAACTGCCTCTTACGAAAACCGGAATCTTACGAGGTAGTGACTCTTTGATTCCTTAATACGGCACTTCACGGACTAATCTTATACTAATATATAAAGCTGAAGAGTTTGTTTGTTTGTTTGGTTGGTTGAAGGCGCTTATCTCAGAAACTACTGCACCGATTTCAAAAATTCTTTCAGTGTTTGATAGCCTATTTTTTTAGGAAGGCTATAGGCTACATAACGTCACGCTTTGAACCACGGAAGCGGAGCAGTAGCCTAAAATAACGCGGGTGTAACCGCGGGCTCATCTAGTAATACATAAATAGTTACTATTGATAGATACTATTAGTAGAGTTAGTACGTCCCAAGG
Organism: Euclidia mi; assembly: GCA_944739405.2. Classification (NCBI taxonomy): domain Eukaryota; kingdom Metazoa; phylum Arthropoda; class Insecta; order Lepidoptera; family Erebidae; genus Euclidia; species Euclidia mi. The sequence continues at coordinate 63,916,580 of OX123193.2, read as the reverse complement.
CACGTGTACTAGTGATACCGTAACTAATGGTACTACAACTCACACTTGACCTCAGCACTGTGACATAACTGGGTGAATTTATTTGATATTGTAATTGGTGCAATTAGAACAAATATACATTTCTTAATGATAGAATATAATTGGGGTGTCAAAGAAAGAATATAAATTTCTTACTTAATGCAACGAATATTTGTTTGTTTATTGTGTAATTTAAAATAATGACGTTTGAAACTGTAATATGGAGAATAGGATCAGACGAATTCCTTCGCGAGCACACCAGTTGCAAGTTGTTCGAAACGTTGGAGTTTTTGGAGAGCTATTTTAGTTAACAAAATTAAGACGCTTTGTGTGAACTTTTATAAAGCTGTCCATTAACGTGACTTTAACTTAGAAAACCAAATAAAATAATTTGTGACCAGAATAATGCCTTCTACAACTCTCTTCAAACTAGAACATTTTATAGCTAAATGCTTGGCAAACATCTATTACGCTATTAAAATGATATCTCTTTTGGTTCAGCAACGAAGTAATCAAGTGAAATGAGCTTATAAGATGAAATTTGGTTGAAGGCCAAAACTGCTGCGGCTATGGTACGCGTAGCCATGTTTTTATTTAAAACCTCCGCTGTTGTTTGGTAAGAATTTTTACTTGAACTCGATTTTAAAAGCTATAGTTTTGAGAGAAGGAAATATTTTCAACAATGCTGGATGCAAATATTATGAAGTAAAATTATTCGAGAGTCGAGATATAAGGTCAGAATGGACGCGCTGCGAGCTTCGGTGATTTGCTTTTGGAAAATAGATGCAGGCTACGGATGTTTTATAGCTTGTGTACGTTCCTGCAGCACTTTACTGCTGGATCGGTGGCCATGAGGTTGGGAAGAGTTGCCTCGTTAGGTCCAGTTGATTATTTAAGCTTACACTTAAGACGCTTCAGAATCGTTATTTTCAACATGAGCGCTATACATTTTTATTCGGGCAATATGTTTGGAGTTTGAATTAGTCTCTCCAAGGCAAGCAAATGTTTTTGAGATACCGTTTCCGATAACAAATTCGTATAGATGTTTGTATTACATGCATTATGAAATAATTATGATGATAATAAGGCTGTTGCGTCGAACCGAGTGCCATCAGTCCGATCAAGGATACCTAAGTATTGGTGCGGTCTGAAAGAAGGGTTCTTCACCTGGATGTTTTATAGCTTTAGAATTATGTGTAAAGTCTTTCAACATAAATTATTACTTGTGAGGAGTTATCGGAAAAAGGCAGTGCCGATACAGAGCCAACCAAGACGTATTAGGAGTAACTTGCTCCATAAATTTGCCTGCAGCAAAGAAATACCGACTTCCAAATAAATATACACGCTGATTTTTAATTGGTTTTGGAGCGAAAGTCAACTTATTACTTATCGTTAACAGAACCTAACCAGCTAATAATATTTGAAATATAAGCTAAAAAAATATTGAGAAAATAAATAATTTAATAGTCCGAGAGCACGAAGTATCACCATTGCCGCGCGCTAACGAAATCCGTTCGAACGTGTCATATACACACATAGGTACTAGGCATTGGTCATTCAACTGCGGTGTCTGCGATCCCCCTCCCCCCCCAATCCTGCGCGCGCGCCTCGCTTGCATGAGAGGCCCCGTCTGCATTTCAACACGGGGCCAGCCAATAGCAGTGGCTTGACGCGGGCGCAATGCGTCACTCGTGTCCAATCACGTTCGACTGTGTTCGGGTTCATTTGGCATGGGCCGGCAGTCCATAGCCTTGAAGTTCAGTCTTAAGAAATTAGGTCAGCGAGATAGTTGTATGTCACGTTTTATCCCGTCACTTTGTGTCCCTGTTACGTAATAAATCGAGTATTATGGTTCCTATGTACCTAATTATTACGTGTTTGGAGAGAACACGGAAGAAGCGACGTGTTCGAAGTGTAGTTAAAATACATACGTGATAAGATAAAGTGAACACAAGTGAAACTAAACGACAATGTGTGAAAGGTGTCAATTGATTGTGATGTAGGCAGCAGACAGCAAAGGTAAATTTATTATTTTTGAATACCTACTGGGATTACATTCTTTTAAATACGTTAGAAACACGCAAGTACTAAACTTTTCCATTGTTAAAATCTTTGTCTGGTTATTCAAAAGATAATGTAGGTACCTATGACAAACAACGTAACTTACGTAACTAATAATTCTTATTTTATCGTGTTTCTTCTAAAAGTTCATTATGATTTCGTGAACCCACAGCTTATTTCAACGATTCTTTATTCTTAAATCCGAGTAGGTAATGTACGAAGGAATTATTGAATAGGTATAGCTATTTACTAACATACGTTTATTGTTCTAATTATTTATTACTGCACTTCATGGTTGGCGTAGTGCTTTAAGCTATGTTTGACACAACACTTTGTGTGATTCATAAATTCTTGTTTCGACTCCTGTGTCCGTTAGTGGTAGGATTGTAATGTCCCTCGTAATACAGGATTTAGCACTAGGGTGCGGGAGTGGTTCTTATAAAGAGAACAAAAGAAGAAAAAACATGTGTTTAAAATTGTTGGCATCGTAATTACCTAAATCGTGTTTTATTAGTAAATTGCGTATCACTATCGGTCCGCAATAACTACCTACAACCGCTGTAGGTAACAGCTGATGACACCGCGCGCGGCGAGGTCACGACCGCGCGGCGCTCGAACATACCAAACTCGAGAGAATCGTGCGTTACTACGTATTTCCAACAGTTACTGGCTTTGATAATTTTTTTTGTTTTAGGTGCTAGATGAATTTTGATTTTAAATATGAATAGAGGATTTTATTTCGGACATGAGGTTTCTTTTTCCTAAACCAATAAAAAATCAGCGTGTATTGCGTAATTGTGGAATAAATATTTTTCAACTGAGCCCTCAAGGAAATAGCTATGCATCGTTGCAGGCAATAGATTGCGCGATATTATTGTTGTGTTTAATTAATAATTAACCACAAAGTAGGAACCAATAATTTCTGCAAATGTTTAATATGTCCGGTACGTACTTAAAGTTGAGCTATACTGTTCTCGTAAATAAACACCGAACGCAAAGATTAAATCTTAGTTGTGTTGACCTTAGGCTTTTTACTTCAAGGTCAAATCGTTATAGAAACCACAGTGAACTAATGAGTGCGCCGAACATCTAACTAACACCCTATCGAATTGCAAGCCTATTTCTTGGCAAAATAGCAATGCTGATAAGTTCAGGGTCCAAAAATATCACCTGCAGCCGAATTCGCTCGATTTAGTTTCACCACACAGGCGTTGCTGTATCGAGATACGCCCTGACGTGTGTGTTCTAAGATGTCTGCGCTCAGAACGTTCTAGTACAGCGTCTGATATTTGCGACCATACTTTTTCAAGCTACATATTTGCATCAGGCATAATATTGCCTCATTATCTGCATATTTGCTTTCAATAGTGGGCATGCTACGTATAATTACAAAACTCACAAGTAACATAAAAATAATTTCTAAAATAGTAACACACTGAATACTTACACGATTTATTTTTGTATCGACGATTCTAAACTTTTGCGATTTGTATAGATATTTAAGAGATAGAGAAGACAAATAGATATTTAAGGCAATAACTAGCTAGCAAATCACTTGCTGATACAAAAAGCAAACCTTAATTGGCTCGTTACACAATTTTATTAATTAAGGTTTCAGAAACACGAGTGCATTGCTCTAAGAAGCGAGAGCGACATTCTGCGATGCAACGAAGTATTTGCAAGACAATTTTACTAGTGACTTGGATGTTATACCATGGCAATTTGCAATAGCATGGCAGTTGAATTTACCATAGCTTTAAATAGAAATCTACATCAAGATTCTGATGCTGTACCAGCCGTGATCACCAGATGGCCAGGACCACGAATGGCGTCATGCATGCCAAAATGTTGTCTACATGGAAGGTATTGTGCCCACCATTTTCAAGCAACTAAGGAAAATATTTTTTCGTTTGTTACATACATATTATATATTTGTTATAGATTCACGCCTGTATCCCCGAAGGGCTAGGCAGAGGTGTAATATTGTACCAAAATTTCGCCATGAATTTTCGGGCCCCCTATGGGCGAGCCTATTGCCGTACCGGGCACATTACCAGACTCCGTGCTGCTACTAGAATTTCCTTACGGAAAAACCCAATAACACTTTCTCCGACCCGGGCCCCGATCGAACCTGAGACCTCCCAATCCCACGCGCACGTTTACGCCGCGAGACCAACGAGGCAGTCATACATATTAGTACTTTATTGGGGCTGGGTGCAGTCTACGTCCGGTTCCGGGACTCTACAGGAAAGTATGTCGACCATCCTCCGGGATGCGACAACTCCACAACACAAGCCTCAAACACCCAGTCAGGGTGCTCCGCGAAATCCGGCCTGTCAGAGCCGGCCGCGTCTGGCTCGGGGGCTGGCCCGTCAGCCGAGGGTAACTCGGAAGATGAGAGCTTGCTCCTGAGTCCGGTGCGGCGGGACGACGGGGTGGAGGCTGGCGACATCCTGGCCGGCCTAACGCAGCTGAAGGTCGGGGAGGAGGGGACATCACCCACAGATGAACCCTCTGCCTAGTGACGTCAGCTGCCTACAAATCAACCTCCATCATAGCCAAACGGCCACTGCGCAACTGCGCAAATGGATGGAGGTCCAACATTCAGCCATCGTGCTCATCCAGGAACCTTGGATAAGGGGTGGCCTCATTAGAGGCCTCTCCAGCCTGGGAGGTAAGATTTACTATTCTACTGACCACACACATCCAAGAACCTGCATACTTACAACTAAAAACATCAGAGCCCAAGCTTTAACGGAGTTCTGTTCCAGAGACATCACAGCAATACAAATTGAAATAATACAGCAGCCAAGGAGTATAGCGGTCGTTTTCGCATCGGTCTACATGCCGGAGGCCGAAGACCCGCCTCCGTTCGACCTCACGCGTCTGGTTAACCAGTGCGAGAGAACCAATACGGAGGTCGTAATAGGAACGGACTCCAATGCCCACCACCAAATGTGGGGCATGGACTGCAACAATAACAGAGGTACGTCATTGGTTGAATACTTATTCACCACTAATCTTACCCTATTAAACACAGGTACGGAGCCCACCTTCGTCACTAAACGTAGTCAGACAATTATCGACTTAACTCTCGCAACAGAAGGAGCGGCTGAACGCATCAAGGGATGGCACGTCTCGAAAGAGGCATCATGCTCAGACCACAGATGGATCAGCTTCTCCATGAAAGTCGATATACAGCCCACACAGCCCCGCAGGAAACCACACAACACTGACAAAGCAAAGTATGTCTTACTACTTAATGAGAAACTTACCCTTACGGCCACGCCGCCGGTACTGGGTGACACTGAACAGATCGACGATCAGGTATGTATACTGACGCAGTCGATGCTAGACAGCTATTATGCAGCTTGCCCAGAAACCACTCCACCTTCAACCCCGGGGAAACAACCCTGGTGGGGCGCTGAACTTGAACGTAAGCGCAAGAAGGTAAGAAAGTCTCTAAATAGGGCAATGAACACAAGCGCGGACACAGATTGGGACGCTTATAAAGCGGCCAAATCAGACTACAGAAAATGCCTCAGATTCAGACGCACCATGGGATGGAGAAAATTCTGTGGGAGCATTGAATCCTGCCAACAAGCAAACCGGGTAAGGAAACTACTGGCCCAGCAACCGACGGTTGCACCAGGTACTCTCCGTAAACCGGATAACACATACACTACATCGGAGGAGGAGACAAGACGCGTCCTACTCGAAACACACTTCCCAGGCTGCGTCCTCACCCCGGTAGTAACGTGGCACGATACACCAACAGTGGCGACCGAACACGAATGGAGACAAGCAAACAACGTGGTCACAGAAGAAAAACTCCGATGGGCCATCGATAGCTTCCACCCCTTCAAAGCAGCCGGACTGGATGGCATCTTCCCAGGGTTACTACAATGGGGAGGGGAACCTGTCCTTAAAAGACTCCTGGCAATCATGAGGTCTAGCCTGGCCCTCAGATATGTACCGAAGAGGTGGAGGGAAGTCAAACTGATCTTCATACCAAAACCAGGCAAAACAGACTATACCCATGCAAAGTCCTTTAGACCAATAAGCCTTACCTCCTTCATGCTTAAAGCCTTGGAAAGGCTTTGCGAGAGGGAACTAAGAAGTGGGGCTCTTAAGCACCTACCCTTACATGCCAACCAACATGCATACAGCTCAGGGAAATCGACGGAATCGGCCTTACATCAGGTCGTGGCCCAGATAGAAGCTGCTATACAACAAAAAAGCATTTGCTTGGGCACCTTCATCGACATAGAAGGAGCCTTTGACAAGACAAACTTTTCCAGCATAAGCAACGCCCTAGCCAGGCATGGTGTGGATCAGATGCTCATACAGTGGATCCAAAACATGCTCAGCAAAAGGGTAGTGCGCCTGCAAGGCGACAATCAGACAGCCTTGATAACTAAAGGGTGCCCGCAGGGAGGTGTACTCTCCCCGCTATTGTGGAACTTAGTCATCAATGAACTCATAGACAAACTCAACGCGAGATACTTCTATACAATAGGTTATGCAGATGATCTAACCATACTCACATCAGGTAAGGTAACCAGTACAGTGTACGACCTAACCCAACAAGCCCTACGCATAGTAGAGTGGTGGTGTAATGAGTACGAATTATCTGTAAACCCGACCAAGACCGAACTAGTTATGTTCACACACAAACGCGCGCTGGGTACTTACCGATTGCCCAGGTTATTCGATACAGAGCTGAAGCTGTCTACCGAGGTCAAGTACCTAGGTGTCACTCTCGACAGCAAATTGACATGGAACAGCCACATGGAAAATAAGCTCAATAAAGCCAGCATCATTTTCTGGCAGTGCAAGAAGATGATAGGAAAACGCTGGGGCCTATCCCCCAAAATTGTCTTATGGCTCTATAAGACAATAATACGTCCGATGGTAAGCTACGGCGCAGTAGTGTGGTGGCCTAGGACCAACCTAATAACGGCCGCCAACAAGCTTCAGAAGCTTCAAAGACTTGCATGCCTAGCGGCCACGGGCTGTATGAAAACAACGCCAACAGCGGCACTTGAAGTGTTGCTGGATCTGCCTCCATTGCACCTGTTCATACAACAGGAAGCAACGATGTCGGCAGTCCGGCTGAGAGCCCTGAAGCTCTGGAAAGACACGAATATACCGCACACTAACAACTTAAATACACCCTTTAAAGAAGTTCCTATCACACAAGCAATAAGCGACCGCATACCGAAACAATTTGTTTTCGACAAGAAATACAAAATCCAACTGTACGAGGATCTACACGGAGGAGCAGTTAATCACAACGAGCTCACGATCTTCACAGATGGGTCCAAAACGGATACAGGTACGGGTTCAGGAGTATTCTCCGAGGACCTAAACATCAACATCGCAGCACCGCTGGGAGCCTACAACACGGTCTACCAGGCCGAATGTTTTGGCATAATCCTAGCTGCCACAGCAATCATGGCACGTGAGGTAAGGGAACGATCCATTAGGATCCTCTCAGATAGTAAGGCTGTCCTCTCAGCCCTCAAAAGCCATACTATCACCTCGGCACTCACGCTTGAATGCCACCAGAAACTAACAGAGGTAGGTAAACTAAACAAATTAACACTGCAATGGATCAAGGGCCACAGTGGCTCAAGAGGGAATGACGCAGCCGACGTACTCGCCAGAAGAGGGGCCACTTTAGAGGTGGTGGGACCCGAGCCCATAATTCCCCTCCCTTCTGGTTTTTATCGCAACCTGGTAAGAAATAGGACCAGGACCAAACACAACCAGTCCTGGATTGGTATTGAAACATGTAGGCAGGCCAAGGAGGCTCTTCCCGCAGTAGACGGTAAGATAGCCAAACAAATCCTCCGGCTGTCCAAACAACAACTACGGACAGTCACGGCCGCCTACACAGGACACGGATTCTTTAATAAACACCTATTTACTATAGGTATCACCGACAGCCCGCTGTGCAGGGCCTGTATGGCAGCAGACGAGACGGCAGCCCACCTGCTCCTCGACTGCCCTGTGGTCGCACAGTACAGGCAGCAGTACCTGACCAGATACAGCACCCTGAGGGAGGCCGTGGGCCACATCAAGAGTCTGCTGGCCTTCCTCGAAGAGCTGGGGTGGCTCGAATGAAGACACCATTCCCACCCGCACGCAAAATACACGCCAAGACGTGGAGTTGCGGAAACAGCCCGTGCCATCAAGTTAGTACTTTAATAATCGTGTAGGCGTTCGGTCTCTTGGTCTTTTGTACGTTGGTATATTCATTAATAATACATACATAAATGCTTTTATTTGTGCATTAATAAACAACCCACAGCTCTGCCTTATCTTTTAAAAATAACAGGCAAAAGATTACAACATATAAAATGTAAATTCGTCCTTCTTTACGTGAAATACCTTCAAAGGATTACCTCCCATTGTTATCCGGGGATTAAAGAAGGAACATTATATAATCCCCAAAAAGGCACCATCTTCACTCTTATTAACTTTAGATTGCAATAAACTAAAGTGCGCTATACGTTTATAGCTGAATTAAGAGACGTTACGTAGTACCAGAAAACAACCTTTATACTTACACTCGTAAATAAGTAAATTCAATCTTACACATAAAGAAATAAGAGTGACTACAACTGCAGAAAATTTGGCAGAGAGTCTGTGTTTATGGAATGGTTTAGGAGGGAAATATCCCTTTTTTATGAGCTAAGAATGGCAAAGCTTATGTATGCTTATATATTAATATTGTTTATTCAGTCGTAAGCCAGGTTTCATCTTTGCTTTGCGAATAGTTACTGTGTATGTTTATAATAGAGGTTATTCTGATATGTAATCCACATAGTGCTAGACTAGAATGTGATTCTTAAGTTTGAGAATTATTGTAGCGAATGTCGAGAGAATTCTCGTAAAAGAAAGATATTGTTTTTAGTCGCAGGCAATGGTAATGGGAAACGATTTCTTTTATAAATGTGGACAATTGGTAGACGTGTGTTATATCATAGATGTTAGTAGAACGTTTTGATATAATTATGTGGTCTCATTTCGAAGGTTCTGATGAGAACGTTTTTAATGTGTCGCATATTTTACTGTGTGAACTACTAGTTGGATTGCCTTACGTTTTTTGTAGTGTGGTATGTGGTAAAGTTCTAAATTGGATTACGATCAAATTGCTACTATCTTGAATATTTCACAAGCAGCAACTTTGCGATTTTCACGATAAATAACAATTCGCTCGTCTCTTTTTACTTTTATAGCTGGAGATCCTGGTCAAAAATATTTACCACCGTGTTATAGGGACACAATAGAAAATAATACAGACTGTATGAAATCATACTGAAGAAGAGGATGCCCGCAGCTACGCACGTCCACTATTTTTCTTTATTTAGCTGTTCCTGGCCGTTCTGGTGGAAATAACGGACAATCCACTCTTAGTGCACCCCTTCGGTTTTCAAGGAACATACATGCCAAACAGCGTCTTGTGCCTAATAGTTTTGGCAGTGCGTTATCTGTCAGTCAGTCGGTAACGCAAGAATTTTATATACCTGCACAGATACTGTTAACTGTCCATTCAATTCATGACATATAATAAAATAAAACATAACATAACTTCACGCCTTTATCCCCGAAGAGGTAGGCAGAGGTGTATTACACACCCACATTTCGGTCCCAATGTAATAGGGGGCGAGCCTATTGCCATCTACCGGGCACATTGATAAGCGAGCGATAATTAATATTTTTAATACACACATAACTTCGCCCTTTATTACGTGGGACTAAATTATATCTGGCGAAAAGTGGGTGTAGAAATACACCCACTTATGATGTTGACACATAACATGAAGTTATGTATGTATGTATGTATAACTTCGAAAAGTCAGAGGTGTGCACCCGAGGTAACTGGGTATCGAACCCCAGACCATCGTCTCGGCAGTCCGTCGTCCAGTTCTTTAGCTAAGCACCTTATCTTTTCTTTTTTTCGGGTTCGCCCTTGTCTGTAAAAACCTCATGTGTCGAGGATGGTTTTCAATAGGTAATAACTTTATACGCGTAATGCGGTGCTTACAGATATGCTTATTTTATTTATGTAAGTATATAAAAGATAATGCAAGCCATAACCCTGAACATTATTTTGTTTATCATTCTTAGATATGATGTTGACGAAACCTTAGGACGAAGCAACGTTTTAACAAACTTTACCAAATAAGTAGCCTAGTGGTGTACCTACATAATGGACGGCTGAGAGGATGGTCTCGGGTTCAATTCCCAGGTACCCCGAGCACACACCTCTGACTTTTTGTAGTTACCTATGTGTGTATTAAGAACGTTAATTATCGCTAATGTGCCCGGTAGATGGCAATAGGCTCGCCCCCTATTACATTGAAATTGAAATTAGATTTTTTTTTAATTTTCAATTTTCAATTCCAATTCCCTTTTACATTGGGGCCAAAACATAACAGGCGAAGTGTGGGTGTGTAATACACCTCTGCCTACCCTCCGGGGATAAAAGGCGTGAAGTTATGTGATGTTACTAAGGAGGACAATGTATTGAGCAAATAAAATATTGAGTACCTACATACCCAACAAACATTTATGACGTTGAGTAAACGTTTTGGTGGTACCGTAATGTTATTTACTATAATCGTATAAGCGTCATAAGGACGTTTACTCGACGGCTAAAGGGCCCATTTTATTCAACTTAAGGCGCTAAGAGTTTCGTGTAACTGTCATATAAATACCTGATTAGTCGCATAGTCGTCATATACACGTCGGCGATTACACTACGTGTCATGTAATACTAACTGTCGTGGCGTTTATGCGACTTCATGTCGCACAATATGACTTTTATTTAATGAAATTGTTGTGTTATTGTCATGAGAGAGATGATGCAACTTATATTGAACTAATGTTCTGACACATTATATATCACGTAATTTAATATGGCAGTGTTTTTGACAACTGACTTAATATTTTACTTTGTAATTTGAAGTGATAAACCCTTCCCTCAGTTGTAAACCATTGTGCAATCAAGTTTACTGATAAATTTTAATGTGAGGAAAGAACGGAACAACATTTTTATGCACTTTTAAAATTCTAATGTTTTCACATATTTTATTAATAAATTTATTAGGTAACTGCGTTATATGACAACTATATAGTTGACTTCCCGACACTTGATTTAGGGATCAATAATAAAATAATAAACGACTAGCTAACAAGTTAAGTTAGTTAGCAATTAATTTATAGTTTAAGAACAATTTTAATACTTTACTCCTTTTTTCCATCCATGTTGTACCTAACAATAAATAAATACCTATGATAAAATTGATTTCAAATGGTAGAAGTTGTATACAAGTTTATTATATACTTTTAATATAATTATTAATTAAATAGCGGTCGTATTATCATGTTTGTGATACTTAAAGATGTATACAGGTTGCACTCGTAATAATTATTCGACTTATATATAATGGTTACAAATACTACGTGGTAGCGCCATCTACCTTCCTATCTGTAACTAATCGCATCAACGTCAATGGTTGGTCGCTGCTTGGCCAATGCGAGCGATGCCTTTTGTTTCTATCCCTCTCTATCCCATCCCCAAGAAGGGGCACGCCTTTCTCGGATTGGTAGCCGCGAAACGTCGACGCGAGAGACAGTCCAGAACTTTCGAGAACATTCGATTCGCTATATACGCGTCCGCCGTACCGTATCGCACCGCGCCGCTCAAGCTATAATTATTAGAAGTGTTTGTGTAGTGTAGTGAATCAAGCAGCTGCATCACGAAACCACCAGGAGACTGCCCTTCTGAGAAGAAGAAGATTGCCGTACAAGGTAAGTGCCCCTCATCATTAGAATATCCTATACCCACTCACAATCCTTTTCCACATCCTCTTCCCGTATCCAATCCTAGGCGACTAAAAACCCGCTATCCTTTGTATACAGTCCATTTCCTTCTCCAAGTCGCCTAGAACCTACGGTTTCGTTGTATCGCCGAACCACTACGTATAAACAATTATTATCCGTGTAGTAGACGTTTAAAAGTTAATTATATGACAAAATTGGCAGTGTTATGATGTTTATACAACGAAAACGTTTACACGACGAAAAGTGATGAAAGACGTCGTCGTAGATGCTATTATATGACGGTTGTAAAAAAAAAGTTGAAAGAACGTTTTTATGATATACGACAAAAAATGTATATGACTATTCAGGCACATAATGTACCAGTACATGATGAAGAGTTAAAAAAAAACTGTAATATAACTTTAATAAGACCCAAGGTCATAAACGGGTTTGATTATATGACAAAAATGTTTGTTGGGATAATGACGTAAGACTGCGCTGCGTCACAGATACATACATCACTCCCATACAAAAGCGAAAATACCTACGTTATAATCTTAATAATAATAGCCGTTGTTCGCAGTGAAGAGAAATGTACCCTAAGTACTCATGCAAAGAGTTGCAGATTGTGTGTCTGTACGTACAAGCGCGTCATCGAACGAAGGCGCTAGGGTTGTTCTTATGATGATTTTGGTAATAAAACAAATGTTGCGAAATAACCATATTATTATTTGCTAAATACCTATATATACACGAGTCAGTTAGTAAATACATATTGTTAACATACGTGTATTTAATAAAATTAACAATAAGTAATATGTTATAAAAAATAAATTTTATAATTATCGTACGTAGTGGGGGGCTTATAATTGCCTATTTCCGTTTAGCGGGCACAATACCAGACAATACAGTAAGTATGTACATAAGATTCTGACATTTAGAAGATTTTATTTAATAAAAACAACATTTATATTTATTTCTAATCACCTAAAGTTATCAATTTACGAATATTTACATACCTTGTATTTCCTTTCTTACCTTTGTTCTAAATAAAATAAATGGTGTCAATTTGTAGATGAAATCTTAATATATAAAATCCTTGCGTTACTGACTGACTGACAGACACGCTACAGCCGAAACTACTAGTCACCTGAAGATGAAATTTAGCATGTATGCTCCTTGAAGAGTGTAGGGTAGCACTAAGAGAGGATTTTTGGTAATTCCACCCCTAAGGGGGTTAAACTGGGGATCAAAGTTTGTATGAAACTTTTTATTCCTTCAATGGATTGACTCCAAACTTTGTATATTACATACATACATAGACTCACGCCTGTTTCCCGGAGGGGTAGGCAGAGACTACGGAACGCCATTTGCAACGATCCTGACATATCTCTCTTGCTTCATTCACTCCCATCAAATTCCTCATGCATGCTCTTCTGTTCAGGGTACTTCTCACCTGTCCTATTTTTAGCATGTCGCCAATCTTGTCAGAGAACGTTCGCCTAGGTCTTCCCTTTCGTCCTGTCCCTTCCACACTTGCCTTATATATCTGCTTGGTCAGTCTTTCATCCATCATCCATCCTCTCCACGTGCCCAAACCATCTTAGCATACCTTTCTCGATGCTTGTCACTACATCTTCTTTTACCTTTTACTTTGTATATTAGTTCCTTAAATGACGATAGTGAACAATAAGAATTATTTTTCTGGAAATTCCTCCCCTAAGGGTGTAAGATAGGGGGTCAAAGTTTGTATGTAACTTTTATCTCTCTAATGGATTGACTTCAAACTTTGTATATTGGTTCCTTAAACGACTATAGTCAACACTAAGAGTTTGTTTTTTTTTTATTCTGACCCTCAGGGGGTAAGATAGGCGTCAAAGTGTGTTACTTATTATTCCTTCAGTGGATTGACTTTAAACTTTATATATTGGTTCTTCAAAATGATGATAGTGAACACTAAGAATTTGTTTTTTTGGACATTCCTCCCCTAAAGGGGTAAGATAGGGGTCAAAGTTTGTATGAAACTTATTATTCCTTCAGTGGATTGACTTCAAACTTTGTAAATTGGTTTCTCTAATGACCTTAGTAAACATTTAGAAAATCTTTGGAATTTTAACCCTAAAGGGTAAAAAAGGGGAGCCGGAATTTGTATGAATCCTTTTTATTCCTTCATTGGATTAACTTCAAACTTTGTATATAGATTCCTCAAAAGACGTTAGTGAACACCAAGAAAGGAGTTTTCGAAGTCACTCCCCTATGGGGGAGGTGTAGGGTTAAGAAATGGTGTCCCATTATATAATACTTCAATGGATTCACTTGAAGCTTTGTATATCGGTTCCTCAAGTGACGTTAGTGAATTCACCTCTAAAACGGCGAGTTCAAAAGGGGCCCCAGTTTGTATGAAACTTTTAAATCCTTCACTTGATTTTTTCATCGACCCTGATGTGCATTTAGTTTTTATTCATTTATATTTATGCGGCTGGCTCTCATTTAAGCGCTCTTCATCTTCAATAACTAAAATGTATGATGGTTTTTTATATGACCAAGAGAAGCCAAAATACTTAGAACCGTTATTTTTACTATTTTTATTTTCGTCCTACTGGTGACCATGGCTTAACTCATTTCTTTAACCTGAATAAATAGACAGACAGAAATACAATCTAAATAAATCATTGGGATACTGGAAACGGGCTGCGTATTTACAAAGCCTATACAATTTGAGTCACGAGTCAGACTCTAATAGAATAGCTTTTGTTTATGCATATTACTCGACAATACCTAATCTATCTCAGTAAAAAAATGGACTCAAATGGATTAGCTTTTTGCCTTGATATTTTCAAAGAAAATACACGTACAAAACCTAATACAGAAGACATAAAAGACATATTTATTTCTGCATTTTGGTTGTTTACAACACTTATACATGTCAAAACCCTATTCTAGATGAAGCCGGCTTTTCCTAGCTAAATGACTTCTTGAGAAGAAAGGCCGAAACAAACTCAGAGTCATTGTTTTTTTAGTCACTTCAATTTCTTTAGTCTTTTCTTCATCTTTTAAAGTCCAGGCAAAAAAGGGTTTAGTATGCAAGTACAATGCAGGAAATTATCTAACGCTTTTGACTGACTCGGCCCACTGATGGCCCGCATTCAACAGCAATCGTACGGCTCAACCTTAATTGAGGGAGCCAGCACGATCTGTATCACTATGCCTCCACGCCATCAGAAGGTGTATGCATAAGCATGTCAGCCTAAGCCATCAGACAGGTTGCCACAACTATTTGTTTATATGTTTAATAATGCCCACATCGTACTCACAACATGCTAATACACAGTAAAATACATATTACAAACAATAAGTAAAAATAATAAAAAATTAAACAATAAAATGTCATATATTTAAAATGTCAGAAAATATTATTAAATGTCGGAAAATATTATTGAATGTCAATTTATGAATAATAATATATTACTTAAGTAATTTTAAATGTCAAAAGAAAATAAAATGAATTATTCATATTCACTCAAACAGATAAGCCTTTGTCGAGATATTTTCAAACATGGTTTTGGTTTGTTAGGTGCGACTGTACGTAATTCAAGTAACTAAATAGGTTATGTTAGGTTCTCTTTTGACCCTTAACCCAAAAGTAGGAGCCCTGCTTCGCAGGGCTCCGTCAACTTAGTTTATTAAAAACTATTTAATTGGACATAATGTCTACTTACCTACATATCATATTTGTGATAAAAGTAATATAATATAAACTAAGTTGACGGAGCCCTGCTTCGCAGAGCTCCTATTTTTGGGTTAAAGGTCAAAAGAGAACCTAACATAACCTATTTAGTTACTTGAATGACTTACAGTCGCACCTAACCAACTAGGCACTAGGCACATTGTGGTCCTAAACCAAGTCCCAAATTGAATAGCATTTGTTGCTGCAATGTTAGAATGAATTTATCTTACAAAGTCTACGTGATTTCAGTTAATTTCTGTACTAGAATAGACTAGGGTTTCGTCAAGTTTTTGTCAAACAAAAGCTTAGCCAGTTCAGTTTGCATTTTCACTCTAATGGTATAGGCTTTGTAAATACGCAAACGGGCTAGCAACAATATGCAATACAGTTATTGAGAGATTACATACAGTATTTTTTTTGTAGCATCACGCCTGTATCCCCCCAGGGGTAGGCAGAGGTGTAATATTACACCCACATTTCGCCATGTTGCATATTAGGTCCCACGTAATAGGGTTGAGCCTATTGCCGTTACTGGGCACATTGGCAGACTCCGTGCCGCTACTAAGCATTCGGAAAAAATCAGTACCTAACACGTTTGCCCGACCCGGGCATCAAACCCGAGATCTCCTGTATAGCAGACGCATACGATATTCACTGGACCACGGAAGCAATCAAATATTATTTTTTGTATAATCTGTATATAAAATCCTTGAGTTACTGACTGACTGACAGACAAGCTACAGCCGAAACAACTGAGCGCAAGTAGGGGAAATTTAGCATGTATGTTCCTTGAGGAGTGTAGGGATGTTTGTGCAAATGCTTGTGTTTATTTAATCGTAATTTACGCGTGCGAAGCAGCGGGCAAAAGCTAGTTTTATATAAGTATCTACTTCATACAAATCGCGAAAGTTTAAAATCGATTAAGTATCTACTTATATCAAGTCTTATACCATTACTTACTACATAAATCATTGTTTGTCCTTCGGCAATGAAAAAACAACAAGTTTTTATTTGTTTTGTGCCTTTAACACCCATCCACTGCACAATATCTTCGTGGTTTCGGCATTTCTATAAGAAAGCGCGGGAAACGTGCCGTGCGTACACGCTGCCGGGCGTGCGGTGGCCCTCTGTCGTTTGTACTGACGGCGGTACACGAAATGGTAGGCGCGTGAATTTGAGCCAGTGGCTGCGTTGTTTCTTCGTTGTTGATATTTTCATCGGCAAATAGCCTCGCAGTAATTGTGAGACCTAAAGACTGTTAAGCAGAGGGTCTCAGGTTGAAACCCACGACGCGCACCAGTGATTTTTCGAAGTTAAGTGCTTATTAAATTGTTGATTATTGCTTACTTAACGGTGAAACGTCTTGTGGGAAACGTAGGAAAAAAGAACGACTTGATAAAATTAAATGAGGTTATCTCAGGCTAAACTCACTATCTCCTTGAGTGAATGAAGTACATAATATTATTATAATTATAGTAAAGACACTTAATTCAATGTGAACTTTATCTACTTCTATCCACACATTGTTGCTATTGATTAACACAAGGCCTCATTCTTGAAATCTCTCTTTGATGCTACGTGATTGGTTGCTTTTTACAACGAATTGTTATTAACATCGTAAGCCCGATATATAAGCTGTCCTGCTGGCCAAATGCGTCTTGACAGACTTCATAAGGTTCAGAAACTTTATGGAGAACTCTCAGACATACAGTTTCCTCATGATGTTTTTCTTCGATATAACTTTGAAAATTGAATGAAATGTATTGGTCTTGTCGTCAGGGAGAACTCGAGAACAGCCTGGGAGCAATTACTGACTTTCCCTTATAGGATTCTACATGTTGATAAAAATCAGGCAGGCCAAAATTCGTTGACATCCCAAATTAAATATAATTGTCAAGTTTCGGCACACTCTTTAGATTCAAAATTTACGTTTAACAAGCAGAAGTCGCTGTATCAATATGTAGAATCTAAATTAAGGGAGGGCGATATACGGGGCGCTTCTAGGCTCCTTTTCAGTAGCGATGTGGTGGCGCCTTGCTCTCCAGACACGCTTGCGGGTCTGAAGAGCAAGCATCCAGCGCCTATTAATGATCTCTCCTTCCCTGAAGCTCCCGACAGGGAATCAGAACATCTGATCACCACAGCCAAGGACGTGTTAGCAGCGGTTGGCTCCTTCCGGAGTGGCTCGGCCGGGGGCCTCGATGCACTGACGCCCCAGCACCTGAAAGACCTTGTATGTGCCAGTGCTGGGGTGGCTGGCGATACACTTCTGAGGGAGTTGACTGCGCTAATAAATATGATGCTCTCCGGTAATGTGGACGACGCCATCGTTGACATCTTGTATGGGGCGAACTTGTGCGCCCTTAACAAGAGGGATGGTGGCATACGTCCCATTGCTGTGGGTTGCACATATCGGCGTATAGCAGCCAAGATATGCTGTAAATTTTACAGCAGGGAGCTATCGGAAAAATTCCAACCCCTCCAACTAGGTTTTGGTTCCAAAGGGGGTTGCGAGGCTGCTATACATGCCCTTTCTACGTACCTTGGAAGTGGTGATGGAGAGGTCATTTTGAAGGTTGACTTAAAAAACGCCTTCAATTCAGTGAATAGGGACACTTTGTTGGCACAAGCAAAATTAGAAACCCCTAAAATTTTTAAATTTCTTTGGCAATGTTACAGGTACCCCACAAAATTATTATATCAGGATAAGCTATTGGAATCAGCAGTTGGGTGTCAACAAGGTGACCCTCTTGGACCAGTCATTTTTAGTTTAGCAATACACCCCATAATTCGGCAAGTAAATTCTAAATTTAATGTATGGTTTTTAGATGACGGGACCCTAGGAGGGGATCCAGACATTGTATTACAAGATTTAGCTCTTCTTATAAATAAATTCGCATCTATTGGCTTGGAACTAAATTCTAGTAAATGTGAGCTGTTTATAAATACAACAGACTCTTCAAAAAAACATTCGATTATATCTAAATTTAATCATTTGGCTTCAGACATCAAAATTGTTGATAAGAGTTCTCTTCGCCTCCTAGGTTCTCCAGTTTTTGAAGAATCTTTCGATTCTTTCATAGAGGAAAAAATTCAAAATTTTTGTGATATTTCAGATCGCCTATTCAAAATTAATGTACATTCGGCCTATACTATTATTCGATATTGTCTTTTCGTCCCAAAATTCACACATGCTTTAAGATCTTCCCAACTTTGGAAAAAATATACACTTTTAGAACAAGTCGACAAAATTATCCAAACTACTTTAAAGAGAATACTAAATGTGGACTTGGACGACCGAGCCTGGCTACAAGCTTCATTGCCTATACGTCTGGGTGGGCTCGGTATACGCAAAATTTCTAGTGTCAGTTTACCGGCGTTTCTGTCTTCGGTTCACAGCACGGAAGAGTTAACTAGGAAAATTTTATCACCTACACTAGTTAACTCAGAAGTGCTGTGCAAATCCGAAGCTGTAAACGCCTGGAAAATGGCTTGTCCAAGCACTGTTTTGCCTACCAACCTATTCTCCCAAAGACAGTGGGATGCGCCGCTTTGTGACATTGTAAGGAAAAGTCTTTTAGATGCATCTTTTAACGTTGCAGAGCGTGCTCGCTTGCTGGCTGTGGGAGAATGGGAATCGGGTCTGTGGCTTCAGGCACTACCATCGTCCAACACTGGAACCATGTTGGACGATGAGACGTTCCGTATCGCCACTTGTCTTCGTTTAGGTGCTCCGTGTGTTTCTCCGCATCGATGTCATTGTGGAGAAGACGTCGATAGCCTCGGACACCATGGGCTATCTTGCAGCAGAAGCGCTGGTAGAATTCCCCGTCACGCCCATCTGAATGACATAATTCGTCGTGCTCTTGTCGCGTCTGGCGTACCAGCTGTACTTGAACCAAATGGTTTGGTACGCGACGACGGTAAGAGACCTGATGGTATGTCATTGTTGCCTTGGAAAATGGGTTGGCCCTTGGTGTGGGACGCAACCTGCGTAGACACCCTCGCGCCATCACATGTTCCAAGCACCGGAGGCCATGCTGGCGCTGCTGCTGCAACTGCGGAAACCCTCAAACGGCGCAAATACAGTAATTTAGTGAGTAATTACGTGTTTGAGCCGTTTGGGGTTGAAACGCTAGGCTCATGGGGTCCGAGCGCTCGTTCACTATTCCGGGAAATTTCTAAACGTTTAATCGACGTCTCACGTGACCAGAAGGCTGGTTTATTCCTTGCTCAGAGAATCAGCATTGCCATCCAGCGTGGCAATGCTGCCAGCCTTCTGGGCACGTTACCCGATGACATTGATGCGGAGGCATTTTACGACGCCTAAACCTTGTAAATATTTTAAATTTTTTATTTGTTTTTACGGTTTTTTGTACATATACTACTTAGACATTAAGATTAGATTAAGCTACATATAGATTATAAAATTAAATACCTTGATAATAAACAGATTAGATTTGCTAAAAGAAAATTGCTTGTAGTATGTAATACAACTAATAAATCACATTGACTTTGAAAAGTCATCAGTTTGTGTCTTGAATTTGTATGCTAGACCCCTTTGCGAAGCAGTTTGCTAACCCTTTCAATTAGCAACAAAATTAACATGATTTCAACAATAGGACATAAATAAAAATAAATTGTAGCATAATTGTGGGATCAACAATCATTTTTGTCTCTGATTTGTAAAAACTATTTTAATAGAAAGCAAGATATAACGTGTAGATATAGTAAAAGAAAATAAAAAATGAGTTAAAATTTTAGATTTATTTGCTCTCTATTTGAGCCCGCGGTTACAAGCGCGTTATTTAGGGCTAAATATAATGCCCAGTTGACATTATACCACAGAGTAAGACTTTGTGGTATAATGTCTGTGATGTCTGTGACATAATTACTTTAAAACTTAAAAAGTCTTGATCTAAATTGCGAATTTAATCTACCAAAGGCAAATAATCCAAATTAGGCAATACAAAACTCAAGTCACTTACGTCTAGCAGTTTTATCTACTTATACATTAATGTTTAACGAGCAAGATCTTCGCTGCTTTCCTTCCATTTGTTGAACAGTACTAGTCTCGTTGTCAACAATTGCAGAGCCAGTTAACTAAAATTAGCTTCAGCATTCAAAAGCACAGCAGCTCACTTTTACGGCTGACATAGACGTTGCTTACATAATTGGCTCCATTTTACGGCCGAACCGTTATTGTGGCATTCCCCGGTTATATTCAGGTGTCTGTTTAACTTTAAATACTTAGATACGCAAATATAGTCGTTTCGAATTTAAGTGGGAGACACTTTAGGAATGAAACGCGAAATAGAAAGTATTTTAATGAAATATAAAAGTAGATATTAAAGTAAGGTACAGATCTGATTTCTTAATATCTTACTTGCAAGGTTGAAAGGGTAATATTATTAAAATCTGATGTGTTTGGTAAAGGTGTGAAAACATAGCGCGGTATTTTATAAATTTTAACAATGCTGTAGGCAACGAACGTTTATTCACGCTAACCATCAAATGATTTTGATTTATAAGAAATATCATAATTATAATGTGATTTTAAATTGTCTTTTGGGATACATATCATGTACCTTTGTTAGAGTTATCAATATTTCGGCAATGTTGCAAGCGCAATGTCCACAAATGTACATCTCTTTCAATTTAAAACCAATTTAAATAACCACGAAAGTTTAAATTCCAAAATTAAATTATTGGCAAACGTTAATGGTATTCTATGTAACTAAATACTTTGCTAGTTCTCATTCTAAGACCTATGCCTTACCTCGGGACTTCGCAAGGGTTAAAACTCCTTGCCTTGATTGGTCCACTGCTGCAGCTGCTGAGCCTACACATATCGGTGTGATTGGTCCTAGGAAATATGCCTTCACCAGGTAGCAGTATTCAGTCAAGCAACTCTAAGAATTAGCGACGAGTAGGAACAATTTTGGGAATACTCATTGCATTTGATTGCATGTTGATGATGTTACATTGGCAAGACTGCGCCAGGCATGTTTACTAAGCAGTCAATATTTTTTGGTATGGAGATTTTCCGTATGCTATGCAGAAGGCTATGCTCGGCATTTCTCGAAAGGATCGAATCCGAAATGAAGCGGTTAAACAGAGAACTAAAGTGACCTACATAGCCCAAATAAATTGTCAAGCTAAAGTGGCAGTTGACTAGTCACATTTATCGCAGAACCAACAACCGCTGGAGTAGCTTTGTTCAAGAGTGGAGACCACGTCTCTGCAAACATAGGGCAGGGCGCCTTCGTGTCGATTTCACTTCTATCGTATAATAATTAGCAAACTACAAGGTATAACAATGTGACGAACATTCTTGTTACTTCAAAACAGCAGCTTGACATTATCCATACTCCTTTGACAAAGCAACAACTTGTCATACAAAGTGTTGTCTTATGTGTGTCTAACTGACTAATACATGCCATGTCACGCGCCTCGAGATCAAAGCGATGAAGCAGGCGCTTAAATTATTACTCTATATTTTTGAAGACAAAATTGCGTACCTAACTGTGGTCTATATCACGTAGATATTAGCCAATCCGCACACCCCACATTTTATCGATAACTGAACATTGTTGTTCCTTTGGTATAAAATTGGCATCGTCATACTCATTTGACAAAGCAACAACATGCCTTCTACATGCCTTGCTCATCCCATCTTTATTTCTCCTAGAAGAATCAGCCATGAAGAAATACAATAAATAATTAATTTTACTTCAGTAATTGTACTCGCATTGCTACATTGTAACTACAATAAAGCTTCTGCCACAACAGTTACTCAGTTTTACGGCTTGCGTTCTTAGTGGTTTATATTGTTGCACTTGTTTACGGTTTACGGTCCAACCGCAGTATTGGAAACTTACCTTGTAAGAATCAAGCTTTTAATTTGACTGTTTGGACCGCTGGAACGGAAGATGTAAAGTTTTAGTAGCGGCAATATCTTTAGTAAGATCTATTAAATGGCGGATTATTGAGTAAAGTTCTGATTTTTGTGAGGAATCTTCTGCCTCAGCAGTTTATTGGTTAAGGGACTGAACGATTATTTGCTGATATGGGCGTCAGTACTAGTGGTGCCTTATTCATATTTAATGTGATTTACTTGAAGTTGTTTCAACAAAATTAATGACAATACTCATAGCATCTTTATATTTTAGATTAAAATGTATGAATAACTTTAAATTCAATGTAATGGCGCGCAATCGTTACATAATATTGAATGCGTAGCTTATTTTTATTGAATAAAATTATTTTAGTTTAGGACTATAACAGGTTGTATTATGTTATATTAACTTAATTTACTATGAAAACAAATATATTTATGAAAGCTATTCTCTCTGAGTATTATTTTAAATACCAGACTACGACGCTTGCCGTGACCAGAGGACTGGTTTATATTTTGCAGAGAGAATAAGCATTGCCATACAGCGTGGCAATGCTGCCAGCCTTCTGGGCACGCTACCAGCCGACAGCGTTGCGGAGGAATTTTTTGACGCAGCGTAGTTTGGGTTTTTTGTTTTTCCTCGTCTATTTTGTTATTTTTTTATTTATTTAGTTTTATTGGTTTAGTTTAGGATACTTTAGTTGCATAAGTAGTTTTATTCTGTTGTATATATGTTATTTGTTACTTTAATAATTATTTCCCCCTTTGAGGTTCCTAAAAGCCAGACTAAAAAATAATGATTTTGGTACATACATATCGCTTTAATATTATTAAACATAATTTTATATTTCATTGGCGTACACAACACGTACCTTTCTAAAAAGATAAACTATCTTTACCGAGAGTGAGAAAATATTTTACACATATCTACCTAAAAGAGTATCATGTATTCACCTCACATCTTCAATTTAGTCAACTCGAAAACTAGCAATATCATAAAGGACATATTTTATCTTTACTTACGTGACAATGCAATATTTCGTTGAAAATTTAAAACCCTATAAATAAAAATGAAAAGATTTTATGAAAGAGACAGACGCGTACGGTGGTTGAACTAAACTTTTTTTATTGGTGAAAATGACGTTGGCACCCATCGTATTCAGCCAGCTCGTTCAGACAGAAAAATCGATACGATTGAATTTTTCTGTTGTATTTTAATACGATGTTAAGTGAAATAAGATAATAAGATGGAATGCTTTTTAAGCGAAGAATGTTCAACGAAAATTTAAATTAAAGGAAATGCTATACTTGTATATGCATTGAACCAAATAAAACCGGCCGAATTCATGTCGAGCCACGTATAATGTAGGGTTACGTAATACCCTAAGCATAAAATAAGGACAAAAATATTATGTAAGTTTAAGTTAATCGATTACATCTCGTTAAGTAGTAAAGTCTCATTAACCGTTACTATTTTTATTGGTCACGCTAGCTGCAGTTTGGAAAATAGAAAGTGGGTGGTGGTGTATGACTATGCACTTTGCAATTGGTGGTTTTTGTTAAATATTTTGCAAACTGAGCTATGAATAAAAAAAACGGTAAAGGAAACTCTTAGTGTATTTAACGTAGCTGCGGGCATCCGCAAGTGTCGTACAGAAATATAGATTATTTCTTGCGATGATAATTCGGTAAATAGCATTTTGTGTTTTCTATTGTATGATTGACATACAACGTCTAACAGTATCTCAGCGCCTGGCTGGCGCTGATACACTAGGTAATAGTCAAATGTTGCCAAGACCCGTTTGCTTGGACGATGGTTACATTGAATTCAACGATGTTATAAATACTGGAATTGTAGATACGGCTGTTATGAATAACGGGCATAGTGTGACTTGGCCGTTTGTAATACATCGCCACTTTGTTGGGTGACAGTATGTAGCATTTAGATCAGAATGCTACCGTGCTTCGGACGGCACGTAAAGCTGTCAGTCCAGATTCTTGTCTCAGGATAGGCATCGTTAGGCCATGTCGGAGGCCTTTAGGCGGTCTGGAGTCCCGACACTAGAGTTAGGCACATACTCACACGGAAAATAAGAAAGTTATGACTAATACGTAAGGAGTTAGAGAGTTACAGGGAGAGGCGCAAAGTATTACCAAAGAGCTCAGAGAAAGAGCTCTATGTAAATACATAGAGGCGCATTTCTTATCGGCGCTCTGAAGACAAACTTTCTGTGACCCAAATTGCCGCTTGGCAGCGTGGCAGTCGCACTGTAACAGCTGTCTTTACGACAGCAAGAGACGAACGTTCCTTCTGTGTATCATAACTACGAGAACAAGAGAGACGAAGAACGACACCAGCGCTGCCAACGGCGCAAAATATGAACTAAACTGGAGACAGTCTCCACTTGGAATCGGCACACGAAATCCTTAAGAACTGCGCTTCTATGTAAATCTGTATTCATTGGTATTACTTAGCTTACAATGTGACAGATCCCACACCCGTCTGCGTTGGTGAAGAAAGCGTCGAAAGCGTGAAAAATCTTTGCACATTTCCTGTCTGAAAATAAACACAGACTGCACGGTTGGCGTAGTGGTTTAAGTGGTCGCCTCGCCGCTTGACACTGCACCGAGTGTTCGAGACACGAGACAACACTTTGTGTGATCCATAAATTGTTGTTTCGAGTCTGGATGTTCATTGTGTCCGGTGGTTGTATGTTTGTAAAGTCCCCCGCGACACAGGATTTATTCCTAGTGCGGGAGTTGTCTTTTAAAAAACAAAATAAAAAAACAGTAGTTGTTGTATAATTATTTATGGTATCGTCACATCTTACGATTTAAATCTCTGTTATAAACATATTGAATAGGTTCATTATAGACCCTGTCGGGTACAGCAAACTTAGGATCGACGAGACATGCTTAATCGGTTTTTAATCAATTTTCCTTGGTAAGTAGCTCTGTATATCTCATGGGGCCGAAGTAAAATATGTGTTTACAATACGATATAATTTTCTACCAACAACTATAAGACAGGTTTCTTTCAGAACATTCTCTTCAGCAAATACTCACCAATGGGCTCACTTATTAAATGAGTAGATATACGTAACTTAGGTACGTAACGCACACTTAAACCTCTTAGGGTTGTTTTAAAAGGCTTCTACCATACTAAAAATAGCCTGATGTACATAAGCAAAACCACCGACAACCGCTAGTAAGTCGATAATATATCATATACGAGCGCTGCTGTAAAGATAAACGTCAGATCCCAAAAATATTCATACAAATAGCATGTATAAATCAAATTAAATCCGGGTGCGATCGCGGAGAAACGCTAGTGCGGAGAAATGAAATTAAATCCCTCATACCGTCGTGATATATTCTTTCATAAACCAATATATAAAAATAAAGCACATTACAGTTTACACATAAGCTGAAACTCAACTTATTCTGCACAATGAAAGCTTCAAGATACTTTAGAGTTCGTCGCCTTTAAATCCGCTTAGTATAATAATATATCTCTTCTATGTAATGTACAGGGTGTTGTAAGTCTGAAAATAGTTTTTACGGAATGAGGAGTGGTATTTTTAAAGGTTCTTATAAAGTAATTTATCTGTGTACATATGATTTTTTTATTCGCAATGCAGTATTTTATATCGGTAAGTATGTATCTTAATTTGTGACCTAGGACAGAAAAATAAAAGAACTGGGTTAAAACAAAAAACATTTTTCTGATATTATATAAATCTAAAAAACACATATATTTTTACACCACGCAATGGATACAAATAATTTATTCAGTCAAAATTTTATCTTAATCGAAACATCAACTGCCTATTTCATGAACATGCTGTATTTCTCGTGCTTTCACAATTCATAATGTCATATTAAAGATGCTGCTAGAATTGTAATGAGACTCGTCTTTTGTTCGGGGCTTTGTGAGATGGTTCAGGAATTAATTACACTGCTTTGGATACTGATATGTTTTGTAGAATATGGGGGAAGAAAAGCTTTTTTATTGTTAAGAAAGTACGTGCTACGATTGGATTTCTAGTAAGTAAAATTGCGTATAAAAATATTGTGGCCTGTGTGTGGCTATTCATGAACCTTTAAAATGGTAAGTTAGGTTATAAACTAGAAAAGTACGATCTCGGAAGAGATAAACTATCCCTCTACTGCACATGACTTTTTACCATGAAAATGTATAGGTCATATTCCAACACGCTGACCATGTGCCAATTGGAAGACTTCACATCAATTTCTAGACATTAAATAAAACATATGGTAAAATTATCTTAAATGAAATGTTTAATCAGTATCTAGGCAAATATTACTGATACCAAAACTTCTTAGAGCATTACAAGTGCATATAAAATTCCTTCCAATAAACCTGTACATAGTAAAATTAACAACAACGCAACCCAACACATAGATTTTGATTCTATCTACTTAGTGGTAACCCGAATTAGTATTACCCCATCCTTTGTCTCTTGCCAGGCAGAGAGTTGTGTGACTCTTCCCTATAAGTGTTCGGAGCCTACTCACTAAAACCACCATGGTGTCCGTCAATGCTTCGTGACGGAACCACGCTAGCAGCAGCTAGCATACTTCGCTACGACCGTGTTGGGTCAACACACAGACCTACAAATCATACTTTTTAGTATCAGAAACATCGGCAACAAAGTAATTTTCAAATAAAACAACACTATAAAATATAAAGTTTATATTTATTTTATTTTCAGAACAATGTAATACTAAAACGTATACATTTGAAATGGTTTTATTTTCATTTGGTACATTACCATGAGTTTCTTATTACAGCTGTAGTTTGTGTAACTGTTGCGTCAAAGTAATACTTAGTAGTAGAGTGTATATTGTAACATTGATGCTTTTAAGGAGACAGGTGCTTTTATTCTATGAGAAGATAAGTAGAGTTTTAAAAGATTGGGTGATTTAAAACCTGGCCACTTAAACCAGAAATATAATTTTTATTTTGGTTAAGCTGATAGTAGGACTCTGCTCAAACCAGTTCACTGAAATCTCAAGGTTCTATTCTCCATCACTTAAAAGATCATCCATAATAAAAACATTTTAACACCAAATGTTAGAAAATAGCCGTGTAACAGAGACACATAAATGCGATGGTTACCTACTCTTAAAAAGAGTAATAATATTGATTTTATAAAGAAATAAATGATATGAATGATGAATGAGATGACATTTCTATTGAGATGAGACGATAAAGAATGATATATATTAATGGTGCATACACATAATCTGATCTTTGTTGGGCAACATTAAGAACCACGGAAATATTTGGTAACCTTCAATTGAGATACTTCGACTACTTTATTATTAAAATGCTCTGCTTTAAGATTCTTAAATGTTGCTATACAAAAATTGACTGCGATTTTTTTTATTCGAATACATTTTAAATGCCAAACAAGGTGCAAATGCAGCTGTTGTTATAATATTTTTTTAACTAAAAACTTGCAAAACCTTTCTTAGGTATTATCGATAATTTTCATGTAAACAAAATTGAATGGCGTGTACTTATTTTTTATGAATGTTTTGTACTTTTGTATTTATTAAAAACTGCACGCTTCCAACCACATATATTCAACAAACAAGGCAGGATAATGTTCAGCGCCCGTGGGCGGTGCCGCGTGCGAAGTATATATAAAAGACAGTTGAAACAGCGAGGCAAATGCAAGAAGAATGAATAATATACTTAGAAAGACGTTAGCAAAATGAATTCAAAACTTGCTTAGTCATTAATCTTCTGAAGAACAAAGGAAATAAATGAATACAGCCGTCTCCAGTTACGAACCAAACGGTTTGTATTGTTGCTATACACCTGAGCATTCACTTGTAACAGAACAGCGAGCATTCGCCGTTTTTTGATTTGTCGAACCGAACGACGCACAGAGCTGAACATTGCTACGAACAATAGTCACGATCTTTCTAGCAAACACTTTAATCTGCAAAAACGTCAAACCAAATTTAGTGTCCATTCGCTAGAATGTTCGCCAGAACGTTCGTAAGGGCGGTTTCAGATTAGCGTATTTTTCTGCGCGTATACGGTCGTTTTTTGCATACGCGCTTACACGCGCGCTATATTACGCGCTTCAAAAAACCAGACTCACGTAAACGGGCGTGTTTGCTCGAAACGGTAGTGACGTCTTGTCAGTGTCAACATGGATTCTGACGGTTGGTAGCTATACGAGCTTAGAAGCCCGTCAACGCTCGTACGAGTTGCGCGTATGCCAAAAGGCGCGCCTATACGCGCCTACACGCGCTTCTAAAAACGAGCTTATACGCGCGTATAAAACGCTAATCTGAAACCGCTCTTAGAATGTTCGCTAAAATACACTCGTTTGTTTTTATGTTTTGTAACATTCGCAAGATTGCTCATTACAGGTGAATGTTCAAATGTATCAGCGCCATTACTATTTGGTCTTGAATATAACCTGTAGTCTTAAAATTATGTGGGGTATACAAAATATATGCCGGCGCAATTGAAAAATGGTACAGATTGTATTTTTACGGTTCAAGTGATGTAACCATATAGAATGTTCTTTTTACAAAAAGTTATGTTTTAAGGTTAAAAGCTATATAGGTGGCGCGGTAATTTAAGTGGCGATTTTGTTACTGCTCTCAACGTTCATGTCAAGCCTACTAGACTAGCTACTCCAATTCTGATTTTTACTGTAGGCATTTGTTACTCTGTCCATGGCCTTATTGCATAGCTTTAATATGCTTGCCTTGAGACATGAACCGGGACCGATGACTTTACTCGTACGTACTCTCCAAAGCACGGTAGCGCTTTGATGTAAATGCCATAACATGAGGTCCCGTCGATACTGTGACCAGTGAAAACACTATGGTCAAATAATGCTATGAGCTCTTCGTACGTATTCGTATCAGCATGTTTAAGTTTCAAAAATGAACGAAAGATCAGATAAAGCACAAAGAAGGTGCAATACACCTGCTTTTATAAAGTTAATGTGTGCGCAAAATTCTGGATAAATGATCTTAAATAAAAGCTTATTCAAATAGTACACTTATTGCAAATTAAATGGAGTACACTTTAGAATAGCAACGTAAATAGTGACCAGACTGTGTCAACAGTGGCCGAGTAATAATTAATTACAACATTTACGATATGGCTACACGGCACTTTGCAAAATTGAAATATTTTAATCACAAATATCTCCGCGTAAATAAACATTTCAATATATATTCATTACTTAATTCAGTACCTACATTTAAAATATCGGTGAGTTGTATCTACCAACTACATTTATTTCAACTAAATACAAATATATTTATGGAAATTCACTAAGATATTTCTACGTCTTAATACCCGTAATATGTAAATATGGCAGCTAAATCGATTTAATTATATTTTTTGGTAGATTTACACCACTCTTCTTCAAACTAAATTCAAGTTAAAGTAGCTAAAATTAAATACTTTTATGACTGCATAAATTACTTTCACAATATCATGGATCATTTTAAATATGTTTTTGTATTTCTTTCAACCTAAAATATAATTTTTCATTAAAAAGAAAAGCGTTTTAATGAACATAATTATACCTTATCCGAGCTTTTTCGAGAGATATATTATTTTTTTAAGTTGTTGAAAGATATTTTCTCATAATTTTCATGTATTATAATTTACTAATACAAACTTCTACAGTAAAACTATTCACAATTTTTATCATATTCTTATTATAAGTAATCAAAGTAAATAATGTATCACTATAAATAATACTGTACCATGCATACATCGCATTTGTTCAATTATAACTTTCAAATATCATTGAATATGAAATTATAATTAAATTTAACATAATAATTTATACAATAAAATTATTTTTAGAAAAATTCTATGTTCGAAAATCACATTAGTCACTCTGAAATAATTATTCAAATTTATTTTTTATCGAGTCGTTACTCATTTATCATTTGAAATTGTAATTGAAAATAATTGGTGTCGGGGAAATTTTCATTTTTCTTTCACGATATCTATTAAAGGCAGTCGATAAGATACAACAAAATTATATTCGGAGTATAAAGCTTTGTTCACTCTATGATAAATGCTAGCAATTTATTACATTTGAAATATAACATAATATATTACATCATGTTGTATCTAGGCTCACGTACAGCGATTTAGTTGTTGATTTCGGAATACTGCTACTGTTTGAAATGCGTAATAATGTGTGCAATATATTCTCACATCTTATGACAGTGTATGTAGAATATAATGCTATGTGGAATAGGATTATTACATGTAATTTTCTGTGAATGTCGGCGCCAGGACTAACTGTTCCAAAACGGGATCTTTACTTCTTACTTTATTTTCCTGTAAAGCACATAAGTTTCCCTGCAAGATCCGCAGGAGAACCAAAGTTACCGACATAGCTCTCCGAATAGCTAGGCTGAAGTGATAATAGGCAGCGCACATAGCTCGAAGAACTGATGGCCGTTGGGGTAGGCGGGTTCTAGAGTGGCGACCACGTACCGGACAACGCAGCAGCGGCCTCTCGCAAGGTTGACCGACGATCAGGTTAAGATCGCGGGAAGCGGTTGGATGCGAACCTTGGGCTCCCCCAAGGTTCGCATCCAATCGCTTCCCGCGAGACGAGACGTCCACTGCTGGATATAGGCCTCCGCCTATGTCCAGCAGTGGACGTCTCTAGGCTGCCACGATTAAAGGACACAAAGGTCCTTCAGACTCGGACCATCAGTTTGTGAATATCACAAAGTGCTTTCCCGTGTGGATATTCAACTGACAAGAGTCGCACACCTCACCTAGAACCTAAATCGCTTCGTCATTCGTACGAAGTCGTAGGAACAATAAATTTGAAATAAAATGAAGTTAGCTTCATTGTGTCGCTTTATAATATCTATTCTTAATTGAAGACTGCCAGCTATGTTTTTACGGGCATTAAAAAATAGTTGTTAAAAATTTGATAGAATTCTGGTGTGGCCATTGCTATCATTTGCCCATTTGTATTATTTTTAAAGAAATGTGAGCCTTATTTTAGCTTACTAGTATGAAGCAAACCTGGCGATGAAAAAGAGTGAACGTGAGTTTTATTGCCCGTTCCTTCTCATGGTTCTACCTATTGCGAACGTGGCAGTAAATGTAAATGTAGAGTCCATAAGTAATTATTTTATAAATTTATTATTTTCACGTTCATAAGCGTCACATTGTGACCCAAATGAATAAAGGATTTTGAATTTGAATTTGAAGGTAAAATAGACGTTGAAAATCTGTCTGCTATCTACTTTCGAAGAACCTACTTAAAGGGCTAGAACTTTCATCATTCTTAAATTAAGACGTATTTTTAAAAAAATGCACGATTTATAATACGCTATGAAAGGACACGTTTTCTATCACGTTAAAAATAAATTATATAACTTCCAGAGGAAGATGAAAAACAGAACATCCAAATGCAATAGCACAAAACATATCATGACCTGGGAATTAATTAAAATATGTTTAACGTATAATACGTTTTCACGAAAATCTAAAAGGACTTTAACCTATCGGTCCTTTAGTAATGGGGCTCAAACATCGTCGACAAAAAGACAGCTGATAAAATTGGTACGTAAGCTTTTGTGGCGATGCATGATGCAGGGTTTTCATACATAATAAATCTTCTAGCGTTATCGAAGTGCGAACTATCTTATATAGTCCCTTGAAGTATTGGATGATCTTTAAGTCATTGGCTATAGACTTCATTCGCAATTATCTTACTTGAATGCGCTTAAGATTTTACTTGAATAAAAATGCCATGTCATCCGTACAAAATTGTATGTAAAATCCACACGGGAATATTTTTCTAACTAAAGAATAAGTTTTTTATGACACCTACATATTATTTGGAAAATGGCTTAATGTCCTAAAGATAGTAATTAAGCAGACTCTTATTAAAACTTGAAACATTAAAATCATGTGAATTTCCATTTCAGTAAATTTATTCTAATATTTCACTTATGACTCGATTTAAAATTTTAATTTACCAAAGTTATATCTAGTAATTTTTGATAATTAAAACTTGGAATACCCATTTGTTTGAAAGATAAATCTTTTAGTACTAAAACATCACTAATCTGCGAACATCTATTAATTCTATAAATATTAGAGTACCTAGCTTCAAAAACCGTTCTAAAAATTAATAGGCGTACCATAATTATCTTTGGGATCTAAATCATTCATGTACTATTTTTAAATATTCTACTTAAATATTGGGTAAAAATGTTTCTACATACAGATAGCGAGAATATCTGAAATAGCTTTTGGATATATTTGTCGCACAAAGCGCGAGATTTAGCATTCAAGAGTCAGTTTAGGTTTCTATGGTATCCATGTGCCTCGTAAGGGAAGTCTCTTGAATCTCGTCTTCGCTTCGACTCAAATCTGTATCACCTGCAAAGAAATAGTAAGATGAAAATGTTACAGCAACGATTCATCAACATCTTCGTTTTCCCGCTTGAATCATAATCTGTCACTTTGTTGCACGGGATCTGAAAGATTTGCATTTTTAAAGAAAACTTGCTCACTTGGATGCCTTACTGAGTAGTCATATTTTATGAGTCGGCAGGATACTGAAGGGCTGCCTTCCTTTTTTCCCAAGGCTTCGTGGGGGATTGGTATTCGTGACAAAATGTATGTGTTAAAGCTATATTACTAAAAAGTTTGATCAGAATCTATCATATCATCAATTCATAATCCAACAAACATCCATCCATCCACACAAAAAATTGCAATTATATGTAAAGAATTCTAGTAGAAGATACATAGATTACTTAAGTCGAAAATCGATGGATTGAATTATACAATACTAAAATAAGGGCATACGACTAGGCATAATGTATTATCGCTAAATTATTCTGTGGTATTATGTCCTTTGCATATTTATATTTTTTAAAGCACACTTACTCAGTTTCATACCATGAGCTCTCGTATCTAAAGCCAGCACAGCTAGAAGCGCATCGTCCAATACTCCGGACCACCTGGCCGCCAGCAACCTGGACCCTCGGTGCCCCCTCACAACCACAGTAGGCACGACATTCGAGGATACTGTAGACCCTCCATACATTGAAACGCCGACGTTACTTCTTAGTATGGTGGTGAAAGAAAAGATCGTCGTCAATGTTGTAAAAATAATGAATAAAATAAAAAGGGAGAAAGAGAATTGGGTGGGAGAAGAGAATTTTAAATACAAAATAGCGGACTAGCCTACTTGATAACTTTAAAACAGATGTGGCCAGGATCACATAATATCGAACTGCAATCTAAGAAACTCGACACCTGCATCATATACCGCGCGGAACGTTCTTTTGAATACGCTTGTAGTGTTTTTTCAATATCCTATAACACATCAGCGGAAATTATATTCTCAAACGTTCTGTCGAGCGTAACATCGCAAGGAACCTTACGTGACCGAATGTCAGCCGTTGTCGCCACAAAATGCTGGCTGTTCTGCGCGTTTGATATGTAATGTCGACCGAACACTACAACACCGCGTCGATTCTTCAGCGAATAAAGGTTCGGCGTGGAACTTCCAGCGGGTGTGTCGTTCCGCTAATATAAGCTACATATACCAACTTGCAATGCAAATAACAATACTAGGGGAGCCCATTAAGGGATTTCGGGATTTATTCGAGCGCGTCAGATATTGGTAGCATCCATGCCCTACGTATTTTTAATTAAGTAGGAATGTCAATCTGATCGCTTGCATAGTGGAGGTAAGATTTCATAATGCAAAAAAAAAGAATATTAATCGAGCGTGTCAGATTTTCTAAGGGGATATTAAGTGAACCTAAAAAGGCTCTCATTGAATAATCTGACGTTTTAGGTGTCATAAATGTGAATGAGTGAATTCGCCGTTTTGAAATACTCAAGCGCGTCAGATTAAGATATACTTATATATGCTTTACCATAACGTTCTAGCTTGCTTTCCTATAATCCGACGATTATCTGGAGGGATTCAGGCAACAGCTCTTTTTAAAAATTTTGAATGTCTATAGCCGCACTCCCCCACCGATGAAAAATTAAACATTATTTAAATTTTCATTAATCATCTAAGATTTGCAACCCAAATTCTCTATGACGCTCGACTAAATCCCAATTTAGCATCGTGGGCTCTCCTACTAAGTACAATATTTTCTAAGTTTTCAGAAATAAAGTTTATTTACTACATATTTTACATACATACATACATAACGTCACGCCTTTTATCCCCGAAGGGGTAGGCAGAGGTGTATTTCTACACCCACTTTTCACCAGATATACTTTAGTCCCACGTAATAAGGGGCGAGCCTATTGCCGTACCGGGCACATTTCCAGACTCCGTGCTGCTACTGAGAGTTTCGTGACAGAAAACCCAATAACATTGCCCGACCCAGGAATCGAACCCGGGACCTCCCGATCCCACGCGCACATTTATGCCGCGAGACCAACGAGGCAGTCGTATAGGGTTTGATGTCGAGTTTTCCGTCTCTACGCAAAGATAGTATTTGCATCGTGTTATCCCTTAGTCGCCTCTTACGACACCCACGGGAAGATAGGGGGTGGTGACACTTGTATTCTATGCCGTCAACCACACGTTTTTTTATTTTTTATTTTTATTTATTTATTAACTTTATATACACGCACAGCGTATAAAGGTGGACTTAATGCCTTTGGCATTTTCTGCCAGTCTACCTTAGAGTGGTGCAGAGATTAATGGTAGGTGTATTTAAAAAGTGGAGTTTGACTTTATTATATTATATTTAATAGATATGATGGATGCGCATACATTACATAACAATATATAATAATAGTATTACATACATACATCGAATATAGAAATGCATACATATACTTACATACACATACATGTTATATTATATATATATATATATATATATATATATATATATATATATATATATATATATATATATATATATATATATATATATATATATATATATATATATATAAATAAATGTTACGATACTTCTGCTAACTTAGCCAATAACCGCTTGACCGCGCACAAGTGACTATTCTCCCTTTTTCGAAATGCTGTAGACCACGCACAAGTGACTATTTTCCCTTTTTGGTTACAGCGCTGTACTCGGTCTGAATTTACTGTTTCTTTCTATTACGTAATGTTTTAAATTATTTTTCTCTGTTCTATTCAAATCATTGAACATTTCTTCATGCTAAAAATACGAAGCGAGTCTTAAAATCGTTAACCCGGAACGAAAAAATAATGTCAAATGCCACTCTTTGATTCGCGCGCTCCGTGATTACGTGCTTATCGTATGCGTGTATTTAAATATTTTTATACTATGATACATGTTTTTTTTTATTTAATGCGGTGTAGATAGAATCCCTCTACAGTTAAAACTCATAAAATATGTATGCCATCGATTTACTTTTTAAAATAATCCTGTTTAAAATACACAAAGTGTTTTTTTCAACGATATGCTGTTCGTATGCGTGTAATTAAATATTTATATACTATGATACATCTTTTTTTATTTAATTCGGTGTAGATAGAATCCGTCTACAGTTAAAACTCATAAAATATGTATGTCATCGATTTACTTTTTAAAATAATCCTGTTTAAAATACACAAAGTGTTTTTTCGACGATAGTCAATGTTCGCTGCTAAGTATAATAAATTAGAAAGTAAATATCAACAAAGAATTCATACGACTTGAAAGAGTCATTTATAAGGTTGAAGAAAAACATCACTTCAACTTACTCATGTTACCGACTTATCAACAATAAATGTTCACATCACCATAGTCGATCAAGGGAAATACCAAAGTTTGCACAAGCATTGTCTTAGTTTTGGGTGGTAGAAAGTTCCTTAGGCGATAGATAGCACGTAGAGTAACGGTAATGTTTTTGCTAGTTTGAGTGACGTGATTTCGCCAGCTTAACGTACAGTCCATGTGTAGGCCAAGGTTTTTGACTACTGGGCACATATTTATGATATTACCATCATAAAGTAGTGGTGGCAAAGTTGAGACGTCCAATCTTTTAATTATGCATTGGCTAGGGCTAAAGGCCTATTATAAGACGTGACAAATACTTACTTCTGCTCTGGATCTCTCGGTTGACTTTTCTTCTTGCACATGACTACCATCGCTACGCACAACGTAGTTAGGATAGTCAGTAAGATCAATGACAGTGCTGCTCCTACCAGTAGTGCCACGCTGTTGTCGGTGATGGTTGGAGGCTGCTGCGGTGCTGGAGTCATGGTTTGGAGTGAACCTGGTGATATAAATAGTCTACAGATTTGGAGTTTTGAGTTGTTTAGCAATGCACCTCATATTTCTTTCTTCATTTGCACAATACGCAAATGAAAAAAATTATGTCTAGTTCGTAGTTATGTATTTCACACTTGTAATTAAGCCTGTTCTTAAAAGATGTCAAATTCAACAGTATCTCCAGACCCAAGTAATATTCATTAATCTAGTATACTAATATATGTATAAAGCTAGATGGTAGCAAAAGGCTGCCCACAGGGAGGTGTCCTATCACCCCTGCTTTGGAACATAGTGGTAGACGATCTATTAAGAAGCCTGAATGACAAATGCTTCTACACGGTTGGTTACGCAGATGATATAACCATCCTAATCAAAGGAAACTCGGAAGACATGATCCATTATCGGATGCAAGCAGCCATCAGGATTATGGAACGATGGTGCAACCGCCATGAACTGACGGTCAACCCAAATAAAACGGAGCTAGTACTTTTCACCAACAAAAGGAACACCCGTATGACCAGAAAACCAAAACTTTGTGGCACGGAGCTTAACCTATCGAGTGAAGTCAAGTACCTGGGCGTAACACTCGACCACAAGCTCAACTGGAATAAACACATCACCACTAAAACCACAAAAGCATGTACAATCTTCTGGCAGTGCAGGAGAATAATAGGCAACACATGGGGTCTCAAACCATTCATCACCCTCTGGATCTAGACTGCCATAATACGACCCATGCTCACATACGGTGCAATAGTGTGGTGGCCACGCACTCAACTAAGCACAGTCAAGAGCAAGCTGCAGAGCATACAACGCCTCGCCTGTCTGGCCACAACAGGCTGCACGAAAACAACTCCAACGGCGGCATTGGAGGTGCTCCTCGACTTGCGACCACTGCACCTCACCATCCAGCAGGAAGCAGGTGCCACCGCGATCCGGCTCGATAAGTTCGGGCTTTGGAGAAGAGACGACCGAATAACCCATGCACGCCTGAAAAGGACATTAACAACGAGATCCCGATGCTAGATGCATCGTACGACCTCATACCTAAAACCTTTGTCTTTGACAAAAAATACCGCATACAACTGCAAGAAGAGCACAAGGATAGCTCTGGTATACACGAAGTTAGAGTATACACAGACGGCGCAAAAACAAAGTATGGGACAGGTGCCGGAGTATTCTCCCATGACTTGAACAACAATCTCTCAACATCGCTTGGTAAACTCAACACCATCTTCCAGGCTGAATGCGTTGGGATTATAAGGGCGGCGACGGCGATCGCGGCCAGAAACGTGAGTAACCTGTCAATACGCATCATCACAGACAGTGCCTCAGTACTACAAGCTCTCGACGGCAACTGCTTTAACAGCGGCCTAATTATGGAGTGCCACCAAGAGCTGCAGAAAACTGCAGCGAGGAATCGGGTCACGCTCCAGTGGATACGAGGACACAGTGACTCCACGGGCAATGACGCAGCAGACCAATTGGCAAGGAAAGGATCGGACACAACAACTCTGGGACCCGAACCAATTGTTCCGATACCTTTCAACCAACTAAAAACGTGGTTACGCGAGAGAACCCTACAACAACATGTAAAAGAGTGGGCAGAGTTAAAAGAGTGTAGGCAATCTAAAGATGCCTTTCCCCTATTAGACAAACGACTCTCGCAAAAACTGTTGCACGCCAACAGGAAAACACTCAAGCATCTGACTGGCATAATAACCGGCCACTGTCCACTAAACAAGCATCTCTACAATATCGGCGTCACGGACAGCCCACTATGTAGGGGCTGCATGGAGACCGAAGAAACACCCGCTCATGTGATCCTACATTGTACCAGCGTGAGCGACCAACGGACGAGGTTCCTGAACAATCCCAGAACCATGAGCGAAGCCATACGCAACACTGGTCAACTCATAGCCTTCTGGAAGGAGCTTGCATGGTATGAGTAGCAGGCGACAACCGTGTAACTGCTCACGCACAATGGCCCAATTCAGTGGCTAAGTGCGGAAAACACCTGTCCAACTAACTAACTAACTATATGTATAAAGCTGAAAAGTTTGTTTGTCTGTTTGCTTGAACGCGCTAATCTCAAAAACTAATGATCCGACTTGAAAAATGATTTCAGTGTTAGATATATGCTATATAACATCACACTATGTGCCACAGGAGTGGAGCGGTAGCCTTAAATAACGCGGATGTAACCGCGAGCTCATCTAGTGTACATATATGTATGTCACCGGAAAATAACGATAACCGCAAACTTTTGGAGATTTCTAAACGGGAGATAAATTGTATTAATTTACGACCACATTTTTGCAAATTTATCAATTTGCGAGGTCACGTCGTATTAGGTTATTATAGCCTCATTAACATGCTAAAGTTCCGGTTTATTCGTAAAAGTGGCAAAGAATGGCGGAGGCGAGGAAGGAAATGGAACACGTGACTTATTCAACCAATCAGAGCGCACGTGGCGTTTCTTTATTGCTTACTTATTATTTAACGAATGAATTCGGTAAGTTTATCAATTTTCAAAAATCTGGGCGTAAAATAATACAATTTATCTCTCGTTTAGAGTCGTACGAAAGTTTACAAATTTCCTAGGTTGATAAACTTTTTTATTTGTGGTTTTTGTTATTTTCCGGTGACGTATTCAAACTTGTGTCGATCATTTTTTATAGATTGCTTTTTTAAATAACTCAATAAATGGACTATCGTTTAATTACGCCTTTCAATATTTTATTATGATAAATAATAAGTGAAGCAAATATTTTAAGGCATATGGAACAAAGATTTTAAGTTCAATTTCATACCAGGTCTATCCAAATCATCGGCAGTTCTGATTGACACGCTGTGCAATGCTGCAGGTCTTGGTGATCGTCCTCGTGGTGTTTCAGCGTAAACAAGCAATGTATATCGGCCAGGCGATAGCGCATCTAATGCAAACGATTCTTTGCTTGTCGTTCCTGACCCGATATACCGCCTCAGTCAGGCCAAAAGCAGATATACGCTGAGAAAAGCAAGTATTAGATTTGTCTTGATAAGTTGAAAAAATGTTTTGGCATTTTTTGGTTTAAAGACATTTATTCTCAAAAAGATTTTTGAGTAATTGACTGCTTTTACTGATAGCAGGTACGAATTGAATTATTTTGAGCATTTTTATATAGGCACTAGATTTCGGGGAGTAGGTATAAACTCTTATAAAATAAATATCGAAGAGTTAATTCACTCGTGTAAAAACGCTATCTAATCTGTATGTATATTTGAATTTATATTTTGCCAGGTATCATCTGTGCGTTTGATTCTTCCGAGTGAAAAACAGTCATTTACCGTCGACATCAAAAATATCAAAAGAACATATTATATAAAGAGTAGTCTGTAGTATATACGACATCAAAATACATTCCATGGTATTAAATTCACGTACAAAATGTTAGAGAAACATGCAAAGTCAGCGAAAAATATTTGTGATCGAATAAAACTATAAAAACCGCCTATGAATTAACCGAACGCGCCATACAAATCTATTGAGGACAGTTACTGCCTTTTGCGCTGTTTTTTTTAACAAAATTTTGGGCCACGCAATGGTATTCATAGTTTCCCTGTAACAAAGTAAATTGCCCGCCATGTAATAAAAACCGTTGGTGTTTGAAATTCTAGGCTCAAAAGATTCTACGCACAAAAATTTGGTGAAACTTTATAGTAACTTGGGATTTCGCAATAGTATTATATTAAAACAAATCAAACTAACAACGTCATAATAGATTTAGTATTCAATTTGTTAAAAAGTTTTACCTGTTTGATTTTCGACATAAAACACGGGCACACGTCAATACAATCACTCCAAAAACGACATAGGTTATTAACAAAAAGATAATTAATTATTAATGATTTTGAACAAGATGATACAAGGGAAGAAACATTATGAAATAATGTTAGAGAACCATTTGGATTGAACTTAATAGATTATGTGGATCCATCAGAAGTTATTGACAGGAGGATGAAATTGGATACAAGTTAAAGACTTTTTCTTTTTGAGTTAGCACGGCTGTAGCCACGCTCACCTGGTCGTTCATTGTGGAGATCTCATTATTCTCGCTGGGTTCATTGCGATGCCGTACCTCCAGTACTTCTAATAGGAAACTTTGGGGTAGGCCTCGGTCGTGGCCAGGCTCGCAGTGTAATAGCTCGTTTTCGATCTCGCAGTTGTTCGGCGGTTCGGGCAGTGCTGGAGACGAAAGTATTGTATCAATTTCTGGCCTTTTGAAAGGTAGCGCAAGGAAATAACAACATTTGCTTGGTAGCCAAATAGTGGCGCCAGGAAAAAATTTTGATTTTTCTTTAAATTTTCAATTCCTTTTTCTTTTCGAACATAGTTAATAAATAACCGACTTGAATAATTTAGAAAGCATTCAAGCGTTTTTGTTGTTTTAAGCCATTGACGACCAAGGGATACGTGTGTTTTAGATCGTCGTCATGGGTTTTACATTTTCTATCGGGAATAATCGGGATACTTATGTAAGTATTTTAATATTTTTTTATTTTTTTCATAATATGGTTAAAAGAAGCTCACAGAATAGGCAACATGTATTACGTCAAATGGTGCCTAAATCAATTTCTAAAGGAGTTTATAATTATGAAATACCAGCACGCATACTCCTGATGAGACAGGGCTCCCGCTGGTTGCCGACATCGTTGCTGGACCAGCACGCGAGCCAGCCCAGGTCATCATCAGCTTCTACCGGTAGACCATGGATTACCGTGCTCGTGGTACCCATCACTGTGACGGTTGCTGCTGGGATCTGTGTTGTAAAGATAACGAATGAGGCATGGATGTTTTACTTAAGACTTGCTACAACTTTAAAGAATAAGGCATTATTTGTATGAGCTAGCTTGTTCCTTAGGCTTTGAATAACCTTAAATTATCGGTACAAAGTGCAATGATTGTAATTTCTTTTAACAATCTACCCATAATTATTTGTTCAGAGTCACAAACAATGATTTTTTGTTTACTCAAAGTTTCATCCATTTTGCACTGGCTACAGCATTTGGTGCACTGGTAACAGATGATGCTTATTAATTCAATGAATAAAAGCTTTAGCAACATTTTTTAGATAACTTTTTATACTAAAGCTAATTACATCAATTGTTGCACATGTGACGTCATGATTATTAGAACCTCATGGGATTAAAGGACAGACTTCTTTATAACTTGGTGGAAGACTTACCGGCAGAACATCTTTAGTCCCATTATAAGTCCAGTAGAACCGCAACGGTCCGGTGTCACGACTCACAGGAGCGATGAAAGAACACCTGGCTCTTACTTCTCCACCTGGAGCGCCTGCTAACTGCTGGATAACATTCCCTGTTGCACACTCAGGTCGAGCTGTATAAAAAATAACAATGTTGCGTATTGAAGATATTTCTGCATTTTGGTTGTTTATAAAACAAGTCGAATCCTTCGGCTTCGTCTAGAATAGTCTAGACAAAGCCAAATTATTCAGAGTTGTTTACTAAAAAAGGTTCTGACATAATAACATTGATTGAAAGAAAGAAAGTTAGTTTATTATTGCAGTTGATTGCACGTATATAATATATTATTTTGTGGTTTTAATTATTATGACTGGTACATTGCCTGTCGTGGATTTCGAATTTTGCACGAGACAATATATTTTCATATAATCCTCAAATTTCGGTTTAGCGTCTGAATATTCTATGCATTATTCTATGTATGTCCGTAGTTGAGTATTTTTTCTCAACACAATGCGAAAGTCATACTTTTACAATTGATATAACAAATGCAGAATTGAACAGAAATTTTATAGTAATTTTGTCATTTCTGAATGTATTTTTCATCTCATGCATGGTGACTACAGCGACAAAACCCTGAACCATTTCAAACCTTTAAAAATTTTACTTATAAACAAAATTGATGAAAAATATAAAACAAGTCTGATTGCCTTAAAAAAAATAGTAAATACGTTTTCTTTGCACTAAATCTAATTCAATAAAAATACGTTCCAGATTCCTTTGAAAAACTAACTTGATAAAATTGATGTTGTTACAAAATAAACTTACAAAGAACGTTCAAAGTGAGTGGATCACTCAACGCAGAGCCTTCTGTGTTTCTTGCTCGACATTTACGAAACACCGCCGATGGGATCATCTCTAATTAGGTGAACCTGTTTATAAAAAATATTAAAACGTTACTCAGACTTTGCTGGTTTCCGAGTTTGATCTAGGTTATATGAAGTTGTAAAATGTAGGTACTATGAATAGCAAGAAAATTATACTTGATAGAAGACATAACATAAGATAACTTGATATGTTTGATAAAAATACAACAAGGGTCTATAGGTATCATAATCAAGGCAATTCAGCAGATTGGGCATCAGGTCGGTATATCCTATGGTATATAATAATATTAAAGTGGCGAAATATCGTATACTTGACGTCTTTACCTCACTCCTGGAATTTATCCCGAAAGCTAATTAAGAACCATAGCAGCTTAAATTCCTACAGAGTTAGTACTCCTGTTATTATCAATGTCAGTAAACAG
Source organism: Euclidia mi (assembly GCA_944739405.2). Lineage (NCBI taxonomy): Eukaryota > Metazoa > Arthropoda > Insecta > Lepidoptera > Erebidae > Euclidia > Euclidia mi. The sequence continues at coordinate 63,873,200 of OX123193.2, read as the reverse complement.
CGGTTACCACTTACTTACCATGTTGATTGCTGACACATCAATCAATAAAGCGAGCCAAAAAAGAAATCGTTCATAACATGTAATTTAACATGGTAGATTTTCAACATTGAATATTTGTGCTTTCTGTATTTTTAATTTAAAACAATATTTTGCCAAGAGCATCGTCGGAATAAAAAAGTAAAAATATTCATGTGCTAAAACCTGGTTCAGCTGCGAAATTGGATGGGATGAAAAATATTAAAAAATATATACATTATATTTTATTATGACAACAAAATACAGAGAAAATAATAAATTTACTGAAATTACATTCACTGATGGTCATAGTACACATTAATATGAAATAATCCAACATGCCTGTTAAAGAAATTAAATTATCGATCCTAATGGCATACAATTGATGAGAATAATATCAAAGGGCAACTTGCTCAGTTATCATAGAAAAATAAAGGATCCACGGAAGGATGACAGTCACTAATCTGTTTAGTTAATATCAAATAAAGCATGTAAAAATATATATTAAAACAAATGGTTTGGCTAACATTTCTGGTAAGACAACAATAAAATTATTATCATCGTCCTAGCGTTATCCCACTTACATGCAAGTCTTACGCCTTACGACCCAGCTTCCGCTCACTATTCTAACCCGAGACGACATACTTTTTTCTACAGATCGACTGCCGTCTGACCTCCGCAACCCAAAGAGATGGCGGCATTCCATGGTTGACTGACTCTCTATTACGACTGTCAAAGATGTTAATGACAGGCAAGACCGATGGCTTAGCATGCTCCCCAAAGCGCAAGCTATAATTCAAATTATTTATTTTATATATACAGGCTGTAAAAAGACCCTTAACGAAAACTGAAACCCCATATTGTACCAATTATTATGATCATTTTTTTACGTCGGCACCATACCTGGGTAATTACTGGTTCAGGAAATATTGAGACTCAAAGTTACTATGAAATTTTTGTAATTAGGTACAAAATTGATGCATTTACCCCGCCAACCTGTTCTATAGATGTCGTATGCACCCATGGATAAGTAGGTATTTTGAAAATTGCACGCGCGTTCTTTTAATTGCGGATTAAAAAATGTGTCTCCTTAAAAAAAATCGTTTCCCAGGTTTTATTTTTGCTTAGTATGACTTGGCACGATGTCCAAAACGAGTAGACTTCAGCTTGGTGATAGTTCTTGTGACACCCTGTATTTATTTTAATCTTTATATACACAGCGTGTACAGGCTGACTTAATGCAATTTAAGGCGCACATAACTTCAAAGCCCATTCGATACCCTATGCATGGCATTCTCGTGGTATCACGATATCTAGGCTATCACTTCCAATAAAAAAGGTTGTTATTAAATATAGTGGTGATGAGTTGATATGCACCGCACATATGAAGCCTGTGTCTACAGTTTGTTCGTCAATTATACTCTATAATCCCGCCGGGGACCGCAATCTTGAACTCAGATATAATCTTAAGTTCTTTTACCTTTAAAAACCGTAACCAATGAAAATGTCCAAAAAGAAATCCGAATCTAGAAATAACAGAACCACAAGTACTCACATTACTAAAAACTTTTCTAGATAATAAGAGAGACGCAAGAAATACAAAAGTACAAATGTCTAGAATTTGGCTAGAAGGAGCTGGGATTAATTGCAGCAGATTTGTGGAAGCGTGACTCTATTCATCAGCCCTTGTCAGCCACAACAAATCTCAGACATAAATGTACTGTGTTGCACAGCGAATACAAGTAATCTTAATATTAATGTCTTACCAAATATCTCCTGGTGATGTTCTTGAGTGGAGTCCTGGAGGCAAGCTAGACATACACGAGACTAAATTGGCCAATATTAGCAAGTGAATTATCTTTACTTTACCAGACTCCAACGCGGCGTCTTCAATGCACGATGCAAGTTCACAAGATTTTTCACAAATGTTCAATATGTCACAAACCGTGCCGGGAGTCAAAAAAGCGGCAATTTAATAGATTTCACAACTATTCGCGTAGCTACAAGGATGTGCTTTTCAAAAGGCGATCAATTATTTTACGTACGAGTCGACAACGTGGTAATTTTTCAAGGAAGCGAACGGAAGTGACAGTTCAGTGTGACCATTGTCAGAAATTTTCAATAGACTAAACAAAATGTTACTCAATCGATCTAATCGATTTGACTTATAATAAAAACCAATTCTATTTCAAACATCCACCCGCCCCGGACCGGCCTACCGGTCCGCTAATCGGTTGGTAGACGCGACAATGTTGCAACCGCTCTCCTCAGAATCGAACCGTCCACCAAGACCTCAGCAAATCGGGGAACTCCATCAGCCCCAGTTACCAAATGAAGGATGCGCCCCCTGCGCCATCTGAGTGGCGGAAGGTTAGCCTCCTTGATCAAAACGATGTCACCAATCTTGGGTGGATCGGTCTTGTCGGTCCACTTAACGCGTTGCTGGAGTATGTGCAAATATTCCAAGTTCCAGCGTTTCCAAAAGCTCTGAGTAATCTGGCGTACCAATTCAAAACGCGAGAGACGACCAGGTTTCGTATCAATATAGGGGTACTCAGGCAAGGCGACAAGTGGGCGACCAATCAAAAAATGGCCCGGCGTAAGGGCCTCCAAATCATTCGGATCTGAGGAGATCGGGCACAATGGCCGAGAGTTCAAAACGGCCTCAATCTTACAAAACACAGTTGCGAGTTCCTCAAATGTAAGGACAGATTCACCGATTGTCCTGCGCAAGTGTGTTTTGGCCGATTTTACGGCGGCCTCAAATATACCACCCCAGTGTGGACAATTTGGTGGGGAAAACAACCAATTTATCCCACGTCGGGCAAGCCTATCACCTATATCAGCTTTGTTGGTTTCAAGAAAATTAACAACATCATTCAGATAATTATAAGTGCCCTTGAAGTTAGTGCCGCAGTCAGAACGGATCAAGGAAGGCAGCCCTCTGCGGGATACAAATCTGTCAAATGTGGCTACAAACGCCTCGGTCGTAAGCGAGGAGACCAGTTCTAAGTGTACGGCCTTTGTGGAAAGACAAACAAAAACACACAAGTAGGCCTTGACAGTCTTGCTGTTTCGAAGTGTCGACGTTTTCACCAAAAAAGGACCAGCGAAGTCCGTGCCAGCACCGTCAAACGTCCTGCTTTCAGTTACGCGATCTGCCGGTAAGTCCCCCATCAAGGGCTGCATGGTAGAAGCCTTGAGCTTATAGCAAGGGATGCAGCGAAAGACTACACTCCGAATAATTCTTCGGGCAGACAAAATCCAAAACTCGCGTTGCAAAATGGCCAACAAGGCATTACAACCAGCATGCGAATTTTTAAGGTGACGGTCAGTTACCAACAAGCGTACCAAATGACCGTCCTTAGGTAACAAAAGGGGGTGACGAGCCCCGTAAGGGAGGTTGGCGTTCTTGAGACGCCCTCCAACGCGCAAGAGACCCGTTTCGTCCAAAAAGGGGTTCAATTTAGATACAGCTCCCGACAATTTCGATTTCCCCGACTTGAGGATAGCAATCTCCCTTTCAAAATGCGCCAATTGCACAGAACGAACCCAAAAGGTGAGGGACTCCTGTCGTTCCTGTGGTGAGAGAAACGGTGTCAAGCGTTTCTGTTGTGGGTGCCTAAAATTAAAAACAAAACGCTTTATCCAAGCAGTAACACCTAACAACTTGTCGAGGGAGCTGTAACGATTCAACAAAAAATCGGGGTCGAAGGCGCATTCCACCTTCTCAAAAGCGAGTGTTCGTAGACCCGGCAAATTAGAAGTATTCAAAACTGGCGTTCGAGGCCAATCAATTTCTGGTCGACTCAACCATTCCGGACCCCACCACAGCGAATGACCTATCAAACTAGGCGTCAAGCATCCGCGCGAGGCACAATCAGCGGGGTTTAGCTCACCTGGCACGTGTCTCCAAACAAGTTTGACTTCGGATTTCTGGATTTGGGAAACGCGATTAGCGACAAATACCTCCAAAGTGTGGACAGAAGCCTTCAACCAACAAAGAACAATTTGGCTATCTGTCCAGGCGTAGGTCCCATTAATGCAAATGCTTTTACCCAAAGTACTGGACACGTGGTTCAACAAGCGTACAAGAAGGGCTGCTCCCGAGAGCTCCAATTTTGGAATGGTCAGAGATGTCCGAAGGGGTGCCACCTTGCTCTTTGCCATGATCAGGGAAACCCCCACCTGACCTGAGGCACTAACTGTGCGCAAGTACACCACGGCGGCGTGACCACGTTCCGAGGCGTCACAAAACCCGTGAAGGGTGGCCTTGTACTTCCCGGGAGGAAGGATGGGACAAGGCAAGGAGATCTCGTTGACGGCAGGAAGTGAGGATACAAAAGAGGTCCATTCCTCAACAAGAGTGCCGTGCAGAGGTTCGTCCCAGGTCAATCCTGCTGTCCAAAGCTTCTGCAAGAAGCATTTTGCCCAAAATATAATTGGACAGATCCAACCGTTCGGATCAAAGGTTCTGGCGACAGTAGACAATACGAGACGTTTAGTCCAAGAACACGGCAATTTCAAGTCTACGTTATATGTAAAGATATCTTGGACTGGTCTGTACTGAACGCCGAGAACAGCCATCATGGCGGGGTTGTCAACAATCTCAAACAAATGTGGATCTTGCTGATGATCCTCTGGCAAGCCTTCCAAAAGCGCTGGCGAGTTGGAAATCCATTTGCGCAACTCATAACCAGCGGAGGCCAAAATACCTATCAATTCGTCCCGCAGGAGGATCGCCTCGTCCGCTGTGGAGGCGCCCGAGCAAATGTCATCGACGTAAATATCGTCCTTCAAGATGGCGGAGGCTCTTGGGAAACGTAGGCCTTCGCGGTCTGCGAGCTCCCAAAGAGAACGTATTGCCAAGTAGGTGTGACGTCGCTGTGACGTCGAGAGGACACCACCTCTCGGCCGCTTGCACCTTCGCGCCCACTGCACTGCGAGCTCCTATAAAAGCGGACGCGTTGGCTTCGCGCGCTCTCTTGCGGTGGCTACAGGCGAGTTAAGTCACCAACACCTACTGGACAACCGGCAGCAGGATTCTCCACATCAACCCACCCCTCGCCGAACTACGCGACCCTGTGTAAATTTTTCTTAATATCACATAAATAGTAATTTTTTTCATTAAGGTAACGCTTGCTAAATGATGTCTAAAATTTATTGGCAATTAAATCAATTTTTATTGTAACATTTAACCACGCTTCTCATTTAGACACACCCTAGTAGGGATATCGTAACAGCACACACCCGAAAGGTTCTTTTTACGTTACAGTGGCGCCCAACGTGGGGCGCCAATGTCGCACGAGTGATTGATTTTCACGGGATAGCCGGGATCGATCACTCGCCGAGCAATTAAAAGAGATGATTAGGTTGTCTTACGGGAAATAAATAAAAAATATCACCAGGAAAGATTAAACTCGCGTTATATTCCAGATTCACAATGGTTTTGATTACATAAAAGAACTGACACTTGAGGTTAACCGACTAGACAAGTATCCAGGGCGTAGGTCGTAGGTTGACACTCCACAGGTCCACGGATGAATACTCAGCTTTGACGTGTCTCCCAGCAGAAGAAAAAGGGCCCAACCACGTGTGTCGCTGGTATATATATGGTCGGCAAGCGGGCGAGGCTCCCCACTGCAGTGCGTCATCGTAGTGGGGCTCGCAAGCGCCGAGGCACGACGTCACACACCCCCCCCGTTAGGCGTTGGGCTTGACCTTAACCCGTACGTATTTGTATTGAGCTCGTAGACGACCATGGGATCGCGAGGAGACTCTCTCCAAAGGATCAGCTGGAAGCGACGGTCATCAGGGTGGATAATCGTCTGCCTGAACATCATTTTTATGTCGGCCACAAAGACAACCTGATGTCGTCGGAAGCTGGTGATGACGTCACAAAGGTCCTTGACCAACTTGGGACCAGAATGCAAGCACTGGTTCAAGGATACGCCTGTTGAAGTCTGCGCAGAACCATCAAACACTGTGCGCAGCTTGCCAGTCGATGGCTTCAATACCGCATGATGCGGGAGAAAGTAATGCTCCACCGAACGCTAATCCAAATTTGACACAGACATGTGTCCCAACTGTTCATATTCCCTCATGAACTCAATGTACTTCTGTCTGAGCTCCGGATTACGACCCATGCGACGCTCCATAGCCAACAATCTCTTTTCGGCTAAAGGTCGTGACTCACCAAGCGGAGGCCGAACAGACAGAAAGGGCAGCTTCGTGATAATCCGACCAGAACGGAGTCGACCAGTGTTGTTCTGGAAGAACAGCTCGCACTCCTCATGTTCTGGATTCAAACGGGCAACTTGAGGGGGCTCCTCTACTTCCCAAAACCTCTGAACCGCATCAGAGAGAGCAGAGCCTACAGCCAACAAATTATCAAGTTCAGGTGGATGGGGTTCCTAGGTACAGGTCCCATCAAAGCAAGTCCAAATATGGTCGGGATGGCAGTCAAACCATTTGGCACCAAGACCCGTTTCCCACCAATCAAAATTCCACCGAGGACATCAGAGCCAATCAACAAGTCGATTTGTCCCGGTGTGTCAAATTTGGGGTCTGCCAGTTCCAATCCCGATGTCAAATTCACCACAGCAGCAGGTAGCTGTTTCTGTGGATGCATGCCCAAAATATTCTTCAGCACAATAGCCGAGGTTCTAATCCTCGGGTGTGAAGATTCAACAGGGCCAAACAAAACCTTAACTTGCCCTTCAACATTAGAGGCTACGTCCCCTATGCCCCGTATACAATTTGGAAAAGAACCCATATTTAAATTAACCTGCCCTACCAAATAAGTGGAAACAATGCAACCTTGTGAACCTGTGTCCAATATAGCACGGACAACAACAGAGGTCCCCGTGGGTCCCCAGACCCTAACAGCAACCGTTGGTAGGATAACGGTGTCAATGGGGGAGGTTGGCGTTATAGGGCAGGAGTCAATGACCTATTGTTGCCTGGGCGGCGACCGTTGGCCAGGACCAGGCAAATCAAAATGGGGGTGCGGCTTGAAGGCCTCAAAAGCGCGATGACTCGATCCGCGCGCCATCTGTGGGGGGTCATAATGACGCACCCGCCCAAAACGAGGTGGGCGCGAGTCAAGGCGGGGACGCTCCGCCAAAGGAGGCGAATACCTGGGGCAGCAGTCATGGTGCTGGTGACGCTGAACAGCACATTCAGGTGCGCGAGAGAGAGGAGGCGTGCGCACGCTACGGTTCTCCAAGCGGGGCGAGTGGCGATCAATTGAGCGAGGCGACTCTCGGCTACGCGCCGGTGAGCCTCGGCTGCCACCTTCAAAACACCCGCCCGTGCGGGGCGTCGGCTGGTTGGACAAGCGGCCAACCTCTCTGGCATTCATACAGAGAATGTCCAAATGCTGTCCTCCACAGTGAGGACAGGGGCGAGAGTTTGGGCAGTCTCGCTGGTAGTGGGACCCCAAGCAAGAGAAGCAAAGGCGGCGGGCATTCGCGATGCGCCTACGAGAGGCGACATGTAGGTCCAAGAATGCCCTACAACTGGCCGTTCTGTGCCCCGTGACCTTGCAGTAGGAGCACTCCGCTGGGCTCTGCGTGACTGCAAAGCGAGGAGGGCGCCGGTCAACATTGGCTCGGGTGTGAACGCGAGCCTGCTCCTTGACCTTGGGCGGCTGCGTCTTAGCCGGCGTGTCACCACCGGAGTTGTCCAGGACCCGGCACTCATCCTCCAGGAACCTCTCCAGGTCAGCAAAGGGGGGCAGATGGGTCGCGCTATCCCCACCAAAGCGCTGTTCAAAACGCGACCTCAGGTCGGCAGGCAGCTTTTTAAGGACAATGTGCACCAATAGATAGGACCATTGGTCCACGGGCAGGTCAAGGCACTTAAGTGCGTTGATGGCCACCAAGAGCGGGTTCAACAGTTGGGTGCGCAACCCAGAGACCCGGGTGAGCGTCGGCAAACCCAAAATCTGCTCGATGTGCGTGTCGGCGAGGCCACGCTTATTATGGTACCTACGGGTAATTAGGTCCCGAGCCGTCTGGTACGCCTCGTCAGACACGGGCAGATGCTGGATGAGGCCCTTAGCCTCCCCATCCAGAACCGACATTAGATAGGCCAACTTTTGTGCCGGCCGAAGGTCCGCCCTATCATTGACTAGGCTATCGAACAAATTAATGAAGCCCAGGTAGCTTCCTAGGCAGCCATCAAAATGGGGGAGGTCCAAAGTAGGGAGCCTACTCACCAGCCCCGGTGCTGACCTAGGAAGCTCCTGCTTCAGGCCGGGTTGCCCTTCCCTATCGGCAACTAGTTGTCTCGCAGTATTGGAGACAGCATCATACAGGTCTAAGACCTGGGCATAGTCTTCGCTGACCTTATTTCGCTGGTCAGCGGTGAAATCATTGATTGACACTTCAAGACAGCAAGTGCTGAAAGTGCGGAATTGCTGTTCCACACTTGCCAGGCGATCGTCAATCCGCTCGTACCTCTGAAGTAAGGCCTGCTGGCGATCAGGCCGGTTCACTAAAGCATTGGCCGAGGCAAACCAGCGCAAATCTGATGCAATAGCACCAGCAGCCGCACGCAAGTCCTTGATAGCTGACATAATCAAAATTCAAAAGAGCCCGGACAAGCGCTAAATAAAATTAACAATCAAAACTTAATTTTTCTTAATTCTTTGAAACCAACAAAGTATTAGCCTGTTAACTGCAAGTGCAGGCAAGTGACAGGTATTTACTGCCCAACAAAATTAAAGGTTTCAGTATATTGAAACAAACACAAAAGTTATCAAAGTTATAACTTATAACAAATTAATAAAGTTGAAACTTCAACTTAATTAATTAATTATTTGCAACAGACAGACTAACTGTGTTATTTATGATATACAATAGGAAGTAAGCACAGAATATGTGTTACCTAACAATATTATCTTTATATTATAACAAAACAAAGTTTATTAATGTGACCCGCCCAAGTGGCAAGGTCAAGTTGGTTGTTATGTTTATGAATATATGCAATAAACTAAATTTACTAAATTTATTGATACATACAGCTGTTATGTATCCAAACAAACTGACTTATTAATGCAACAACAAATTTAAGTTAGATTTTTCAACAATACAAATCAACAATTACTGATTGAGGTTATGTGACAATGTGTTTCAAATTATCTAGGTCAACTTATACAATTAAATATTATGTATTTTAGTCAATAACTGACCTGACAAACACTACAATACTGTCTACAAGGTGATAAGATACAAGCTCATACCAATCTGAGTTTATACTCAGTAATGCAACAGCGGCTAAATTTCAACTACAGCTCTGCACCAAAAATTATGTCTAGAATTTGGCTAGAAGGAGGTGAGATTAATTGCAGCAGATTTGTGGAAGCGTGACTCTATTCATCAGCCCTTGTCAGCCACAACAAATCTCAGACATAAATGTACTGTGTTGCACAGCGAATACAAGTAATCTTAATATTAATGTCTTACCAAATATCTCCTGGTGATGTTCTTGAGTGGAGTCCTGGAGGCAAGCTAGACATACACGAGACTAAATTGGCCAATATTAGCAAGTGAATTATCTTTACTTTACCAGACTCCAACGCGGCGTCTTCAATGCACGATGCAAGTTCACAAGATTTTTCACAAATGTTCAATATGTCACAAACCGTGCCGGGAGTCAAAAAAGCGGCAATTTAATAGATTTCACAACTATTCGCGTAGCTACAAGAATGTGCTTTTCAAAAGGCGATCAATTATTTTACGTACGAGTCGACAACGTGGTAATTTTTCAAGGAAGCGAACGGAAGTGACAGTTCAGTGTGACCATTGTCAGAAATTTTCAATAGACTAAACAAAATGTTACTCAATCGATCTAATCGATTTGACTTATAATAAAAACCAATTCTATTTCAAACAACAAAGATATTTCATTAGAACTATCGAACGTCTAGAATTAATGTCCGAAGCAGAAACTAATTATGACAGCCTTACTGAACAACATTATGAAGTTATTATTTTGTAATAACAAATTGAATTTTCATGAAGCAACAATTAAATATTCATTACCGAATCACGCCACCTAAGACTTAGCATAACATGCAAACTTTCTATTTACGTTTGAAGCCTAAAGAAAAATTATATGATATTTTTATAAGCAGGCAAATAATAGCTGCAACCTCTTTTATTTGATGCCAAACTTCTTCAGCAGAGACAATCCTGATAAGTTATATTTTCTCGTAATTTGTTCAAGAGGTGGTAGAGAAAATATGCTTAAAGTAATTTTGCCCAGTTTCAGGCATGAATCAGCCAACTTCTTCAGAAGATACTGTTGTTGCTCCATATGGCTTTTATTATTAGCACAAAGACCATTCCTTTTTTAGATACTGTTATGCGTGAGTTATTTTACCAAATGCAGTATTCATAAACGGTAATAGCAGCTTATCAGAAATTCCATCCTCCATATGAGATTTTCTATCAAGTATCAAATAGGACTGCAAAATCCGCCATGCTGGGCGAAACAAAATACCATGAGGATATTGGATATAAATATGTACTACATCGGTAAAATAATGCGTCAAAAATTATGATTGAATGAGTGATTTGGTTGATTGATTTCACTCTATTTATACACCACTCTTAATTAAATCAAATCCATTTTAACACAAAACCGAAGTTAGTTCTTGGGTTTAATAATATAATTTATAAGTTCCTTTTGTTACGCAACACTTGTTCCCTTAATTAATAGACCCAATATTACGGAGTCACGAGGCAGAGTTCACGTGAACTCCATAATCAGATCAGCGTTCAACTTTCAAGGACAAAGGTCACGTATACGTTTTCCAAAAAGCCGTTTCCCGTTTACCGAATAACAGGCATAAGCCATTAAAACATTGTAATTACGTGAAGAATTTTGATGAAAACTCTACGCTTAATAATCATAATTGTGGGGTCGCAACAAAACTTTCAGAAGTTGATGAATAATATTATAATTAGTCATGTAGTATTTTATACTAAGGTCTACATAGTAATGAGTTTTATTGTAATACAGGGTGCTAGCCAGCCAAGGCTAATATCCTGATAATTCTGATAAGACTAAAAATAGGTCCACGAACTCCAAAGCGAAAGTATTGGATGCGATTAAGAGAACGCTAGAACCGTGATAACAAGATGATCACCATATTACTACACATACCTCAGTCCCCTTATAAAAGGTTAAGTTGACATCCGGTGGAGACGCATCGGCTGAACACAGCAGTTCTGCATTCTCGTCTTCTCGGAGTAGAGGAGGCTCTTTGGGCTCCACTAGAGATATCTGCGATACTGGTGGATCTGCAACAAAAAAAGCATTGATTATTATACTCAGTATCAGTTAGTAACACGATGAAATGGTTTTCTAAACGCTTAACACTTTCTCATTTTTTGATGCGTCGTTCCCTCTAAGGCTATTCGAATCTGAAATGTTTGTGATTTTGATGGCCAATGCAGTAGTAATTTAATTTATTCGTTGTTAACTTAATGGGTACACACCACCACGGGTGCACAATGCTTATACCACCACTCACCATCATCAGCCTGTATCAGTCCACTCCTGGACGTAGGCCTCTCTTATGGCCCGCCAATGAGCTCGGTCTTCAGCTTTCCTACCATTCGGCAAATGTGTAGAATAGGGGTTCCATCGAATTAATCACATTTGATTAAATTATTGATTGATAATATATTATATTTTATAACTAAATGGAAATGGCTATGTAGACAGGTTTTTTGCATTACAAATTTTATTGAGTATGTAGAAAAGGCTTCACGTCAGATTTTAATCATATAAACACAGGATCTAGGGAAATAAAGTTTAATGCTCTTTTCATCAGCCTTTAAAAGTCCACTGCTGGACAGGCCTCTCCTTTGAAAGGAGGAATTGGCCTACTATACCACGCTGGCCAAACGGGTTGGTATACGGTTTGTATCAAGTTTTCCTTCTCTTACAGTGCTGTTCTCTGCATAATATGCTCCCTCTGTCGGCTCTTACGTCACCCATGGGATGATATGGAGTGGTGACATTCCGTATACTTAATCCGTCTCCACACGGATTTAATTTTAATGAAAGTTTAATGCTCTATGATATCCTTAAGAAAGGCCCTAAATCAACCATCGAACCGAGTGAATTAGCACCTATCAACTTCACTTGGGCGCTTAAAATATATTAGATTAATCCGTGACCGACCCCTAAGACGAAGTAACTCAACGTAGTTTTAGAAAGTATAAATATCCATCATAGTTTGATTGATTGGAGTTGTCGCCAAGTTCCTTCTATAAATCCTTAGACTTTCTAAAGAGCTCACGATTCAAACAAATAGTTCCTAGAACTCCTAACTTGGGAATAATAATGTTAGGAGCAGCCGAATTTGATTACTCTTCGAATATAAATTAAAACAATTCTTGAATAATTTTTGAAAGAAACTTTATTTTGTTCGAGAAATCAGAAAGGGATATAAAGATAAACTTACTTTCAGTAAGTAATTATGAAACAGAAAACAATGAAGACTAAGGTGAAAGTCCGACTATGAAACTGAAACCTCTCAACATCTACGTCACACTTTCTCTTACTCGGATTTGTATTATTTACTGTGATTGAAGTGATTCCATATGTGTATGCTAATGGAATTACGACCAAAATAAACACAGTATTTATTTACCTCGATAAATAATAACAAATAGTGCATTTAATATAACTCTATCGTTTAACTTCACCAACCAATGTTGACTGAATTCTACTTACCTAATTATTTTTATGCATCTAAAAGTATTGCTCGTCTATATAGTACCTGATCTTGATGTCAGATATCATTCTTCGAGTGGTTAAGCTTTTGTCCCTGTTATACTTTTAATGGTAATTTTTAATCCGATTCAAATTATTTCTTGAACAATATTAAACAGTATATTATAGATGATACAGGCATTACAGATGTAGAACAAAATTGCTGAGCACACCACTTATTCCAAATCTAGAATCTTTTAATACATGCAGTAGTGTCCACATAGTAAATGGACAAAGCGTGATAAGTGAATATTTCTATTGGGGCAGACAACGGAAAGCGAAATTTTTTATTCAAAGCACGAATGCTCTGACAAAGTCGGACCTACATAATGCTTGGACATAGATGACATAAAAAAGAGATAGGATACGTCCATTGATAAGAAAATACACTGTTGTGATTGGTGCCTAATTTAAACATGCATCACCACTGTATATTTATAATACACTTAAAACAAACATAATCACATTTCTAGGCGAATTTTGTACTTTTCTAAATGACCCATTAGTTCGTTTTATTAATATTTTCCAACTCCACCAATATGTTGCTGGGTTCTGCTGTCAAATCTGGCATCCAAATGATACAGTAGTTAATGGGTATGAGAATGGGACTAGACCCGAAAGTAAATGCATTATACTAATCACGTAAATAGGCTACCGGCACTAGACTCGCCCCTATTACGTGGGACCTAAAAATTCATGGCAAAATGTGGGTGTACTATTAAAAACCTGCCTACACCTTCGGGGATACAGGCGTGAGTCTAAAAATTGCATAGGTATGCAGTTCAACCCCCATTTTTTTTCGAATAATCGTAAGCTGAATACTATGCAACATATTTTCATACTCTTTGTCCCACTCTGAACCTGGCGAACAGGCAACAGTACAATTATTACGTTGTTTGTTTTGCAACTCGTATTACTGCATTTCGTACGTGCATAAAATAATTCTTGAAAATAACGAATTTTATTTGTAATTTCCCGCGTGCGATATAAAAGTTGTTCTACAACTCTGCCATGTTTAGTATGTTTGTGTGTGAAATTTGGATTTTAATCCCACCGTGTGCATAGATTGCCTCGTAAATATCTTTCCAGGAATGATACTCATATTTCTTTGGTATTTTTTAATTCGATGTTTTGATACAGTTGGATAAAATTTTGTGTTTTTTATTTAACTACATTTTATTTTGTTCCTTTTTTCGACATTTTATTGATTGGTGTTTGAATAAAAAATAAATTATACATAAATACATTTTGTAACTGGACAGTATCATAATAATTTTGCATTATATCCACTTTGAAATATTCTGTGTAAAATCATGGATTTTACAATGCAACACAGTAATCATTGTGAACGCATTTTATCAGCTTAAAATTACACTTGAGGCCGTACGGTTGACAATACGCGATAATGTTTTAACTTGACGAGATAAACTTGGGCGTGAAAGCTTACGCTTTTGAAGTAATCTCTTTACTCGTTTATGTTTAACTTGATGTCACGAGTTTACATGTTGTCACACTATTTCTGTTTAAATATAATGGAGTGTGAAACTTTGTGTTCAGTTTTGTTCACGTTCAACGTTGTCATGATAGTTTCAAACTGTTAAAGTGGTTCGTTTGCATAGGTGTTTGTTGAATATTACTTTTTCTCTTTGTTTTGATTTGTTGAATTGTATAAATATAAAAATCGGTAAATCGTACAAAAAACGTTTTATTGTTAGTTGGTTAGAGTAAAACAAGATTTATTGTTATGATTGCCGATGTAAGGACTAAGGCAAGTATAATTATATGGAAGTATAAGTCTACGAAAAAAACGATTATTTTAAAACTGATGTATCCTTTTCTGAGAAGTTACAAGGCTTACATTGATACTTGGCATAGTTACCAGATCTGATTGGTACATTATTGGGAATAGTACACCTGCATTGTTTTTTTTTACATTTATTAGCGTCGAAACTATGATACCAATTGAATAATTTCATGATTGAGACCCATCACATAAGCATGTGTACTTGAAGTTTACATAGTTTGAAAGTATACATTGTGTACCGTTACATGGCTAAACATTTATTTTTATTTAATCTTGTAATTTATACTTATGTGAACCCGCAATTGCAGAAAACCAGTTAGTGAAGTATTATTTTGATTTTAACTATCATTGACATGAATCTTAAAATCTTAAAGCACAACTTCTATTCTATTTGAAAACACGTTACATTTCCGAGCTGTATGACACATACGTCATAATATGCCCGTATTGCACCACTTTGTATCATAGCGCGGCAGCCTAGCCCGCGATAATATTTAAACTTGAGGACAAACTTGTTGGCACACAGCTCCGACGAACAACGGAACTCCGCCGCCCGATATCTAGTGTGTGGTGTACATTTGATATATTGTCCGGGTTTTCATTTGTTTTTGTTACTGGGTCAATTATTTTGTCCGCCATTGTATTGTGTGAATTGTTCGTGTTTATTGATATGGATTTGATTTTACAGTGAGAGGTTTTGAAAGTTAATTGGGTTGGCATATTTCAGACTATGGAAGGTCGACCTTACTTTTTGAAATAATGAGGATTTCGCAATTTTGTTTACATCGATGACATACTCATCCCAGTTACTTTGGTATATAAACCAAACTAGTTAAGAATTTTGAAGAAATAAGTACAATCCGAAAGTAGTTTTAGGTTTTTAGGAAGCTGATTCCTAATGACGAAATCCTAGAGTCAGGCCTAGACTGTAACTGTTCAATGCGAGCATTTGAGGGTTGGTGAACTATCGAAACTCAAATTCGACGGAACAGGCTGCGTTCGCGAATTCCTACAACGCGTGACGGAATTTAGGACGGTTAGAAATCTACCTGCTAATAGATTATTCGATTACGCGTCCGAAATTTTTACTAGTAATGCGTTACACTGGTTTCGCGGTGTTAAAAATTCCATTTCTACATGGGACGAACTTATAGCAGATTTTACACCGTACGACTATGATTATAAACTTTTAGCCGAGATTCGTAATCGTACTCAAGGGTAAACTGAGGGTATAATCATCTATTTATCGATTATGTTCCAACTTTTTGCGCGATTATCACCGAACACGTTACTCACCGAACATGAAAAACTAAATATATTGCTTCACAATATTAGACCATGTTATTCTACAGTACTAGCTTCATATACTACGGGTATGTGCACTATAGACACACTAAAAACACTATGTCTAACCTATGAGAGGTTCCAGTGTTTAAGTTCACAGTTCCGCGAACCTAGCTACCCTACGTCTAACACAGTAGCATCTGATTTAGCTTATAGAAATAAAAAGGAGACGCACGGTCACTATAATAATTCACAGTACTATAAACCGTCTAAACTAAAAAACTACGCTGCCGTCGCGTCTGTAAATGTTGAACCGAACGATACACCTGTGCCTAACCTACAACACGATATTTTATTTATTTATTTTACAACTTTATGCACATACATACTGTACAATGGTGGACATAATGCCTTGAGGCATTCTCTACCTGTCGACCTTTAGGTGGTGCAGAGATAAATGTGGTAGGTGCACAGACATTTATGTTTTTAACACGTTATCAAATAATATGCATTAACTGATATGATGAGCATATTAGCAATAATTATGAAGTATAATAGATAATATTGGATATACCTAACAATATACCTAACCAAAACATGGGATATTATACATAATATATAATAATATAGTACAAAGATAAGGAATAATAACATATAATAATAAAATTATATAATAATGTGATACATATGTATAAATATATGCATACACAATACATATAAATACATACTTATATTAATGGATGAGAAGGATGTGCTGATTCCTTCAATCTCTTAAACAGGAGATCACGTACTTTCATTTTGAATGCGTAACGGTTAGTGGACATTCTGACTTCAATTCAATTCGATATCTAAATCAGCTGTTCCTACAACAATAACTAATAAGAGGTCTGTGTTCTGCGCGCGATGTCGTTCAACTGATCACTCGCTAGGGACGTGCAAGCGCGACCGTTATCCTATATGTTTTAAGTGTGGCCTTAGGGATGTCACATTCGTAAATTGTCCTAATTGTAAAAATAAATCTTTTTCAAAAAACTAATTTACTCGGATCGTAGTTCGTCAAATTTTCGTAGTTCGTCTACCGTTTGTACATCTTCTAAACCTAAATATTTTGACAAAGAAAATTGGAAAAATTGGCTGAACACTCTAAAAGTGTAATTTTCTAGTTATTCTATGGCTGCGATCCATGATCAAAAACCTAATACTGATTTTCGACCCTATGTTAATGTAACCATTAAGAATCTACCCCTTACTGGTTTACTTGACTCAGGTTCTGCCGTGACTATATTGGGCAATAATTTTCATATAAAAATTATTTCTAAAACTAATCTCCCTTTGAATAAGTGTGACAACCCTACTTTATTTTTTCGATCGGCGGGTGGTCATCGTTTGACACCGATCGGCTATATCAACCTACCCACCACTTTTAAAAATAAAACTTATAATTTAAAGCGTACATAATTCCAGAAGTTACCAGTTCGTTAATTTTAGGTATTGATTTCTGGAAAAGATTTAAATTGTTACCAAATTATATTTACTCTGTCTCTTTAGCTAATAATGACCCTCGTAGTAATTCCTTGCCTAATAAATTTAAAAAAGTCGCATTTCTTTAGAAACGAACTAAAATATTTGGGTTACGTAGTCAATTCTAAAGGACTTCACGTAGATCCTAGTAAGGTGGAAGCCATAATAAACTATCCTGTACCTACAAATAAAAAGGAGGTAAAACGGTTTTTGGGTACCGCGTCTTGGTACCGTAGATTTATACCGAATTTTAGTTCAATTGCAGGGCCTCTAAATAAACTTAGTTCTACCAGTAAAAAGGCTGCTCCTTTTGTGTGGTCGGAGGAAGCTAACAACTCATTTATTAAACTCAAACACCTCTTATCTACCGCGCTTATTCTTTCTTGTCCGGACTATAACAAACCGTTCGAAGTGCACACGGATGCTAGCGACTATGGCATAGGAGCTTTACTCACACAAACTACTGACGGTGTGGAGTATCCTATAGCTTATATGAGCAAATCCTTGTCTGCACAGGAACGTAATTATAGCATTACGGGACGGGAGGCGCTAGCTGTTTTAGTCGCGGTAGAACATTGGCGATGTTACTTAGATAACGGTTTGAAATTCACTGTCTACACAGATTACTCAGCCTTAAAATGGTTTTTAAATTTAAGTAACCCTACTGGTCGCTTGGCGAGATGGGGGGTACGTCTATCGTCTTTTAATTTCGATGTGAAATATCGCCGCGGCGGCGTGGATAACGTCATACCCGACGCACTATCTCGGGCAAGTGCCGTGTCGGCTATTCATACTAACACTGATAACGACACTACAGTAACGCCGGATCAGTGGTATACTACCATCTACAATGTTTGTAAAAACTCACCTACATCTTTCCCTAATTACTTTATAAAAATGATAAATTATATAGATATATGGTATCGAAATGTGCACTGCGGAAAGAATTCGAATGGAAAGAGGTACTTACTACCTAGGATAGATCTACAGCTATTAAAGAAAACCATTTAAAACTCGCTGCGGGTCACTTAGGTATTTTTAAAACGTATAAACGTTTAGCGCAGCGTTATTATTGGCCGGGTATGCACGCTGACGTTGTTAAATTTATATCTTCGTGTGATACTTGTGTCGCACATAAACACCAAAACCATGCTACTTTAGGTGTTATGGGACGACCAAAGATATGCTCCCGCCCCTTCCAAACAATTAGCATTGATCTTGTTCGACCCATACCCTCAACTAGAAAAAAAAATAGCTATATTTTTGTTGTTACTTGTTGCTTCAGTAAATATTATCTTCTCTTTCCTATAAAGCGGGCTACCGCCGAGATTATAACTAACATTCTCGAGGAAATAGTTTTCTTAATACATGGTATACCTTCAACCGTTATTCTAGACAATGGTAAACAATTTGTAAGTGCAACTCTAAAGTCTATGATTAGAAAATATAAAATACCTAACTTGCACTTTACACCTAAATACACTCCACAAGTAAATTCTGTTGAGAGATACAATAAAACCATTGTGACTACAATATCTTCGTTTAACCAAAACGACCAAAGAATATGGGATACTCTAATTCCCAAAATTCAATTCGCGCTAAATACTGCAGTTACCGAAGTAACTGGTTATACTCCAAGTTTTTTAGTGTACGGCAGAGAACTAGTAACTTCTCTCTAGTATTTTCGATAAGGTCCAGACTCTTTTAATCCAAGCTCACGCTAGAAACTCACACACATACAACTTACGTCGTAAACCGGCTGAGTTTACCGTAGGTGATACTGTGTGGAAGAGAACCTTTTATTTAAGTGATAAGGGTAAATCATTTAGCAAAAAACTAGCTCCTAAGTTTACCAAGTGTTCTATTATTGCTAAAAAGTCTCCACTAGTATACGAATTAGCAGATTCGTCGGGTAAATCTATTGGCAGTTGGCACATTACAGATTTAAAACTAATTAACTACACTGATTCCTAACCTAACTAGATTGTTTCATTGTACCTACCTACAGTTTGAGTTTCGTAGTCAGTATCTACTTAGCACTGTCTACAGAAGTTTTGGAGGACCTTAGTAGACGGATTTTTCTTGTCTAGACACGTAAAATCCTGCTGTACAGAGCGGGGTATTGTAACGTAATACTCTACGTATTGCGTTATAATATCTCGCAGGCGCTTAACGCCAGCTTAAGGCCCTGCCACACGACACGATTTTACGTCCAACTTGACTAAATCATTTGATGAAATCGTGACGTGTAGACGCCAGTCGTCCAACTCAAGTTCATGGGGTGGGCGGTACCACCAGATTTTAACCAATCGGGTGGACGGAATGAAAATCAGTGATTTGATTGTGTCGTGTAGACGGACAAAGCCAATTCGATTGAAAATTTGATCAGTGGTAAAATTGTGCCGTGTGGCAAGGCCTTTAGCCGCAGAGCGTTTTGCTAGGATATTTCGCTACCTTATATGGTCATGGACAGAGCCACAGGCACTGTGACTCATTGGTCTATGACTATATAAGATGGGTGCGCGATCTGAATCGGTCACTTTCCCTACACACCGCCTTGCTGATGGTTGTAGTGACAACCAAGTACAACAACTACGAGCTGCTGGCGCCGTGCTGCTACTAGCTGCCGCCCAAGCACTCGCTCATGCCTACGAGCTCCTACAGCCAGGCCACTGGCGCCTGACCACATCGGCTGCACCGCCTGAGCCTCCGCTCAGCCTGCACTTCGACCATGGAGCTGCCTACACAACGTGCACTTCGGCCACCGGCGACCCTGCGAGCGTCAGAGAGCAGCAGGAGTCTACATTCCAGCCCTCAGACCAGTGCTTACATAGTACGGTCATACCGTATGTAAGCGGTAGTGAGACATAATAAAGAACCTGTTCAGCACAGTAGTGTTTCTCTCGAACCCCGACATCCTACCTGAGATCCTCCGTCTCAACACTTAATCGTGTACAGGTTGACTTAATGCCTTGGGCATTATCTGCCTGTCTACCTTTGAGCGGTGCTGAGAAACGTAGTAGGTGTATTAAATACTTACTATAATTACAATATTACAAATAATAGACATAATTATGTATAATAATAACGACTATGACACATCCGCTGGTCTCGCCAACAGGAGCTCCTTTACTTTCGCCTTAAATTTGTACTTGGTCTTGCACATCCTGATTTCTAGAGGGAGGGCATTCCAGAGGAGAATAGACTGTATGAGAAAAGAAGAATGAATAAGAGATGTGTTATGTGAAGGAATAGTAAGAAGAAGATTGCACATTCGCAGAGACGATCGCAAGTTTCGGTCGTGGTTAGAATACATATACTGATATTGGCAAGTTAAATAATTTTGGGAAGAAGGAGACGTAAGAATAGTATAGAGGGTAGTGAGAGCACGCAAACTGCGACGATGACGGATAGGAAGCCACTTCAATTGGGAACGATAAGCAGACACATGGACATACTCGCGAAGATTGAAAACGAATCGAATGCAGTTATTAAGAAGACGGCCGAGTTTGTTGAGAAGGTCTGCATTCAGGTCATAGTAACATACATCACCATAGTCGATTAAGGGAAAAATCAGGGTCCGCACAAGCATTGTCTTGGTCTTGGATGGGAGTATGTTCTTGAGGCGGTAAAGAGTCCATAGGGTGCCAGTGACCTTTTGACTCACCTGGGTCACTTGAGTTCGCCAATTAAGTGTGGCATCCATATACAGCCCAAGATTTTTAACCACAGGGTACCAATCTATGGCCGTACCGTGGTATATGATGGTTGGCAAAGACGTTGTGTTTAACTTTCGTATCAAGCCTTGGCTACCCAAGACATGTTCTGACTTTTATTTGGGTTTCCAGTCAGCCCGAACCTTGTCGTCCAACTCTGTATTACCGCCAAATCCTTGTTTAACCTTGTCAATTGCCCTAGCCAGCGACTCTACATTTACCTGGGTATATATCTGCAAGTCGTCGGCATACAAATGGTGAGAACACTGAAGATTTTTAGTTATGAGATTTATAAAAATAGAAAATAACAAGGGAGAGAGTATACCGCCTTGAGGGACACCAGCTATAATGTCAGCCCATCTTGAGTATGACTCATCAAAGTGTACAGACTGCTGAAGCCCTCGAAGATATGTTGAAAACCAATCCAGAGCCTTAGGTGAAACCTTAAGATAAGAGAGGACGGATAAAAGGAGGTCGTGACTGACGGTATTGAAGGCATTAGAGATATATGCTGTCTCACTGCTGGGCACGGGCCTCTTCTCACTGTGAGAAGGGTAAGGCCATATGAGTACCGATAAAAAAATATGTAAATTAAAATATTGTAAAAGAAAAAAGCAAGTTATCTACAACGAAAACTTGGAAAAATTTAAAGAATATTTACGTTGCCTATCATTTAAAGAAGTATTCATATACTTCTTTAAATGATAGGCAACGTAAATATTCTTAGCTTCATAGCTAAGGATGTAAATACAGCCTACAATATTTTTATGAATGACTTTACTTTATTATACAAGCTATGTTTTAAAAAAAAGAGCAAATGTATATCTAGAGGAATACGAATATGTAGCCAAAAACAAAGACAATTACTCTGGCCGTATAGAATAAACCCCAACTCAAAAAATAAAATTGCTTTCAAGAACTATCTACACTACTATTATAAAGAGGAAAAATTTGTATGTTTGTTTGTTTGTAATGGATAAACTCAAAAACTAATGGACCGATTTTAAAAGTTCTTTCACCATTAAAAAGCTACATTATCTGCGAGTAACATAGGCTATATTTTATTTTAGAAAAAATAGGGGTCCGTAAGATATTTCAGTTTTTCGGTTACGCGAAGTAGTTCCCTCAGGACGTGGGTGAAACCGCGGAAAACAAACGGCTAGTACCACAATATACAAAAAAATCATTAGATTAACCCAAAAGGCTCAGAATAATCATTTCATAAATATAGCACAAAACAAGTCAAAAGCTTCGTGGCAAATAATTAATAAAACTAATATTTGTTTACCCAAGGAGCCAATGACTTCAATTAGAACAAATGACAAATTAATAACTCAACCCCTGGACATTGCCAATACATTTAATGACTATTTTATTAATGAAATTGAAAATAATATAAACTGTGACATAAGAACTAATAAGAATAATAATTTAAAAAATATGAATATGCACTCAATATTTATGCGGCCAACAATAGAAGAAGACGTAATTAGAGTAACTAAATCTCTGAAAAATACAAATACCGTGGGTACGATGGCATATCAACTAAAGTTATAAAATTTGTTATTGAAGTAAAAGCTCCTTAATTAGCACATATTATTAATTTAGGTATCATAAATGGCCAATACCCTGAGAATCAAACCAAAACACATAATAATCACACCATAAAAAAGAGGGAAAAACAGAACTAAAGAATTACAGGCCTATAGCTAGGATTCCAATATTTTCAAAAATCTTTGAAAAGCTTATAAATAATTCTGTGTACAATTATTTTGACAAAAATCAGTTATTCTGTCACGAACAGAAGGGCTTTCGTAGAAATTGTACTATAAACATGGCGATTTTTGACTTTATATCTCACGTTATGACCCGTATTGATCGAAAATCAGCCGTTTGCGCCATATACACAGACATGTCAAAAGCTTTTGATTACGTGGATCATAAGATTCTGTTAAATAAACTGCAGTTGTATGGAATATGTGGTAACATTCAGAAACTCCTGGAGTCGTATCTAAGTAACCGAACCCAACGTACTGAAATCTCTAAAATATGTTTCGAAACTAAATTGGAAACTACATATCCATCAGAACCGAGAGTAATTAAATACGGAGTGCCACAAGGGAGCGTTTTGGGTCCCTTATTGTTTTTAATATATATAAACGACCTATCAAACACAATACGCCACAATATGGTACTATTTGCAGATGACAGTACAGCGATAATAAAATGTTATAATGTATTAACGAATACCAGAATGAAATAAATAGTTTCTTGACCGATATTATCACCTGGCTGGAAGAAAACAATTTAAAAATTAACTTAAATAAAACCAAAATAATGCATTTTAATCAAATATGTAGTATCCCCAATATAAATATTTCATTTGAGGGATCCAATATAGAAAGAACTGATATAGCTAAATTCTTAGGCATAATTTGGTTCTGATTGTAATGATTGACAACCGACTTACTTGGAAACCCCATATAGAGGAACTTTGCAAAAAGCTTAATAGAGCAGCCTTCTTCTACAACTATCAAGAAAAGTAAATCGTGTAACTCTCTTGACAGCATATCACGGCTTGGTAGCTAGTAATTTGAGATACGGAATTCTATTCTGCGGACAGTCGACCGACAAAGAGCTTATATTTAAAATGCAAAAGAGGTGTGTTAGATACATGTGTGGTTTAAAAATGACGGATAGCTGCTTATCTTATTTTAAATATCCTCAGGAAAGTATTACAAAACATTGTGAATATTATAAGTTGGGGCTATATAACCAATCAATATCACGTAAATGTGTAGTTTATAGCTGACCGTACATAGGTACATATATCTCAGATAGTCATGGAACCAAGCACGAAACAATAAAAAAGTGAGCGCAATGTAATTAACAGCACTAGTAGCTTCTCAGTAGGCAAAGATGTTAACTGCATGTTCATATCAGTATACGCATAAATATGCAATAGTTATTTTTTTACTTTACTCAAATCCTTTAAATATCCTAACCTTGCCAGCGCTATATATAATGGAGGCTGCACTTTTCGTGAAAACAAAGCCACAATTGTTTAAGAAAACATCAGATGTCAGAAGAGGACCCATTCGTTCTAAGTATACTAATTTGCTAAGTAATGTAAGTTGTAAAACAGCTTTAATGCAGAAGAGTATATTCGGCATGGCACCTAAGATTTTTAATGAAATTCCTACTGATCTAAAAAATATGCCCTTAATCAGATTTAAAAAAATGCTTCATAAATTATTAGTCTCTAAATGTTATTATTCTCTTAATGATTTCTTGAATGATAAAATTGTATAATTCATTCTAATATTATTACTAAAACTATGTTTAATTTCGACACTAACAATAATTATTATTCTATGTGTAGTCCTTGTTTTATATATTTAAAAATTTTAAACTGTGTGTGCATTATTTGTAAGGAGTTATTTCCACTCATGTATAAAATTTGTATGCCCAACCGGCAAAACATAGTGAAACTCTCAGCATTTAAGATCATACTTGTACCTGTGTTTTACAAATAAATAAATTCTTATTCTTATTGTACAACAAACGGCTACCCATCAAAATGGTGACCTCTACCAATGTTGCTATACCTTGCCGATCTATTACAAATGGCTACTCAAGATACGATATGAGCGCTACACAATAATTTTGATGAATAAGGGAACATTAATTTCAAAGCTTCCTCTTAATTAACTAAAGATAATTAGGTAGGCATGTGTCACCGTAAAAAGGGTCACCATACTATTATGGTGACCCTTTTTACGCGTTAGTCTATACTAACGCGAATAATATATGATATTACGAAAAAAATAATTACCTGTGTCAATGTGGAGTCCACCAGTTGCGAGTTGATGAATCACTCAATGTTCGGTGCCTGCTTCGAAACCCGGGTGGTGCAATAGAAGGACTTGTCCATTCCAGCTCTCGTCGCTCCACTGCCAGTTACCCGGACGAACTGGGGTTTTACTGCACAAGAAACATTGAATAAGTTGTGTGATACAGATATATCATAAAGCAAGCGTATAGTGATAGCACGCCGTTAATGATAAGATTTAAAATACTGTTCCAAGATCATGTGTGGAAAAGATAGACGTATTTAATAAATATGATTAATGATTCAACAACTACTTGTTGGATCTCAGAATAAGCCACGACAACGAGTCAATGGAATGATATATAAATGCATTTAAATCTATAGTAGATACCAACATACGGTAAGTTCGCTAAAATTACATCTCAACGAATCAATGCTGAAAAACGTGTGGTACCAATACTCAAATTAGTACGCCACGAAAAGGAAGCCATTCAAAATCTGTGACTTTTAATATAGTGTATTCCGTAAATTTATATAACTTTTTACCCATTTTAATATTTAAATAAGTAACGGGTCTGTCTGATGATGTAACGATGCCTGACATCCCCTGACCACGACTAGTTTAAACTATAACGAAACAATGGATCAATTTTAAGATATTTACTTTTATTTTCTTCAGGCCCCATTGATCAGTCATAATAAGTAGTCTTAATAGTTCGGAATAAAATGGCTTTGCCATACGGATGGACAGACAGACAGGCACGGCGAATCTAACGGGTTCCGTTTTTTGCCATTTTTTTGCTACGCAACTCTAAAAAGTAACTTAAATATATCCTCCGCGCAGGACTACAATCGCGATACAAATTGCTACTATTAGCTGTTTAACTTGCCGAACATTTCAACAGTTGGGCAGACGTCCAAGTGATCTGGCTATTTACCCCAGCAGTACGCAATCACGTAACAGATTATACGCAACGCATACATATGTGCTCGACGCTAATTGTTCAATTATATATTGATTATTTACTAAATATATCGATAGCCTAGTAGATAAATTACGGAACAGACTGCTACGCAGTCAAGGTAGTAAGGTCAGTAAGGTGCTGGATGCTAACCCACGCCGCACACTATTAACTCTTTGAAGGTAAGTGGGTTTTAACCTTTAAGTACTGACGTGGGTGTCTCACAGACAACGAATTTGATAGTGAGAAGAAACACATGGCAAATATTGAGCCAGTTTACACTGAGGGCTAACGAATTTAGAACAATCAAGTGGTACTTACAATACAATCTAATAGTGACATCTCTGTACTGTGGCTGCAACAGAGGAGGCTCTACTCTGCACTGCAGCTTAGTTCCCGTCATCTCTCTCGACAGGTTTGGAAGGTGCAGCTGGGTTACTGAACCTTCTTTTGTGAACGCGAGACGTTCTTCGCCTCGATACCAGGAGACGTCTGGTGGTGGTTTGCCTGTGAAGGAGATTTGATTTGTTAAGCGCTGATTATAGGATTGATGATTAAGTTATTTAAAATTTGACTACAAAATGTATCTAAATAATGTTTTTATTATTCATTATACTAAGAATATATAGATCGTTTTTGTTTGGCTTTTAGATGTTTATTATCGTAACATTGCCTCAGTAATTTTGGGATATATATTTTTAGGAACGTTTTTATAAATCTTTACGTTATGTTTCACTATATTGGTCGCTGAATTATACCATAATGTTTCGTTGTTGCAGCTTTAACTTAAACGTACTGTTTAATATTCAATTCCTTTTGTCTGATATTACTGCACGAGTTATAAATAATCACCTCTACCTTTTTATGATTACTACGTATCTGTAAATATTGCATTTCTTACTTACGAGTATCTAAAAATTCTTTAGTATTATTTATGTGTTAATTCAAATTAGATTGTCTCACCTCCAGCAGCTTGACAGGACAAGAGAACATTCTGCCCCTCTCTGAAGGGTCCTGCTATGTTGCCTAGAATCTCTGTGCCCTCGTAGTCATATATGCGAGGGGGTTCTGGCGGTACTGTAAACAAAATAAAATATTTAGTAACTTTTAAAGTTACAAGGAAAATATTGACTGTCTTTAGAATAAGGAAACTTATGGATACGTGTTTGAAGAGAAAAAGATATCGGAGATAAGTTCCGTTAAGCCCGATGTCAAAAAAAATAGGTAAAATTTGATTAAGTATGAAAAGCGTTATGAAACACCTAAAGACATGTTCATTTCCAAGAGATGCATTTTACAAAAACTACTTTATTTATACTTTATAAGTATGACACGTAATGAGTGCGTCGGTTGTAATCGTAAATAAATTATGACAAATTTTAAGCAGTCATTAAAAGTTACGTTGTAGACATTTTTGTTAAAATTGCGTTTTTATTTAAAGTCACCAATAACAGTTAAATTGACTTTATAGTTCCTAGTAGGAGCATCAACATAGTCTATCCTACACCGGTACACTCCCTCATCGTGTCGGGCCACTTTCTCCACCACAAGGTGCGCTGATGAGGGATCAGACTCGTTTAGCACGAAGTGAGTGCGGGCCCCGAACTCGCCCGCGACCGCCCAGTGGACTGGCGGGCCGTTTCTGAAGTCCACTCTGGAGACAAAAGAAGAACAACAATAAAATAAAAGGGAAATATCATAGGGAGGCAATAATTGTACAGGAATTATAGTAATATTTATGTAACGAGCCTATGTCGCGTAATTATTTGAAAATAAAAATTTAAGTATTTGTCTTGAAGTTTGGACATGCCGTGGTAACGAGACGACTGTTTAAAATTATTCTGTACAGGAATTGCTTTGGTCTTGAACTTGAACTTGTCGTGAAACACTACCGCTTGTCAGATGTATAAATAAAATAAAAAGACTTCCATATTTACAAGTATGGGAGCAACCCATTAACCCTTTGACGACCAAGGGACATATGTGTCTCTAGCCCATAATATGAAAATATATTAATAAGTAAGAAGCCTATTACCAATTATGAATTTTTTGTTTGTTATTAAACATATTTTTTTTTTTGCATTGGCGGTACAACCTAGGTAGTACGATATATTTTCTATAAAAATTGTAATATGACTGTTAGCTAAGCACGCACTTGCCCTATTTCTCAAAAGTTTTTAGGAACTTCAAAATGTTTTATATTGTTTTTTGTTGTGCTATACTCATTGCTTGGTTAGTAAATTTATATTATATTCATTAATAAAACCATTATTTATGTTTTTTTTTTTATATAAGACATCCTAAACATAAAGGGACAACAGTGCCCCAGTGGTCCGGAAGGGACACTATTTGTAATAAATTGTTAACTTATTCAACTGATGATTTTGTGAATTATCTTCATTTTTATTGAAATTGTGGCAGATTATCTTAGCTATTTGAATTCATGGATGATGTAGCTACTTCTATAAATTTTGATGGATGGTTATAGTGATGGAGAAGATGACTTACACCTTGACGAAAAAGATCAAAGGAGTTTGATACAGGATCAAGGGGTTTCTGATGTTTCTGATGATGAAATTGAAGATGTGCCTGTTCAATTTCAGGAATCAATAAGTCTGGCACCTGTAACATGGATGCCTACAACTTTTTACCTATCACTGGAGCACAAAGTAATCAAAAACCAGTTTTCAAGTTGAACTAAGGAACATACGTGCCTAATAATTTTTGTGATTTTTGTGATGCGAAATATGACGGCTGCGAAGTACCGATTTTTCAAATATTTGATGCTGATGTACTGACTCTCTTTGGCATATGGAATTGTTCGAACAAATTGAAAACATCTTCCGAAAATAGCATTGACATAAGGAGAGGGACATGTACACCACAAGTTTTTTGGCATATCGTGCGTAAAGTTGATGGAAAATAAAGGAATATACTTATTGATCGACTTTAGACATAGACCCTGGAAAACGACGCAAACCTGGATCAGCGAAAAAAAAGTGCAATGCCCTAGAATTGTATCACATATAACAAAAATGAGATTATATATAGGAGTAGATTATATACGCGTTGATCACATAGTGTTATGAAATATATTGCTGATTGAAAATAAAATACTATCTTCGATAATTTTTTGATGTCTTAGATATCTCAGTGAATAATGCGCATTCTCTCTACTCAAAGCTGCACGATGAAATCACAACTAGCCTGCAATTCAGACAAGTTCAGTCTGTCAGGCAGCATGATGTTCCTACTTCAAAATCAAGTTCTGTTCCCAGATCTGTCAGACGAAGACAGTTTCCAACGCACCCCATTGATAACCAAACTTCTGGAAAGGATGTGTCAGTTTATTCAATGTATAATACAAATCCAAAATAGTAATTGTGTTGCAAAGTACACCTTTTCTAGACTAATGAATGGAAATGTTTCACTGGATTCTACCTAATTACTACTAGCTTATTACTTTAAATTGTATACCTATCGATAAACAAACATTTTTTCTGTAAAAAATTTGCAAATGCAATCAAAAGCTGACAAAATCTCTAAAATATATAATATAAATTACTAGAACAAAAAGTACCACCAACGACCATAGGGACATATGTGTCCCAAAGAATTCCAAAAAATCGAAAACTTTTTATTATATTTTAAGTTAACATTTTGTTTATTTGATGCCTAATTAACTGTTGTGTATAGTTTTTATCATAATACATAGTCTCATATCCTTATGGTCCCGAAAGGGTTAAATTAATATTTATAACCTGTTGAACAAAAATGAATAATTTGGCCAAAGTGCTCTATAGTAACAGTAGGTGCTGAGTTAAAGTCAAGTAAACGAAAGCCGAGGAAGAAAGGATGGATATGACGAATCATCAAAGTCAAAGTTGATACCTCATCCTCATCAGCCCCTCATACTGTCCCACTGCTGGACACGGGTCTCTTCTCACTATGAGAAGGGTAAGGCCATAGTCCACCACGCTGGCCAAGTGCGGGTTGGCAGACTTCACATGTCTTTCGAGATCATTATGGATAACTCTCAGACATGCAGGTTTCCTCACGATGTTTTCCTTTAACGATTAGCAAGCGATAATTAACAATTTAATACGCACTTAACTCCGAAAAGTCATTGGTGTGTGCCGTGGATTCGAACCCGAGACCCTCTGCGTAGCAGTCTGTCGGTCTCTCCACTCAGCTATCGCTGCTTCAAGTTGATACCTACAGAACTTATAACTGATAACAATCTTTCTTTTATTGTCGTGTAGGAATCGCTACACTTATTATTTCCGTCTCTAAAACACTGATACTAAATAGATATGTATTTATAACATGTAAGTCTTTAACATGCCGCCACTTGACTTTTCTGTGCATCACTCAAACACACAAGTACTACTTGTTCTATAGGTACTGGTACTGCCTCTCCTATTCATCCAGTTTTGTCTATATTTACTTCAAAATATCCTAAAAAAGAAAAAGAAATGCACTCCCAAATTTGAACTCTCAAATGCTGAAAGCAAGTGCCCTCGTCAAAGGAAGGAAGTAATACAGTGAAAAATTCCGTCCGACTTCCGCGTTGAAAGTCGTCCAGCAAACCGAATCAATGGAAAGTATTTGTTTAGGGAGAAACCAGACGACAAAGAACTACGGATCGATGAAAATAAAATACGGGAAATGCAATACAAATAAGGTTATGTACAAGAATAGCCGAGACTGATATATTTCTTTGAAATTTACATTTGTACCGATGAATCAGTCATCAGGTATACTGTAAGTAGTTTTTTTAGAATATGCAAATAATTGTGTAGTTTCTCCATACCAAGTTACCTCTGATCTGGCTTAAGTGTGGCGTCATCTGTCCTAATATTATAACAAGAAAATATTAGTATTTTTGTATATTTGTAACTAATCAACATAAAAACGACTGCACCGATTTCAAAAATTCTTTCACAGTTAGATTGCTACATTATCCCTGAGTGACAAAGTTTTTATGACCACACGTGTGAAGCTGGGAACACCTGCTAGTAATAAATATTAGAAGTGCATCCCTGCCAAGAAAAGTCGTATCACTCTTACATAAGGGCTTCCATACAGTGCAAAATGTGTCTAGTTAATTGAATGAGAAAATATGTTAATATGTATGACATTTTATTGGCCTGGTAAGGGAGATCTTTACATATTTGTAACTCCATTGTTGCCTACCAGCAGCTTTGGCTAGCAAAGTGCCACAGGTACTATCATAATTATATAGGTACTGTAACGTTTTCCCTACTTAGGGGGTGTTTAAATGAGAAACGTGGTTAAATGTTACAATAAAAATTAATTTAATTCGTCAAGTAAATCTAACATCATTTAGCAAATCGTTTTACTTACGAAAAAATTACAATAAATTGCTATCGAAAAGTTATAGACAGGGTCGCGTGCTTCGGCGATGGTAAGGAGTTTGTTGAAGGTCCGCTGTCCAGTCGAATGCAGCAAAGAAATGGCCGATGTCCCAGCGCCTCCGTATTTATAGGAGGCGCGAAGCCCGGGGCGGCGATGACATGAGTGGGAGGTGTGAGCGCGACGTCACAGCTACGTCACAGTACAACTAAATTAAGTATCATTCGTTTCGTTTGCAACAAAATTTATTATACATAATAAGGTAGGCCAGATATTATTATATCTTTCCATTTCCATTAAAGATAAATAGATGCGGAGAAGAACCAAAACTGCTCACAGTAGCGATTACATGCATGCAGCTCGTGGGGAGAGTTATGGCGCAGAATTCTTACCAGCAGTGGACGTATTTCGGCTGTATGTGTAATATTGTGTCCAGTATTCAGCCAAGAACTCAAAGAAAACAACAGCTACTGAAAATGCAATCACACGAGCCAGACTGCGACCGAACTATCTATCGAGAGCACCGACAGTCTTTTTCCTATGATATATGACGAGGAAAGTGTATACAAAACGCATGGCTGTACATCTAAAATCACATAGATATCTGAGATCTGGCAAGCGCCGCGTCCAAAGCAGAATAAATATCTTGGCCGTTGTATTTTTTCAAGAGGAACTATATTAGGAAAGTGATATTAAGAGCCTTTGTTTTCCGTTGGGTGTTTGTTTGAGATCGCTAAGTGGATGTTACGGCTATGTAGAGTGTGTTTGGTGTATCAATGACTTGATTTTTCTATGCGTCTTGAAAAGGTTGTCTTATGTTATTGACTACTGCTTAAGATGGGTGATGATAAATTCAGAGTTTTGTCGGATTGAATATTACTTTCGAAACTATTTTAAAGACATATAAAACATATATACACCACTATTTTTTAATTAGTACAAAAAAATTAAACGGGCACTAAGTAGCTTTAACTGATCATATTTATGTAGTTAAAAAATAAAAACACTTAGTCCCAAAACTGTCTCAAAACTGTCCACAAAAATAAGTAATAATTGGTTAATGCATAACTAGTAACAGTAGTAAATTATTCCATTGATAAATTCCCCCATCCCTCTGCGCGCGCGCCGCGCTTCGATGCTACAAACAGTACTAAATTAGTAGCGGACGTAAGCGTGTCGATTGTTTTCGCTGCAACAGTTAATTGTTTGTCTACGTTTTCCCGACGCGATGGCTTATCAGTTCATAATATCCCGGGAGTATGTAGCTAAGCTTCGTGCGTACTTTTTGAGTGGAGGAATCGCGAGTGCAGCTGTGTACCCATGGAAATCATTTTGTGAGTGTACAAAAGTAAGCCGGTTAGTGTCTAACGATTAAAACAGCGCATATTGGCCGCTTTTGACGAAGTGAAAAGACTGTGATCTGTGAATTGACAATGGTCGTGGACATTTCGAAGGACAATGGAAATACTTGTAAGTTTAGTAAATAATACCTACTTAAGTAAATAATAATTTGAGGCGGGCGTCTCAAAATCGTTCTGTGTTGAGAACCTTGAAGGAGGCCTATGTCCAGCAGTGGCCGTCTCTAGGCCGCCAAATTAAATTATTTTATCATGTTAATGATAAAATAATTTGTAAATAGCAGATGATTCTAACTTCATAAATACGCTAAAATTACTCTTTTCTTTTTTTACAGAATACCTTCTTTTATTTTGATATGTGTTTGCTTTCTAATTACATACCTTCGTATTTAATTACTTGTAAAACGGTAAATTTTGCCGGTCTTAAGCCCGGATAAACTATAAAGAAGAGGGAAGAATTAAGAAAATTAAAAAGTAACTACCTACACTGATTATGTTATTGTCTAAGGCTACCTACATTAATAAGTGCGACGGAAAGAGTGCGTAAGAGTAGGACGGAAAGTAAGTACTATCAATGAAGTAGTGAATGGATTGTAAAATATGTCTATGACTTAGGTGAGATTTTCTACAAAAAACAAATGATTATAACTTAGATATTTATAGACATTATGAAATTCTTATGTCACATATATGATAATAATGTCTTCATTAATATGTCCTTAAAGTTTTTGTACTAATTAAAAAATAGTGGTGTATATACCGTATACGACCCGCTGGCGTAGCGGGCGTCAAACATTTGTGTGCGTGAACATAGATTATTTTCTTGGTTGGGGTGTTTCCATGTATGATAATATTGTATGTATTACCAAAAGAGTGGATATGTTTATTTATCCGATGTCTAGTACTCATAGTACAAGCTCAGCTTGGTTTGGGACTAGATGGTGTTGTGTCTGGGTGGTAGGATTTCATATCATTATCACAATAATTGTAAATATATAACATAACAAATTAATCAACTAATATGATTGTCTTATGACGTAAAGTTTCATTCATTAATGAATTTACTTCCAAAAACGCTAATTTTATCGAAAAATATCAGTATTGGTACCTTGACTGGCCAAGACAAGTTGGCGGACATCCAAGTAAATGTACACAATGCGAGCAAGACAAACAAACCAACTAAGATTTAGACATGCATAAAATACATTTTAAATTAAATACCGCAAGCAGACTGGTCTAGACGCTATGAATATCTAGTAAAATTGCTATGAATTTTTAGTGGTTACTATGTTATATTTCGCGGATGAATCAGCACAGATTAAATGTGATTCTTGTATTATGTAAAGGGGAGTACGTACAAAATGTATGACGGTAACTTAAAAGTAAGCGCAACCACTTTTCTAGGAGCATAGCAACTCAGCTCAGCTTTAGCTTGACTGTTTTTTTGGTGTCACGCTGGAATCTCTTTTCGAGCCGACTCTACTTCGCCACTTGGTGGGCCGAGTCTTGCAAAGGAGGTGTATTATAGGACATCCCTTTAGACGTTCGGGGCCTGCTCATTAAAACTGCTGTGGTGCAGTTTATCGCAATAGCTTTAGCTTGTCCATGGAACGGTACAGCTCAACCTAGTGTGATCCTTTGTGGCATGCTATATTTCGTCAGTCTGAATTCAATCCGTTTTTTTTGACTCAACATACATAACATCACATTAATACCAATATTCAAAATGTCTTCTAAGATCATTTATTCTTTTTATTACTATTTATTGGATAAATTTACTTTAATTAACATCTAAAAGAGAAAATCAAAGTACTCATTGAATATTTTGATAGACATCATGTAAGTACCCTATTTACAATTTAGATCAAACAATGAACGAAAGTTCCGTCATTAGAGGCACACATTTACCAACAGACTAGTACCCCGTATCTCATCACTCTCTTAAGTGTAGTCAGCCAAAGCCGATTAATTACGAAACAAATTTGGCGGCTAAGTTACCACCCACCACCTGATCTTGTAACTTACAAGATCAGGTGGTCATTACCGGCGTGCACTGAACTGGCATCAAACCTGCACCAGCTGGCGGTATGCCAAATCTTACCACACGCTCAGTGTTTCACTGAGAGAAAATTTATAGCGAGTTTTGTCGCTAGTAATATCATTCTTTTTTATAGGGAATACACGTCTCGATGAGGATTTTAGCAAATTTGGATATGAATTGATAAACCAGGAGTGATTGTATTTTCTTCATTATATCGGGCCTGCATTTTAACTGTCCCACTGTTGTGTACGCTGTGCGCACAAGTTTAAAATAGATTATTATGGAGAACGCTCTGACAGGCAAGTTGCATTATGATTATTTCTTTCCCCCTGGTTAAAAAAAATGAAATTACAGATTATGGATTTTATTGCAGTTTCTTTACAGGCCATTTATTAAAAAACATGTATCTAAAATTACAACTTTCCATAATACCCGATTTTTCGTAAAAACATTGTTCAAATTAACTTACAAAATCAATTCAAATTAACTTAGGATAAATCTCGGTAAAACTTTGAAAACGGTGATATAAAAGTAGTATTAATTTCGATTCTCTCATTGTGCTGTGATCCTTAGTAAAAACTTTATGTTCTTAAATATAAAAAGTTAATACACCGTCTCACATTTAATCTGCCAAATAACTCGCACTTGTATTCGCTTGTGGCACTACAAATATTTAATATCGCTTAGTAAAACACAAAGTTGTAGGTACTGGACAAATGAAAGCTACTAGACTTGTAAACGGCGCATCAATTTAACCGACCAACTAAAAGTCACTACCAACTAAAATCTTAGCGAATCACAATTGAGTTACACCATCTCAGCATCTAATAAGTCAAGCAAATTGCAATTAAGTAGTCCCACGTTCAGTCTGTGTCAAAATTTAATTTAGAAGCCCCCCTTTTATCCACCTCTTCTACCCAGTGGGGGGACGCGAAATGATGCCACGATTAATTCAAAATTTCAAATTGAGTTATCCATATAATGTAGATTTAGTTTAGTTTCAATTGGAGTGGCCGCGTAAACTTTGATGGCGGCGCAAAGGTTGCGAAGGTGAGAGGTAAATAATAATTTAATTTTAAGCCCAAGTGTTTGAACGTTTGGTATTCAATATCGGTATTGTAAATGGATGGTTCTTCTAGGTAATTTGAAATTATCTTTGCCTTTGACTACTGTATAACAAGAAATGGAAATTGCTACAAAGGGTGCCTCGTGGCTACTGGCTTAGTTTTACGCTTAATTTTAGCTTTGATCATGAGGTTTCCAATTCCCGGAAGGTCTCAAAATCGGTAAATATTCTAACAATCGGCAGGACCCACGTTTATAAGTCCCAACGTTAAAGTTGTCCTGTAGACTAAGGCACTCCTTGCTCCTTCGAGAGTAGGCAAGGGAAACAATATTGAATTGATCACATCGTTCCTGTGGGCTACACGATCTTTCTTTCATGAATGACAATTTGATGTATGCACAAAACACTGGCTCTTAACCAGGTGCTCGAGGTCATAAATTGTCTATCTGCGCTTTATGATAAAAATAATAAAAGTTTTGATTCCAACATTTCAATACATTCGTATTCCTCGCTAGATGTACCTACCTCCTCAATACAAACACATTCAAGTGGAATCAACCAAACAAACAATGATTAGCGACTCTGTTTTACTTCCATCATCCGTTGGTTTACTCTTCAAATATTTTCCGTGTTTCCGAGAGACACCAAAACAATTTGTGGGCAATGTTGAGCGATAAAAATAATATGGCAACTCTTGTAGGACAAAGTTTGCCCGGGATTGAAGAACCTAAGCAGAGTTTCGATGTAAGACCAGAGCTGCATAAATAATGTGTGAAAGTACCTCATATCGCATATTTTTTTTTAGCTTAAGTAAGTAATAAGAGGCAACCATAGCCTAGTGGAGATACGAACAGACTGCCATGCAGAGGGTACCGGTTCGAAGTCACGGCGCGCACCAATGACTTTCGGGAGTTATGTGCGAATTAAATTGTAAATTATCGCTTGCCCCGTGCATCGAAGAGCACGTAAAGCCGTTGGTGCCGGCTGTCATGAAGATCTTTGACAGTTGTTATAGGGAGTCAGTTCCTATGAGTAAACTGACACTAGTCTAAACCATGGAATATAGCCATCCCTTCGGGTTGCGGAGGTCAGACGGGCAGTCGCTCTGAGGAAAAGCTAATATTTAGTCAAATACGGTTAGACTAGAAAGCGGACCACCGAAAAAAAGTAGCGGTATAAATTACGTACTGCTGAAGCTTATTTATTTACTTTCAGGTGTTGCGTGTGACATTACAAACATTCTAATGTCGGACACAAGGAACACACAGGCTTGGAACTACAATTCGAAGATCACATAAAGTATTGTCTTGAAAATCAAGCCTAAAGGAAGCAACACACTGACACAGGGGTAAAATGGCCATAACACCATTAAGTGCATTCAATAGAAAAGCTATCAAACTAATCCCACAAAGAATTGTCGTGTACAAAACTACGATGGCTGACAGCGCATCTGATCACCAGCCTCAAGCGAACGCAAATGCCAATAGAAATAATATTGCGAATGAGATCGTAAAGCTCTGGATCCCGTGCCTTAATACCACCGCAATAAACTAGTGGCTCTAGTCTCTGTACGGAGCAACTAGTGTTTGAATATTGAGTAGATTGGAGAAGGCATTGTTTTTTATTGCATAGGAAGACAAACGAGCAAGCGGGCCTGATGGTAAGTGATCACCGCCGCGTATAGACACCTGCAATGCCCCAAGGATCCTAAGTGCGTTGCCGACCTTTTAAAAAAGAACATCTATGTAATATGTTTGTCTAGCCTTCATCATTATTCCTTCTAGCGATATTCTAGTTTAAACCTGGGGTCCGCTTACTAGTCCGACTAGATTTGACTGAATATAAGCTTTTTCACAAAGCTACTGCTGTCTGTCTGGCCTGTGCAACACAGAGGGATCAGGTAGATACCTTCTATCATTACTAAAGTATTACAAAAACTAATTTACACATCATTGCCACACATCATCCTGAAACTTGGCAGTTATGAGAAGAAGAAGGGGGCAAAATATGACTTCTTAGATTATTCTTCTTATTTCATATTTACGTGTTAAAAATACCTAGCATCCTACAATGTTTTTAATTATACCTTTCAGTTTACAAGCAATCTTTAAAAACAATCAGTGAAGTTTACTAAAGCAATCCACATAATTAGTAATCAATAAAACAATAACAAAAACCATAAGAACAAACTACCCGTTGCCTATTCATTCGATTCGCATCCCAACTTCGTGTTATACCTAGAAAAACCAATTTGAAAGATCCCTGCAATCCCAACTATTTCGTCTACAAGACCCACATTTAAACCGTTAGGTGGGAGGTGAGGGAGTGCACGATACGTTGGTTACTGTAAGAGCACTCTGAAATTCCCCTTTATGGATATGTCTTAAGTAAAATATCTATTAAATAGATGCTTCATAGTCTTAAATCTTACTATTGAAGCAAACCGCCTTTATTGCATAGAATGCTTTTTATTGTTAGTAATTTAGTTGCTGAGCTCGCCGGTTGTTATATTGCCATTAGTTTGCCAATAGTTTGCTTATTAAAATCTTTTCTATTTCTTTTTGTGTGCAGTTTAGTGGGCGATGTGATTACTCGTAAGTTTTTTAGTTAATGATGCTTAAAGTTGGTCTATTCAGCCTATATATTAGTTGGATCGGTGCATTGTATGTTGTTTCTGAGATTTGTGCCTATGTTTGCGTTTAAACAGAATCTTTTTTGAGGTTGATATTTAACTTTAGTTTATTTGACAATAAAAATAAACATAGAATATTATTACATTTGTGCTAAATACGGTTCCAATTTTGTTTCTGGCCTTATCTTTGTAAACGTAAACTAATTGTTTTGAGAAACAAGGATCTAAAATTGCAGGCAACTTTCAAATATATAACGACATTATTTGGTAAATAGTGTAAATACGCGTTAATATAGAACTCAGTGTGGTGTTATATCAAGCTCTTGTTTTAAATAAATCCAGTGGGTTTTCAAAATATAAAAAGCAACCTTTCTTATGTATTTCAGATTATTTTGATTACCACAATTCTCACTCTAACAATCAGAAACTTTGTTTTTATTAAACCAATTGGCAAGAGTCACATCAGAGTGCAGAATACTCTGACATGATTCTTACGAGTTGGTTGTTAGCCTATATTCAAAACAGACCTGTTAAAAGATGCAAATGTTAAACATGTGGCTCTACGTAATAATATATTAGTATATTACAATCTGCAGGCAAAACGTATGCAGTTTCTAATTATTCAGTCGACGGACTCCGTAAATGTGAAGTTACTTGTGAGATTTCAGCATAAAGGAACTTGTATTGAGAGGGATATGAGTTAAGATATAAATAAGTATATCTCAATTATAATTGGAAACCATATGAGTTCTTCTGAGAGCTTTTTGAGAATGTATATTTCAGAAATATTTGAACTACGCCGATTATAATTGGAACTGAAGAAACTGTAATTAAATAATATGGTGTACATGGTTCATTCTGTTGTCCTTATATACAAGATTTCTTTTTGATATTACGATATTAATATCAAGCATTTTAATAAATTAGGTACAATAACATCTGCAAAGTATTTCAAGTTGCGATTGATTGATTCGACTTGATCCCGTAGAAATTTCGGGAAATCCATTTTTAGTGCATGCCTGCGTGCTCTAAAATGCCAAATGTCAGCTTCTTGCTCCCAGTAGTTTTGACTGCGCATTGTCTGTCAGTGAGTCAGTCAGCAACGCAAGAATTTCATAAATACTATGTAACTTTATAAATACTGTGTAAGTTTATAAATACTATGTAATTTTATAAATACTGTGTATTTTTTTTAAATACTGTGTTATTTTATAATTATTGTGTGTAATATTATAAATACTCTGTAATTTTATAGACACACGAGGCAACTTATTACGTAATATTTATCATCAAAAGGCCTAAAATGCATTTGCCACTCTTCCCGAGTGGCAAATGCATTGATGTAATAAATGGCAACCGGATTTCGTAGATACTGATGCAGATAGAATCACAACCGTTTTGGATAGAGAAAAAGAAAAGGGCGAAGCTAATCTTGTACACTTCTTCCGTATGGGCCTGAGCCATCAGCGCTCTCACTTTTTAAAGAAAAAGGAATATTGCTACTACCATCTGTGATAGAGTGCTTATTACTGCGGTCAAGGATGTGGACTCTACTATTCCGATAATTTAGATTGGTTTAGTCACGATAAATAAAAATTCTAGTCAGTTGACTGACATATTGCCATATTGAATACTGACGTATTTCCAAAACTATTGGGCACAGCAAGCTGAAATTCGGTATGTATGTTCTGAGACTGGCGTAGCTGCTACCCTCTAGTGTCTAATAATGTTACTATAGCATACGCACCTAAAACAACGCATGTCTTATATAAACTAGCATATTTTTCAAGTAAAACCATCTAGCTTCAATGTAAAGTGAAACAGTATCCACTTGTTAAAACATCATTACTGGCAGTAGATCTACGGTGTGTTCGGACGAGTTAGATCTCGGCTGATTGGTGGCGATGTCGTCTGGACTCCTGCCAAGTTCCCCCACAGATAAATGTTGAAGAACTGTGTTTTGGGGTGAGTTAGAAGCTTTGGCGGTTTAGGGAGAAGTATCTGATGTGGGAGTAATCGAAATTAATTAGGATAATACTTCAAATGGTAGTGATTTCACTGGACTCATGTCGTTTCAAGCTGAATAATCACTTAACTTTTGTTGTTTTGAGTTTGGATTTTCTTTATATTTCCTGGAAGAATGTTCTATGAGCTGTCTAATATAGAATTAGTTAAAGTACTGCTAAATTAACATGACCATGCAAGCCGTTTAGTATTTTAGTAAAGCTTGCATCCTGAATGCTGTCTCACGACAATAAGTGTTATACTCAATTATATATCGTCCACACGCCGTCCCACCCTCGACGTTAGAAGAAAAAAATATTTATTTATTTATTTAATTTTACAGAAGGCTTACGGACTAATTAAAACTATGAATATAACAATTAACATTATCAGTTTGCCAATTAAAAGCCCTCACATATGGGT
The DNA here is from genome assembly GCA_944739405.2 of Euclidia mi. NCBI lineage: Eukaryota > Metazoa > Arthropoda > Insecta > Lepidoptera > Erebidae > Euclidia > Euclidia mi. The sequence continues at coordinate 63,832,371 of OX123193.2, read as the reverse complement.
ATAAAAAGTAGGACGATTTTTGTACTCGTTTTAAATAGGTATACAAAAAAAATTAAAGGAAAAATAATAAATAAACAAAAACAAATCGGTATACACAAAAATAGCAAATATACACTTAGAAATACAATAAACCAATGAACAAAAATGGTAACTTCACTCAGTCAATCCTGTGCTGACTCGGTATTAGTAATCATAATCACATTATCGAATAAAAATACCTGTATATTATCTGACATCCGCACTGTATTTTTAGTGAAATGCCATTAGATACATAGGTGCGATAGCTGAGTGGTGAGAACAACAGCCTGCTACGCAGAGGGTCTCGGCTTTGAATCCACGTCACACACTAATGACTTTTCGGAGTTAAGTGCGTATTAAATTGTTAATTATCGCTTACTAATCGGTGAAGGGAAACATCACGAGGAAACCTGCATGTCTGAGAGTTCTTCATAACGTTCTCGAAAGACAGTGAAGTTTTCCAACCCGCACTTGGTCAGCGTGGTGGACTATGGCCTTACCCTTCTCACGACGGTATAAAGGGCTGATGATGCAATTTGATTTTCAATTGACTCACAATAAAATATATATTTCGTTAACTTAATGTCATTTTCGTCTAATTTGGCACATAAAGTAGAACATTGACACATAGTGTGACACTTTGTTCAATTAACGATCTAGTCGCAATATCATGAGAATGTCAGTTTATTAAGGAGAGATCCATTTATGACATGAGTATGACACTGATAGTAGTTCGAAACTGGATTTTTAACAAATATAATTACGAGAATTGACCTCCTGAAGCAATCCGATTGTACTCCAACATCTGAGGCTTTGGTCTATTCATCCCGCTTGATCTCATCCCGCGGGATGAGTTGTCCTAGTGCAAATTTTGAATTGGACAACTCATCCCGCTGATATATTTTACGTCTTAAAATAAATAATGATAAAATAATGTAACTTTTTATTCGTATAGTGCCTAGGATCGGCATACGGATTCAACAATTTATACACTCATATGCCCAGAACCCGAATCCGAGTCGTGTCTATAAGTAGTTATTGCCGACTTCTTACAATGCCCAGGACTCGGTTTCGGGTGCAAGTCAAACAATAGAGATACGCGTCGTTGTTAACTTAGGGTTGTCAAATCCAAACCATTCCATTCCAGTTATATACGAAAATGTCTACGTACGAGCTGTTATTTCAACTAATAAAAAATCAAATACCTGAGTGGGACCCTAGAGACATCACAGTCGATTATGAAGTTCCAGCTATACTGGCAATTCGAAACAACTTCCCTGGTGTGAAAATAACGGGCTGCTATTTCCACTTCTATCGCAGTATCTGGCGTAAAGCTAAGGCGATAGATGTATGCAAAACACAATTAGGCAAAGTCCATATAAAACTCTGAGCTGCTATGTCTCACCTCCTACCCGAGTTAATTGATGAAGGATGGTTCTATGTGATGGAGGAAGCTCCCAACAACCATGCGTCACACAATTTAATTACTACTTTGCGAAAACTTGACTCAAAAACTCGGCTTTCGCAGACATTTGGTGTACTTTCCAGCAAATGAATAAGACAAATAATGTTGTAGAAATATGGAACGGGCAACTCGCTAAGAATTTATCCTTTTCTTTAAAGCGGAATGAATAGACCAAAGAAAAATAATAAAAATATTAATGTGGACTACTTATCCCGCGGGATAAGTATTAAGCGGGATGAGTTGACTAAAGACTCCTACACCTACTCTCTCATTTATAAGCGATATATAACAAATTGATAAGATTTAAAATCTAAACACTCAAAGATAAAATCTCTCGAGACCGTGTTTTTAAGACATTTTCAATAATAATTTAGTTCGCAAAGCCTACTCGAGAAGTATCTGACATTCAATACACTTATTTATTTACTGAAATATTTAACCTTTTGGTAATAACTCATTGTATTTTGTAAGCACATATTTTTTATTTTGTTCGCTATATTGAAGTTGGTTGTGTCTTTCATTGTATACTTTAAGGTCATAAGGTATTAGGTAACTAAAATGGTGGTTGAGACAACTTTTTCCGCTTGTTGAGCTATTTATGTCATTGCCGTCGGTCCCGGTTCCTTTTCCAGAACCCAAATCCTTTGACGATGTTGGCGGCTTTCGGGTGTTTTGACGAAGCCAAGTCAACACCCGAGTTGAGCACATATTGACAGGAAAAAAGAAAGATGCTTATAACCTGCTTATTTACCAGGTAATAATAATATGATTATCTGGTCATGTTGGGAATACCAAAACTGCCGTAATATATAACGCCATATACCGTTCTTTTAAAGAACTATCGTAGGGTGTACGAACTAACATAATTCTATCCAATACACTATCCAAACGGCGTCAGAGGGCACAGTATGTATCTGATATTATTGTAATATCCTAGAGTATATGTTTATAGGTAATGTCTAAGAGAATATTTGTATAGGCAACAATAATATTAGTTCCTACAGACCTTGTTTGTGTTCATAACAGCGTCGATATTTCTCAGAATTATCGTTAAAAGCCTTGAATAAAACTTTATGACCTACGGTACGGTAGAATGTTCGCTAAGCAAAAATGTTTATATATATATATATATATATATATATATATATATATATATATATATATACATATATATATATATATATATATATATATATATATATATATATATACATACATATACATATATATATATATATATATGTTTCGATGATCCCAGCAAATAGTGTAAGGGTGATTTCCAATTGGTATATTTTTCTGCGCGTTTACGGTCTTTCGGGCATACGCGCTTAGACGCGCGCTACATTACGCGCTAAAAAAAACAGGGCTCGTGTATAGGCCAGATGTTTACGCCTATAAAACGCTAGTCTGAAACTGGTTTAACGGCCCGGTCGAGACCTACAGCGGTAAGTGGCAACAGCAAGCGATTTCGATTTACAACATGACAACAACTCGGCGCGCGAACACGGCGGAGCAAAGCGTGCCATCGCCATTGAAATCGCTTGCCGCTGCCGCTCGCCGCTGTAGGTCGTGACCGGGCCGTAATCGTCTGCAGATTATAATGTCTCGATTTCGGGTATAATAAGGGTTCTATTCCCGACCGATCACAATGTAATATTAGCTTTTTTGTCAAAAGCTTCCGACACCCCTTCAAACCAGCCATTAACTGTAATTTGAATTTCATTATTAAACCGTATGTCGTATAATATATTTCATAAGGTCAATATAAATAGTCAGCGCAGTTTTAGGTATCTTATAGCGAGACAGCGCCGTGCTGCAGCTGTGCCGTTGCAGTGCCTGTACAGTATGCCATGAAGTTTAACGTGCTTCGATACCTTCCTAACTAAAAGAATAACATCGTCTACTAGAATCATACTGAACCCTACGTTCCTAATTTGAGCAGGGGAGGAAATAGGGGAAGTTTGTCTAATATAAGGAATGCTAAAACTTAGAAAAATAACGGTATCCCATATAGGAGAGAGACGTATTCCCTAATTGGTACCTTCCTGACCAAGCTAACTAGAGCGGTTAGTACAAGGTTTGTTGTAGAGTTTTCCGTCTCTTCATATGAATTGTTTATACTTCGCGTATTTTCCAATGTAGTATCTTACGACACTCTTGAATTGAAATAGGGTAGTGACACTTTGCATCCGTAATCCGTCATAACACGGATTCAGTTCGAGTCTACAGCTTCAGTGAGGTAAATTTCTACACATAACACTAACTTTTACTGAAAATGAAGTGCTAATTGAAGACTATACGTCGTACGTTGCAGCATAAGTTTTCCAACCAAATTTCGGTTGATACATGCATATTTTTAGCGACTGGCTTTGTTGAGCTAATCTGAAGTATCTACGTACTGTCTCTTTAGTACTTGAGTCTTGGTTGAAGGTCAGATATGATTGTGCTCATCCCATGATGTTATTGGAGGTTATAGGAGATAGTTTTTGGCATTCGATCGAATTTAATGCAGGACTGCCGGTCTGTTACAAAATATCATTATTATATCGATTTCCCAAAGTCGAAATCTCGATCACAATAAAATTACTATAATGTTACAAACCAACAAATTCACATTCACATTTATGCTAGGTAATAATATCCAGCACACCAATATTTAGTGTTCAAGTTTTGTGAATCATCAAATGTATGTATTTGATGTAACATGTTTTTTGCTTTAAAATATAAGAACAGTTCTTGACGCGGAGTACTACGTTTTACCTAAGATATCATCAACGCAAAAATTGCCAATAAAAAGAAATAGTAGTACATAAACAACCTAATATTTTAGCATACATTTGTCTTATAACAATCATCATATCCTTAATACTAAACACCAACACTAAAATAACCGAAAAACCCTCACGTCAGGAACAGGTGTCAAACAAGTCCATCCAATTAATTACGGAAGGTTCGGAGGCACAAAGTTTAACTTATTGCCCTCAGATAGATCCCCGAGGAGTCAAGATTATCTGGATCTACTTCTAAGTTGGACAGCGTCGTTAGCAATGGACGGTATGTGCCGAATTTAGAGCCTTGTGTTTTGCGAAACTATCGCAGAACATTCTCGAATAAATACTTTCAAGATTTCGCGACTTGTTCATATAATAATATTTCCTAATAGGTTTATATTAAGTATAATTTTTAAATCAAAAAATCTAATCAGGTTTTGGCATGGTGCTGCAGGACATCGGTTAAAATTCCCGAGTGTTCTACATAGTGGTAGAATTTTTAAGTGATATAAAGTTTTCATAGTCGTGACACAACAAGTAGCAAGTGGCGTAGTGGTTTAACTGACTTGCTTTTTACTCAAAAAAGGATGTTTTTTTTACAGGCACGGTACGCAAGCTAAGTACAGTATTATAGATGTTATGCCTGAAATTACTCTTAAGTATAAACGGTTGTCTGTTTTTGTTGTTTTCATCTAGAATCATAATAATATTATTGTTGGCTTCAACATAGTTGAGTTTTTGTATAGTTACACCGAAATATTTGTACCATTCCATGTTTTGATTGAATCTATTTTTGTATAACAAAGAGTCGGCCACATGTATTTATTTAATACCAGCTGTACCATACCAATAAAAAAATGTTATAATAAAACTAAAACTATTGAATTTCTGTTCTATCCGCGTATATTGGATCTCCAGCGACAAAATAAAGTGAAAAGGAATAAAAATGTTAAAATATACGCAACTACACGGAGAGTGTGAATAAAAAATACAATTTTAGAGTATGTTACGAAGAAATTCAGTCTCGACGTATCTGAACTATGTTTGTTAATCTGGTAAGTGGGGATTATAAGAGAAGCTTGCGACCCGCGCCAGTAAAAATACATTGCAGCTTTTAAAAGTATTTTTGTGGTAAAGGATAAACCGAGAAATAGAATAGTGCGATGCTGTGAATGGAAATCTGTGGATAGTTTTAAATGGAAGTTAGTGATACGGTTTTGCGTAGATGTACTAAAATGATTGACTTTAAAATGGCCTTTTGGTCTTTTGATTAGATATACTGCTGTAGGTCGTGGGTTCAATTCTTAGTCAGGATAAATCATAATCGATGATTTGTCATGTGTCTAACCTTATCATGCATGCTGATCGATTATGAGTACTTTGAATTTGTATGCATGTCTCATCATCATCAGCCTTCAATAGTCCACTGCTGGACTAGGCCTCTCCTTTGAAAGGAGGAATTGGCCCTATTTATACCACGCTGGCCAAACGGGTTGGTATAGGGTTTGTATCAAGTTTTCCTTCTCTTACAGTGCTGTTCTCTGCATAATATGCTCCCTCTGTCAGCTCTTACGACACCCATGGGATGATATGGGGTGGTGACATTCCGTATTCTTAATCCGTCACCACACGGATGCATGTCTACGAATCAATATTTCCCAAATACCAGTACATAAACAGTTCCTTATTGGCCGAAGTCAGGTGTATTAGATTACCTCGGCGTAAGGCCCAAGAGACCACAGTTCTGGAACTTTGTTGCTAATTTTGACAAATGAGGTACTCATCGATCCATTTAAGTGCCAAATGGGAAGGTTAAGCTTGTGCTTGTTATAATAATGTGTGTTTATATTGTGTTATATTATTTTGCTTGATAAAATGTAGTAATTGTTATCATCATCATACAGGCTTTTTTAGTCTAAACAGATATTATAGAATATCAGATTTTCCAAAGAGCGACTGCCGTCTGACCGCCGGAATCTAAAGGGATAGCGTTATTCCATGGATTAGACCTGTATCAGTTTACTTGAAGGGTACTAACTCCCCGTAATGACCGACGGCTTAACGAACTCTTCGAAGGCACGGGGGGCACGCGATAATTAACAATTTAGTACGCACAAAACTTCGAAAAGTCAGTGGTATGCGCCGTGGACTCGAACCCGGTACCCTCTGTTGGTATCTGTCGACTATAAATAACCTCATAGTAGCTCGTAACTATCACTTCAGAGCATTTTACGACCATCGCTCAATGTTACATATGCTTTTAAAAAAAGTATTGTAGTATAATCGACGAACAAAACTCTAAGGAGGATTGCACTATAATAGCGCAAGTAATCTCGTACAGTGTTCTTGTATCATATTGCAACACGGGCGTCATTAATTAAGGATATAATAGCAAACACAGATGTATTCAAACGGCTGCGAGTAGACAACAGATAGACAATAGACTGTTATTTATACAAGACAGCTGCGAAGTAGCACAGATTATACAACTAGTTGTTGTTTGAGGGTGAGCAGAGATATTTGAAACTTTTGCTTTTATAGGTGAAGCATAGTTGTGTGTCTAGAAAATATTAACATTTAAATAGTTTGTTCAAAGAAAGAGTTTTTGAGAATATCCCGAAATATGACTGCAATGAAATAAATGAAAACTATAGGTCATAAATCATATGGTTCGAGAGCTGGCATCAATTTTTTGGTAGGTATTTGAGGCAAGCTGAAAACTTTCCACATACCTCTCCTGAACATTGAACACTGAACTGCAGACCTGCCAAAAAAAACATCATCAACATTGTCTTGCCCTGGTCCCAATTTATTTGGGGTCGGCGCAGTATGTCCTTCGCTTCCATACCTCTCTGTCACCAGTCGTCCGATCGTTTATCCTTTTATATCCCATATCCATCCGCACACAGTCTATCCATCTTTTCCATGGCCGCCCTCTCCCTTTTCGTCCTTCTACGTGCATATTCATCACTTTCTTACCTACGTACAGAAACATCACAAATCGAACAAAGATGCACCTCGTTCGTACACTTGTCTTTCCCATCGCCCTCTATAGTGTCGAGACGTGGACAATCAAGGCAGCTAACAGACAGAGAATCGACGCCTTTGAAATGTGGTGCTGGCGCCGTATGTTGAGAATACCATGGACAGCCCGCCGCACAAACGTCTCGATCCTAAAACAACTAAAAATAGAGGATACTCAGCGCCTGTCTACGACCTGTTTGCGACGTATAATGCAGTATTTTGGCCACATAGCACGAAAAAATGACGACAGTTTGGAACGCCTAATAGTGACAGGGAAAGTGGAAGGAAAAAGACCAAGAGGCCGTAGTCCCAATCGATGGTGCGACCAGATATCGAAGCAACTGGCGATACCGTTAAGCACTGCTTTACATCAAGCAACGGATCGCAACCGATGGAGACAGTTAGTTGACAGAGTCAGAAGGAGTCACGATCCTCAGCACTGAGGGAAACAACTGAAGAGAGAGAGACCTACGTACATCTCATCTCTTCGCATTACATGTCCATACCAGGCCAATCGACTCCCTTTTACCTTTTCATCAATGGGCGCCACTTTCATACTACCTCTAATGTAATCATTCCTAATTCTGTCCATTCTTGTTACTCTACACATCCATCGTAACATTCTCATCTCAGCAACATGCAATCGTTTCTCATTCATCTTCTTTGTAGCCCAACACTCAGCTCCATACAGTACGACAGGCCTTATAATGGCCTTATACATGCGGCCTTTTAACTTCACAGGCATTTTGTGATCGCATATTGTGCCTGAGACCTGTCACCATTTCATACATCCTGCGTTAATTCGTTGCCTAACATCCCGATCAATTTCGCCGTCATCCTGCAGGAGTGAACCTAGGTAGCGAAAATCGGAGCATACTGGTAGAAGTGTACCGCCGAGTGTAACCGGTATAGGACTGGAGAGACCGCCAAAGTCACAGAACATATACTCTGTCTTGGTTCTGCTTATTCTCAGGCCTATTATTGTACATTCTCCAATCTCCCCTCTTTTTTTACATTCATCGTATTCTTTCTTCTTACTTTCTTCCAAAGATTCATTTCCTCCTTTCACCAGCTGCTATTCCTTAAACCTTGCTTTCTTTTCCTTAAGCGCATTCTGTAACCCTTTTGTCCACCACCACGTGTCCTTATCTTTCATACGCTTCCCTTTCGACTCTCCTAAAACATCCTTTGCTACACACTTTATACATTTACTTATCTCTTTCCAACACTCATTGACATTTCTATCATTCATATCGCCCATTTCTAACATTTTATCTACCACTCTATCTCTGAATTTTTCTACACATTTATCCTTCTCTAACATATGCCATCTTATTTTTGGAGGCAGTTGCTGCTTGGTTCCTTGAGAGCTTAGTCGAATCTGAAGTTCAACCATCAGGAGCCTGTGCTGCGAGACTAAATCTTCTCCTGGTACCACTTTGCACTCTTTGACCCAGTTGAGTCGATTACGCCTTAGTAGGAAATAATCAATCTGGGTCATATGGTGGCCGCTATTATATGTAACTAAATGTTGCTCTCTTTTCTGAAACCAAGTATTTGCAACTGCTAGGTCAAAAGCGGCAGCAGCTTGGAGAATTGCTTCTCCCTCACAATTTCGGCTGCCAAATCCCTAACCTCTATGTACTCTTTCATACTCTCCACTTGTTCGTCCCACATGTCCATTAAAATCACCACCCACCACAATAATCTCTTCATTCTCCGGTATACCCGTCATCATGCTATCGAAATCCATCCAAAATTTCTCTTTCTCACAATCATCACATCCTACCTGAGGGGCATACACACTTATCACATTCAAAATAATACCTTGCCACATTACTTTCACAACAATCAGTCTATCATTAATTCTATTTACACTTGTCACGCTATCTTTCAGATTTTCGTCTAACACAATGACTTCCACAATAATAAAATTTGTATCCTTCTCCGATCTCTCTATCTTTTGTACCTTTCCATCTTGTTTCCTGCAGGCATGCCAGATTTATTCTTCTTCTTTTCAAAACACCAGCTAACTCTCTAGCTCTTCCAGTCATCGTACCTACGTTCCAACTTGCATACCTCACCCTTACATCACAGGCTCGCTTTTTACGTTGCACTCGCCCGGAGTAGTGCAACAACCCTTGCATACTTCTCGCAGGTGCCGGGTGCTGCCACTGCGCGTCGCTTGCGGGGAACGCCCTAATCCTTTCGCACTCATTGTCGTACGTGGCCACACTACAAAAGGGGTTTTGGCATTTATTTTACCAGCCGGCCGCCTGCCTGACGTCAACCCTCCTTGGGAATATTATCGTTATAAAAGAAGAGGGGTAGAAGATACGGGGTACATGGATAGGATGTATGACAAGGAAGAAGGGTTTGTATTTGGGGTTTGTACTGTAATCACTGGAAGGGATATTGGGTAGTGACTACAGCAGCTCGGTGAGCCGGGATCGCGAACCCGAAGCCCTGTAATGGTCGGACAGACCAATACACAGAAGCACCCCCTGACTTACTGTCAAAAAAAAACATAAACCAGATGATTTAGTCGGGGCTTTAACATTGCCAGGTGCATGCAAAAATACTTTCCAAACCAATATAAGAAACGCCTGGCATTGTTAAAGCCCCGACTAAATCATCTGGCTTATGATGTTTTTTATTTTCTAATCATTAAACTACAACATTTATAAATTGTATGTTGCCTTCAATTGATTTTTGGAAATATATTTTTTTCATAATTTCCCATAGCCCCGCTACTCGCCAGCCAGGTCTGCAGTTCCGTGTTGGGTTATAATAGGAGAGGTATGAGGTAAGTTTTCAGCTTGTCTCAAATACTTACCCAAAATTGATGACAGCTCTCCTACTAATAGATGCGTTTTAAAATGTTTCTTAGGAATTTCCAATTGCAACGGAGTCTACGAATATGTTCAATATATAGAGATGAACTAACCCTCTGTTACGTTCAACTGACAAGTATCAATCAAGCCAAACAAAACTCATCGAATATCTACAAATCTATGTATGTTATGTTACCCAAGTGCCTGAATGTTCTTTTATATGCATTTCAGTCAAAGTAAGAATTTTTTGGTGACGGATTAAGAATACGGAATGTCACCACCCCATATCATCCCATGGGTGTCGTAAGAGCCGACAGAGGGAGCATATTATGCAGAGAACAGCACTGTAAGAGAAGGAAAACTTGATACAAAACCTATACCAAGCCGTTTGGCCAGCGTGGTATAGCAGGCCAATTCCTCCTTTCTAGGGAGAGGCCCAGACCAGCAGTGGACTGTAAGGGGCTGATGATGATGAACAATTTTAACTTAAATGCTTGCACTCGTATACAATGAGCAATGGCAATAACGTTCTTAACCACCTGTGTACGACTAGACTGTGACGTTATATTCTGTTATATTTGGATTTTTAGTTGTTATGAATATCATTCCAATCTTGTTTATTAGGATGCCATTCCGTATATTGTATCATATCTGCCATTTATTGACTTAATTGTTCTCATAAACTGTCAAATGTCTTGATGACAAATGTCTTAAAGACTTTATTCGTGTTGAACATGCCAACGATGGAGAAGTTTCTAAGCTGAACTTGATGTTTTCTTTCTTACAGAGCGGACATAGCTAAGTCAATACCATAGTTTAGTATTTCTATACTCACCCCAAAACCACACACAGCAAAATAAACCATATATTTTTCCCAAAAATAAAAATAAAACCTATACGGCATTAACATTCCGAAACCACACGATATTTATACTCAGTATTGTGTAACCATTCAATTAGATCTCCTAGAATCCAAAAGCCATACAAACACCACAAATTACTGCCAACCAAATTGCACACCAGCTGCTAATGAACGGCAAGGCATCGCAACGCCCAAAAAGAACACCTAAGCTATCCAGTCTTTCGGAACCGAGTACTGCAATAAGTAACCCTTTCAATATCTCTGAAATAATGTCAACTATCAAAGACATGAAACCGGGAAAGGCACCTGGAGTTGACAACATCTCAACAGAACAACTACAACATCTCGGCCCAGTTGCAGTTACTTGGTTACTCCAGCTTTTCAATAACTGTGTGGAGAACGCGAAAATCCCAAGCTTGTGGAGGAAATCGAAGATTGTCGCCATTCTTAAGCCCGGAAAATCTCCAGATGATGCAAAGAACTTTCGCCCAATCTCTCTTCTATATCATCCGTTCAAACTACTGGAAAGAATACTACTGATTCGCCTAAGTAGGAACATAGACCCGAAACTCATTCCCGAGCAGGCCGGCTTCAGACCAGGGAAGTCATGGTGTAGTCAAGTTTTAAATCTGAGTCAATATATAGAGAACGGTTTTGAGGCCAAAAAGGTTACGGGAGTTGTTTTTGTGGACCTTTCGGCAGCGTATGACACCGTCAACATACGAAGACTACTTTGGAAGGTAGGGCATATCACTGGAGACATCAAATTTATCCGTGTCCTTGGCGAGCTCATGCGTAACCGAATGTTCCAAGTTCATATTTCACACATTATTCACACACACGACGTGTCGTTCAATTTCGACGCGGACAGCACCAACACTAGCGTCTTTTGCACTGCACTTCACTGCATTTATTTCGTAGTGAAATTTATACACTTATATTATATACTTATATACTTCTTTCTTATATACTTATATATATTATATACTTCTTTCTTCCTTTTACTTCTCTCTTTTCTTCTTCACTTTATCACTTCTCAATTTAAACTGGCGCTCAGCGCGTCTACACCGCCTCATATACCCTAGGAATGTTCTAGATCCACTAATTTCGATTGTCTTTTCATTACTCAATTGTTTTTCCATCTCCTGTCTCTTTTTAACCTTCCCATTCCTTCCTGAAGTTTCAAAAATTTTCTAATCTTTATTCGAAATATTTAAATAATCTTTTTTTAAATATTTGCCAGATATTCATAAACATTTTCCAAATTTCATAAAAACCATAATCCACATAACTGTTATGACTGGGATTTGAACCCACGCCATCAGGACGTGAACGGGATATGTTATGCGCACGGCCATTGTCTAGTTATCAATGACTGGTGAATTTGGCGAACACTTGACAGAGTGTATACGTCATTGAACTAAAAACTCATTTCCAAATAATAAAATAGTCTTCAAACCTCTTTGCTAATTATTGTGTTTGACGACCGGCTAGTTTGTCGTGTAGACGTCAGTAGTCCTTGACAACGGTAGTGATGACAGCTTGACGTGACACCGGCCGTCACACTACCCCCCTCTAAGACATGCGCGTTCCGCGCATCCTTAGACTCATAATACACCGCTCTCCTATCGACAAGGACCAAATCATTAAACTTCGTAGCTATAGAAGCCTGTGATCTATGTGTAAGTTTGCTTTCTTTGAAGCACAAAACTTGCCCCTTGCCACCACCTTTCATTGGAATCTCCACACTTAAGGATACCGCCGTTAATGTCTAATCTGCACTGATGATCTCTGAAGAAATCCAGCCCAACAATGCAATCGTCTACGATGTATGCCATCACCGCTCGTTGCCAGTATAGGTTGTCACCGATTTTTATAGCCACCATCTGTTCGTCTTTAACTGGGATGTACTGACCGGTAGCCGTCGTCAGTCGAGGTGAACTTGACGGTCTTAAAATCTTTCAATTCTTTCTTGTCAAACGAGTTCCTATAACCGTTCGTGTCGCACCGGTTTCCAGGGTCAGCGAACAGGTAACGCCATTGACTGCTCCATCGATAGTTAAACCGTTTCTAAACCTAACCGTTTCAAATCTTACTTCTTTCTGTTACATGTTTCTGACAGCTACTTCTTAATTGTCCGGGTTCCTTACAGTTAAAACACTTTAGGATAAAAGATCTGCGACCATTCTTTCTACTGCTGCAATAACTCTATCTCGATCACTCGTTATTTCTTGTTGAATAACCTCTACTCCTAAAGCATGTGCTAATGCTTCTTTAACATTGCTGTGGTGTTTCAAGCGCACAGCAACTCTAACCTCATCGTCATAAATTCCGTTGATGAACACATGGAGTCGCATGCTTTGAACTTGTTCCGCGGGTGCCGACTGATAAGCCTTTCGCACCATCTTCGTCGCTTCCATCGCCCACTGCTGCAAAGATTCATTCGCGTGCTGACGGCGAGTGCGTAACTTGGCTCGAAACACATATTGTAAGTGCGCATCTCCGAAACTGGATTTCAGGGCCTCAAAAAGTTCTTCGTAAGTGGCGTCCTTGCCGACGGCCTCAAGCACCGACAATGCTTTCCCACGCAACGCCAGGATGAGTGCAAACTTGGCCTGATCACTATTCCAACCGTTGCTGCTAGAGGCGGCCTCGAATTGCATTCTATAGGCTTCCCAGGACGAGGTTCCATCGAATAACGGCACCTTGAAATAACCATCAGAACTAGACGGGTTAACGGACACCAAAGGGCTGTAGGTTTTCATCTTCCTTAACTCCTCCTACACCGTAGCTATGCGGGTGTGTATCTCTTTCGATACTGACACCATTCGGGACTGCACCTCTTCCGGCACTGCCGCCTTGCAGGACTGTATCTCCTCCTCTATAGTAGCCATGCGAGATTGCACTTCACCGATACACATCTCCATCTCGGTGATCTTACGAGCGTTCTCCGATATATAATGGCGAATCTCGTCCTGGCTCTCCATTATCTCGCTAAGCTGAGATTGTAGCTACTGCGAGTTTTGCTCGAGTCGAGATTCAAGCTGCTGCGAGTTTTGTTGGAGTTCGGATTTAAGCTGCTGCGAGTTTTGTTGGAGTTCGGATTTAAGCTGCTGCGAGTTGTCCTTGAGAAACTGTTGGAATAGTGCTGCGAGGTCTGCGAGAGATAGCGGGTTAGCTGCGCTTGCGGACGTAGATACCCCTCCTTCAGATCCGCTTTCTTGCGAAGGAGCATCCCTGCTCACAACTTCCTGGCTAGAGTCGCCTTGCTCTTGAGCGGCAACCCTTGCACGTGTCGTAGGCAGGCCCTTCCCTCGGCATGACTGGCATCTTTGATCCTTCCAATCCCACTTCTGACACCAATTGTTACGGACGGGGTAACGGGATTGGAAGGAAACACCGAGTAGCACTGATGACTCTTTATTCGACTTCACACACACGACGTGTCGTTCAATTTCGACGCGGACAGCGCCAACACTAGCGTCTTTTGCACTGCACTTCACTGCACTTCACTGCACTATACTTTCACTGCACTATACTTTCACTTCACTTTATTTCACTACTACTTCTTTCTTCCTTTTACTTCTTCCTTTTCTTCTTCACTTTACCACTTCTCAATTTAAACTGACGCTCAGTGCGTCTACACCGCCTTATATACCCCTAAGAATGTTCTAGATCCACTAATTTCGATTGTCTTTTCATTATTCAATTGTTTTTCCATTTCCTGTCTCTTTTTAACCTTTCTATTCCTTCCTGATGTTTTTAGAATTTTCTAATCTTTATTCGAAATATTTAAATAATCTTTTTTTAAATATTTGCCAAGTATTCATAAACATTTTCCAAATTTCATAAAACCATAATCCACATAACTGTTATGACTGGGATTTGAACCCACGCCATCAGAACGTGAACGGGATGTGTTATCCGCACGGCCATTGTCTAGTTATCAATGACTGGTAGACGTCAGTAGTCCTTGACAACGGTAGTGATGACAGCTTGACATGACACCGGCCGTCACAATATGTTATCAGATAGGAGTAGTTGGCGTAACCAAAAAAACGGATTACCGCAGGGAAGTGTACTTGCCCCTACTCTTTTCAACATTTACACCAATGACCAACCGCGTTCTTGGGATACGACACGATTCGTTTACGCAGACGACTTGGCCCTCGCAACCCAGGCGAAGACTTTCGAGGAAGTGGAATCAACTCTTTCAGCCGCTCTGTCAAACCTCGGTGCTTATTATGATGACAACAGTCTGAAACCCAACCCGGCAAAAACGCAGTCATGTGCGTTCCACCTACGTAACGGGTCTGCAAATCGTACTTTTAGGATTTCCTGGCGAGGCATTTCCATTGATCACTGCAGCCACCCAAAATACTTAGGCATCACCCTTGACCGATCGCTAACATTTAAGGTCAACTGTGAAAACGTTGCGAAAAAGGTTTCTATTCGAAATAACCTACTCCACCGTTTAAAAAATTCAAAATGGGGAGCCGCGCCTTCGATCTTGCGTACCACAGGACTAGCGCTGTGTTTTTCTACGGGTGAATATGCGTGCCCTGCATCGATCAGCACACGCCAAAAAAGTGGATATAGCACTCAACAACACGTGCCGGAAAATAACAGAATGTCTGAAACCAACTCCGGTAAAGATGTTATACCCACTGGCAGGTATTGCCCCACCAGCTATCCGCAGAGAAGTAGCTACTGGGCTTGAAAAGTGGAAACAGGAAACTGATCCAAGACAGCCATTATATGGCCAAAACCCAGCAGCCAAAAGACTAAAAGTCGGAACAGTTTTCTCCACACCATATCCACTAGAGCTAGCAACGCTTCTAAGGATAGAATCAACTTGTGGCGTGACAAATTTTCCATCCCCACCTTCATTCCACCGACAGAGAAGTTACCTCCAGGATATAAACTTCCTTGGCCAACTTGGAAGGCACTCAACAGGCTACGCACCCAGGTCGGCAGATCCAAAGATAATCTGTCAAGGTGGGGCTATATCCACCCAAACGAAAATAAGTGCGACTGCGGCGTATCACCACAGACAATGAGCCATATGCTGACGTGCACCACAAGCCCAGACACGTGCACACTTGACGACACGTATCAAGCAAGGCCAAATGCGATACGCGTTGCCGAGTACTGGGCTAAAACGGTATGAAAAGTGTTGCCATCGACACGAAAAGAGGAAGATTCAATTAGACACCACCCTATCATTGGCCGTGTAATAGAATATACATCTACTATTCCTTGCCCGGTTCTGTTATAAAAATTGCAATGTTTTAGTACGTGGTTCGAATAAGGTTGGCTACAGTTGGCCCCTGTAATATTAGGTGATGTAGGTTTGGAGAAAAAATTTGCAAGGCAAGGTGTAGGCCTGTTATATCTTTTCTAAGGTTCGAAATGTTTTTTTTTTGCTTTCTTGCACGCTTTTGTGCCAGTGTGTTATAGCTGACAAAAAAGGTGAATAATATACTCTGTTCGCGACAGACATTAAAACTATGACAGTGAATAGTGTATTCGGCCGGCCGGCTAAGAAGCTGGTCCCCCTGCCCAAGTGACGAGGCGTCGCTCACCGGGTGCTCTGCAGCACCGCCACACGACGGGTCACGCGCGTTGCTGCACGGCGGGAGAGATGTTCGCGACAGACATTAAAACTATGACAGTGAATAGTGTATTCGAAACCGCGAGTGAAAATCGTATAAAATCAGTGTTATCTAATCGTGCGGTACACCGGGTTCGGTTCCCGGACGTGTCAAAAACGTTAAAAAATAGCTAAAATAGTGTAAATGGTTAGATCGTTAATATAAAACAACTATGTAATACATGAACATTAGTCTTAAACTTGTGCTAACTGTAGGGACCTTAGATATCGAATCATAAATAGCGTTATCAGTAGTGACAGATAAGAGTTAATACTTGATGAAACAGCTGTTTGTTTACATAGCCGTTTATAGTTTTTATAAGAGTTTTTTGGCTTCATATAGGCTTGAAATCATATCTAGATACTTTTTTATTGCTAGTTATTACCTTATATAGTTAAAATAAGCATAATAACAAACATTCGTATGTTTATCATAAATTTTGTTTACTTACGATAGTATTTACTTAAGAAATTCTGTAATTTTCTTATGATTCATAAGTAATCATGTAATAGGTTCGAATTGAAAAAAGATATTTTCATGGTGTTTGTTTTAATAGATGCCCCATATAGTTGCACATAACGGCCTACCAAAATTATATATATAAATTTAGTATACAATAGTTTTTCAATAGAAAATATAGTGGGCGGGCCCTTGTGTGACAGCATTTTTTGGGAGTTTTTATGGAATAACTTAGTGACGCTAGTAGTTAGGTTTAGGTATTGTATACCGATAGATAGAACTTAATGAGACCTATCTAACGATGTATAGAACATGTATGTATGTATAATAGGAACGAATCATACGTAACATTTGTACTGTATTTGAAATAAAAATAAACGAAAGATTTTCTGTGCACGTGTTCGGTGCGATGGTCGTCGATAAGGTAAAGTTTCGAGGTACTTAAGCGACCACCAATTCGGCCAGTTGTTGGCGTCTCAACCACCATCTTGTAACCATCAAGCACCGCACACCTGAACAGCATCGCTCTCAACGTATGAAGATGTTTCATTTCTGAAGCCCTTACACATCGAAGCCATACAGTCCACACACATAGAAGAACACGCATCGTCGTAGGCACACGTCAGCAGCACACTACCAGCGCACTGTAGCAGACTAGCAAAGGTTCGATTCCTGGCATCCGTTACATACTCCTTGTTTTGTGAAAATGGTTTCCGGCAAGTTTTAGTTATAGTGGACTTAATGAAATCAGGCACAAAAAAAGTAACTATAAAACTTAACTTATTCCTAAATTTTAAACAATTTTAGCAATTCGTTGTTTATTCAAACGAATTGAACACACTTGCTTCGTTAAAAATATGCATAGTCTGCATAATTATAACAACTTTTACACATATAGGGTTATGATTAAACTTTAACTGTAACACAAGCCAAATAACTTAATATTTTTCAGTTATTTTGCTCTTAACTGTACGCAATAGACAAATGCTAGGAATAGGTCGGTAAATTGAAGTGAGCGGAACAAATACATACTTGAATTGCACCAGAATATTTAGTAGACAGTACTTGTATGAATTTGTTGGTTTTCGTTTGTCCTATTGAAAATGTTGCTTTTTTCACAGTTTTTTCACTACTGCCTTTTTATAGAAGATTACACTTCGGCTGTGTCTCCGCCTTCGGCTCCGGCCGTGTGAATAAACTTAAACCATCCTAAGATATCACAATCATCATCATCACCCCTTTATACTGTCTCACTGCTCTGCATGGGCCACTTCTCACTATGAGAAGGGTAAGGCCATAGTCCACCACGCTGGCCAAGTGCGGGTTGACAGACTACAGTACTACACATGTCTTTCAAGAACATTATGGAGAACTCTCAGACATGCAGGTTTCCTCACGATGTTTTCCTTCATCGATAAGCAAGCGATAATTAACAATTTAATACACACTTAACTTCAAAAAGTTATTGGCCGTGGATTCGAACCCGAGACCTTCTGCGTAGCAGTCTGTCGGTCTCTCCCCTCGGCTATCGCTGCTCTTCCCTTTTTCCCATCTATTGATGAAAATCGTACAAAAATCCGTTTGGTGGTTTGCGGACTATCGGTTAGATTTCATTGTACCTAATTACTCGTTGGCACCCAATTATTTCTAAGTGTGCAAGATAAATATTATTTTGAAAACCTTCATGTTACATCATATACACTTTGTTAATAAAGTCCAGGTCATTTAAATGTAAATAATGAAATAGTGAAGAGATGTATACAGATTGTAAAAACCCGTGATCCGTATTATATTATTATTAACAGCTGGAATTGAAAACATTATAATAAAGTTCAAATCTAACCATTTTAAAACGATGATTCCACAAAAAAGGCGTATTCAATAAATAATAATAATATTCATTTATTTCAGGTAAAATAACCCATACAGATATATACCTTAAAGACTAAACATACATAAAATAATAATAATAAAATTAAAACAGGGTGTTGTTTACGTTGTTTTCAAGTTAGGCTGAGTGTTATTTCGTAACCCAAGCCAACGGCCATCACACACCAAGACAACGGCTTATGCTTTATAAAGCGCAAGTCCGGCCACATGTAGAGTACTGCTCACATCTCTGGGCCGGAGCGCCAAAATATCAGCTTGATCCACTTGACTCCCTACAGAGACGAGCTGTTCGAATCGTCGATGATCCCGATCTCACGGCTAGACTAGAGTCGCTGGAGCAGCGGAGAGACTTTGGTTCTCTCTGCGTATTTTACCGACTCTTTCACGGGGAGTGCTCCGAAGAATTGTTTAATTTGGTAGTCAGTAGTAGGGTCACCCTTCTACCAACGTACCACTCGCCGACGCAGTAGAGTTCACCCGTACTACCTGGAAGCGTTCTCATCTAGTACGGTGCGCTTCCAGCGATCTTTTCTACCACGTACGTGTAGGCTCTGGAATGAACTACCTGCTGCGGTGTTTCCCGAGCACTATGACTTGTCCTTCTTCAAACGAGGTTTAAAGAGAGCATTACTTTCACGGTAGGCAGCGGCTTTGCTGTGTATACCCTGACGAAGCGATCCTGATTAGCGAAGTCCATGAGCAGCGGTTACCGTTTACCATCAGATGGGCCGTTCGCTCGTCTGCCACTGGCAGCAATAAAAAAGAAAACCGCCGGTGATAACTCCGATACACCACACCCTTCGGCCAAAACTCTTCCTTGAGGCAAGTGTCAAGATGATTAGTCGGCACTCGAACCACGTACGGCTTGAAGTTCGTATTACGGCGAGACTCCAATCTCTCGACTCTCAAGGCCCAGTTGGTCTTCGTGCGTAGGTACTCCACGACCTCCGCGTCCTTCGTAGAGTGATGCAGCCGGGATACGAACGTCAGTGTGGTTGGTATTGCGGGACGCAGCAGCATGTTAGGTCCTGCTAACCCAGTACCACAATGGTTTCGACAACTAGGCTTCTTCTTCTTCCTCACCACCTTGATGAAGCGGTCCTTGTCGCACGTGTCCTTTTCTAAGACTCTCGATTCCTCGACATTGCGTGGGGAGGGTTCACATTGCTTTTGTTTACCCCCTTCTCCTGCCGATTTTGCTGCGTTTTGCATACGGCAGTATCGTCGGCGTAGGCACGTTTAGGTTTAGACTCATTCACACTCTTCACAACCTTGATAGGTGTCGATGACCCGAGGTCAGCAACAGCACACGCCATAAAGCTTGCATTAGGCGGCGCAAGCAAATTCGTTGACTCAAAACTGCCGACAGATGCATTTTGAGCCCCGCGTCGAGTGTTGAAGTTTGAAGGCGACTTACTTGCTGACATAGCGTTCCGTAGTAACACTATCTCTGCACGCAGCTCACTTATGGTGCTATCCGATGATTCCAATTTGGATTGCACCTCAGCCAGGCTGGATTTTAGAGTCGTAATGTCCTTCAGCAGCCTGGTTACGTCAACGTGGTTGAACGTGACGGGTGGCAGCTTGTGGAGATCCTTCGCCACGAAAGCAGGCACATCGTCAGGGTCGGTCACCTTAAATAAGGTGATGATGTCTTGGATGCACTTCTCCGTGCCATCTCTTCGGCGAGACGGCATCTGGTCCAGTTTGTTCAGCGTCTGATAAATCCCGTAGACATATACTTCCATAAGACACATCATTACCCTTATGGTCACAGAAGCTCCTGCACTTTTTACTATGCAGAAAAAACTAATACGCATACTCACAAAAAGAGAAAACCAAGATAGCTGCAAACCACTATGCCAAAAACTACACATTTTAACTCTACCTAGTATATATCGATGCCTTCCGGCCAAAAGGGGGTAAGCGACATTTTTTGCGAAATTGACTTATATATATGGTTAGAATCGGCTTTTTTTTCTGCGTCTAATAGTCTAAGTTTCGTGGCTCTAGGACAAACTTTTTGTCGCTTAGGCGGTAAAGGAATTGAGGTTCTAACACTAAGTTTTTCGTCATAAACGACAGTTATTTTTGGTGTATTTTGTATTATGGTGGTTAGATAAAAATAATATTTCAAAACAGTGAGATAAGCATTTTTGGCTTTGAATATGTTTTTCTTTACTTGAACGTTAAGTAGTTTGGGCTGTAAATACTTTTTTGTAAAAAATACATTAGTCAAATTTTACTTGAATCTTTGTGTACCAAACTTTCGGTTAGGATATTAGGGCAGTTCCTTTGGATAAAATATATGTCATTTATTACATTTAGGTCTCATTTCCGTGACTTTATTTGGCGTTTGTTTTTATTTTCCCTAGTCACCAAATCAATCATCGAAGGCGCTTAGGATAATTCATCCAAACGAATGTCGCCTTGCATTGTCGCTTACCCTTTTTTTTCCCTCCCAAAAAAATATCTGGTATGGTGGTTGGATAACAAGGTAAATCAAAGGTTTGGCGGTTAGCTTACAGAAGAATGACAAACAGCGTCGGTTATCTCACTCTTTCGTTCGAACAAAATGCCGTTAGCGTTGCACAGCGAACATTCACCGCGGGCATAAGCACCTCTGTGCTTGCGAGTCCGTTTGGCGCGAAGTTTTTCGAAGGAAATAAAACGGTAAGATTATTTTAATAGACTTTTATATTCATCTATAATTGTGTATTCTAATTAAAAGAAAATTATAACGAGCTATTCAGATACTGTAACGTGTTACCAGTGCAATGTTAAATCCAAATGGCCGTTATGAAAGAACTTGTAAACACAGACCTACTTAGTAAGTACAACCGCCACAGTACTCTAAGACAGTTGCCAAACGCAAAGAAATATGTTTTACCAAAATCTAATAATCTGTATGAAACTAAAATATGTCGATACATACTTCCAAAGATATTAAATAGTTTACCAGAAGTTATAGCTAGTAAATATGTAACAAAACATTATGTTAAAAAGGTATTTCGTCAACAACATAGATAAGGTACTCATTTCGTTGTAAATATTGTAGTCATGATAAATATGAACTCACATTCGCAAAAAATCTCTAGTGGTTTAAACGAATGGTATAAGTGAGACTATTGTAAATTGAAAATTTTGGTCAATAAATAAAAATAACAAAAATAGTTACCTATTTTAAGTTTTATAGGTAAGAAGTCATTAGTTTGCTATCTTGTTCAGACAATTCTTCTTTCTCTTAGCGTTATCCCAGTTTCAATCTGGGGTCTGCTTACTAGTCTAACCGGATTTGGCTGAATATTAGCTTTTCCACGGAGCGACTGCCTGTCTGACCTCCGCAACCCGAAGGGATAGCGATATTCCATGGTTTAGACTAGTGTCAGTTTAATAAGAAGGTACTGATGCCCTGTAACGACTGTCAAAGATCATCATGACAACCGGGACCGACGGCTTAACGTGCTCTCCGAGGCACGGGACAAGCGATAATTAACAATTCAATACGCACATAACTCCGAAAAGTCATTGGTGCGCGCCGTGGATTCGAACCCGATATCCTCTGCATGGCAGTCTGTTGGTAGGTATATCCACTCGGCTATCGCTGCCATACTGAATGGTTAAATAAGTACCTACAGAGTTTTTGTTGGCTGGCCTGGCTTAGGATCATAACCAAGGGTTCGAATCCCAGGTTGGGCCAGCAAGGATTATTAGATTTTTTGAAGAATACTCAGTAACAGTCAAGAGTTAATCCTGCGACTGATATGACTCTGTTGTGTCGAATTGCCTATGGGACTATGAGAGTGAGAGAATAAAAACTGCACGTCTGCTTTGCACATAATATATTAGCGCACGTTAGTAGGTTTCTCTTTTGCAAATTGTTATTCTGCCTCAAGATTTGCCACCGTGAATGATTTAACATGTATCATCATCATTGTTTTATCGATTGAGTGAATGGATGGGTGAGTGCCAATGAATGGATACACGGCAAAAGCGATAGTAAGATCCCTCTTTTTGGAGTGGCTGAAGGCTGCCACGGTGTCCTCACCTTCCGCCTGACGCATGTCTTCATCGGACACGGTTGTTTTGGGTAGTTTCTTTGCTGTGGAGGACTCCCCCGGCAACGGACGTTGCGAGGCGATTTACGGCAACTGTAGACGCGGACATGCGGACGACGAGGACCAAACGCCTACCGTCAGACCTAAAAGTGGTCCTTAAGTACGAAATTTTAAGTTTATATTTTTTTGTCATACCTAGAATGTCAGCATGAATGTATAATGCAAGACTAACTTACAATGAGTAACAATTGTTTTGTTTAATTTTCTAAAATAAAGACTGACTGAGCACAATTTCTCTTTTTTTAAATTCATACCTTAGTCGGTTAGCCTGTTTAAAAACTTATAAAAGTCTAATGTATGTATGTATGTATAATTTTATAAGAATTAATCACAATGTGATTTCGCGTTGCATAAAAGAGCTTATAGTATTTTTTATAGATAATTAACTTATAACAATTTTCTTGTTCTTCTGCCATTAACCAATTGCCGGTTATGTCATATTGGCTCCACTTGATGAACAGAAAAAGCACAGGTATGCTCTTTTTCTTCAACAGAAATAAAATAAATTGTGCAGTTAAATCATTTGGGTTGGAACTCATTAATTGGGTTGTATTCATTTACGACGTTTTTTCCTGTTAGTATAATTAGGACCATTTGAGGGTAAGCGACAGTAAATTGTGTTAGGAGTGTGATTTGTTTTAATTAACAATGTCATTTCGTAGAGACCTAATAAAAAACTATATGGTTAAATTTTGAAACTTTTGGAACGTACAGAAAATTTTCTATGATTTTTTTTCACTTATTTTGAACTTTAAACTACTCTCCTGTGAAGTTTGCTAAGTGGCGGTTAGCCTCTTTTGGCCGTAAGGCATCGATATGTATATTCTGGAAACCTGCAAATTTGTAAGAAAATATAATGAATTTTACACAAAAAGAGAAGATTTAAAGGTCAATTATTCAGTGAGACACAAAGATTAAATCTACCGACGTCGTCGCGACTAAAAATGCATTCATCAAGCCCTTATGTAATGTCTATTAAAATCTACAATAAATTACGATCAAAAATAAAACGTGAAGAAAAAGACAACATCTTTGTAAAAAAATTAAAACATTTCTTACTACATAAATGCTATTACCATATAAACGGTTACCTTTATATACATTGTGGAGTGCAATAAAATTGAATTTGAAATAAAATTCTCACACCTCCACGACAACAGTACAACTATAACAACAACACACACTTATAACTTACATAATGACCACATAACCACAATCTACTCCGTATCGCTTTGTTGATCGCCCGATCGATCTTCAGAAATCACTCCTAATTGACGAATCAGACGTGACGTCCTTGTTAAAACCAACCTCGATAGGGGATAAATACTAAAACATCACCATGTTAAAGCTATAAAGGATGATTCCTAGGAACGACATGGGTTTCTAATTAGTAGTAGATAAGGTATTGGCAAGTCAATGACGGAATGGCTGCGTAAAACTAGGAGATGGAGGATTTATTTTATTGCTATTGGGGAAGGCGGGCTGTCCAAATGATCGTATGTGGCTCGGGTATAGGTGTTGCTAGAGTAAACTTGGATTTTTCATGAAAATGCTGACCCGTAGACGTCACTTCTGTTTAGACTTGCTTGCATTTCAGTATATTAGAAAAGCGATATCCATGCACTCAAGTTATAACCATCGATATATCAACAAATTAATCATATCTATTTCTCAGACGATCAGTTTTTAATTTTTTTTTACTGACTGACCTGTTGGTCTAGTAGTTAGTGTGCCTGACTGCTACACCGAAGGTTGTGAGTTCAATTCCCATCCAGGACAAATCATGTGATGCCGTGAGGCGAGGATCACTGTGACACAGAAATATTCCTAGTGAATAGCAACAAAACAAGGAAATTTGGTATTTCAGGATTCATCTAAAATATGTTCTATCGGTTTACATCCGGTTTTGTGGTAATTATGTTGAGCAGTCGGCCTGAACCGCAACATACGAGGTAAATTATGTCGGGAAAATATAGTCAGAAAGGAGGATTTTTGTGTTCTTTGGTTTTTGGATGAGAAGGTACGTTGTATATGAATGAAATGTATATGAACTCTGCTCGCGCTAATTATACACCTAAACCTTCATCAGGCATCACACTACCTATTAGTGAAAGTTTTACAAAATTCCGTTCGTTACTTTTTTAGTTTATCACTCCTTATACACTGGACACGGCGTGGACTTCATTTTATAACATGTATAGTAAAGTGAAATATTACTACAAATTCCCAAACATGTTTCATCTTTATTACTTCTCTACCTACACCATTACGTAGATAGCCGTAACAATGAACACACCAAATCAGATCATCTGAGGAGCCATAAATCTTCCCATCAAGCGTCACCAGCCGCTCACGATATTAGAAGTGGGACGAGATAATTAATAGTCACTGTATTGTTTCACAACTCACTCACACACTATTGTACATACTAAATGCTACCTTTGTATATATGTACTTGACATTTTAATCTTAGGAGAGCGGCGATAGCCTAGTGGTGTAACGGACTGCCGAGACGATGGTCTCGGGTTCGATCCCCAGGTACCTCGGGCACACACTTCTGACTTTTCGGAGCTATGTGAGTACTAAAAATATTAATTATCGTTCGCTTAACAATGTACCCGGTAGATGGCATTAGGCTCGCCAGCTATTACACTGGGACCGCAACATAACTGGCGAAATGTGGGTATGAAATACATCTCTGCTTACCCATTCAGGGATAAGGGCGTGAAGTACGTGTATGTGTGACGAAGTTATGCATATACTTGAATATAACTTAAAGGATAATATTAACGGTTGTTTCTGAGATTAACAGGTTCGATTTTCGCGTCTTCAAAATGTTCCTGCAAATCACACACTCATACATTGTACATAGAACAAAGGATAATAGTGATGGCTGTAAAAGAGAGACCCTTGTTCAATTTTTGAGTCGTCATAGAGTTTAATTTTGGACTGAAATTCGTGTCAAAGCAAGCGTACATATCTTTATATACATACAGTCAAAATATTATTCAACATGTCGTAACTAGCTGTGTTTCAGAGAACACGTAAAGCCATACCGGCTGTCATATGAACTATGAAAGACGTTACGAATATTCAGTGGAAGGTGGGGACCCTCCGTACGGTTTTCACATTTTGTTTTTTTTCTTCTTTATTTTTTTGAGAATCAACCACCTGACAGCCTAAATTTATAATGTAACTATCTGAGATTCATATAAAAAAAATACAGATGATTTCATCTGATGGTTCAACCATAATTATGATTTAAACTAAATCTGGAATTTGTACGAATCTGCCCCATCAACGGGGCACCTATATACACCTTCGGCGGTACTTTCATACGCTGTGGGGTAGTTCCGTACGTGTGATTAAAACGACACATATAAATAAAAATTTATTTATTAGCATTGAAATTAAACACAAAAATAAAGATTTAACTTCTATTTAACAAAAATGAAATACTTTTCTTATAGTCAACAAAAATTTTACATAGCTTTATTATGTAAAACAAAACTTAAATGACTTTTCTTAAAATTAACGAAAATTAAATTACTTTACTCTAACAATGAAACATAAAATTGCCTCATTTTCTACGTAAATTGGTTATCTTAAATTAAGAATCATATTTTTTAATCTTTGGTGCGGATTAGCACTGCAAAAATTGTTGATAATTAACAAGATAATACAAATTATTGAACAGTAAAATTAGAAAAATTTACTGAAAAAGTGAAAAGTTTTGATGTTCTAGAAGTACAAACTGTGGGAGGCTTAGGTTCAGGAAGAACCATTTCAATATCAGTTATATAAACAGTATGAATATCTTCAACATTAGGGAAAACAAATGTCCATGACAAGCCTGGCTTCTTTCTTAGATAAGATACTTTAAATTCAGTCTGACTATAGTGACCGACAACTTTTCCTACATAGTAAATAATACTTTTTTCTTAGGGAACCTCACTAAAATAAACGAACCGTCTTTAATATTTTCTGGTATTACATCAACTGTCAATTGGCTTCCGTTCATTTCATGCTCGGTTTCATCTTCATCTGTGATAGAAGTTGAACTCTCTTGAAAGCTTATATCAGATCCATCACAATCAGATTCACCAAGTTCTGTGTTTTTAGCTTTCTTGTTCTTCGTTTTTAAATTAAAATCAGCTAAGCTACGTTTAATTTGTCTTGCTCTAGCCCTTCTTTCCTGTTCTAGCTTTTTCAATTGCTTTTCATTGTGTTTTTCTTCAATTAGATTTTTTTCGGGTGTGTCAGTATAAATACGTGATTTTCCTGGTCGTCGTCCTTTGTTTGTTTTATTAATTCTTACCACAGTCGGATAGGGTCGAATTGCCTCTGGTGTCAAAACTGTCTTCACAGGTGCTACTATTTGAAGGATTGGTGAATTATTCAAAGCATCTGGTTCACAAGCATCTAAATTAAACCTTTGAAGTTCATCATCATTAGTTATCAATGGTGAGTTAATAGTTTGCTCTGTAGATTCTCGCGGAATCTCCAAGAAATCTTGTGTTCCAGAAGAAGAGGGTTGGCAGATATCAGAGACACTTGGCTGCGGAGAAGGTGCTGACAAATCTTCAACGACGTTTTGAGTAGGAGGCACATATTCTACGTTACCGGATGTATAAACCTCAGTTGGAGCAAAATCTTTGTCACTAAAGGCTAATTCATTAAGAGGCCATATTCCGGGTTTGTTAAACCCGCTTGTGATATTTTTTGCTGTAAATGATTCTAAAAATGCAATTTTCATAAGCTTTGGAATATTGTAAATGGTCATTGCTTTGCCTGGGTTCATTAAATGCCAATTATTAAAAAGCAATTTTCAACTTGGATTTAAATGGTCCAAAGACCTACATCAAGTGGTTGTAGGCGGTGAGATGTATGTGGTGGAAAAGATAGGTAAATTATGCCATTTTCTTTGGCGTAGTTGATGGCTTCGAGAGAAACATGGCTTTCATGATTGTTACACAACAATAATATCTTTGGTGCAGAGTGTGTGCTTCTGCATATGTTTCAAAACGGAGACAAATATATCGCTATTTATCCAGCCACTTTTATTTGCAGCGCCGACACTTCCTTCGGGTGCTCCTTCGAGAAAAATATCTTTATAATGAACACGTGGAAACACGAAAAGTGGAGGAATGGCATTTCCACTGGCAGATATAATGCCACCAAAAGTTACGAGCTCGCCTCTTTCAGCTGATACAATTTGTCCGACTTGTTTTTGACATCTTGGAGCTAAGACTTTGGGAGTAGCTAGAACGGTAGATACACCTGATTCGTCGAAATTAAAGATTCTATCAGCAGTTAATGGATGTCGCTCCAACACAGTCTTCAAGTTGGTATAAAACTCGGCAACCGAAGTTTTGTTAAAGGCAAAAGATCTGGCAGCGCTTGTGTTTTCGGGTTTGCGTAAACTGAGTTCCGGGTTTCTTCTGCGAAAACCATAGATCCAGTCTTTCCCAGCCATCTTATTTTCTTCCCACTTTGCTGGATATTTCAAACTCAAAGATTTGGTATACTCATATGCTAGCTTTCTTGCTTGAATCGTCGTAAGTCCATAATGCATCTTACAACATTTGATAATATAATCATTTAGCAGTTTTTCTTCTTCCTTAGAAAAGACTAGAAAAGACTTGGAAACTTGTATATTTAGAGTCAAATGTACGGCTGCTTGAACTTTCAGCATCATTGCTATCCTTGTATTTTTTTTACTCGGCTTTCTAATGTTGACAATTTCAAATTGTACTTGGCCGCAGCTTTTCTATATGACAATACTCCTTGCATAACATCCTGTATTGCTGACTGCATGGATTTTTCATCCACATCTTGTCTTGTATTTTTTGGTTTATAAGTCCGCACCATGTTTCTGTGAAAAATAATAAGAAATAGGTATTAAAATATATATACGTGCATCGACGATAGCAAAACATAGGACTAAGTTAATGCAGAAATTAGCATACTAACACACTAAATCGTACCTATGTACCAGTTGGGGTACATTCGTACGCGTTCAAACGTGCCCCACCTAGTTCTGTCCGAAAGTACCCCACTAACTAAATAACAACAAAATATAACCTCTTTTAATATTAATAGGAAAACGTCATAAATTAAGTATTGAAAACGTATATTAAGTATATTTTGCTATTTACTGATAGAATACTCTACACGAAAACTTATTTTATCTACGGTAACAACAGACAAAATCATTGATCAAAAAAATACTTACCGAGCGCGAAAACACGTTCGTGCCTGTCACTTCACTCTCACTGGTGCGAATGGCGCGATACTACGTTGCCGTAAGGTTGGTACCTCGACTCACGCACACATACAAAAGCACGACCGTACGTTGTTTCGTTCAAGTTTTATTTTGACCGTATGAATGTGCCCCGCGTACGAAGGGTACCGATCTTCCCCTACATTCAAATATTCAGACTCCAGTCTAAATTATAAGATATCGCTGTTCCTTTCAAGTTTGACAAGTGAAGTACCTATATATAGGTCAAGGTACCATACCGGCCATCTAAAATGTGTTCTATCTCCTCTAGGCTATTTGCCTTTACTTACAGAGCCTACGATAATCTTGAACAAAAGCTTATAAAATCGACTACGCAAGACAGTGGATTGCTATTATTTTTTTGTCAGGGGCCTTTCAGTACAAGCAGGTTTATTGACTTAATATTTGTGACGTTGTTAATATATTATGTAAATAAAAGTAGATCTAAACATGAACTTAAGATTAGCCGGCCAAGTTAGTCTACACCTGCCTAACCTAATCATAAAATAAGTCAAACAAATGTAACACATACATGCACATATGAATAAAATGACAGAACACATAATATTAATGATAAACAAAACAGTGATACAAAGGCAGTTGGCATTCGTTTGATGGATTGTCTCAGGGTTGAGTTCGACATCTCGTCATATGGAGTCGTAGGGTTGAGATAACGCCTGTCGGAAACAGGATGAGTAAGTTGGCTTCCTGCCGGTACTATCAGCAAGGCAATATTGTTAAGTAATTAATTATTCAATTCAACTTAGATATTTCTATTGATTTCTTTAAAAAAGATAGAAGACTAAATATTACAATCTTGAGATATAATTTTGTCCAAATTTCAATGTCAAACAGCATTTGACTAAGAAAAGGTATAAATTCAGACTTTTAAACAATCCTTATTTGCTAAAAGTGGCAATTAATCCACTTCTTCTTCGTGTGAGGGTGTGGCCAGCTCTAGTGTCGGAGTTTTCAGACCGCCCGAAGGCCTCCGACATGGCCTAACGATTCTTATCCTGAGACAAGAACCGGGACCGACAGCTATACGTGCCCTGCGAAGCACGGTAGCGCTCAGATGTGAGTGCCGCACGTGGTCGCCCATCCAAGTGGCGACCTGTGCAAGCGTTACTTAACATTGCCGATGTGTTACGAACGGCCAGCCAAGTCTCGCTATGAGCGCTACATCATTAATCCACAATTTTTAACCGACTTCAAAAAAAAGGAGGAGGTTCTCAATTTGGCCGGTACCTATATATTTTTTTTCGATGTATGTACACCGATTTCGCTGAGGTTTCTGAACCGACTTACGTGATTCTTTTTTTGTTTGATGCGGGATAGTTTCGGATTGGTCCCATAAAAAATTATTTGAATCAGGTAGGCCCAGTAGTTTTTATTTTATTAGCATTTTTTTTTTACCTTCACCTATCCCGATGTCCTAAATAATATCTCGCAAGTAAATTTGATCCACTTCCCAGTTACCGATTGAGCTGAAATTCTGTATTTGTATGTAAAATGAATGACAATGAAAAATGATTACCACATAGAGCTGATCTGATGATGGAATCAAAAAGAAAGGTGGCCATAGGAACTCAGTAAATAATTGACAAAGTTTGGGCTCGTTACATTCGTCTTGACGAGCACTTTGGTGCGGATGGTAACTAGGATCCGACCCTCTAGGGTCCGATGAAGGAGCCAGAAGGTGGCCATACGAACTCAGTAATTACAAAAATCAATTTGGCTTGTACAATGATGATAATGGTGACTTCAAGGACGTAAATCATGCGGTAAGGCCGTTTCTTGACATCTATATTTTTTAAGGGGCGCAGCACCTTTTGTAGGTTTACCCATAACTAGTTCACAAAACTACAATACACTAAAAAGTATTAAATAAAAATACATACATACATAGACTCACGCCTGTTTCCCCGAAGGGGTAGGCAGAGGCATATTAGACGCCCACTTTTTGCCAGTGTTTTGATCCCACGTAATAGGTGGTGACCCGATTGCCGCTTGTCGGGATATTTTGTTTGCCAGAGCCTCGTCCGTTGTTCGGCAGGTGCACCACTTGCAGGTGAGGTTGGCTTGGGACCCTAAGTTCTTGGTGGGAACCCTATGCACCCACAAATAATAATATTATTTATATGTGCTATTTAGAGGAGGTTTGAAGTTGGTGCCAATTGCCTTTAGCAAATAATAATATTTTAATCACTTATATTAAAAAATGATGAATCACTTATAGTAGAATATGAGCAAATTTATACATTACTTCGTAAGTATTAAATTGGCTTGGCACCGACTGTAAACCTATTAGTAAATAGCACATATAAATACCTAATTAGTATTTAATTAATATTAAATCTTTATTATTTTTTACTTTTTAGTTTTTGATGTTGGTTTTTTTAACGTAGTTATTTTTATATCATAATGATAATAATAATTGTCCTCCTTTACTGCAAGTAAAAGTTATCTATAAGTACACTTTCACATAAGTTGTAGAAGAATGTTTTCAACTTAAAACTAAAATGCAGTCTATAACTATATCCATTACTACCATTGAAAGGTTGCTAGTTGCTACTATGAAAAGTAATACTAGTTTTATTATTTCGACCAGAACACAAACGGTAAAACATAATTACAGCATTGACTGTAAATGGATATGAAATTCAGATGCCAATAGCTTCAATGTGATAAGGATCATCAACAGTAAATGTTTGGTATATAGAACCCCATTCATTGCAC
The DNA here is from genome assembly GCA_944739405.2 of Euclidia mi. Lineage (NCBI taxonomy): Eukaryota > Metazoa > Arthropoda > Insecta > Lepidoptera > Erebidae > Euclidia > Euclidia mi. The sequence continues at coordinate 63,800,254 of OX123193.2, read as the reverse complement.
TACTAAAATTGATTAATTGCTACTAAATAAAAACATACCGGTATAAGACATTTAGTAGGATCTAGTGATTTGATTATATTACTGAAGAAAAATAACTTTCCACTTCATAAATGTCCGTAAATATCCCTACCATTATTTCGCATGCATTCTCACGACCAACAACATAATTTCCCATAAACACACCCATAATAAAGCAAACCGAACACCAAAAAACCGCGAACAATACTTTACTACTATACTAGGTGGTGCTTTCCTTTGAGTTCTGCTTCGTGAAAATTGTTATTCTTTATTTGTATTATTATATTCTTAATTAAATTGGTATTCAGGCGAAATTAATGTAACCTAAATGGCGAACCCCTGGCGAAGCGAACGTCGAGATTGCAAAAGGGGAATAGGTACCTAACTATTAAAATGTAGAAATGAAAAAACAGTTCATTTTATTTTTTTATTTATGAAAGCATGATACCTCGTCAACTAACAAAAAATCTTGCAAAAACGTTGGAATTTTTTCTCTTCAACTTTCACGGGAACGAAGTCGCGCGCAAAAGCTAGTCATTACAATTGGTTTATTAATTCGGCCTTACAAGCAAGTTATGCAAACGTGCAAGTTAGTTATTTAGATAATTAACTCAAATGCAGATGTTGGCAAATTAATATTTTTAAATTGATAAATTAGGTCGTTTTTTATTCCTCCATTAAAGCGGATAAACAGAATTAGATAAAAAACTAAATGTAACTATTATAAAATATTTTTTTTTGTAGGATTCGTAATTTTGAAGCTGATTGTAACGATTTTTTTTTAAATACTTGCAACACTTTCAAAGTATTTCTTACTTGAATTAAACGTACGCGATCGCGTCTTGCGTTTTGCCGATCCACGATCGTAACGGAGTACTTTTACTTTCATGGGATATTATTCCTTACCGCCATACATTTACGGAACTTTGTCGCGCAAAACACTAAAATATTTGCAACACTTTCAAAGTATTTTTTACTTGAACGTACGCGAACACGTTTCGCGTATTACCGACTCCCGACCGTAACGTAGTAGGGTAAATACGCTAAATGTCGGCATCCTTACGGTTTTCTATTTTGGAATCGGTCTGGCACCATCAATTTGCGACGAAATGATAGCTTCCGATGCGGTTTTGGATAGCTTGATAAATCTATTTCATGTTTATGGGCATAAGGTTGACATTTCTACTACAAGGAAAAAGTACTAAGGTTTATGCGTCGAGAACGAAAAATCCCTAAAGTCGGCCATTCACGGGCCATGGTCGGTCGCGTTTTTTCCCAAATATCGGCCGGGTATAGAATGTTTTAAATTAAGACGGATAAATATTATTAATATGATTTATTTTGGCAGGAGGCTCACTAAGTATACATTATTAATCGTATTTGTTTAATAGTAGGAAAAGTATTTTTTTATTTGCACTTAAATAACGTTAGGTAAGTATTACAATTTATAACAAAGTAAACATCAAAATAATTATAATTAGTTCTGGATATCTTTTCAAAAATAATTCATACCATTTTTGGCCCAGAGTATCATTATTGAATATATTTATATTTTTAAGCTACGTAATTAACATGGGTTAAGGTAGCAAGTTCCAAAGAGCAATTTATATCTTATATTTCCATACCATAATAAGCTAATATAAATGTTTTCAATAATATCAACTCCTACATTTAAACTTAACTCTTTATATTATAAATAAATAAACGTATAATAAATATTTAATTTTGAGAAAATAAGAAAAGTAATCAGCCTGTATAGTTGGGCTCGAATTCGAGGCTGGTCGACATTACGATCTTTAATGTTTCTAAAGCCAGCCTCTATTTTGTGTACATTATTTCTCGAGATTCAACTAATATCACCCCGGCCGGTATTTGGCGATTAAACGTAAAATAGATTTATTTGCCTTTATGCGTTGCAAATTCTCTTATTAAGGCAATGGAATTAGTACAATTGGAAATTATAAAACAGACTGCATTTACTTTTAGTCGGCCACGGCCGAGAATCCGGTTTTAATTCAAAATTGATATTCTATTGGCGGCCTCCTATTTTCCCTTAAAACAATACGTTAAGCATTGAAAAATCTATCTCAAAATATAGTAAAAATCACTAATTACTAATAATAATGCTTAAAACAATAAAAAAGGAATGTCTGACCGTTCTAATATCAATCCCCGAAGTGTGGGTATTCACAGCAAGTAAGGTACTTTAAATATGAAATTGACGCTTCGACGGCGCAATAGCTACTGACGCTCAGTGTGCGAAGAGTGTGTAACGTAATCGGAAAGTAACGGTTGTACATATAGATTATGAACTAAGATTGTAATTTGAGTGGCAAATTTGTAACTTCAATGCGTTTTAAATGAACGCAAGCCGAAAATGTGCAGACGGCCGAAGTTTGGGGAGGGGCCGACGTATGGCGTATTTACCCTACAGATACTTTTATGAAATAATATTCCTTACTGCCATACATTTACGGAACTTTATCGCACAAAACACTAAAATACTTGAAAGTATTTTGAGTACTCAGGAATATAAAAATTGCAAGGTTTTGCGCGACAAAGTTCCTTAAATATATGATAGTAAGGAATAAATTTCCATGAAAGTATTTAGAAAAGTCCATTACCAAATTTTGCGATAAACATCCTTACTCATATTAAGATAAGGTTTATTTTTCAATACAAACTTGCATTACCAGGGCGTCACACGATGTTTTCTATACTCGAGTGCCCAAAAACTTGCAAGTATATTGATACCTGGTTTTCGACCCTGGTATTTTTATAGAGACGCACTTGGTGTACTTGGTACGCGATTTTGCAATTGTGCGACTCATGAAGTCATGACTATCGGCATAGATAAATTTATTACTATACCTATCGGGAACCAAGCGAATGAGTTCTAGACTTCTAGAGAAGTCGGCTATCAAAGTTTAAAAATGCGTTTTGTTTTTTTCATTAGCTTGATTTACAACATACTCAACATCAACTGTTTATTAGTTGCTATTGTCTGTTCAAGATACCTACGAAAAAAATAAAAGGTAAAAAATATACAGTATCATTTATGAATTGAAGGGACAGGCGTATTTTTGTAAAACTAACTGCATCTTTCGCTTGGAGTATTTAACTTAAATCTACTTTTGTTGCGAAGGCGACATTAAAAGAACCATTTTATGGTTTGTTTACATTTTATTTTTTCGTATCTTGAACAGACTATAGGTAGGTACCTATAAATGTAAGACGCATATTGATTAACATAATTTAAGAAAATTTATTATATAATACTACTACAAACACAGTAAGTTGTTATTATGTATAAAATTTAAATTACACTACTTTGACGTACTTAAATGTAAAAACAACGCAATCGCTCGACTAGGTACCTATACAGGTACTTTTTAAAATAAATGCTCATGGCCGTTCATTGGTTAACATAATATCTTACTTTTTCAAATATTTGATGTTTATTTAATAAATATTTATTTATTGTACCATCTACAGATTAATACCAAATTAAATAAAAATAAATATATACATACGTAAAATCGCCATCTATGAATGCCGAGTGAAAGTTAACTCATTGTAACGTTTTACCACAAGCTAGTACGTATTTTGGCCACCAGAGCAACGAAGTGCACATCATATTTTTCAAAAATATTCATATTCAATTAAATGTTTCATTTTTTTATTTAATCGTAATAAAGAGATTTTTTAATTAATAAATATCATATTTTATAACTTTATTTTCTTATTTATCATTTATGCATGAAAGTCATCAATAACAATCGATACTAGTAAAGCCATCTGTTGAGAGAGTTAAGAATGACGGAAAACGTTCTAAGGAATGAGACCCCATGGTAATAGTAAATATAGACTGAGGTTAAGTCAGGTTAGTGTTATTTTGAATTATGCAGAATGATTAATGAGTCATGTTACTCCTTTAAAACTTATTATGTACCGCAATACAAAAGGTCCTCGACCGGTAATTTGTATATTTTAGACTTTGAAATATTAAAAACAGCCGTTACGAAATAAAAAAAGAAATCTGGAAATGCAAAACGGTTTCCAGAAATGATGTAGATAATAAAACACGATTATAGCTGTACTCTTTGTACCTATTTTTTGTATATCAAAGAGTCGTAGCAATTCCAATAATCTCCGTATAATTGCTATTTAACATTTTTGGAACGATTTGGGGCGGTTTGTCAACAAGTCCCTTTATCGTACCTAATGAGCACTTTTTATATTTTGAATAATCTAAGGGTCTAAGCAACAAACTCAAACCATTCTTAGACCAACAATAGCCCACCTTTTTATATCCACTCACACATGTAATACGAACCGTATGATCGTTAGATCTTAATGGTGCAGATGTTCCTATCATTGACAGTAGATAGAACATGACAAGCTCTCAGGCAACAGAGAAATCTCTAAGCGAACAATGGATACACATCGGGCATTCACCACCTAGCCGATGGTACGTTGGGCACTAATCTTGCGGATTGATCTGCATAGAGAGCCGTTCATAGTCCGATGCTCTCATTGGTGTAGTAAGGTAATCTTGGAGCACTTATTCTTGAAGGACATTGCGCTTTCGTGTTTTGGAACACATTTACCGAATTGGACGAAAATCCTTAAAAGTATGTGCTTTTTAACAAATAAGTACGGTTGGATATTGTCAGTCTATTATATATTGTAAATTGAACTATCGATTTTTTCGAATATTATAATTATAGATACCGCGTTTCAGTGCTGAATTTGAATTCTTTAAGAATAAGTCAAAGTCAGAGTCAAAATCCTTTATTCATTTGGGTCACAATGTGACGCTTATGTACGTCAAAATAATAAATTTATAAGATAATTACTTAAAAACTCTACATTTACATTTACTGCCACGTTCGCAAAGCAAGGGCGTAGAACCATGAGAAAGAACGGGCAATAAAACTCACGGTCACTCTTTTTCATCGCCAGGTTTTGCATAATACACATAATTTACATTTTGTAAGGTGCTGCAACTGTTACACCTTCTATATCACTTGTATATATTTATTGTACATAATATTACTCAAGCATAATACTTAATTTTAATTTTGATGTTCATTTAGTTAGCCTCCTCAGAATAGACATGGTGAAACAGGAGCATCCACTTACATTATATAGGTATACCTAATAATGCAGGCCATCCGCGAAAGTGATCAGAACCATGATGGAAATGATGTATTTAAATATTAAAATTTAATACCAGCTGCAAGACCGTCATCGACCAGTCATCGCAAGTAGCACCCGTTTACGAGTATGACGCATGGGCCAGCCATCATCCCTCTTGCCATGTAGGGACAGGGATGACCCGACATACGACGCCACCACAAGAAATGGCATTTTAGTGAGCATGACGACAACGGTATACAAACCGGCAGTAAGAAACAATCTATTGGTATACTGGCTATGACCGCCAATTACCTCCACTTTCAGATCGTTATTATTAATATAAATTAGTGGAACGCGTGAAGGAATGCAAATGTAGAAAGAATTGTGTGAAGGTGACAAGTGAACAATGATATAATCAGAGATAAATGATGTTAAACTACATTCAACAAACCATAAAAACATCCAAATCCTGCAAAATCATGTGTTCACGAGGCACCTCCACTAAACATGTCACTTATCAAAAGGAGAATTTAACAAATCTATATAACAATTATATTAAACGGTCAGAAAAGCAAATATAGCCTAAGCCTATCCCCATGGTGTCTTATCATTTAATAATTCCTTAATAGTGTAATAACCGCTCTGTAAAAGAAAGTTCCTAATTGTCCGTTTGTATTTGTGCATGGGTAAATTCATTATTTCAAGAAGCAATTTGTTGAAAAATCGTATACCCCGCAAATGTGTTCTGCACTTTATGTAAACGGTAGTTAGTTCCCACTAGTTTATGCTTATTCCTTGTGTTCACTTTGTGCAAATCACCATTTTTGTGGTATAGAAGTAAGTTTTTCTTAATGTACATTAAGTTAGCATATATATATATTGCGATGCAACTGTCAATATTATATCTATTTCTTTAAATTTATCACGTAAAGAAACTCTAGCACCTAACTTATAAATTGCACGTATGGCCCTCTTTCGAATGACAAAAATAGTCTGTATATCAGCAGCTGTACCCCATAACATTATACCGTAAGACGTTACGCTGTGAAAATATCTAAAGTAAACTAGTCTAGCAGTATCTATATTTGTGAATTCCCTAACTTTTCTAACTGCAAATGCTGCAGAACTAAGTTTTACTGCGAGGCAGGATATTTGGGCGCCCCACTAAAGCTTACAATCTAAAGTTACACCTAAGAATACGGTTGATTCGACTATTGTTTCCTTATTTAAAATTATATTAGTAGAAACACTTTTGACATTAGGCAAAGAGAATTTAACACATTTGGTTTTGCTAGGGTTGAGTACCAAATTATTAGTCGAAAACCAATCTAATACTTGTGCAAGAGTGTTATTGACGGTATCAAAGTGACTTGAATTGCGATCAACTTAAAAATTAGTGACGTATCGTCGGCAAACAAAACAATATCATATAAATTATTAACAAAGAACGGCGAATCATTAATATATACTAAAAAAAGAAATGGACCGAGAATAGAGCCCTGTGAAACGCATATTCCTATTTTATTTAACAGAGATGCCCCATAAGTCAACATATTTTTTATTGTTAAGTGTCTTGAATACCTTCAGTATGTCATTGGTGTCAATATATTTAAAATTAAAAAGCACATCACACTCATTGACATTGCCCCTAACCAACATTTCTGCTTTACTTGGACATGAATCTAGACAGCTGGTTGTGTTCACTGGTATGTTTATGAAGAAATTGTTAAATGTCTGAGCAACATCAGTTTTCCTAGTAATAATTTCACCATTAAATTTTAATTCATAATTGTTATCTACCAATTTAGCTCGACCAGTCTCATTGTTAATAATGTTCCAAGTAGTTTTAATTTTGTTCTTGGATTCTTTGATTTGATTGCTTAAATATAAGGATTTGGCTAAAGCACATGTCCTCTTGAAAACTTTTAAATAATTTCGAACATATTGAATAAATTCAGGATTGAAATTGTATTTCTTCAAACCATATAGATCATACAACCTAGCTCTACTTTTGTATATACCTACTGTTGCCCAATCACAAAAATTTACTTTAATACTCCTTGCAAACGTCTTCTTGCAAAATTTTATTGTACTCATCATTAATAGTGTTAAATAAGCATTTATATAATTTATCAGGATCATCAACGGTTAAGTCAATACGTCAGTGTTTGAGGCCAGCAGAGGTCATTAAATATAGAGATATAGATTTAAAATTTCCCGTTCTGATTTAAATATCGCACAGCCCAGACTACTGAAACTAGAAACATTTTTGGACAGCGGGTTCCTTTTATGCCGTTAGCACTCACTAAGGTAGAATTTGTTGATTACTGCTCTATGGGGGTAAAATAAAAATGTAATATTCAGAGCAGTCGTAGCCGCAGGTGACTGCTGGTTTAATAAAGAAATAGCTAATTTCACTATATAAATTCAAGATGAACCTTCTCACGTAACAAATAACAAACGCACGTTCCCTAAATCCCGTATTGATATTTAAAGATCGCACCCCATCATAATCTTCTACGAACTTAAGAATCACATTAAGAAGCGTCAACGTGTTAGTCCGTCCATCGTAAAACATAACCTTCTGTATTTATGACGGCTTCATACGTTAAGGGTTTCCTTTTATTTTCTGATCAGCAACGTGCGTGGGATGTGATAGGCTTAGCGGCGTGACCGACAGTTTATTGCTTTTAATGCCAGTCACGATTTTTATTTTAAGTTTATTAGCTGTAGTAAATTGCTCTTTATATATTAAGGTTCTGTAAAAAAAATTAAAACACTTACCTATTCTAAATGGCAGTAGTCAAAGCAAAAGTAAAAATAGTCTAAGAAATCACCAATTGGCCATCTGCGTCTTTAGAGCACAGTGTCTTACTAGGAGTCTTGGAAACCTTTACTGTCACCTTTAAAAATTATATGGCGGCGCTTTTATATCTGTCTTCGATTTGTATATTTCACCAATGTGACCAAAGAAGAACATTGATTTATTGAGTGGCAGGAACAACTAAATATGTGATCGCACTTAGTCTCTTCATGTTGTTTGAAACCTTGGTTACAAAATGCGTACTTTAGCATCGAAGAGTCATGATATCAAACGCAGAGTTATATAATCAGTTTAAATACGCTATCAACTATGCAAAAGGCTTAAAAGTTAAGAGCATTCCTACACAGTTTATTTACAACGCAAAATCCAAAAAATAATCTATATAGAACGAAAACCTATTCGCTAGAACACAATAAAGCGACGCAAAATTTCATTTATTCTGTCTCAAAAAAGTTTTTCATCCGTAGTCACAACAATAGCAACAAAAAATGTACGCCACATACAAAAACGGCGCAAGCAGAGAACTCCAATCAACAGGCGGGCTTTATTCCATTAGACAAATGAAGCGCGCGACGGGAAAATAAACGGGGAAAAATACCATAGGATTATGGTGTGTCAAATCGACGGTGGATTATGTTTGTATTTACTTTTATGGAGTAGCGGATGATATTATTTAGATCGTTGATATTGGTATCCGGACTAGGCCGAAAGTTTTGGTTGTAGTTGATGCTTACTGCTGACGGAGTATTGGACCGAATTTCGATTGTTGGTTCATCAAAATCCGTAGTAGAAAATTTTAAAACCTTATGAATGAATCTGGAATGGATAAACTCGATACCAGAAAATAAAGATTGCTCTCATGTCATCCAGTGTTTTATGCATCAACCAGTGACAACAAATTTGCGGTCAAAAATGTTGGCACTTTGTCAAATAATATAATTAATATTATTGTCAGCGAATTTTTGACGACTTACACATTAAAATTAAACTTCTGTTTTCGGCTTTTATCGCGATATTTTGGTTTTATGAGATCAAATTAAATACGAATGATCTATAAACGACATTATGTCTTATTATCCGACCGTTTCGACTACTTTATAGGAAACGTGGTCAGGGAAAAAGAGTTTAATTTTAATCTTAATATTTCAATTTAATCTTGATTATCGGAACCATTTGACCTACATACCACAATGTGCTAGAACAAATCATGGTACACATTATTTAATAAAGCCTTGTGTGTGTAATCTTGTCTAGATAGCAAGATGGGAGGAATGTCAATGCTTGTGAAGCCTTTTTCTATTGCGATTAGCAATTTACCTATAGACTCACGCCTGTATCCCTGAAGGGGTAGGCAGAGGTGTAATATTACACCCACATTTCGCCATGACAATTTACCTTGACTGTGCGGTGTTATATAATGGATGCTGTATTATGAGGGACTATTAGTTATTGAAAAGGGGTGGAAAACGCAGCAAAACGATTGGCAAATTTACCAGGTTTGATAATGAGTATATTACAATATTATATATATTGTGATAAGGATTATATTTGGCAATAGGTGGCGATAGTCTATTGGTGCAGTTAACGGACTGCCGAGACGATGGTCTCGGGTTCGATCCTCAGGTACTTACAGGTACCCGTGTTATGTGTCTATTAAACATGTTAATTATCGCTTGCTTAATAATGTGTCCGGTAAATGGCAAAAGGCTGGCCCCCTTTTACATTGGGCCCGAAACATAACTGGCGAAGTGTGGGTGTGTAATACACCTCTACCTACCCCTTGGGAATAAAGGCGTGAAATTATGTAATGTTACAAAATTATTGTAAACGGGTCTGTCGAAATGTTTAGTTGGTAAAGTAAGGGTTACAAGATCTGGGCCGGAGGCAAGCAAGTTAAGGCCAGGTCAGAGGTACTTGTGCTTTTGATCAGTTTTATCGTACCGGTATAATATTGTGCCCGAAATCGTCGGCTTATGGGCCACCTGGCCAGATTACCAAGCATGGTCAAGCTTTTGACTATAAGACTCCACACCATATATTTTATTCAGAAAAGCCTATGAAAAATTAATCCTAGTTTCAGAGCAACGCAATCTGCGCCAATGCCATTGCGTCACCGAACCACAAATACGTAACAATCCGTATACAATGCCACTTGTATTTCGTATCAAACAGAAACTAATTTTAAAACTTGCTTTATCCGTCAGTCAATAATAGTTCTCGCGTTATCAGATAGGTACAGTCGGAGCCATTAAAATTGTGTCTCGAAGTTAGTAGGAATCGGGGCAGTAGTAAAGTTTTAACGATGTGACAATATGTGGTTGGTCCCAGTCACCTCTCGGCGTTAAGCTCGAATATTTTCCTTTAAACTTACTAGTATTAAAATGTTGTCTAGCTCAATATTTAGGCAATAATATTTCGGAATTATTATTCAGAATTCTGATTGGTATTCTGTTTGATGTTTTGTAGGTATATAATGTGAAAGCCAAAGTCGTTCATACTTATTTGAGCAATGGGCGCACAGATGAGTGAGATATTGAGAATAGTTGAAGTTTATTTGGAGATAGAGTTACTGAAGTAAATAATCGAGTCCACCAGATATTATAAATACACACTTCCGACAAACTTTTCTTTAAATGTTTTCTTTTCTAAAAAAGTAATCTACACTAAGGTCTAACAGACTGCTACGGAGATGGTCTTGACTTCAAACCCATAACACGGCGTGCTGCACTGAAGTTTTAAAGTTCAGTACATCTTTTTTTTTTACACAACTCCATCTAGTCCCAAACTAAGCAGAGCTTTTACTATGGGTACTATATAATGGATAAACATACATATATACTTTTTGTTTGTAAATACATACACATTGTGCCGTGTGGTGCCGGCGGAGTAGAATAGCACCACCCCATATCTTCCCGTGGGTTTCGTAAAAGGCGATTAAGGAACTGTGAAAAAGTACTGACCCCTTGTAACTTTGTTCTCCGTTATACTATTCTATCTGTCTGAGTCTTTCTACGGTCGTAACGGTCTCCGTTCCACTGGTTCCAGAAGGACAAGGATGAGTATGTGCACTTGTGTCCTGCGCATATACTCGTGCACGTTAATATATCCTGCGCAATTGACCTGACTTCCGTATAAGGACTCCGTTCTAAGCTCTAGTCCTACGGCGATGGGGGGAGGTAGGGAGGCTCAACGTGATGCTCGTTGGGCTTTGTCTGACTCCTACACGTAGGCGGCCTTGGGGATGTAGTATTACATCGTGGTCGCTTCTGTTCTACATTGGGATGACAGAGTGGATTCGGCAGCACCCGGGGTGACAAAGCAGCCCTATTTAGGGAGGCACTGCTTTCCTCGCTTAGCTGGGGAGGGGGCTAGAAAAGTGCCCTAAATAAATGCTCATCCCAACCTTTAAAGAGGGTAACAACCGCGGCTGCCTCTGCATCTTAAATTCGCGGTCGACGCCACAAAAAAAACAATACATAAAACATCAGCGCGAATGACGTTTGGCGCGTGGAATGTGCGAACACTTCTTGAGCGCGAGTCAAATGCCTGTCCCGAGCGAAAGACTGCCATCGTGGCTCGAGAACTTCATCGCTATAATATCGACGTGGCTGCACTCAGCGAAACACATCTTGCCGATGAAGGAGAGATGGTAGAATACGGTGGCGGTTACACTTTCTTTTGGAAAGGACTCGCTTTCTCATAGCCGCGAAGATCGGGTGTAGGCTTTGCTATCAGGAATAATCTAGTCAAAAAACTACAAGAGTACCCTGCACACATCTCCGACCGCATTACCACGTTACGCCTTCATATGGAACATGACAATTACCTTAATGTCATCAGTGTCTATGCCCCTACGCTAGACAAGTCTGATGAAATCAAGGATAAATTCTATGAAGAACTGACGCAGTGCCTAGATAATATCCACCCAAGAGAACAGATCTTACTCTTGGGCGACTTTAACGCCAGGTTCGGCCGAGATTACGAGGCTTGGCCTAAAGTTCTGGGTAGACACGGTTTTGGAAATATGAACAGCAATGGGCAGTTGTTGCTTAGTTTTTGCGATCAACTAGATCTTGGAATAACGAACACTATGTTCAGATTACCTGCCAAGTACAAGACAACATGGATGCATCCCAGATCGAAGCACTGGCACCTTATAGATTACGCAATCGTGCGTCAAAAAGACCTTTCCCAAGTCCAAGTTACCCGCGTCATGCGTGGTGCTCACTGTTGGACTGATCACCGACTCCTTATCACGAAGCTACGTCTTTGTCTTCGACGTCCTCCTAGATCGCAGCGGTCAAAACAGGAGCGTCTTATGTTTGAACGACTCCAAGATGCTAACACGAGGGCAAACTATGCCGAAACCTTGAGCACTGCCTTGCTGCCCCTCGATCTAAAATTCGACGAGGCCAATACTGTCTAGGAGTCCCTTTCTTCTCATATTCTCCGAACCGCTCGATTAACTTTGGGTCTGAGAGTCCGAAAACATGAGGATTGGTTTGATGAGAATGATGAGGTACTAATGGACGCTATTGATAAACACCGTCGGCTCCTGAGGCAGCACAGCAGAACACAAGCGGAAATACGTTGTAGTGATATGGAGCTGCGTAAACTAACGCGGTAAGCGAAGGAGAGATGGTGGCAAGAGAGGGCTCGTCATCTACAGTGGCTCGCTGACACCAACCAGCTTGGTGAGTTTTATACTGAGGTACGAAACCTACTCAGCATATCCTCCACAGTAAAAGTCCCACTCAAGCCGAACAATGCCGAAGGGCTTCTTAAAGGCAGGGAGGAAATACTCGAGCGGTGGGTGGAACATTTTAAGAAATTATTTAACGCGAATCATTCTGTCGACCTAGACCACCTTCGCTCCTTACCTCAACACCCTTATGCCCTTGAACTTGATCAGCCGTTGCTACTTGACGAGGTTGCTCTAGCTATAAAACAGCAGCAAAATAAGCGCGCGGTTGGTGTAGACTGCATAGCGGGTGAACTACTGAAGTATGGCGGTGAGGATTTGTATTCGGCGATGTGGAAACTTTTTGTCGTTATGTGGGAACAAGAACAAGTCCCTAACAATTTTAAAGTATTTCTCATTTGGACTCTATATAAGGGCAAAGGTGACCGAGCTGACTGCAGTTCTTACCGCGGTATTTCTCTTCTTTCAGTTCCTGGAAAAGTCTTCGCCAGAGTTCTCCTAAACCGCCTCAGGAATATATCTGAAAATAATAATAATAATAATAATCATCTTTATTGCACCAAAGAAATTTACAATAATGCACCTTAACATAAATTATAGATGGTACAATTGGCGGCCTTATCACTATTAAGTAATCTCTTACAGGCAACCTTTGGAGAACAACATGGATTCAGAAGAAAGGGGGTAGTTTGGCGATCATTATTGATAAACATTATTAATACAAGTTTTTACATAGATAAATAACCATAAACATACATAAATAACGATATACTTACATAAATAACTATGTACATACATAAATAAATAATAAATAATTATTAAATACATAGATATTTATATTAATGATACATAAATTAGTGCTATATAAATGAAAGGAAATAGAAAAATGATAATTACAAGAGTAGGAAGGTTAAAAAGTCAAGAGTTCTTTGAGTAATTTCTTGAACGAAGTTAGTGTTTGAGCTTGTTTAATAGACATCGGCAATGCATTCCACAAGCGTGCAGCTTGGACAGTAAATGATTTATCATAAAAACTACTGCAATGCATTGGCATTGCCAGTCTCAAATTCACCGATGACCTTAGAGATTAAGAATGGAATCAGAAAGGAGCTCGAAGCGATCCTTTAAATAATGCGGAGCAGAAGGGTTAAAGAGAATGTTATAAAGTAAAGAAAGTATGTGAGTATTCCGTCGAATGCGAATTGGGAGCCACTTGAGCACGTTGCGGAATTTGGAAACAGGATCATATTTGCGCAATCCAAATATGAATCTAATACATAAATTTTGAAGTCGCTCAAGTTTATCAAGTTGATATAGGCATAGTTAAGGATAGGTAGAAGAAGAGAATTTGCAAGCGCAATTTTAGTGGCAGTCGGCAAAAAGTTTTGTAATCTTCGCAACTTCCCAGCCGCAGAAAATAATTTTCTACTTACTTCCCTAATTTGAGGGACCCAGGATAGAGTTTTATCAATATACACTCCTAAATCCTTCACGCAATCACTTATGGGTAAAGGAGTACCATTAAAGTTAACTTGGGGTAAACAAGCCCGGTCCACACGCGCAATCAACCTGGGACTACCAATAAAAATAATTTGCGTTTTAGTAGGATTGATTTGGAGGCCAAATCTGAGGCTCCATGCAGCTAAACGATCTAAATCCGAATTTATGATACGAATTGCTTCAGACAGCTCATGGACAGGAGCTTGAGTGTAAATTTGGAGATCATCTGCATAAAGGTGGTAGGATGACTGAAGTTGATAAGAGATAGAATTTATAAAAATTGAGAAAAGCAAAGGAGATAGAACGCCACCCTGTGAAACGCCGACTGTAGACGTACACCAAGAAAACACAGAGTCTTCAATCCGTATACGCTGTCGGCGCCCAAACAGGTAATTGTGAAACCAATCAATTACTGGTGGAGATATGTTAATAGAGCGCAATATGCCAAGCAGAATATGGAAATCAATAGTATTGAAGGCAATTTTTAAATCTCGCTTAAAATGGTGCCAGGACCACGAAGACCAAATTAAAATGGACATTCTGGCCTCGCATCATTCTAGGAACGACTTTCGCGGCTTTTGGAAAGCTACTAATAAATTACATAATCGACCGAGTATCCCGGTGAGCGTCGGCGGCATTAGTGAACCGGTAAAGATAGCGGAACTATTTAAGGAGCATTTTTATACTAGGTCTCCTTTGGGATCCTCTCAGTCGCAGCTCGATGTTGAGCCCGGCATGGATGTGAGGGTCAGATTTAAATCTAAGGAAATTGCACAGATTATTGCTTCTATGTCGAGGGGTAAATCCCCTGGCCATGACGGGCTCAGCATCGAGCACCTGAAATACGCAGGGCCGCCAGGGCCACATATTGCTAGGGTCCTTTCAATGTTATACAACTTCTGCATGAGCCATAGTTACTTGCCGAGTGAGATGATGCGAACAATAGTAGTGCCCATTGTAAAGAATAAGACTGGCGACCTTGCAGATAGCAGTAACTATAGGCCTATTTCGCTAGCTACCGTGATTTCGAAAGTTTTTGACAGTGTGCTTAATTCACAGCTAAATAAGTTACACACACTGACACACTGTCAGATATTATACACAGTGGCAGACTAGTGTTTATGCTTGCTTCCTGGATCTGTCGCGGGCATTTGATCTGGTTTCCTACGATGTTTTATGGACGAAGTTGCAAGAGAACAAGCTGCCAGTGGAGCTTATTAATATCTTAAAGTTTTGGTATGGAAACCAGATCAATAATGTAAGATGGGCTGGAGCCCTCTCGCAATCATACAGGATGCAATGCGGGGTACGGCAGGGAGGTTTGAGCTCGCCTACGCTCTTCAACCTGTATGTAAATGAGTTGATCGGTGAGCTCAACACTACAAGGTTAGGTTGTCACATAGATGGCGTATGCGTAAACAACATCAATTACGCAGATGACATGACATTACTGTCAGCGTCTGTTTGTGGGCTCAGAAAGTTAGTGGCTATATGCGAAAAATATGCGAAAACACATGGCTTGCAATACAATGTGAAAAAGTCTGAAGTCATGGTGTTTGAGGCTGGGGGTAAAAGACCTCAAAATATTCCGTCTATCAGACTAAAGAATCAAGTGCTAAAATTAGTATCTGAATTTAAATACCTTGGGCACATATTAACCCCCAACCTCACCGATGACCTTGACATTGAGCGAGAGCGGAGAGCGTTGTCCATACGAGCTAACATGCTGGCCCGCAGGTTTGCGCGTTGTTCACTGAATATAAAGCTCACGCTCTTTAGAGCATACTGTACAACTTTCTACACGTGCAGCCTGTGGGCTAGGTATACTCGTAAATCGTACAACACTCTCCGTGTTCAATATAATAATGCGTTTAGGGTGTTGTTGGGGCTGCCCCGCTTCTGTAGCGCATCGGGTAAGAGATGTGGATCCCTGGTGCGCAGGGTGTGGGCCAGCCCCAACAACATCCTAAGCATGATCGCCAGTAGACTCGATTGTACCTATGTGAATCGATGTTGTGCTGTCTCACATGGGATGTAAATGTATATGGGATGTACCTACTATTTTTTTTTTTTTTTTTTCATGTTATTGTTTACTAACCATAGTTCGTAAGTACTTAGTAATCAAATATGTTAAATGAGTCATAGTCACTTGAATAAATAAAATTTATTATTATTATTATTATTACTAAAATCAAGTAGGCAAAGGACAGTCACGTTGCCATTTTCCATACCAAGCCTGATGTCGTCGGTAATATTGATCAGTGCCGTAACCATGCTGTGACCTGGACGGAAACCGGATTGGAGTGGATTGAAAAGAAGGTTTTTATTGAGGAATGTGCTGAGTTGGGCATGGACAAGACGCCCGAGCACTTTAAATAGAAATGGTAGGACGGAGATTGGCCAGAACTCAGAAAAGGAAGACGGATTAGGTTTTTTAGGTAAAGGAATAATTTGGGCGTCTTGCCATACGGTGGGAAAAACGCCCCTAGATAAGGAAAAGTTAAAAATATGACAAAGGATGGGGAAGATTTCATCTAATACGGAAATTATAATTTTCCGGCTGATACAATCATTACCGACTGCGTTAGAGGCAATGGATAATACGCTCTTTTTAACATCACACTCAGTTGATTAAAAACGAAAGATGGATAATTTGGGGTTGGAAGCAATGAAAGATCATGCAAAGTATTCGCTTTGGTTGTCTGATCAAATTTAGACGAAGTAGTGAAATGACGATTTAGTGAATTAATATCTATTTTATCAGAGACAGGATCATGTGAAGATTTTCCAACTCCCAAAGTTTTTAAAAATTTCCAGACCTTAGCTGGATCTTCATTCTCAACAGAACTATGGATTTATTGGCGTTGTGCTTTCCTACACACCTTTTTACAGTGATTTCTGATAGCAATGTAGTTGCCCCAATTGCGAGAAGTAGGTCGACATTTATATTTAGTTAAAGGCACAGCTTTCTTAGACAACAGAACTTTAATTTCAGCGGTTAGCCAAGGTGATGGTAATTGTCTAACTCTAATCGCACGGACTGGTGCATGAACATCGTATAGACGAATAATAGCGTTAGTGAACAATTCAACTTTCTCGTCAATGGTCTCTGTGCTCTGTAAAGGACTCCAGTCGATTATATTTCATCTCTGCAAAGATTTTCTACATTCATGCCACCAAAATTACGTTGCAGAAGAATTTTAGTCTTTGTCTTGGGAAGACGAAGTTTATAGGAGAGAAAGATAAGGTCATGGTAGGAAAAAGCATCAGCTGGAAACTGCCCATGCTTGGCGACAGGAGAAGGTGAGGAGACAAACATGAGATCAAGAAGAGAAGGAGTGGCATTAGGAAAATTATGTGTAGCATTTAAAGGGAGGATAGATAGATTACAAGATTCGACAATACTACACAAGGAAGATGAGCGCGAATCCTTTTTCAACAAACAAGTGTTGAAATCACCCATGACTATGGTATGACTGTAAGTAGGAGCTAGATTTTCTAAGATACGTTCGAAAGAAGATAAATAATTTATGTGACAGTTAGAGGAATAAAAAACACCAAGCAGAACCTTGGTATAGGCCAGATCTAGTACCACGAAGAGATGTTCGCCAGCATTGAGCGGTGGAGGTTGTGATGACATATTAACAACATTGAAAGGAATGTGAGTACGGAGATAAATGGCAACACCACCACCACCACTCCCGGTTCGATCATTTCTTATGAGTCGGAAATAAGGAAGAGCGTAAGACACAGACGATAGGCAAGGTTTTAACCAAGATTCGGAAACAAGAATAGCATTGACATTCTTACAGTCAAAAGTGGTCAGCATATCCTGGAAATGGGCCGGAATACTCTGAGCATTTATATGAACGACATTAAAGTTCCCAAGTACATCGGCAAACTCGCACTGCAAAGTTTCAGCAAGAGAAGGAATGCTTTCAAAACTACTGTTATGACTACTCATTAAAAAAAAAACTATCGTTATCGCTACTTTGTAACTGGTCCGACATAATATATAAAAAAAAAATATAATAATAAATAAATAACTAAAAATATATCTAATAAAATACAATTTGAGTATTATAACTTAATCTGTCTTATTTTATCCACCTGCCAGTTCAGTGCTAACAGATTACAGAAAAAAAATATTTATATACAAATTGCAATGCTTGACAACAAAAGAAAAATAGGATTTAAAGTTTAAACATCTAATATTATGATGCGCTTTCGAAAATAATAGGTAATTGTAAAATGCAACATCCGGGCTTTGTCTTTAGTACAGCGTAAATATTCAGAGTTAAATATTATATTATTAAGTATGAATAATTAACGAACCAATAAATAAATTTATGCTAAAAAAGATAGAAAAGAATAGATAAATATCCAAATAAGTAAAGTAGTGCAAATATATATTTGTAGAAAGTAAATAGTTATATGGGTTATGAAAGAATATTAAATGAAGAGTAAAGACTTACATATAATTCACGGCTCAGTTTCTAAACGTTTCCAACTATAGAAAACGAAACGCAGTTTTGACGTTGACAGATGTCAAGTGTCAAATTGTCATGAACTCGTGAAGTTGAAAACAGTGAAAAACTAAAGTACCTATTAAATTATAGATAGAAGGTGGAATAATATTTATTAGAGAAGTTGATTAGTAAGAAAGTCGAAGTCAAAAGTAACGAATTAGGAAGTTATAAAGGATTAGTGCTATTGAAGATAGGGTACAAGTGTAAAATACATAACATATAAAGTAAACAAACCACGGATGCCGCAACTACTGCCAATTAGAAATTATGTGATGCATGCTACCTATTTTTTCGTGGCCGCTGCTCGTTTCGTCTTCCCAGCCGCAGGTCTCTCAACAGTCGGCGTCTTTTGAGTACCCGCCTTAATCCGGTTGAGTTCGCCGAGAGAAGAAATACGATGCTGTAACCCGTCGGAGTCCAATACAAAAATATGGCCCTCTCGTGTCCAACACTTTATGACTCCAAATCGGTGCCTTGCTGCCATGAATGTATCATGCCGTACCTTCGTGAGAAATTCAGACAGGGTTTTGCCGCTACCTTTCAGCTTGGTCTTGGAGAACCATACCTTATCACGAATTGCTGCCTGTTGGAATTTGACTATAATTGGTCTCGGCTTATTTGAACCCGACTGACGACCCATCCGGTGACTCCGCTTGATGTTATCCTTACTGACATCAGTAAGATGGAGATCTTTAATTACATCAATAACCAGCTGAACAGGATCTTCATTTTTATGTTCAGCGACACCATGGATCAGAAGCATTTTTCGGCGACCGCGCATCTCGATGCTGTCCACTTCGCGCGCCAGCAACTCAATCTGACGTCGGAAAGCTCCAATGGTTTCCACCACAAATGCCCGGAAGGATGGAAAATCGGCTGCTATACTCGTTACGCTGGGTGCGTTGTTAGGCTGTTTGGCACTTTTTTGCAGTTCAGCCTCAAAGTTGGCCATGTGCTCCTCGATGTTCGCCATAGTGGTGGAAAAAGATGACTTGATTGCCTCGACGCTGTCCATAATAATATAGTGCTATTGCAAGGTGTATAATAGATTGTGACGCAGGAATTACACTAAAACTGGTTGGTATTTAAGTTGGCATATAAATATTTACATTAATTATTCAGAGTTTATTTGATTTACTATATTTAATCAATTAAAAAATATAGAGCGAAAAATTTTTGGTGTTGTCGATCTTACTACCCTCAACAGAAAAAAAGATTCTACCAGAATCCCAGTTTGGCTTTCGGCCTGACCGTGGTACTTGTGAGGCGATTTTCTCATTGCGTCTACTACAGAAAAAGACCAGAGAACAAGGTCGCAATATGTATCTCTGTTTTGTTGATCTTGAGAAGGCTTTTGATGTCGTCGTTTTCGTGTCGTGTCCCACGAGAAGCCCTCTGGATAGTACTGCAGAAACTTGGATGCACTGAGATGTTTGTGAGACTTTTAAGACTCCTGCATGATGACATGCAGAGCTGCATCGTTGTAAACGCAGATGAGTCAGAATTCTTCCCCGTTACCTGTGGGGTAAAGCAAGGCTGTGTTCTCGCACCCACACTGTTTGCGTTATACTTTGCTGTTGTAGTTCAGGAAGTGTTATGGACAAGCCCTGAGGGGATTCGCATCCGCTTCCGCAATAGTGGCAATCTGTTTAACTTAGCTAGACTCAAGCCTCGTACCAAAGTGTCTTATGCACTTATCACAGAAATTGTCTATGCAGATGACTTATGCTTTGTGACCGACTCTCCAGATGGCCTGCAGCAACTTATGACCACCTTACACGAGTCCTGCCGTAGTTTTGGTCTAAAAATTAATGTCAAAAAGACGGAAGTGATGTCTGTAGACATCCACGGTCAAGAGACACTGACTATCAAACTCGGCAATGATGTACTTAAGCAGGTCAATACTTTCCGTTATCTGGGGAGCACTATAACATCCAAGTGCAACCTTGATGCTGAGATCAACAGTGCATAGGGTTCCCACCAAGAACTTAGGGTCCCAAGCCAACCTCACCTGCAAGTGGTGCACCTGCCGATCAACGGACGAGGCTCTGGCAAACAAAATATCCCGATAAGCGGCAATAGGCTCGCCACCTATTACGTGGGATCAAAACACTGGCGAAAAGTGGGCGTTTAATATGCCTCTGCCTACCCCTTCGGGGAAACAGGCGTGAGACTATGTATGTATGTATGTATGCAAACACGAACCCGCATCTAGTCCCAAACTATAGTAGTAGTATTTTTTTATCTATCAAAATTATTTAGTAGGGATTTAGTTGTTTGACAAAAGATAACAAATATCTTGCGAGCATCTGTGTACTACGTAACGCGTTATTATTGTGACCTCATTACACATAACCTCTTCACGCCTCTTATCCCCGAAGGGAAAGGCAGAGGTGTATTACACACCCACACTTCGCCAGTTATGTTTCGGTCCCAATATAATAAGGGGCGAGCCTATTGCCATCTATCGGGCACATTGTTAAGGGAGCGATAATTAACATTTTTATTACACTCATAACTTCGAAAAGTCAGAGGTGTGTGCCCAGGGTACCTCATTACATATTACATTCATTATATCCCTGACCGTAAGTTTGATGACGTGGCCTGCTTTTGGTAATTCTTTGTGCCCGTGAGTGTATGCTGGTAGGGCAAGACATAACATCATCGTCCTAACATTACTCCCGTTGCGTCCTAGAGTTTTCCCTCGGAGTCATGGTTCCGCTTTCTATTCCCACCAAAAACAGAACCACCAAGATTTTCCACAAAGGGACTGCCGGCTAACCTCCTCGAATTCAGAACTCACATGTTTTACATGCATTTTCGCTATTGCCCATTTGTGTTACTTAGTGGTAACCCAAATTAGTATTACCCTATCCCTTGTTTCTTGCCAGGCAAAGACTAGTGTGACTCTTTCCTTACAAGTGTTCGGAGCCTACTCACTAAAACCACCACGGTGTCCTTCAATGCTTCGTGAGGGAACCACGCCAATAGCAGCCAGCATACTTTGCTACGACCGTGTTGGGTCAACACAAAGACCTACAAATCATACTTTTTAATATCAGACACATCGGCAACAAAGTAATTTTCAAATAAAACAACACTATAAAATATAAAGTTTATATTTATTTTATTTTCAGAACAATGTAATACTAAAACGTATACATTTAAAATGGTTTAATTTTCATTTGGCACATTACCATGAGTTTCTTATTACAGCTGTATTTTGTGTAACTGTTGCGTCATAGTAATACTTAGTAGTAGAATGTATATTGTAACATTGATGCTTTTAAGGAGACAGGTGCTTCTATTCGATGAGAAGATAAGTAGAGTTTTAAAAGATTGGATGACTGAAAACCTGGCCACTTAAACCAGAAGTTTGATCTTTAGGGCTAAGCTTTGTCGAGGACAAGATTTACATACTCTCAATGTATTTACTTTATGCCATATCTGACTCAGTAACTGACAGACATACAACTGACTACGGAATTCAATATTCGAACTATAGATAGATCTGTAGATTTTAGATTCGTTTTTGACATAAGCTCCATACAAAATATGTCAAACACGAATCTCAAATCTCAAAATCCATGTATGGATCGAATATTGAAAATGGCCGTTAGTTGTGCAAATCCTGCAAGCTGATAGTAGGACTTTTCTCCAACCAGTTTACTGAAATCTCAAGGATCTATTCTCCAGCACTTAAAAGCTCAACCATAATAATATCATAAATGCGATGGTTTTTCTCAAACAGAGGAATTATATTGACATTTTATAAAGGAATATATGATATCCCAACAAAGAACTTCTTTGAGATGAGATGATAAAGAATTATCTAAAGGTGCATACACATCTGATCAAATTGGGCATATTCTTTGTTGAGCGACATTTAGAAACACGGCAATATTTGGTAACTTTCAACAAATTTTAGCAACAATCAATTGAGATACTTTGACTACTTTATTATGAAATGCTGTGCAACATTCTTAAATGTTGTTGAACAAAAAATAACTGCGATATGAATGCACCATAAATTTATTTTTTTGTTAGTTAGCTATAAACCCATGGTACTTAAATAATTCGTATATGGAGACGTACTAAATCTACTAATAGATGATATCAGTGTATTTTTATTGCAAATGCCACACCGGTGAAATGAAACAGTAATAGATAACTATTGTACTAACATTATTTCATTTGTATTTATAATTGGCAATATTATTGCTAACGAGTAATAAATCGTTGTGCAAATATAGAGGCAATAATTTACTCAGCTAATAACTTTGATATTCGTCTTGCTTCGGGTATAGTATATGCTTAGATAAGATGGCGAAAAACTTTGAAGAAGGTCATCAGCATCTTTAGCTTGCTACAGCCCACTGCTATATAATAGATAGTCCTCTCCAATGGCAGAGGTGTTATATTTACACCTCTGCTTACCCCTTCGGGAATACAGGCGTGAGATTATAAAAAAAATATTTTCGTGTTTTTATTGTTGTTTTTGCAGTTTCCGAATTTGTGGTTATTGCTGAAAAAAAATTTTTTTTCTATATTCTACCACATTCACACAATACCATCTAGTCCCAAACTAAGCAGAGCTTGTATTATGGGTACTAGACAATGGATAATCATACATATATACTTTTCTTTTTTTTGTATATACCTACATATATATTATACACAGAAACACCAAGACAAACATCCATGTTCACTCACACAAACGTTTGACTTGAGCGGGCATCGAACCTTCGGCGTGGCAATCGATTACACTCCCGCTGCGCCAACCGGTCGTCAAATTTTTTCAGCAAGAACCAGAAATTCGGAAACTGCGACAACATAATTTCAAGTCAAAAATAATATGATCGACTTCAAAAGATCGCCTATTAGAGAGTAACTCAAATCAATCAATCAATAGATATACAATTCTAGGATATAAGTTGCTGACTGAAAGACAAACAACGCACAGCCAAAACTACTGGGCGCAAGAGGCTAAAACTTTACATAGGTACGTATGTTCCTTATGGACTATAATGGAGCACTATGTGAGGATTTTTGGAAATTTCCAACTTACAGTGATAAAATCTGCCTCCGTGGTCCAGTGGATAGCGTACTGCTGATCGGAGGTCCTGGGTTCGATTCCCAGGTTGGGCAAAAATATGTTACTGGGTTTTTCCGAATACTCAGTAGCAGCCTGGAGTCTGGTGAAGTACCCGGTAACGGCAATAGGCTCGCCCCCTATTACGTGGGACCTAAAAATTAATGGAGAAATGTGGGTGTAATATTTACACCTCTGCCTACCCCTTCGGGGATACAGGCGTGAAACTATAAAAAATTTATTTAAAAAAAGTGGTAAAATAGTCCCCCGTTGGCGGCGCCGCGTGCGAAGTCGGTATATATAAGACGGTTGAAACAGCGAGGAAAATGCAAGAAGAATGAATAATATACTTAGAAAGACGTTAGCAAAATGAATTCAAACCTTGCTTAGTCATTAATCTTCCGAAGAACAAAGGAAATAAATGAATACAGCCGTCTCCAGTTACGAACCAAACGGTTTGTTTTATGGCTATATACCTGAGCATTCACTTTTAACAGAACAGCGAGCATTCACCGTTTTTTGATTTGACGAACCGAACGACGAACAGAGTCGAACATTGCTACGAACAATAGTCACGATCTTTCTAGCAAACACTTTAATCAGCAAAAACGTCAAAGCAAATTTATCGTCAATATGCTTAAATGCTCGCCAAAACGTTCGTTAGAATGCTCGCTAAAATACAGTCGTTTGTTTTTATGGGATCTCTGCCTTTTCGCCGAAAATTGTTCAGCCTATTATCACTTGCCAACTAACGTTTCGCAGAATTTTATTTCGCAGAATAATCATTTGCCATCTTGTGATATCATTTTGTTTTTATTTCCCAACCTCACAATTGCCAATTTTACGTTTGGTCTTCCTTTTACTGTCGCAGTTCTAACCTAACCGATGTAGCATATTTAAATGCCCTGTGTAGTGAAATAAAAGCGATTTGGTTCTGGCACTTCGCCGGCCGCTGCCGAGGCACGCTCGCTTCGCTCGCTCGGCTCGTGCGTTGTGGTCGCAGTTCTAACCTAACCTAACCAGCCATTGTTTCAGTTGACGTGCATTGTTTATCAGAATGCTAACCTAACCTAACCGATTCCTTTCGATTTCACCTGAACTTCCCGAAACATCACCTGAACAGACGAAACGTTATACGTCTAAAAGTTGTCTGGCCTAATAATTCAAAAGATAAATGCCCCAGACGTTTTTTGTCATTACAATAATCAGCTAAACAATAATTCTACCAAATGAAACGTTGTCACATAAAAATTTGACAATCGTTAGTCGTCAAAGTGAAAAATAGGCGAAACGTTGGTTGGCAAGTGATAATCGGCAAAACAATATTCGGCGAAAAGGCAGGATCCTGTTTTTATGTTTTGTAACATTCGCAAAATTGCTCATTACAGGTGAATGTTCAAATGTATCAGCAATACACCTGTTTTTATAAAGTTAATTTGCGTGCAAACATTTGGATAAAAGATCTTAAATAAAAGCTTACTCAAATAGTACACTTATTCCAAATTAAATAGAATACACTTTAGAATAGCAACATAAATAGTGACCAGACTGTGTCAACAGAGGCCGAGTAATAATTAATTACAACATTTACACGGCACTTTGCAAAATTGAAATATTTTAATCACAAATATCTCCGCGTAAATAAACATTTCGATACATATTCATTACTTAATTCAATACATTTAAAATATCGGTGAGTTGTATCTTCCAACTACATTTATTTCAACTAAATACAAATATATTTATGGAAATTCACTAAGATATTTCTACGTCTTAATACCCGTAATATGTAAATATGGCAGCTAAATTGATTTAATTATATTTTTTGGTAGATTTTCACCACTCTTATTCAAACTAAATTCAAGTTAAAGTAGCTAAAATTAATTACTTTTATGACTGCATAAATTACTTTCACAATATCATAGATCATTTTAAATATGTTTTTGCATTTCTTTCAACTTAAAATATATGTTTTCATTAAAAGAAAAGCGTTAAAATGAACATAATTATACATTATCCGAGCTTTTTCGGTAGATATATATTTTTTTAAGTTGTTGGAAGGTATTTTCTCATAATTTTCATGTATTATAATTGACTAATATAAACTTCTACAGTAAAACTATTTACAATTTTTATCATATTCTTATTATAAGTAATCAAAGTAAATAATGTATCACTATAAATAATACTGTACCATGCATACATCGCATTTGTTCAATTATAACTTTCAAATATCATTGAATATGAAATTATAATTAAATTTAGCATAATAATTATACAATAAAATTATTTTTAGAGAAATTCTAAGTTCGTAAATCACATTAGTCACTGTGAAATAATTATTCAAATTTATTTTTTATCGAGTCTTACTCATTTATCATTTGAAATTGTAATTGAAAATAATTGGTGTCGGGGACATTTTCGTTTTTCTTTCACGATGTCTATAAAAGGCAGTCTTTTTTTATAAAATTCGATACAACAATTATATTCGGAGTATAAAGCTTTGTTCGCTCTATGATAAATGCTAGCAATTTATTACATTTGAAATAAAACATAATATATTACATCATGTTGTACATAGGCTCACGTACTGCGATTTAGTTGTTGATTTCGTAATACTGCTACTGTTTGAAATGCGTAATAATGTGTGCAATATATTCTCACATCTTATGTCAGTGTATGTAGAATATAACCTATTTGGAATAGGATGATTACGTCATATCATTTTCCGTGAATGTCGGCGCCATGACTAACTGTTTCAAAACGCTGTGATTTCAAGTTATATAACTTGACTCCCACAAAATGCGGGACCTTTTCTTCTTACTTTGCTTTCCCGTGAAGGACTCAAAGGTCCTCCAGACTCGAAACATCGATTTGTGGATCACACAAATTGCTTTCCCGTGGGGATATTTAACTTACTAAACTCGTAGACTTTACCGAGAACCTAAATAACTTTACTACATATAGAGTCACTGGCACAACTAAAAGTAAATACAGTTAAACTATATTTTTGTGTTAACTGTGTCACATTCTAATATCTATTCTTAATTGATGACTGCTAGCTTTCTGTTTTTGATGGGCACTGAAAACTACGTAGAAAATTTTGCCTATCAATGCTAATTAATAGAATTCTGGTGTGTTTTCATATGTCCACTTGTATTATTTTTAAAGAAATGTGAGCCTTATTATAGCTTAGTAGTATTGATGTAAAATATACGTTGAAAAATCTGTCTCCTATCTATTTTCGTAGGACCTACTGAAAACTTTTATAATTCTCATATTATTACATATTTTTTATAAAATGCAAGATTTAATACGATATGAAAATACACGTTTTCTATCACATTAAAAAAATAAATTATATAACTTCGAGTTGCAGATGAAAAACAGAACAACCTAATACAATAGCACAAAAACATATCATAACGTCGGAAAATTTATTAAATATATTTAACGTAAGTAATACGTTTACACAAAAATCTAAAAGAACTCTAACCTATCGGTCCTTTAGTAATGGGGCTCAAACATCGTCGACAAAAAGACAGCTGATAAAATTGCTACGTAAGCAATTGTTTATGGCGATGCATGATGCAGGGTTTTCAAAGATAATAAATCTTCTAGCGTTATCGAAGTGCGAACTATCTTATATAGTGGCTTGAAGTATAATATTGGATGATCTTTAAGTCATTGGTTACAGACTCCATTCGCAATTTTCTTACTTGAATGCGCTTAAGATTTTACTTGAATAAAAATTTCATGTCATCCGTACAAAATTGTATGTAAAATCCACACGGGAATATTTTTCTAACTAAAGAACAGGTTTTTTTTGACACCTACATACTATTTGGAAAGTGGCTTAATGCCCTAAAGACAGTAATTAAGAACACTCGTATTAAAACTTGAAACATTAAAATCATGTGAATTTCCATTTCAGTAAATTTATTCTAATATTTCACTGATGACTCGATTTAAAATTTTAATTTACCAAAGTTATATCTAGTAATTTTTGATAATTAAAACTTGGAATACCCATTTGTTTGAAACATAATTTTTTTAGTACTAAAACATCAGTAATCTGCGAACATCTATTAATTCTATAAATATTAGAGTACCTAGCTTCAAAAACCGTTCTAAAAATTAATAGGCGTACCATAATTCTCTTTGGGATCTAAATCATTAATGTACTAATTTTAAATATTCTACTTAAATATTGGGTAAAAATGTTTCTATATACAGATAGCGAGAATATCTTAAATCGTTTTTGGAAATATTTGTCGCACAAAGCTAGCTAGAATATTTAGCATTTAAGAGTCAGTTTGGGTTTCTATAGTATCCATGTGCCTCGTAAGGGAAGTCTCTTGAATCTCGTCTTCACTTCGACTCGAATCTGTATCACCTGCACAGAAATAGTAAGATGAAAATGTTACAGCAACGATTCATCAACATCCTCGTTTTCCCGCTTGAATCATAACCTGTCACTTTGTTGCACGGAATCTGAAAGATTAGCATTTTTAAAGAAAACTTGCTGTCTGACTTGGGTGATCTTACTGAGTAGTCATATTTTATGAGTCGGCAGGATACTGAAGGGCTGCCTTCCATTTTCCCAAGGCTTCGTGGGGGATTGGTATTCGTGACAAAATGTATATATATTATGTTAAATCTATATTACTAAAAAGTTTGATCAGAATCCATCGTATCATCAATTCAAAATCCAACAAACATCCATCCATCCACACAAAAAATTGCAATTATATGTAAAGAATTCTAGTAGAAGATACATAGATTACTAAAGTCGAAAATCGATAGATTGAATTATACAATACTAAGATAAGGGCATACGACTAGGCATAATGTATTATGTCCTTTGCATATTTAGATTTTTTTAAAGCATATACTCAGTTTCATACCATGAGCTCTCGTATCTAAAGCCAGCACAGCTAGAGGCGCATCGTCCAGTACTCCGGACCACCTGGCCGCCAGCACCCTGGACCCTCGGTGCCCCCTCACAACCACAGTAGGCACGACATTCGAGGATACTGTAGACCCTCCATACATTGAAACGCCGACGTTTCTTCTTAGTATGGTGCTGAAAGAAAAGATCGTCGCCAATGTTGTAAAAATAATGAATAAAATAAAAAGGGGGAAAGAGAGTTGAGTGGGAGTAGGGAATTCTAAATACAAAATAGCGGACTAGCCCACTTGATAACTTTAAGACAGATGTGGCCAGGATCACATAATATCGAACTGCAATCTAAGAAACTCAACACCTGCATCATATACCGCGCGGAACGTTCTTTTGAATACGCTTGTAGTGATTTTTCAATCTCCTATAACACATCAGCGGAAATTATATTCTCAAACCTTCTGTCGAGCGTAACATCGCGGGGAAACTTACGTGACCGAATGTCAGCCGCTGTCGCCACAAAATGCTGGCTGTTCTGCGCGTTTGATATGTCATGTTGACCGAACACTACAGCACCTCGTCGATTCTTCAGCGAATAAAGGTTCGGCGTGGAACTTTCAACGGGTGTCGTTACGCTAATATAAGCTACATATACCAACTTGCAATGCAAATCATAAAAGGGAGCTCATTAAGGGATTTTGGGATTTACTCGAGCGCGTCAGATATTGATAGCATCCATGTCCTACGTATTTTTAATTAAGTAGGAATGTCAATGTGATCGTTTGCACAGTAGAGGTAAGATTTCAAAATACAAATAAAAAAGAATATTAATCGAGCATGTCTAATTTTCCAAGGGGATGTTAAGTGAACCTAAAAAAGACTCTCATTGAATAATCTGACGTTAGGTGTCACGCAAACTCGTGGCTATACATAAAAATTTGCAAATGTGAATGAGATAATTCGTCGTTTTGAAATACTCAAGCGCGTCAGATTAAGATATACAGGGTGGCGCTACCATAGGGGCACTTTTTAAACAAAGGCATAGCGTACAACATTCTGAAGCCTTGTACCAAAAATCAATTAAATCGGTGCAGTAGTTTAGCCACAATATCGATTTTAAGTTCCGCAATTTTTGCACATGCTTTGAATTGCACACAGCTGATACAAAACGGTCAACGACCCCACATTGCGCGCCGCGACTCACTACGATGCGGGCGCCGATTCGAGAACGCGCGAATGTTTTTTGTCAGGTTCAAGCATTTATGCACTTTATTGTAAAAAAAAATATAGTTTATTTTCAAGTGCGTTAAAATCCTCTCTGCTGCGCTCCGTTTTATCTGCGCTGAGCCTAACTTCGGATGACGTCGAGGCGTCGCGTTGGAGCGAGTTGGGGCGTGCAATGTAGGGTCGTTGACCGTTTTGTATCAGCTGTGTGGAATTCAAAGCATGTGCAAAAATTGCGGAACTTAAAATCGATATTGTGGCTAAACTACTGCACCGACTTAATTGATTTTTGGTACAAGGCTTCAGAATGTTGTACGCTATGCCTCTGTTCAAAAAGTGCCCCTATGGTAGCGCCACCCTGTATATGCTTTATGATAACGTCCTAGACGTGCTTTCTCATAATCTGACGATTACTTGGAAGGATTCAGACAACAGCACTTTTTAAAAATTTTGAATATCTATCTATAGCCGCTCCCCCCACCGACGAAAATTTATACGGAATTATTTTTTTTTATTTTTTTATCATCTAAGCTTTGCAACAATAAGTGTCTATGACGCTCGAGTAAACCCCAATTTAGCATCCCTACAGTGCTATACCTACTACAATATTTTCTAAGTTTTCAGAAATAAAGTTTATTTTCTACATATTTTATTATAAGGCGTGACAATAAACTATACAACATATACTTACTTCTGCTCTGGATCTCTCGGTCGACTTTTCTTCTTGCACATGACTATCATCGCTACGCACAACGTAGTCAGGATAGTCAGTAAAATCAGAGACAACGCTGCTCCTACTAGTAGTGCCACGCTGTTGTCGATTGGAGGCTGCGGCGGCGCTGGAGTCATGGTTTGGAGAGAATCTGGTGATATAAATAGTCTAAAGATTCGGAGTTTTGACTTGTTTTGCAATACAACTCATAGGTAATTTTTTTGATCGAACGCATAGTATGCAAAATAACAGCATGATGTCTTGTTCTTTGTATTGATTTAGTTATAATTTTGAACTTGTAATTATAAGTCTTTTGTTCAAAGATGTCCTATGATGATAATATGCATAGCTAGAGCATAAATGTGTACATACTTTATGTCGACCATTTTGCATAGATTGCTCTTTTATAGAACTCAATAAATCGACTATCGTTCAGTTATTCGTTTTGAAACTGTATTATGATAAATTAAAAAGTAAACATTTTAAGGCATGCGCAATTATGAGACAAAGATTTTGAATTCAATTTCATACCAGGTCTATCCAAATCATCAGCAGTTCTGATTGACACGTTGTGCAATGCTGCTGGTCTTGGTGATCGTCCTCGTGGAGTTTCAGCGTAAACCAATGTATATCATCCAGGCGATAACGCATCTAATGCAAACTGAGGCTTGTCGTTCCTGACCCGATATACTGCCTCGGTCAGTCCAAATGCAGATATGCCCTGAGAAAAGCAATTATTAGTTTCGTCTCAGTGGGCGGAATTTTTTTTTGGTATTTTTGACTCAGTTACTGATTTTATTGGTAGCAGGCACGTATAAAAGTATTTTGAGAATATTTATATAGAGACTAGATTTCAGAAAGTTTAACTGAAATTTTCTTAATAAGATATCGATAGAGTTGTATCAATCGTGCAAAAAACTTTCTGTAATTAATATTCTGTATTTCTATATATGATTGTATATTTTGCCAGTTTTTAACTGTGCATTTGATTTTCCAAGTAAAAACTATAATTTACCGACGACATCAAAATGCATTCCATGGTGTTAAATTCACATACAAAATATTAGAAAACATGCAAAGTCAGCGAAAAATATTTGTGATCGAATAAAACTACAAAAACCGCCTATAAATTAACCGAACTCGCCATACAAATCTATTGAGGTCAGTTACTGCCTTTTGCGTCGGTTTTAAACAAAATTTTGGGCCATGCAATGGCATTCATAGTTTCCCTATAACAAAGTTAATTGTCCGCCATGTAATAAAAACCGTTAGTGTTCTGTATGGTGAAATTCTAGGCTCAAAAGTCTTTATAGTAACTACTGATGCCCTGGGATTTCGAAATGTACCTTTTAAGATCAAACTAAAAACAGGATAACAGATTTACTACTATCCAATTCATTAAAATAATTTAAAACTATAAGAAAGTTACCTGTTTGATTTTTGGATATAAAACACGGGCACACGTATCTCAATACTCCTAAAACGACACAGGTTATTAACAAAAAGATAAATATTAATGATTTTGAACAAGAGGATACAAAGGAAGAAACATTGAGAAAACATGTTAGAGAACCATTTGAATTGAGCTTTATAGATGATGTGGATGCATCAGAAATTATTGACAGGAGGATGAAATTGGATGCAAGTTAAAGTCTTTTTCTTTTTGAGTTAGCACGGCTGTAGCCACGCTCACCTGGTCATTCATTGTGGAGATCTCATTGTTCTCGCTGGGTTCATTACGATGCCGTACCTCCAGTACTTCTAATAGGAAACGTTGGGGTAGGCCTCCGTCGTGGCCAGGCTCGCAGTGTAGTAGCTCGTTTTCGATCTCGCAGTTGTTCGGCGGTTCGGGCAGTGCTGGAGACGAAAGTATTGTATTAATTTCTGGCCTTTTGAAAGGTAGGGCAAGGAAATAACAACATTTGCTTCATAGCCACATAGTGGTGCCAGGAAATAATGTTGATAATTTTCTTTTAATTTTCAATTCCTTTTCTTTTCGTACATAGTTTGGAGTAATCACCGAGTTGAATAATTTAGAAGGCATCCAAGCGTTTGTGTTGTGTTAACCCTTTGACGACCAAGGGATATAAGTGTTTTAGATCGTCAACATAAGTTTTAGACCGTCTATCGGGATACTTATGTATCTTAATTTTTTTTTATAACATGGTTAAAAGAAGTTCACAGAATAGGCAACATGTATTATGTGAAATGGTGCCTAAATCAATTTCTAAAGGATTGTATGATGATAAAATACCAGCAGGCATGATCCTGAAGAGACAGGGCTCCCGCTGGTTGCCGACATCGTTGCTGGCCCAGCACGCAAGCCAGCCCAGGTCGTCGTCAGCTTCTACCGGTAGACCATGGATTACCGTGCTCGTGGTACCCATCACAGTGACGTTCGCTGCTGGGATCTGTGGTGTAAAGAAAACGAATGAGGCATGGATATTTAACATAAGACTTGACACAATTTAGATGTAAGACATTTTAAAGGAGCTAACTTATTCCTTAAATACATGACATTGAAAATAATTAAATGATTGCTTATTGGTGCAAAGTGCACGTGCATCTAAATACATGACATTGAAAATAATTAAATGATTGCTTATTGGTGCAAAGTGCTCGTGCATCACCTTCACTTATAAACACATATTCAACTTTGAATAATCCACCCAATTTCTCAGAGTTGCAAATGGTTTTGGTATTCTGGTAGCCTTTGTTGAGCATTTGTTGCATCATCAGATACTACTTAAAAGACGACACATATTAAAATCATCGAATAGTTTTAACATAATTTTGAGAAAATGATACTTTTTACACCAAAGCCACATACATAATTTAGTGAATTGGTACTACGTGGTGCCTATTGAAACCCACGAGAATAAAGAACAGACTTCTTAATTACATGGTGGATGTCTTACTTACCGGCAAAACATCTTTAGTCCCATTATAAGTCCAGTAGAACCGCAACGGTCCAGCGTCACGACTCACAGGAGCGGTGACAGAACACCTGGCTCTTACTTCTCCACCTGGAGCGCCTGCTAGCTGCTGAATTACATTCCCTGTTGCACACTCAGGTCGAGCTGGATGAAGGAAAATATATCGCATATTCAGAGTTGGTCACTAAAAGAAATTGCTTACATATATTGATTGCACGTATGATCTAGTGGTTTAAGTAATCATCTTGCTACAGTTGGTGCATTGCCTGTTATGGATTCTGATCGCAGGAACATTTCCGGTAATCCTAAAATTAGTGCGTCGCGTCTGAATGTTCTATGCATGTCCGTATTTGAGCATATATCAAGTTCTTCACAACAAAGTGCGTTAGTGCAAAAGTCATATTTTTTAAATTTATACAACAAATGCATATGTTGAACAGAAATTTTATAGTCATTTCTGACTATAATTTTCGTCTCAATCAGGGTTACTACAGCCACAAAACCCTGAACCATTTCAAACGTTTAAATGCCAGAATTTTAAAAACAAAAAAATGTATAAAAATATAAGAAATAACTTTTACGTTTTCTTTGCCCTAAATCAAATTCAGTAAAAAATATTCTAGATTCCTTTTTAAAACTAACTTCATAAAATTTCACAAAATAAACTTACAAAGTACGTTCAAAGTGAGTAGATCACTCAACGCAGAGCCTTCTGTGTTTCTCGCTCGACATCTGTAGGCTGTAGAGTGATGTCTTCTTAGACCTCTGATCACCAGTCTGTTGTTTTCTACTGAAACACCGCCGATGGGGTCGTCCCTGATCAGGTGGACCTGTTTATAAAAACATAATAAAACGTTACATACTGTTCGTTCCAGAGTTTGATCTGGAAAATATTTGTTGTATGTTTGTTTTATAGTAAAAAGTAGGTACTATGAGTAACAAGAAGACTTCATATTTTTGTGTTAAATGATGAAGCGATGTATTTACAAAAAGAGTCTGTAGGTATCATAACCAAGACAATTTAGCAGATTGGATATCAGATTGGTCTGTGTAGGTACTGAACTACAAGTCTGGTACTTGTAACAGTTCTGAAAAATCTAATACTAATTACGTGGTAATTGTATGTACCTACTCAAACTAATTTAACTACCATGAGAGCTTAAATTTCTATATTATCAGTACTCTATTACGAAAGACTATAACCAGTGGTTGTCATTTACCACGGTGGTTGCCAATACATCTGACAATAAAGTGAATCAAAAAAGAAATCGTTCATAACATAGAATTTAACATGAAATATTTTCAACATTGAATATTTGTGCTTTCTGTATTTTTAATTTAAAACAATATTTTGCCAAGAGCATTGTCGGAATAAAAAAGTTAATATATTCATGCGCTAAAACCCGGTTCAGCTGCGAAATTGCATGTGATGAAAATATTTTTAAATTAAAATAAGTTATATTTTAATATGACAACAAAATATAGGAGCTCATAATTATTTGCAGAATGATACTTCAACGAAATAAGTATACATTAAAATCAATGTTCGCCGTTCATAGGTACAACGAAAGTTTTTTAGTCGGAACTTTTTTTTCTACCGAAGTTACGTTTCGCCGAAAGAATGCTATATAGATTAAATGTTTCACCGGGGCTACGATTAGCACATAAGGCGATACGCCGAAAGCTGTAATAGAATCAGACTTAAAATGATGCCTTTCCTTTACTATTTACTGATAACATATCGGTAAATAGTAAAGTTGCCGCGGAAAAATAACCTTAACTTATTTATTTAATGGGTGAAAAACACTTCATATCAAATAATGCATGTTAAAATATACATATATAACGAATGGTTTGGCTAAAATATGGTTTACAAATATTGCAATGATGAGTTTTACTAATTTAATACCAACCGCACATAATATGAAGTCTGTGTCTTCAGTGTGTTCGTTAATCATAAAGTTTACAATGCCGCCGGGGACCGCCATTTTGAACTCATTTATAACCTTTAGTTCCTTAACCCTAACCTTTAAAAACCTTAACAAATAAAATTTGTCCAAAAAGAAATCCGAATCTAGAAATAACAGAACCACAAGTACTCACATTACTAAAAGCATTTCTAGATAATAACAAAGACGCTAGAAATACAAAAGTACAAAGATATTTCATTAGAACTATCGAACGTCTAGACTTAATGTCTGAAGCAGAAACTTATTATGACAGCCTTACTGAACAACATTATGAAGTTATTATTTTGTAATAACAAATAGAATTTTCATGAAGCAACAATTAAATACTCATTACAGAATCACACCAGCTAAGACTTAGCACAACATGCAAACTTAATATTTACGTTTGAAGCCTAAAGAAAAATTCTATGATATTTTTATAAGCAGGCTAATAATAGCTGCAACCTCTTTGATTTGATGGCAAACTTCTTCAGCAGACACAATCCTGATAAGTCATATTTACCTCGTAATTTGTTCAAGAGGTGGTAGAGGAAATATGTTTAAAGTAATTTTGCCGAGTTTCAGAGACGAATCAGCCAACTCCTTCAGGAGATCATGCTGTTAACAGGGAATTGCTGCTCTATGTGGCTTTTAGTAGCACAACGACCTCTCTTTTTTGGATACCGCAATACGTGTGTAATTTTGCCAAAGGCTTATCATAAACGCTAATAACAGTTTATCTGAAGCTTCACATGAGATCTTCTACCAAGTATCAAAAGGAACTGCAAAATTCACCATGCTAGGTAACAAAAATCCTGAGGATACTATATATACTACATTGCTGAAATAATGAGCCAAAATATAGATTTGCCACTAAAAAGAGCATTATATTCGCAAGTTCACTCTATTTATACACGACCCTTAAATAAATCAAATCCATTTGAACAAAAAACCGAAGTTAGTTCTTGGGTTTAATAATATAACGTATAAGTTCCTCTTGCTACGCAACACTTGTTCCCTTAGTTAATAGACCCAATATTACGGAGTTACGAGGTAGAGTTCACGTGAACTCCATAATCAGATCAGCGTTCAACTTTCAAGGACAAAGGTCACGTATACGTTTTCCAATAAGCCATTTCCCGTTTACCGAATAACAGGCATAAGCCATTAAAACATTGTAATTACGTGAAGGATTTTGATGAAAACTCTACGCTTAATAATCATAATAAAATTTTGGGGTCGCAACAAAACTTTCAGAAGTCGATGAATAATATTATAATTAGTTATGTAGTCCTTAATACTAAGGTCTACATAATAATGAGTTTAAATGTGATATATGGTGCTAAAAAGCCCAGGTTAATATCATGACAAATCTGATTAGATTACAAATAGTTCAACAGGCTCCAAAGGCAAAGTCTTGAATCCAGCGGCAATAATGCATGGATGATGATGTCAGAAGCTTAACCATATTGCTACACATACCTCAGTCCCTTTATAAAAGGTAAAGTTGACAGCCGGTGGAGAAGCATCGGCTGAACACAGTAACTCTGCATTCTCGTCTTCTGGTAATAAACGAGGCTCTTTGGGCTCGCATATCTGCGTTACTGGTGGATTTGCAACAAAAAATATCTATTAAGATGCGTTTGCAAAGACAGATACGTATTTTTGTTAATACATCTGCCGCACTAGGAATAAATCCTGTGTCCCTTTACAAACATACAATCAACGGATACAATGATCACCCAGATTCGACACAACAATTTATGGATCGCACAAAGTGTTGTCATTGCGCATTGTGCGCAGGTGACGAGGTGGCCGTTTAAACCACTACGCTAAGCCTGCTGCCAAAAAAGTAATTTTTCAGCTAATAAAAATGTGGGAATAATGCATTCTAAACGCTGAGTGTTAGTATCGCTGCTTGTATAGTTGAAAATCGATCTCCATGTAACAGCGCATCATCTATCCACACTATTAGGCATTACAAATAATAATAATTAGAAGCTCATAAATACCAAAAATAAATAGTAATAAGTAAAGCCTGTCACATCGCGTAGATTCAAATTCAGATCCAGATTTTATAATGTTATTCTCTCACCCAGGCTATTTAATATTAAAATTATTCTAAATAGGTCTCCAATGGCAGACAAAAATGTAATTCTGATCGTATCTAGTTGATTCCAACCACGTTTCACAAGCTCATTATTCTTTCAATGCCTCTTATAAAATCTAGACGAACTTATTTAGCTATTAACAAACAGATTTCTATTTTGAATTCCAGACAAAATCAATCAATCTAGGCCAATACTTTGTTTTCTAGGACTGTTTTATGAGGTTTTAAAGACGAGACTCGAATTTGTTCTTATAGACTGCACGGTTGGTGTAGTGGTATAAGCCGTCGCTTCGCTGCTTGACAGTGTGCTGAGTGTTGTGGGTTCGATCCCCACAAGTGACTACACTTTGTGTGATCCATAAATTTTAGTTTCGAGTCTAATTGTACTTTGCTCCGTAGTCTGAATATTTGTAAAGTCCGCAGCGACACAGGATTTATTTCTAGTGCAGGAAACTAGTCGTTTAGGTCACTGGCTACTGGCTATAGCATTGAGTATTGTGCTCAGTGTCAGTTAGCGTAAACAAAATGATGAAATAAATTTGTAAACGCTTAATCTTTTGCCTTTTTTTAGTGTTGCTTTTTGCAGAATAACAGTCCATATCATGCCTTTCGAATCTATTTTGAAATTTTTGTGATTTTGGACAATATTGGCCATCAACTCCAACGTAATTATTTAAATTCCATTATTGGCACACATATGTACGAACAAAAGATTTGTTTAAGGCTCGTGGTCCTAAAATTTATATTGCGTGAACATAGGGATAAGGCAAATAAAGTTTACTGCTCTACAATTATCTGAAGAAAGGCCCTAAATCAACCATCGAACCGAGTGAATAGCACCTATCAACTTCACTTGAACGCTTAACTTATATTAGATCAATCCGTGACCGACCCCTAAGACGAAGTAACTCAACGTAGTTTAAGAAAGTTTAAATATCCATCATAGTTTGATTGATTGGAGTTGTCGCCAAGTTCCTTCTATAAATCCTTAGACCTTCTAAAGAGCTCACAATTCAAACAAATAATTCCTAGAACGCCTAACTTGGGAATAATAATGTTAGGAGCAGCCGAATTTGATTATTCTTCGAATATAAATTAAAACGGTTCTTGAATAATTTTTGAAAGAAACTTTATTTTCTTCAAGAAATCCGAAAGGGATATAAAGATAAACTTACTTTTAGTAAGTAATTATGAAACCGAAAACAATGAAGACAAAGGTGAAAGTCCGACTATGAAACTGAAACCTCTCAACTCCCACGTCAGTTTCTCTTACTCGAGTTTGTATTATTTACTTTGATTGGAGAGTTTTCATATTTGTATGGTAATAGAATTACGACCAAAATAAACACAGTTTTTATGTATCACGATAAATAATAACAAATAGTGCATTTAATATAAGTAACTCTATCGTTTAATGTTCGTGTGGTGACGGAACAAGAATACGAAATGTCACCACCCCATATCATCCCATGGGTGTCGTAAGAGCCGACAGAGGGAGCATTAATGCAGAGAACAGCACCGTAAGAGAAGGAAAACTTGATACAAACCCTATACCAACCCGTTTGGCCAGCGTGGTATAGTAGGCCAATTCCTCCTTTCAAAGGAGAGGCCTGTCCAGCAGTGGACTGTTAAAGGGTGATGATGACTATTGTTTCACTTTACCGACCAATGTTGACTGAATTCTACTTAATTATTATTATTATTTTTATAATAAGAATTTATGGCGAAATGTGTGTGTAATACCTATTGCGCCTCTGTCTACCCCTTCGGGGATACAGGCGTGAGTCTACAATTATTTTTATGCAACTAAAAGTAGGTATTGTTCGCATAAGTGGTTAAGCTTTTGTCCCTTTTATACTATTAATGGCAATCTTTATTCCGCTCCGAATTATTTCTTGAACAATATTAAACAGTACATTTTAGATCATACAGGCATAACAGATGTACCTAGAACAAAATTGGTGAGCACGCCACTTATTCCAAACCTAGAATCTTTTAATACATGCAGTAGTGCGCACATAGTAAATGGACAAAGCGTGAAGTTAAGTGAATATTTCTATTGGGGCAGACAACGGCGAAATTGTTTATTCAAAGCACGAATGCTCTGACAAAGTCGAACCTACATAATGCGTGGACATAGATGACATAAATAAACAGATAAGATACGTCCATTGATAATAAAATCCACTGGTATGCTTAGTGCCTTATTTAAATGTACTTTTCTAAATGTCCCGTTAGTTCGTTTTATTAATATTTTCCAACTCCACAAATATGCTGCTGGATTTTACTGTGAAATCTGGCATCCAAATGATACTGTAGTAAGTGGGAATGAGACGACCCGAAAGTAAATGCATTATACTAATCACGTAAATAGGCTTATAATACCGGCACTAGGCTCGCCCCTATAACGTCGAACCTAAAAATTCATGGCGAAATGTGGGTGTACTATTACAAATCTGCCTACACCTTCGGGGATACAGGCGTGAGTCTAAAATTGCATAGGTATGCAGTTCAACCACCATTTTTTCAAATAATCGTAGGCAGAATACTATGCAACATATTTTCATACTCTTTGTCCCACTCTGAACCTGGGGAACAGGCAACAGTACAATTATTACGTTGTTTGTTTTGTTTTGCAACTCGTATTACTGCATTTCGTACGTGCATAAAATAATTCTTGAAAATAGCGAATTTTATTTGTAATTTCCCGCGTGCGATATAAAAAGTTGTTCTACAACTCTGCCATATTTAGTATGTTGGTGTGTGAAATTCGGATTTTAATCCCACCGTGGGCATAGATTGGCTCGTAAATATCTTTCCAGGTATGATACTCATATTTAATATTTTCTTGGGTTTACGCGAATGTTACACATTGAAATGAAACTACAGTTTACGGATTTTATCACGTTATATTGGTTTCACTGGTTATTAGTTATTACATTTAAACCGAATGATCTAGAAACTACATTTTTATAACTAGCCAACGTTTCGAATCCTTTACAGGATTCATGTTCACGGCAGACTGAGGTGATATTTGTCTTTTTCTTGAATTTAAAAGTTATCTCGAAGTACCCGAACATTTTTCAACTATTGGTGTTACTATCTACGCAGAATGTGCTCACTGTGTCTTGATGTCTTCTGGTGACTTTGTCCTTCTTGGGTTTCATTAGCCTGATAACAGGGTCCCAAGCTGGAGGAACATTCCAACCATCTTCCCTATTGAAATTAGGATGTTTTTTAATTTCACGTATCATTCTTGGAATAAAGCGGTGTTCTTTTGCGAGTATCTGTGGTTTATCAAATTGCAGGTAATGGTTGGTTCCTTGTTCTACATGTTCACACACAGCACACTTCGTCGAGCGTTTGTGTTAATGTCAGCTATATGTTCCTTTAGTCGAATGCTTATGCTTCTCTTGGTTTGTCCAATGTATGAGAGCCCACACTCACAGTCTATCTTGTAAACCCCGGCCTCTTGTAGGGGTAACTGACTCTTGACACATGGTAATAATTGGCTTATCTTCGTTGGCGGCTTGTAGAAAGTTTTGATTGAAGCTCGCTTCAAGATGTAGCCAATCTTGTTGGTCACGCCCTTGATGTATGGGAGGACAGCAGGTTGTCTTTCTACTGTGGCTGGCTTGTTCTTCGGGGATCTGTGACGTTGGCGCGGCGGTCGGAGCTTGTTGTCTTGCAGAACTTGCTTGACATGTTGAAGCTCGGCGTCCAGGTGTTTCTTGTCATAGATCCCCCGGGCTCTCTGAAACAAAGATATACCCACGGTAGCTAACTGTTTAGGATGGTGGTGAGATTCACCGTTTAGGTACCTATTTGTATGTGTCTTTTGCCTATACACAGTGTGGCTCAAAGAGTTGTTTTTGTTCCTGATAACAAGTACATCTAAGAAAGCTAAAGAATTGTTTGCCTCTAATTCCATTGTAAATTTGATGTGGTTATGAATAGAATTAAGATGGTCTAGGAATACATTAACACTATCTGTTGGTAAAATTGTAAAAGTGTCATCTACATACCGCTTGTAGAACCTCGGTGTGATGGTGGCAGTCTGCAGGGCTCGCGCCTCGAAGTCCTCCATGAAGATGTCAGCAACAACAGGTGATACTGGAGAGCCCATTGCCATACCGTCTACTTGTATGTAGTATTTCTCATCCCATAACAGATAGCCAGTTGTTAAGCAGTGTTTCAATATTTCTGCATATTCCTCAGGCATGTTGTTCTCTATTAGCTTCCTTCTAGTTATTTCAATACAGTCATGTGCCGGTAAGCATGTGAATAATGACTGTACATCAAAACTAACCATAGTTTCCTTG
The DNA here is from genome assembly GCA_944739405.2 of Euclidia mi. Taxonomy (NCBI): domain Eukaryota; kingdom Metazoa; phylum Arthropoda; class Insecta; order Lepidoptera; family Erebidae; genus Euclidia; species Euclidia mi. The sequence goes on along the minus strand of OX123193.2, from coordinate 63,758,291 downwards.
TCAGAGAGTCTGGCCTGCCCTGCTCATCGTACTCGCACCGCCGGCGTCTGCTAGCTGAACCAACGGCCTGCGAGGATCTACCGCTACGCGCAGCCTTCGAGCAGCCTGCCTACACACTACCGGAGGGAACAGCATGGGAGACTGCAGCCCTTAGTGTTCAGTCCAGTGTCGTGTTGTTGGTCGGTCATACTCGTGGCAAGGGAAGTGAGACAATACTCGGCAATAAACGCATATAGAACCTTTTCTGCGTTTTACTACCAGAACCCGCTACAGTGGCGCCTACGTGGGTTATTGTCTCGCTTTCCGTGCTCGAGTTCTCTTCTAGCAGGTCTCCATTATTGTAAGCGAGCAGGTGCGGCTACAGCGAACCGGTACGTATTGTTGTACTAATTGTCTACCTTTAGTGTAACTACCTACTACGTACTAGTTCGCAAATTTGAATCTAACGTTTTTCTAATTAGTCCTAACGGTCGAACTTTTACGCCTAATCGTAAAGTAGGCCATTTGTAAGAGTGGAACGCTTGCGCACTAAGTGTAGTGTGTAGTGTATACTTACGCGGTTATTCATACACCATGGGCTCACACCCCATAAAATACTTCCTGCTAAACAAGAACGAGTTAGCTTACGAGGTCGCGATTAGAGGTGAGGAGCCGGCTACCTCTGTCCTAGGTCTGCGGAAGCAGCTCCCTAAATTACTGGAAGCCATTCCAAATGATGACATTTTGGAGTCGGGTCTAGCCATAGCGGTGGACTTCGAGGGCGCTAGCGAGGCCGTCTCTGAGCTGGCCAAGCGACTAAATTCGTTATCTGCCTCTTACGACGCGAACCTAGCTAAGAGGTCTACCGCACTGCACAACCACTTATACCACAGACTCCGTAGGATGGAACGTCCTACGGCGTTTTCAAAACGAATAACCGAATTGTGCAGCCGGTTCGACAAGCTCTCGGCGGAGCTGTCCGCCATTGAGCAATCAGCTGTTCGCTCAGCTGATGCTGTGGCAGAGGTCCAACCTGCGCCGTCTACCTCGACGCAGGCAGGGTTAGCCCCAGTATTGCATTGCGAGCATTTGTGAGTTAGCGAACTGTCTAAGCTAAAATACGACGGTACAGGATGCGTCCGAGCGTTCCTACAACGCGTAACCGAATTCCAAACCGCGCGTAATCTACCTTCCACTAAAATTTTATCATATGCCTCCGAAATTTTGACCGGTAACGCACTTCACTGGTACCGCGGCCTAAAAGAATATTTCAATACATGGGAAGAACTCACCACTAAATTAATAGACGATTTTACACCGTACGATTATGACTACCGGTTATTAAATGAAATCCGCCGACGTACTCAAGGTGCTACCGAAACTATAATAATTTATCACTCGATAATGAATCAGCTGTTCGCTAGGCTGTCACCGTCAAAGCGATTGTCCGAACGCGAAAAGTTAGACATCCTATTGCATAACATACGTCCATGCTACTCACTAGTGCTAGCTCCGTCAATATCTCGATATCGAGTATAGCAACACTGCAGACGTTATGTTTAAACTACGAACGGATGAAATGTTTGAACTCTCAATTCCGCGAACCGTATTATAATAACGACACGTTGGCACCAGACCTAGCTTACAGTCACAAACCTAATAACCGAGCGCGTAATAATTCCTACAATAATTATCCCGTTGCTACTATAGAGGGTACGTCCGAATACACTGAGAACAACGAACCTAGCAAACCTAAGTCTAAATCTAGCTCTGTCGCTCTAGTCACGTCCAAGTACTGCCCGCGCTGCCGTATCAATGATCACAGTTTGAATGAATGCAAACGCGATCGGTTCGCAATTTGCTTCAAGTGCGGCCGTAGGGATGTGACATTCCCTAACTGCCCGAACTGTAAATCGTCGAAACCAAAAAACTAGTTGGTCAGGATCGGGGCGTGTCAAAATCTAAATTAGGTTCTACAACCTATTCGACCAATTTTGACAAAGATGATTGGAGAAATTGGCTAAACACTCTAAAAGTGTATTTCTCAAGTTATTCCGTCGCCTCGATCCTGGATAATAAACCTAAAAATGACCAGCGGCCCTATGTTAACGTAACGATTAACAGTTAACCTATTTGTGGATTGCTCGATTCCGGTTCAGCCATTACAATTTTAGGTAACAACTCCCATCTGGAGGTAATTACTAAAACCGGGTTAGAAATACAGCAGTGTCACAACACTAATTCCATTCGGACCGCGAATGGAAATATCTTGTTGCCGCGCGGTCTTATCAACTTACCCACTACTTTTAATAATCAAACCCACTTATTGAAAGCTTATATTATTCCAGAAGTTACAAGTAATTTAATTTTAGGCATCGATTTCTGGAAACTATTTAAATTACTGCCTATGCTGCGATATGCTTATATCGCATCCGTATGCATGTCTAAAACATTGCCGTGTAGTGTGTTAAGTGAAAATAAGCCGAGTAACACGAACGTATTGCAATCTTTTAGTGAGTTGAGTGAGTCACAACAAAGAACGGCTAAGTTAATTATAAAGCAATACGAGTGGATTTCTACTGAAAAAACCGGTTTAGGACGAACTCGCTTAATAGAACATGCAATAGACACTGGCGATTCTGCGCCGATACGCCAAAGATATTATAGGTTACCGCCGGCGAAATTAAAAATAATTATTGACGAATTAGACGAAATGCTTGCATTGGGAGTGATAGAAAAATGCGAAAGTCCGTGGTCGTCACCAATTTTACTAACGCCTAAGAAGGACGGTAAACTAAAGTTTTGTTTAGATAGTCGGAAACTTATTTCTATTACTAAAAAAGACGCGTACAAACTACCTTACGTATCCGAAATTTTAGACAACCTTAGGAACGCTAGATATCTAAGTAGTATAGACTTATCTAAGTCCTTTTGGCAGACGCCTCTTCGCGAATGTGATCGTGATAAGACTGCGTTCTATGTGCCTACTAGAGGAACATTTAGATTTGTGAGTATGCCGTTTGGTTTAACGAATGCGCCTGCGACACAACAGCATTTGGTGGATCACTTGTTTACGAACAGTCCTGAGTTCGAAAACTCTGTATTCGTTTTTTTAGATGATATCGTGCTTATATCGCCATCTTTTAATGCTCATGTGTCACTATTAAATAAAGTATACGAAAAAATAAAATCGGCCAACCTTACCATTAACTTAGAAAAATCTAAATTCTTCCGTGATGAATTGAAGTACTTGGGCTACGTAGTAAACTCTAAAGGATTACAAGTAGACCCATGTAAGGTGGAAGCCATTCTTCAATATGCTACGCCTAAGAATAAAAAAGAAGTCAAAAGGTTCTTAGGCATTGCATCATGGTATCGGCGATTTATAGCTAATTTTAGTACTATTGCCGGTCCTTTGAACAAACTTACCTCTACCGGTAAGAAAGCCGCACCATTTCAGTGGTCGGTGGAAGCTGATGACTCGTTTTGTAAACTAAAACAATTGTTAAGCTCCGCACCAATATTTTCGTGTCCCGATTACGAGAAACCTTTTCAAGTTCACACAGATGCGAGTGCGAGTGGCATCGGTGGGTTGCTTACACAAGAAATAGATGGCGTGGAACTACCAATCGCTTACATGAGTAGGTCACTAAATGCACAGGAACAAAAATACAGTATAACAGAACGGGAGACATTAGCAGTTCTAACAGCCCTCGAATATTGGCGCTGTTATTTAGATAACGGGTTAAAGTTCGTGGTGTATACTGACCATTCTGCACTGAAATGGTTCCTAAACTTGAGCAACCCGACTGGTAGATTAGCTCGGTGGTCGGTTCGTCTGTCAGCCTTTAACTTCGAAATAAAGCATCGGCGCGGCGCGGATAATATTATAGCCGATGCGTTATCACGATCCCTACCTGTAAATATAATTAACGCGAATAATAATAACGTGAATGACCCTAATGTTGACACTGATCAATGGTATTCAGCCACCTACAATGGTTGTTTATCTTCGCCTAATGACTATCCAGACTATTCTATTAAAAATAATAAATTGTATCGTTTGATTAAATCTAGGTGTATGCTACGTAAGGAGTTCGAATGGAAAGAAGTACTACCTTCTTCTGATCGAAATAATGCCATATTAGAGAACCATGCCGAACCCACTTCGGGGCATTTCGGTATATTTAAAACTTACAAGCGCTTAGCACTGCGTTACTATTGGCCCAAAATGCGCGATGACGTAGTTAAGTTCATAAATTCTTGCGACACTTGTATCGCGCACAAACATCAGAACCATGCACCATTGGAAACCATGAGACGACCCAAAGTGTGTTCACGACCCTTCCAAACCATTAGTGTAGATTTGGTGGGGCCACTACCCGTCACAAGAAAACAAAACGCCTACATCTTTGTAGTAACTTGCTGTTTTAGTAAATACTGTCTACTTTTTCTTACCAGGCGCGCAAGGTAGGAAAAAGTAGAAGAAAAAATATTTTTAGTTCATGGTATACCATCTACAATTATATTGGACAATGGTAAACAGTTTTTCAGTGCTACTTTAAAAGCTATGTTGCGCAAGTACAAAATCCCTAATCTTCATTATACTCCTAAATATTCCCCACATGTCAATACGGTCGAACGCTATAATAAAACCATTGGTTCTACCTTAGCGGCGTGACCAGAGATTATGGGACACTCTCCTACCTAAGGTGCAGTTTGCATTAAATACTGCAGTTAAAGAAGTCACGGGCTATACACCTAGTTTTTTAGTCTATGGACGTGAACTAGTTCCATGCGGCTCACACTATGTCGACACGGACGCTGATGATATAGTATACATACCTAGGGACGATTACGCAGAAAACATAGGTCACTTATCAGGCATATTTGACAAAGTTCAGGCACTCCTCATTCAAGCTCATGCTAGGAATTCCCAAACGTATAATTTACGCCGTAAACCAGCTGAGTTTAATGTGGGAGACACTGTGTGGAAACGAACTTTTTATCAGAGCGACAAAGATAAGTCCTTCTGTAAGAAACTAGCCCCTAAATTTGTGAAGTGCACAGTGATTAATAAAAAGTCGCCTCTCGTTTACGAGTTGTCGGACGCGTCTGGAAATTCTATTGGGTTTTGGCACATTAAGGACCTAAAACTTATACACTATGGTGCCTAACTATTTGTTACAAACCGTAAAAGACTTTCCCTTCCTTCTCTCTATATGCCGTCTTAGCTTGGACAGTAGCGGACTCATAGACCTAACGCAGCTAGTCGGATTTTCCTTGTTAGCCACGTAAAATCCTCTCCTAAGGCGGGCGGTATTGTAACGTATGTCCGGTACTTACTGCGTTGCGTCACAGTACCGCCCATACGCTCGGCCAATCAGAGAAAGCCATCGTCCACGCTCGTAAGTTTTGCCCTTATTTGGTAATGCGCCGACACCAACGCTGATGGAGGGCCGGTATATAAAGGGGCCGACAGAGAGGCCGTCACCGCTACTCTACACTAACCTACTACCGTTACTCTATTCTGTACCGCTATATCTTTATACATTCTACGTGTATCCTGATCCCAGCTGTGGGTAAGTTACTACATTTACTGCGTTAGCGTATTGCCCATCTCTCTACCTGCTAGCTGAGGCCAGCTGACGCCGCCTGCCTGACTCTATTGGTTATGGCTTTCCTAATGCTGTTTCCCTTCAGGTTCCAGGTTCACCTTGAGACTCCGGCTACGCTCCTAGACCGCTACACTTTCCTGCATCACCTTCGGCCTGAACCAACAGCCTGCGAGGATCTACCGCTACGCGCAGCCTTCGAGCAGCCTGCCTACACACTACCGGAGGGAACAGCGTGGGAGACTGCAGCCCTTAGTGTTCAGGCCAGTGTCGTGTTGTTGGTCGGTCATACTCGTGGCAAGGGAAGTGAGACAATACTCGGCAATAAACGCATATAGAACCTTTTCTGCGTTTTACTACCAGAACCCGCTACAATGGGGCCAACGACCGGTGTTAACAACGAAACGTGATACCTCCCTAACGAGACGCCGTCACTTATACGCTCCAAAGCGTATGTCGTACTACCGATCACCTCCTGAATACGATACGGCCCATCGCGGCGAGGGATGAATTTCGAAGTCTGCCCTTTGCTCGTATCGTTAGAGCCCTGAGTCTTAAGCAGTACGAGATCCCCTACCTTATAATCCGGCGCGGGGCGACGACTCTCATCGGCGAACTTCTTCTGAGCTTCTTGGGCTTTCTCATGCACATCCCGTGCATCAAGCAGCACGGCTGACAGCTTCTTAAGGAACGGGGTAATAGACAAGACCACATTGTCGTTCTCAACGATGGCTCGCATATCAGACAACACGTCGGCGGGCGCGCGTATCTCGCGCCCGAAGTTAAGAAAAGCGGGGGAATGCCCCGTGCTTGCAGTGAACGCAGAGTTCATGGCGAACCGAATGGCGGGTAGGTGACTACCCCAGGTATCATGTTCCTTACCTACCAGTATCGCAAGCTGTGGTTTAAGGTCGCGATTCTTTCTTTAGACAGGGTTGGACTCTGGGTGGTAAAACGACGTCAGGGCCTGTTTGATGCCCATGACGTGGCACGTCTGCTGCATCACCTCACTCACAAACTGTACCCCGTTGTCGCTGATGAGTCTTCTGGGCGTCCCGTATTGCAAGTACACCTCGTTCATCAGTGTTTTGGCGTACTCTTCGCTAGTGGCGGATGAAAGGGCAAATAACTCAACCCACCTGGTACAGGTGTCCTCCACTATGAGGATCCATTTATTGCCGGAAGGTGTCTCCGGTAGGGGCCCGAACAAGTCTACAGCGAGCACCTCGAAGCGGCGTGACATAGCTAGAACTTGCAGCAGGCCGGCGGGTTTTCGCGTGTCTACCTTGTATCGTTGACACGCTGCAGAGTTCTTCACATACTGAGCAACGTAAGTCCTCATCCCGGGCCAGTAATATTTACCTGCGAGACCCTGCAAAGTTCGCTCTACACCGAAATGGCCGGCTGTGGGGGCGTCATGGTACTCGGCTAGCACGTCCTTACGTTCATGTTCCGGTACTACCAAACTGGCGTCATCGTCTTCTTCATTATCGGGACCATAACGGTACAACACGCCGTCAACCACTACGTACACTTTATCTGCCCAGGACCTCCCCCTAAAGGGGTCGTCGGATTCTAACGCCTCGACGATCTTGCGAATCTCCGGGTCCTTCAGCTGGCTGTCTCTGACGTCCCTAGGGTTGCGTGAGGGCAGGTCGACCACGGCGAGACACAAGTCGCACTCAGTCCCTTTAGTCTCTTCCGTCGCGCATGCAGGACGTGACAGCGTATCTGCGATCACGTTCGCCTTACCGGGCTTACCTTAATCTTCAGATCATACTCCTGAAGACTGAGCGCCCACCTGGCTAGGCGGCCGCTCAGCGACTTCAAACTCATGAGCCAGCTGAGCGGCTGGTGATCGGACTTAACTGTCACATCGACGCCGTCAATATACCCCCTAAACTTCGACACCGCCCATACCACGGCGAGTGCCTCTCTCTCCGTCGTATTATAATTCTTCTCAGCGGCCGTGAGGAGGCGACTGGCGTACTCGATGGGTCGCTCATCGGTCCTCTCTCCCTGGAGTAGAGCCGCTCCAAGTGCGTAGCCGCTGCTGTCGGTCCTAAGGACAAATGGTTTCGTTCCGTCAGCCTGACGGAGAATAGGTGCTTGGTATCAGCACCTATTCTGAGAGGGACATGATGGTCTCGAAAGCGCTTTGCTGTTCATGGCCCCACTCCCAGGTGCTCCCTTTCTTCAGCAGAGAAGTCAGCGGTCTACTCACCTCGGCATAACTCGGTATGAAGCGCCTGAACCAGCTGGAGGTTTGCAAGAAACATTTCAGGTGCCTTACGTTCTGAGGGGGCGGCATGCCGGCTATAGCAGACGTCTTGTCTGGGTCCATGTGAATACCACCTGGTACGATGACATGACCGAGAAACTTCACGGCATCTCGGGCGAAGTGGCTCTTTTCGCGATTCACCCGCAGGTTAAACATAGCAAGGCGGTCGAATACGGCTTCCAGGTCTTCGAGGTGTCTTTTGAACGAGCCTCCAGACAGCACCAACAGATCGGCCAGATATACCAGCAGAGTTATACCTGGTAAGTTGGCTTTGAACCGGTCGATCAATCTCTGAAAAGTTGCCCATGAATTCCGGAGTCCCATAGGCATGCGCTTGAACCTGAAGGTACCCAGCGGTGTCGTGAACGAGGTAAGATCCCTATGATCCGGGTCAACGGTCACCTGGAAATATCCAGAACGTAGGTCCAGCGTAGTCATATACTTGGAGGTTTTCGCCGCGTGGAGCACATCTTCGATCCTGGGAAGTGGGTATCGGTCAGGCTCCGTGACCGCGTTGAGCTTGCGGTAATCAACGCAGAGCCTGTAGCTCCCATCTTTCTTCTTCACCAGGACGACGTTGGAGGCCCACGGTGACTCGCATTCCTTGATGACGTCGGCGCTGAGCAGCTTCTGCAGCTTCTTCTCTAAAGCTTCTTTCTTGGACGGTGACAACCTGTATGGTGGGGAGGCAAGGGGTTCCTCAGGCAAAGTCCGTGGGAGGTCCATCCGCAGCAAACTGGTTCGCTTTGCTACGCAGAAATGCGTTAAGCACGTTCCTGTGGTCTGGTGGTAACTTCGTTCCCTCATCATCGCGCAAGGAGACATCGGATATATCTGCCTACATCAACTCTGTGCTATTCAAACTAGAAGATTGCACGAAAGCAAAAATTTGCTCAGGATTATCAGTAAAGAACCGTGATTCCTGTGACAAGTCCAGTGTGACCCCAGCCTTAGTAATAAAATCACGACCTAACAATGTTCGAGTACACTCACCTGGGAACACTACGAACTCGGTATCGACCTGTCTTCCTTCTAAAATCACGAGTACCGTCGCCGTGAGGACCGTTTTCACCTGCCGGGAACCGACCGCGAGTCCAATGGTTCGCTCCGCCTCGTGAAACTGTACCCCAACCGATGTTAAAATAGAGTACAACAAGGAACCAGCAATGCAGCACGTAGCTCCTGTGTCGAGTATTGCGGCATCTACCCTATTCGCGATAGTGACCGATACCATAGCGTGTGACGGCGTCGTCGCGTGAGTTTCGCGTGTGACATTCTCGCCGTTCACCATATTAAAATCGCATCGTGTCGCGGGTAACCATTTTCGCTACAATTCTCGCATTTTGACTTTACTACACCGGGTTGGCCGCATCCTTAACAACGTAAATTACTAGCCCCATTACCGGTACTTTTACTCTCGGAAACCGCGTAGTATTTTTACTTTGGAAAATTCCGACAATCTGTTACAACGTGACCATAACATTTACAGAACGAACATCGAACGCGCTTATCACGTTTCAACTTTTCGTTCCAGAGAGGGAGTTTCGCAACACTAGTACCGCACGAACTCGTGGTAACGCTGCGTTCGCGCTCGCGCAGCTCGACTCGAGTTCATGACTCCGGTCACGCGGCGCATCTTCTATGGCCCTCACCTTTTATATCATAATATCAATATCGTTAATATCATCTCTAGATAATCCCTTTCTCACACGTCGATGTAAAAGGCCGTAAATAAGATCTAATTGCATACACATCGGCACCGCATAGGGTAATTTAGTGAACAACGACCGCACTCTACACACAAACACTTCTGCACGTTCAGAGTCTTTCTGGTCCGCGTCGACGATCTCCCGAAGCACTTTGTATGGCGGCTGCTGCATCCCATACATGGCACGCAGGCGCGCCACGGCGTCCGGCCAGGCGTTCACGCTGGCGCGCGCGCCGCGCCACCACACGGCCGCGTCGCCCTCCAGCAGTATTGGCAGACCGCGCAGCGCGTGCTCGTCGCTGACGCCCGCGCACTCTTTGTACACCTGCACCGCGTCGATGAACGCCTCTAGTACCTCCGCGTCGCGCGACCTCCCGTTGAAACAGTGTTGCAGTGCACTTGGCGAAGTTGCCTGTGACCACGGACGAGTAGGCGCTGGGCGGACGGGTGTCGGGCGTTGGCGTCGATATCGATGGTTTCCCAGATCCGTTGAAAGCACTCAGGGTTTCCACTAGGGTTCTGTTGGTCTCCACTTGCATTCTGACGAAAGACTCCATGAAACCGGCTAAGACGGTCTCGGTGATCGCGCTCGTCGAAGCGCCGCCGGCGCGACCATGCGCCGCGGCGGGGACGGGGGCGGGGGCGCTCACGGGGCGCGGCTCCGCCTGGTCGTAGTATTCGGGCTCGCTCGTGTCGTCGCTCATCATATCTTCACTAGATAGTACTTTCGCGTTACGTAGCTCCATCGGCATGACAACAGTTCGTCACGTAACTTATGTTTTTACGATTTGACGCATAGGTAGGTATCTATCGCGGCACTCGCGATGAAACTTCTCGAACTTATCTCAAGTTGGATTCGAAGCCACGAGTTGGGCAGCCACTGTAATGGTCGTATAAGTCTTTATTTACTTCCAACATAAGTATAAAAGTACAGGCATTCAAGATATATGGAACACAATAACACAATACAGTTTTTTGAAGAAGTGTGGGACACGGAAGATTATTTGGCGCGAACGACGCGTAGGCGACACGAAAGCGTATGCGACTGGCTGTGCGCTGGACGCGGGCGGCATGGCGGTGCCGACCGCGAAGTACAGCGGATTACCACGAGGGCGCGCGGCTGGCGCGAGTATTCGAGCGTTCGTGGCGCGAGTATTTGAATGTTCGCCTTATACTACATTTTATTTTGTTCCTTTTTTCGACATTTTATTTATTGGTGTTTGAATAAAAAATAAATTATACATAAATACTTTTTGTAACAGGACAGTGTCTTAATAATTTCCCATTATATCCACTTCGAAATATTCTGTGTAAAATCATGGAATTTACAATGCAACACAGTAATCATTGTGAACGCATTTTATCAGCTTAAGATAATATTAAATATTACAGACGTAGTAGTAGCCAGTGCTGCTATGTCAACTACGCTAAGTATTCTAAGATTATAAATGTTGGCTTTATTGACAGTAATGAGCCTTTTAAGCCGTCAGATAAAATGTCTTTGTATTCTTCGTTACTATAATGTGGTCTGTGTTTGTATATCAAATATAATATTTGTATATTTTTGCATATCATCTATACAATTATAAAATGTTGAGTACAATTAATTTACAGCTATGGAACGATGTATATTTCTGAATCAGCTAACCTCACAGATACCATACGATCATAATTATACTCACGCCTTTTTCCTGTCGGGGTAGGCAGAGACAACAGAACGCCACTTGCTTCTATCCTTACAAAACTCACGCGCTTTCTCTACATTCATTACTATTTCTATACATGCTCACCGATTTTGGGTGCTTCACATATAATAATGTAATATTGCATCACAGATAATATAATACTATTCTAGTAACTAACATACACTAACTATTACAGACACTTAGTCTGAAATTCTGTTCTAATTTATATATCACACTGAAGATTTTGGACCTGGCTTTCCCCAGATAAAATTACCAAAAACGAAATTGATTTCTGCCTTTCTTCACATAGGAACAATATCACTAACGTAGAAGTTCTTAATTATTTAAAATTCAGTTCTGACCATAGACCTTTATGCATTACTCTTAAATTCTGTCAGAAAATAGACCGAGCTAAAATAAAAAGAAACTCAATTAAAAGAATAAATAAATCTACAATCAAAGCAAACCAAGACCAATTTATTTTAGACTTAAAAACAGTTTTAGTTTACTCGATACTTTTGAGGAAGATAATGCACAAAACCAGTACTCTAATATACAAAATGTTATTAAAAAAGCCAGCAACAAAATCAAAACTAAAAAGCACAAAGAAAACCAACTAAGCCAGCAAACCAAACAGATGATTGAAGAAAGACAGAAACTTACTATGTACACACTAGCATACAAAGTTTTAGACCGACTCGTCAAGCGTAACATTCGTCGAGATTTGAGAAACCGCAACACATATCTGATCAAGATTGCTTTAGAACAAAATCTATCTTTAAGATCAGCACGACAAGGGATTTTACAGAAAGGCCGACCAACGATTGCCTCCTTAAGGGATCATATGGGTGTAAGACAGACGGATAAGAGCAAGGTTTTAAATATTTGCACTGAATACTATAAAAGTCTTTATAGTGAAACATCAACTTCTTTCTCTAACATTCCCCCATTTTCGGATTCTGATCGCATCCCTCCTTTTACTCATTGGGAAGTACGCATGGCCTTAAAAAGTATGAAATATAGCAAGAGCCCGGGTGAAGATGGCGTAACAGCTGAAACTTTAAAAATAGGAGAACCAGTTCTTCTGCCGCATATAACCAACTTCTTCAATAGTATTTTGAAAACTGGAATTCTTCCTCAATAATTTTGCCACTCACAAATCATCCTTCTCCACAAAAGGTGATAAGTCGGACATAAACAACTACCGCCCTATTAGTTTCGTCTCACATATGTACAAAGCTTTTATTAAAGTAATCGAGATGAGAATATCGCGCACACTCGACCAACATCAGCCCCCCGAAACAAGCCGGTTTCCGCCGTAGCTTTTCTACTATTGATCACCTTCATTCTGTCAACCAAGTTATTGAAAAACATATAGAATTCCGACTCCCACTCTATATAGCATTCATGGATTATACAAAGGCCTTCGATAGCATTACTCACAGCTCAATTCTTACTACCCTTTATAAACAAGAAATCAATCTCCCTTATATACAACTGCTGCAAAATATTTATCAAACCAGCACCGCCGCTTTTAAAATTGGTTCATTGACTGGACTATCCTTCCGCATCAGAAAAGGAGTCAAGCAAGGAGACCCACTATCCCCTAAATTATTTACGGCTGTACTAGGGGACGTGTTCCAAAAGCTGGCAACAGGCTGGGCGGAAAAGGGTGTTATGGTTGGTGACAAAAGATTGTCCAATCTCCGATTTGCCGACGATATTGTCCTCTTTTCGTCAACAGCTTTCGAGATGACACAAATGCTGGAAGACCTTTGTATGGCTAGCCTAGACGTTGGATTCCAAATGAACATGGCAAAGACCAAGCTGATGACGAACACCATACATCGTAGAATCGTAGTGAGAGGTGCGGAGGTTGCACACGTCGTTAAATATGTTTATCTTGGTCAAATAGTCTCTTTCCAGGCAAGACAAAACAAAGAAGTCGCTAAACGTACTGAAAATGCCTGGAGGAGCTATTGGGCCATGAAAGATCTAATGAAGGGCAATCTTCCTCTTTCCCTTAAGAGGCAGATCATGGACGTGTGCATTCTCCCCATCCTCACATATGGCTGTCAAACTTGGTCCTTAACAAAAGAACAGAGATCCACGCTCGAGGTGTGCCAAAGAGCGATGGAACGGAGTATTCTGGGTCTCAAATTGACAGACCGGATAAGGAATACAACTATCCGTTCCATCACAAACATCGCGGATGTCACTCAAAAAGCTGCCACGCTAAAATGGAGCTGGGCAGGACATATCTGTCGCATGTCAGATGACAAATGGGCCAAATTAACAACTGTATGGACCCCCTCAAACGGCAGACGACATCGCGGCAGGCCAAGACGGCGATGGCGGGATGAACTAGACTCCTTCAAAAAGGATTGGTTCCAGGAGGGAGAAGATAGGGACTTGTGGAAGAAGAATGGGGAGGCCTTTGCCCTGCAGTGGGACGTTACAGGCTCATAAAAAAAACTGAAGATTTACAATTTAAATGAATTTAAAGTCATGTCTATTATAGTTAAAAGAAATGAAGAATTAAAATGCTCTATCTATTATAATTAATTATAATTTTAAATAAGTTTTGTAACTACATTCTATATGTTGCGGTTAATAACTTATAATGCATTTCTCCGAGGTTCTCTGAAAAGCGTGAATTTATAACGAGTATTTCACTGAAACGCTTAGGTATATAGAAATAATTAAAATTGTTGTAAACTGGTTTCAACAAAATATAATCCCGGTTTAATATCTCTACATAACATATTAATTAAATGCAGTGGACATTGAAAAAAGAAAAGGATTTAGGAATGTGGACACGAAGAGACAATTTATATTGTATTTTTAATAGACATGATTTAAATATCAGATTTAACATATTAATAGAAAATGATTGTAATTTTCGTCTACTCTCTAAATACCTGACTGGCCTCTTGAGCTAGTCCTAATTAGTCCCTAGACTCTGATTACTACGCTAGAGGTCGTGTTTAGATACCCGCCTACGACAAATCTTTATATTATGAGAAAGATTATTTCTGGGCCTGAATGTAATTAAAAAATACTAGTGTGTACTTATGAATGTATAAGTATGTTGATCAATTCTATGGTTATCGTCCACGTTCTATCCCGATTGCTTCCAAGTCGTACACACCTCGGAGCCTGAGGTCCACTTACGAGTCAGATATCAGTTTTCCACGGACCGTCTGAAGTCCGCAACCCAAGTCGATAGTGATATTCCATGATTTAGTGTAGACCACCATCAGTTTATTGGAGGGAATTCCATAACGACTGCCAAATATCTTTATGACAGTCGCGGTACCGACAATTTAACATGCTCTCCTAAGCACGGGGCAAACGATAATTATCAATTTACAACGTACTAAAATTCGGAAAGTTCGTTTTTCTTTATCTTTTAACCCGTTACGCACTGCGTGGCAGTCTGTTGGTCCCCCTCCAGGCTATTTCTGCCTTATATATACAAAAGTAAAAACAAAACTTTACATAAACCTGTTTTCGCAACGAAACAAAATGTTTCATATTACATCCGCAACAATAGACAGCAGCCATTTTAAATTTAATGCACTCCATGGCACAATTCTTGACACATCTTCATCACGTCTATAAAGGCAACACTTGCTATTCCGTCAATGTCAAACTTAAGTCTGTCTACGATCCCAGGAGAACACTCCTCTGTTTATATCATAACAAAATTATTTAACATCCCCGCACACGTATAAGTTGGCAAACAACTTCAAAAAGTTTAATAAGTTGACTGTTAATTTGGAATGTTTGCGTTAAGATGTTGGGGCCAATGTTGGCCCTAGCATGATAAGAGATGTTTCGTTTCAAAGAATATGATTTTAAAGTTTTTGTATCATGAAAGTTGAAGAAGAGAATGGAAGTTGTCTCGTGGCTGCATTTATGACTGCAGTTGATTGTGACATTATGCAAAGGATGGTCAAGTTATGTTGAGATTTTCTTTAACGAAGTTCACGAAAAGATTGGCTTATAAATGTGTCCGGTACGGTTTGTACATAAAAAACGCAACTGGTAGGCGGGTATTTTGCTGGTATATTTTCAGTCCATTCTAAATGAAAACTGATCATTAAAAAGAGACTTAAATTAAGGTAATTAATATACTAAAAACTGACCTTTGGGCAATAATATTATTAAGACTTAGATCGAGAAATGTGTTTTCTTTTACTAATGCCACACACACTCTAACCTTGTGTTGCTAAGTAGCAGTGACTATTGATGACAACGAGATTTGACACTCCTAAAGTCCCGGGCAAAGAAAAAATTTAAATTTCTTAAAACCCGCAACGAACTTAATCAGAAGTATTTTGGCGGAATTGGGAAAGTCGGGAATTGAGGTTACGGAGGTACACACCATTTTAGAGACAGTTTAAACATATATTTTGATTGTGAATGTAATATCTTTAGATCTACAATATATGTGTTATTTCAAATTATTTTTTATTATATTACACCTACTTTTTTTCTCTCTCTGCACCAGTCTAAGGTAGACTGGGAGATAATGCCCATGGCATTAAGTACGTCTGTATACGTTGTGTATATAAAGATTTAATAAACAAAAAAATAATTATTCACAAAGCATCGATGTTCATAATAGAGTAATGAAACATTTGAAAATATATTAGGTATTTCGTATTACAATTAGTAATCCAATATTAAGAAATGCAAATCACTTGATACTGACATAAAAGTTGGTCTAACATTTCGACGAATGTTTGCCAAAATTACACTTGAGGCTGTACGGTTGACAATACGCGATAATATTTTAACTTGACGAGATAAACTTGGGCGTGAAAGCTTACGCTTTTGAAGTAATCTCTTTACTCGTTTATGTTTTACTTGATGTTACGAGTTTACATGTTGTCACACTACTTCTGTTTAAATATAATGTTCAACGTTGTCATGATAGTTTCAAACTGTTAAAGTGGTTCGTTTGCATAGGTGTTTGTTGAATTATATGGTAAATCGTACAAATAAAGTTTTATTGTTAGTTGGTTAGAGTAAAACAAGATTTATTGTTATGATGTAAGGAATAAGGCAAGTATAATTATATGAAAGTATAAGTCTACAATTATTTTTAAAACTGATGTAAAATTTTTTGAGAAGTTACAAGGTTTACATTGATACTTGGCATAGTTACGAGATCTGATTGGTACATTATTGGGAATTGTACACCTGCATTGTTTTTTCTACATTTATAAGCGTCGAAACTTTGATACCATTTGAATAATTTTATGATTGTGATCCATCACATAAGCATGTGTACTTGAAGTTTACATAGTTTGAAAGTATACATTATGTACCGTTATATGCCTAAATATTTCTTTTTATTTAATCTTGTAGTTTATACTTATGCAAAGCCGCAATTGCAGAAAACAAGTTAGTAAAGTATTATTTTAATTTTAACTATCATCGAAATGAATCTTAAAATCTTAAAGCACAACTTCTATTCTATTTGAAAACACGTTACATATCCAAGCTGTATGGCACATACGTCACAATATAATTGTGCCACTTTGTATCATAGCGCGCCAGCCTAGCCCGCGATAATATTTAAACTTGGGGATAAACTTGTTGGCACACAGCTCCAATGAACAACGGAACTCCGCCGCCCGATATCTGGTGTGTGGTGTAAATTTGATATATTGTCCGGGTTTTCATTTGTTTTTGTTACTGGGTCAATTATTTTGTCCGCCATTGTATTGTGTGAATTGTTCGTGTTTATTGATATGGATTTGATTTTACAGTGAGAGGTTTTGAAAGTTAATTGGGTTGGCATATTTCAGACTGCGGTGGGGACTTACCTGTAGAAATAATTATAGGATTTCACAATTTTGTTTACTTGCATGACATAATCATCCCAGTTACTTTGTTTTATACCAAACTAACGAACGGATTATGACACACATACATACATATGCTCACGCCTTTTTCTCGTCGGGGTAGGCAGAGACAACAGAACGCCACTTACTTCAATACTTACAAACCTCACGCGCTTCCTCTACATTCATTACTCTTTTCATAAATACGGATTGTGATTATGAAAGTGCCATATTTATTTATTTAAAAACTTCATATACATACACAAAATATACAGGCGGACTTAATGCCATAGGCATTATCTCCCAGTCTACCTTAAAGTGGTGCAGAGAGAAATGAAGGAGGTGTAATATATGACTAACGAAAATGAATTTAAACAACCAAAATTACGTAGATTTTTAAGTACATACAAACAATTAAACATTATTTTATATACATACTTAACAAATAACACATAATTTCGAATTATACACAAATATAAATAAAAATTATAAACCTACATACAAATATACAAGCATAGTACATAAATAAATTTTAAATATATAATAAATAATTTTATTATATAGACCTGTATACATGTATAATATATATATATATATATATATATATATATATATATATATATATATATATATATATATATATATATATATATATATATATATATATATATATATATATATATATATATATATATAATATATTAATTTGAAATTTATATGATTTATGATGCAATTGCCGACTCAGCCAATAAAAGTTCCTACACTTAGTCTTGAACGTATACTTAGTCTTGGCCATCCTGATTTCAAGAGGGAGGGCATTCCAAAGAAGGATAGATTGAACAGTGAAAGAAGAGTGAAGAAAATTGGAGTTGTGAGAAGGGACTGTAAGAAGAAGGTTGTTAGCAGAACGGAGGTATCGTTAGTCGTGGTTAGTGCACAAAAGTTGAAAGTAGGGAGTTAAATACTGCGGCGAGGTGGGGGACGTAAGAATAGTATAAAGGGTAGATAGAGCACGTAATCTACGGCGTTGACGTATAGGAAGCCACTTTAGTTGGGAGCGATAAGTAGACACATGGTCATACTTGCGAAGATTGAAAATGAGTCGAATGCAGTTATTTAGAAGGCGGTCAAGTTTATTAAGGAGATCTGCATTCAGGTCAAAGTAACATAATCGTCATAGTCGATCAGTGGGAAAATTAAAGTTTGCGCAAGCATTG
Source organism: Euclidia mi (assembly GCA_944739405.2). Lineage (NCBI taxonomy): Eukaryota > Metazoa > Arthropoda > Insecta > Lepidoptera > Erebidae > Euclidia > Euclidia mi. The sequence continues at coordinate 63,739,948 of OX123193.2, read as the reverse complement.
TCTTGGTCTCGGACGGTGAAAAATTCCTTAGGCGGTAGAGGGCGCGAAGAGAACCGGTGACCTTCTGATTCAACTGAGTTATCTGAGCTTGCCAGTTCAGCGCGTTATCTAAGTGTAGCCCGAGGTTTTTTACTGTAGGGTACAGACTGATGGTGGTCCCATTAAATGTTATATCTGGCAGAGACAAGAAGTCAAGTCTATTTAAAATCCACTGACCACCCAAAATGATTGCCTGACTCTTTCTAGGATTGATAGTTAGACCAAAGTTATCGGACCAGGTCAATATAGCTGCCAAATCATCATTGATCTTACTGATGGCCTCGGAAATGCAATCCACATTTACTTATGAGTAAATCTGCAAGTCATCTGCGTACAGATGGTATACGCACTGAAGATTTTGAGTTAAGAGGTTTATAAATATAGAAAATAAAAGAGGTGAAAGAGTGTCGCCTTGAGGAACGCCAGAAGTAATGTCAAGCCATCTTGGCGAGAACTTGTCGACGCGGACGGACTGCTGGCGACCTCGAAGATAATTTGAAAACCAATCCAGAGCTCCAGCCGAGACCTTGAGGTGGGAGAGGACATGTAATAGGATTTCGTGACTGACGGTATTGAAGGCATTGGAAAAATCAATCAACACTAGCTCAGTTAGTTTGGTGTTTTCCATACCTTCACGAATATCGCCAGTCACTTTAAGAAGGGCAGAGGTTGTGCTATGACCAGGCCTGAAGCCTGATTGGAAAGGACTCAACAAGTTGTTGTGGTGGACAAACCAAGATAGTTGCTTATGTACACAGGCTTCAAGCACTTTGGAGAGGAAGGGTAGTATAGAAATAGGTCGGAAGTGTTCAGGGAGAGTAGGATTTTGGATTTTGGGCAGTGGGATTATGTAGGCTTTGCGCCACAAGGAAGGGAAGGTACCAAACTCTGGGGAAAAATTAATGATGTGGGATATTGCTGGCAAGAGATGATCCAGGATCGTCAAAATCATACGACGGCTGATATTGTCGCATCCCACAGCATTAGATTTTATGGAGAGGATGACCTTTTTGATATCGCCCGGAGACTCGGGAGAAAAACGAAAAAAAACTATGTTGGTTTGAGGTAACCCATCTAAGTACTGAATCGTGTGACTCATGATTTGGTGATCGAGCGCGGCAGAAGTGGTGAAAAATGATTGATATCATCCAAATCATGAGACCCACGGAAATCAATATGTCTTTGTTTACCGATACCTAGTGTTCCAAGGAACTTCCAGGTATCGGCAGGCGAAGAACAAGAGATGTTACTGAGAATGATAGTAGGTTTTATTTTTCAAACAAAAATATAATCTGTTAAATAATTTTATAACTGCCATCAATAATATGGTGCGTAAGTGTACTTAAATTTAGAAATGTACTTTGATAACTGGCTCCATTTTGAAAACTGATATCTAAACGGATCGCGGTAATTTCAAGTAGGTAAGTTTTAGTACCAATGACACTTGCCCCGTTTATATTTTCCTAATTATTGTTTCGAAATTCATGGAATTGATGGATGACTGAAACATGAATTTTCTTTTATTTTTAAAGACAACTCCGGCACATGGACTAAATCCTGTGTTACATACAACTAACGGACACAATGAACACCCAGACTCGAAACAACAATTTATGGATCCCACAAAGTGTGGTCTCGTGTGGGAATCGAACCCATAACAGGCGACGCATTGCCAAGCGGTGAGGCGACCGCTTAAATCACTACGCCAACCGTGCAATTCGTCATCATCATCAGCCTTGTATAATAAGATAATCTATCCCACTTTTGGGTATGTACACGCCTCTTCTCGTGGTGAGAAGGGCTAGGTTATATGTAGTCCACCACGCTGCCACGCACCAGTGCCGGCCATGTTCGAATTGACAGACTTCACATTTTTTTCAACAACATTAAAGAAATTTTAAAAGATGCAGGTTTCCTTACGATGTTTTACTTCACCGTTAAACAAGCGATAAAATAAACAATATAATTCGCACATAACATCGAAATAGTCATTAATATGTGCCGTAGGATTGAACCCTCTACATAACCTTCTTTTTTTTTAGTGGCGGGTTGGAAAATCCTCATGGAGTCCCTGCGCCCTGGGGAAAGACCGAAGGGTCTGTCAGACTTTTACTGACTAAAAACCAACCCATGTTCCTCATGTACCCATGTGTCGGAGGGTCGGGTATCACCAAAGCATTCCTCGCTACACCCCAACGGGTATTGGCCCGCCAGATGGTCAGGCGGGCCCCGAACAAAACCCCCTTGGCGGCGGATGAAGGTGTTGGGCTCCGCCGCCTGCACCTTTAGACGCATCCTGCGCAGGCCTCCGTCAAGCCCACGCGGAGCGTCCACTCCCGGGATCTCGCTTAGCTTCACCGTGGGTGACCCAACCATGGTTACTGAGCCCCCCACCACGACAAGGTGGAGAAACCACGAGGGGGAGCCCTCTGCATAACCTAACATAACATAACTTCACGCCTTTTATCCCCAAAGGGGTAGGCAGAGGTGTATTACACACCCACTTTTCGCCAGTTTCGGTCCCAATGTAATAGGGGGCGAGCCTATTGCCATCTACCGGCCTAAAGTTCATCCCTCTGCATAAAGTTCCGTTCATCTGTCCACTAGGCTTTCGCTGCCTATCTGTTTACGTTTACTGTAATAATTGCTTCCAATTAGGGTAACTTGGTAATCATATAGCATGCGTACCTAAGTCACACGCAACTTCGTAGTATAACAAAATATATCAAAATTATTTAATACTAAATACTCACACATGACATCCAAAGTGACGGAATCTTCCAGCGTATGAGCAGGGAACCAGGGGTTGGAGACTCTGCAGGTCAGCTGTCTCCCATTGTCCTTTCGCCTCACGTGCCACGTCAGCACACTCTTCGTTACTTCTCCGTCTACCTCCACCTGGCAAAAAGAGTTATATTGAAAGATAGTTTTAAATATCTAAGTATGTTGAATTTTATTATGATTGTAATACTATAAACTTTGGTGTCATTGTACCTTATTCAACCAAATAAATAATTTCATTTCAATTTATTTTAAAATAGACTGTGTACAGCTGTGTATCGCAGATCCCATGGCCGGAAGAATTTCATGGCGTCTTAACAAATTTATGATGGATATTCCTAACACTTAGGAATATCCATCATAACACCAGGAACGTAACTTACTTTTGTGGTGACTGAAATTATGAAAAAAAAACAATATTTCATATTGCCAGACGTAATTTTAACTGGGTAGTAAGTTCACCCAGACACTTTAGGGTTGACGCATACAATATAGGGAGCGCAGCGCCCGTCTTATATTTAGCAGTCCTCATTTTTTTTTAATAATATTTAGGTGACCATTTTAATACCTTTTGTGCACACTAGATCAATGGCATTTTTTTGTATACTTGAACGTACTAATAACATTATATAATTTATTATATTATTAGCTTGATACAACGAACAAGAAAGTTCTATAATATTCCATACAATCTGTATTCTGTACTATAAGCTGAACTTAGGTAGTATGTTTCAGTGTGAATGCGTCCACCCAATAAACCATGAGTCATACGCTCGATAACGTCGTTGTATGCTTATCGCTTGCTATTCACGATGTTAAAATGTTGCATATAGTATTTGTTTTACAATATCACTTCATATTGATACGAAAAACACTAAGCTTAACCGTTTATAGACAACAATTTCTGCGCGTAAGGCATAGTAGTTTATGCGGTCCCCTCACTATTCCAACTGTGCCAAGTGTTGAGTTCGATTTCCACGCAAGACAACATTTTGTAATACGATCTACAAATTGTTCATAGTATTTATATTGAATTTTTAGTTTTGCTATTCAGTAAGTTGTACGAGATATTATTTTAAGTTAAATATTTATTTTAATGTGTGAATGTGTGGTCATGTCTTGTATAAGAGTTTAAAGCATTCGCAGCTCCGAAGCTTTATCTTTATTAGCTAAAGATAATTAGGTATGTTTCACCGGAAAAAGAGTGATAAAAATTGACCGACGCGAATAATACACGTCTACGGAAGAACATTTACCTTTGTCAATGTGGAGTCTACCAGTTGCGAATTGATGAACCACTCAATGTTGGGTGCCGGCTTCGAACCCCGGGTGGGGCACACGAAAGACTTCTCCATCCCAGCTCTGGTCGCACCACTGCCAGTAACCCGGACGAACTGGGGTTTTACTGCAGAAGAAATATTGAATAATTTGTGTGATACAGATATATCATAAAGCAAGCCTATAGTGACAGCACGCGGTTAATGACAAGATTTAAAATACTGTTCCAAGATCATGTGTGGAACAGATAGACGTACTTACTAAATATGATTCAACAACTAGGTACTTGTTGAATCTCAGAAAAAGCCATGACAACGAGTCAATGGAATGATATATAAATGCATTTGAATGTATAGTAGGTAGATACCAACATAAGGTAAGTTGCTAAAATTGTTTTTCAACAAATCAATGCTGAGAAACTTGTGGCACCAATACTCCAATTGGGCCGCCACCGAAAGGAAGTCTTTAAAAATCTGTTAATTTTATTATATTTTAATATTTAAATAAGAAAAATAAGTAACGGGTCTATCAGATGATGTAACGATGCCTGACATCCCCTGACCACGACTGGGTTAAACTATAAAAAAACAACGAATCAATTTTAAAAAGGAACTTAAATATGTCTTCCGCGCAGGACTACAATCGCGATACAAATTGCTACTATTAGCTGTTTAACTTGCTGAACATGTCAACAGTTGGGCAGGCGTCCAAGTGATCCGGCTATTTACCCCAGCAGTACGCAATCACGTAAAAGATTATACGCAACACATACATATGTGCTCGACGCTAATTGTTCAATTATATATTGATTATTTACTAAATATAGCGATAGCCTAGTAGATAAGTTACAGAACAGACTGCTACGCAGTCAAGGTAGTAAGGTCAGTAAGGTTCTGGATGCAAACCCACGCCGCACACTATTAACTCTTTGAAGGTAAGTGGGTTTTAACCTTTAAGTACTGACGTGGGTGTCTTACAGAAAACGAGTTAACGAATTTAAGTCTTCTCGCGCCCTTCCCTGTACCTTCGGGATCTAACATGTACATCAATCAGTCGAACGCTCACTAGCGGTGTGATAACACATTCGGCTGTAGAGCTGCGCAGTGTCTCTTAGCAATCGCTGCCTAAGCAGTACTATAATTAAGACTAATGTTAAAAATATTTAAAAAAATCCAAAATAATTCTAAATATTTTTTTTATTGGTTAGATCATAACTTATATTCTTTAGGTGAGCGAAACATTGATTATATATGTAATTCCTACCAAATAAATACTGATCTCCTAAGAAAAGGTTGTTGTTTTTTACTGACTTCTTAAATTAATAATAAACGAATCATAATAAATTTAAATTATGTGCAAATCAGTATGAAAATGATCTATTTCGACTATTTACTAAGCTGTCTAGGAGACGTCACGTCACCATTTATGATATGACTAAACCACGTCAGTACCTGAAAGTTAAGGTACGAATTCGCAGCCGACTGTAGACGGCATCAGCAGACGACATGTCGCTGTAATCGACAAAAAAATTCACGCGGTCATTTGATTTGTCACTTGCTAAACCGTGAAGGAATGTGTGAAAATTTGTGAGAAACCTATGAGGAAACCTGTATGTCTGAGGGTTCTCCATAATGTTATCGGAAGACATGTGAAATCTGCCAACCTGCACTAAATCGTAAATCTTCTTAGAACTTAGAGAAGAAACCCATGGCAAATAGTGAGTCAGTTTACACTGAGGGCTAAAGAACCTAGCTTAAACTTAGAACAATCAAGTAGTACTTACAATACAATCTAATAGTGACATCTCTGTACTGTGGCTGCAACAGAGGAGGCTCTACTCTGCACTGCAGCTTAGTTCCCGTCATCTCTCGCGACAGGTTTGGGAGGTGCAGCTGGGTTACTGAACCTTCTTTTGTGAACGCGAGACGTTCTTCGCCTCGGTACCAGGATACGTCTGGTGGCGGTTTGCCTAGGTTGAAAAATATTTGATTGTTAAAACGATAACAATTAGCTACGTTTATTAATCTAAATGATGTTTGACTCTTTAGTATACTAGCAATACAATTTTATAAAACCAGATTTGAGATATTTACTATCGAAGCGTTGCCTCAGTAATTTTGAAATATGCATTTTCTTTTGGGAAAGTTTTTAAAAAGTTACACAATTTTTGTTACTAAAATATACCATAGTATTTTGTTGTTGCAGCTTTAACATACAATGTATGTTACATTCAGTTTGCCCGATATGTGACCAGTCTATTACAAATGATAACATTAACCGGATGTTATTGGTTCGTTTTTGTGAATAATGCGTTTCTGTTTTTTTATCTAAAATATATTGGTATCATTTTTTAATGGCAAGTCAAAATGTATTTTCTCACCTCCAGCAGCTTGACAGGACAAGAGAACCTTCTGTCCCTCTCTGAAGGGTCCCGCTATGTTGCCAAGAATATCTGTTCCCTCGTAGTCGTAAATGCGAGGGGGTTGTGGTGGTACTGTAAACAAAGATAAGAAAAAAATTAAAACATCATTATATGATATTATATTTTTAATATTTTCACTTTGTCTTAGAAGAGTTTTTTTGCGCACACTTGTTTGAAGAGAGAGGTATATCAGCGATACAGTTCAGTCCCGTCTGCTGTCAAGATTAGCGATAAATCCTGTCATTAGATATGAAAAGTATTATAAAACACCTAAATGTATCTTTATTTCCCATAGCTGCATTTTTCAAAAACATATTTAACATAATTATGATGCCGTGTGGTTGACGGCATAGAATACAAGTGTCACCACCCCCTATCTTCCCGTGGGTGTCGTAAGAGGCGACTAATGGATAACAAAATGCAAATACCATCTTTGCGTAGAGACGGAAAACTCGACATCAAACGCTATGCGACTGCCTCGTTGGTCTCGCGGCATAAATATGCGCGTGGGATCGGGATGTCCAGGGTTCGATTCCTGGGTCGGGCAGTGTTATTGGGTTTTTCTGTCACGAAATTCTCAGTAGCAGCACGGAGTCTGGAAATGTGCCCGGTACGGCAATAGGCTCGCCCCTTATTACGTGGGACTAAAGTATATCTGGCGAAAAGTGGGTGTAGAAATACACCTCTGCCTACCAGGGATAAAAGGCGTGACGATATGTAAGTATGTATATTTAACATACTTTATTTACACTCTCGAAGTGCGACTCTCAATATATGCCTCGATAGCGCTCGCAGATCAAGCAAAGGACAATGGCAGAATTTGGTCTGGGTTTGTTGTGACAATCTTAAACTTCATATGAACAAAACAAATTGTTATTTTTTCTACGATTTTTAATATTTTCACTTTGTCTCGCTAAAGCCGGTGTATTTTATGATGATAAGAAAATTCCAATTGATCACAAACTAGGTGCCTAATGTAATATGATTGTTGCCATAGATAATGGTGTGGCAGGAATAGATGTTTGACATTGATCTGTATCGATTATTAAATAAGTAATCGATACTATCGACCTTTATATGGTTGGTTTGGTTTAAAATATAATTATTAAAATGCAGTTATTTAATCTTAAATCAACATTATATCAATAAGCTAATATTTTTGAAGCAAAACAACTTTTAAATCAAATAAAAACGACTCAGTATCGTTTTAATGTTGTTTCGATTTCACTTAAAATCGATTTATAATGTGCAGCTCCCAAGGCAGCTCCTCTTTTGGCTTTTGCAGTGACAGTTAGATGCTACAGAATATAATATATATAGTCTAAGTACAGAATCATATATATATAGTCTAAGTACAGAATACTTCTACGTTTTGATGTCATCTGACATATGTCATTTTATAATTCAAACTTACATACATTGTTCATTCTTAACTAAAAACTAAAACACCGATATCTTCTTTTTCCAGGTTTCCCGAGTGAAAATAGAATAATTTATAGACTCTGTTACGTTCGACCATTTTTTTAATATATTTTTTATTACTGTACGTTTCAATTTAAATTCAGACATTTTGATGTATGGAGATCTGCCCTTGTCCTTTGATGCAGTCATTAGGAGTTTGTGTCTGTAGGATATTTTTTTATTTCAATTGCGTTTTTAATAACTTGACAAAACATATTGTAGACCACTCTCTCTTTAAAAAGTAACTGAGTAGATATAAAGTATGTACCTATAGTATTTATCATACTCACCAATAACAGTCAAATTGACTTTATAGTTCCTAGTAGGAGCATCAACGTAGTCTATCCTGCACCGATACACTCCCTCATCATGTCGGGCCACCTTCTCCACCACAAGGTGCGCTGATGAGGGGTCAGACTCGTTGAGGACGAAGTGAGTCCGGGCTCCGAACTCGCCAGCGACCGCCCAGTGGACTGGCGGGCCGTTTCTTAAGTCCACTCTGGAGAAAAAAGAAAATACAACAATAAAATATAAGGCAAATATCATACGGAGGGAATAATTGTACAGAAATTATAGTAATATTTATGTAACGAGCCTATGTTGCGTAATTATATGAAAATAAAAATTAAAGTACTTGTCTTGAAGTTTGGGCATGCCGTGGTAATGAGATGACTATAAAATGATTATGTACAGGTATTGCTTTGGTGTAACTTGTCGTGAGACACTACCGCTAGTCAGATGTATAAAATAAAATAAAAAATACTTCCTCATTTACAAGTATGGGAGCAACCCATTAACATAATATTTATAACCTGTGGAACAAAAATGAATAATTTTACCAAAGTACTCTATAGTAACAGTAGGTGCCGAGTTAAAGTCAAGTAAAAGAAAACCGAGGAAGGAAGGATGGATATGACGAAATCAAAGTTGATACCTACAGAACTTATAACTTATAGCAACCTTTCTTTTATTGTCGTGTAGGAGTCGCTAAACTTATTATTTCCGTCTCTAAAATCTTCTTTCTCTTAGCATTATCCCAGTTTCAATCTGGGGTCCGCTTTCTAGTCTAACCGGATTTGACTGAATATTAGCTTTTCCACGGAGCGACTGCCTATCTGACCTCCGCAACCCGAAGGGATAGCGATATTCCATGGTTTAGACTAGTGTCAGTTTTATATAGAAGTTACTGACGCCCTGTAACGATTGTCAAAGATCTTCATGACAACCGGCACGGGACAAGCGATAATTAACAATTCAATACGCACATAACTCCGAAAAGTCATTGGTGCGCGCCGTGGATTCGAACCCGATACCCTCTGCATGGCAGTCTGTTGGTATATCCACTCGTCTATCGCCTATTTCCGTCTCTAAAACACTGATACTAAATAAACACATAGTTATTTGTAACATGTAAGTCCTTAACATGCCGCCACTTAACTTATCTGTGCATCACTCAAACATACAAGTACTACTTGTTCTATAGGTACTGGTACTGCCTCTGCTATTCATCCAGTTTTATCTATATTTACTGCAAAATTTCCTAATAAAGAAAAAAAAATGCAATCTCAAATTTGAACTCTCAAATGCTGAAAGCAAGTGCCCTCGTCATAGAAAGGAAGTAATACAGTGAAAGATTCCGTCTGACTTCCGCGTTGGAAGTCGTCCAGCAAACCGAATCAATGGAAAGTATTTGCTTAGGGAGAGACCAGACGACAAAGGACTACGGATCGATGAGAATAAATATGGGAAATGCAATACAAATAAGGTTATGTACATGTTATAGCCGAGACTGATATATTTCTTTGAAATTTACATTTGTACCGATGAATCAGTCATCAGGTATACTGTTAGTTTTTTTTAGAATATGCAATTAATTGTGTAGTTTCTCCATACCAAGTTTCCTCTGATCAGGCTTGTGTGGCATCATCTGTACTAATATTATTACAAGAAAATATTAGTATTTTTGTATATTTGTAACTAATCAACATAAAACTACTAGACCGGTTTCAACAATTCTTTGACAATTAGAATGCAACATTATCCCTGGGCGACAAAGTTTTCATGACCAGACGTGCGAAGCTAGGAACACCTGCTAGTTATAAATATAAGAAGTGCATCCCTGCCAAAAAAAGTCGTATCACTCTTCCAAAGGGCCTCCATACAGTGCAAAATGTGTTTAGTTAATTGAATCAGAAAATATGTTAGTATGCATGAAAATTGTATTGGCCTGGTAAGGGAGATCTTTACATAGTTATATGTAATGCCATTGTTGCTTACCAGCAGCTGTGACTAGTACTATGCCACAGGTACTATCATAATTATACAGGTACAACTAAATTACTATTTATTTATTTATTTATTATTACAGAAGGCTTACAGACTAATAAAAAAATTAATAAATACACATTTTATAAATGTTGCTTATGACAAGCCTCCACACATGATGTTTAATCATTTTAATAACTAAAAGAAACAAAAAGAAAAAAACAAGAAACAGAAACAAAAACATAGCATTATAGAACCAATACGTTCTACTCACATAAATAAACATAACTAAGTATTTATTTAACACGGTGCCACCAACACTTAAGTTTTTACACACAAATAATAAGCAAAAATACAACAAAGTTAAGGGATTAAAATAGGAAAAAATGTTATTATATGTCTAAGTTCATTATCTACCCAGTAAGTGAATTTATGATGCAAAAAATAAATTTGCTAATCGCTGCCTAACTGCACCTGGCTTAGTACAAAAGAGGTCAATGTGCCAATCTACGGGAAGGTTATTAAAAGTAGTTGGACTACGCAGAAAAAATGCGTTACGCCTATAATTAATTGTCGAGAACGGCAAATTAAGCAATGGTCTCTGTCGGAATCTTGTCGGATTGGTACGTAAACCTATATTAGCAAGAAGTTTTGGACTGTCCACTGAGCCATTATCAATCTTTAGTAGAAAGCAAATATCACTTATTTGTCGCCTGTCTACAAGTGGTAAGAAATGGTACCTTTTACAACGATGCTTGTAGTCAACTGAGCATTGCTGCGCTCTGAAGTCAAGATATCGCAGGAGCTTTTTTTGAACACTCTCAATACGTGATTTGTATATGTCATATTGAGGGTTCTATACCTGCGAGGCATATTCCAAATGGATTCTTACAAAAGCACAGTATAGGATTTTAATTGGTTTTAAAGATTTAAAGCTAGACGAGGATCTTATAATAAACCCTAGTGCTCTAGACGCCCTATTTACGATCGCTTCTATATGCTGGTCAAACAGAAGTTTGTTGTCCAATACATTGCCTAGATCCCTAATTTTGTCAGTTTTCGCAATATTTTGATTGTACAAGTTATACACTGAATCAATGGTAGTTTTCCTTCGCGTGTAAGTTATGTGATAACATTTAGATACATTAAGTTCGAGCTTATGTGTTTTACAGTAATTTTCTAATCTGTTTAAGTTTATTATTACAAGCTGTAATTCTACAGTATCAGAATGACTACGTATCACTTTATGCACCTTCATGTCATCAGCGTATAGAAGTATATAAGAATGCCGAAAACAGGTATTTATGTCTGAGATGAATAAAGTGAATAGTAACGGCCCTAGAATCGAACCTTGAGGGACACCGGAAGGGACATTATACCATTTAGAGGAGTAGCCTTGTAGCACCACTGCCTGTGTACGATTCTCGACATAGGAAGATAACCACCGAAACAAGTCACCGTGTATTCCTGCTGCTAATAACTTTTGCAATAGTACTCTGTGGTCTATACGATCGAAACATTTTCGATAATCAGTATAAACCACATCTACTTGACCATGCTGTTCCATGCCTTGTGATATAAATTCGTGTGATAGGATCAAGTTAGATGTGGTGGAGCGACCCATTAGAAAGCCTTGTTGCTGAAAGAGCAATAGCTCTTTAGTGCTGAATACACTTGGGTATGTACAATTTTCTCTAGTATTTTTGAGAATAAACATATTTTAGATATAGGCCTGTAATTCTCTACATCCGATTTATCTCCTTTTTTTGAAAATTGGTGTGACGAACGCAGACTTCCAGATCTGAGGGACAGTACCTTCGGAGATAGACCTTTTGAAAAGTATGCAGATAGGCTTAACTATACTCTTGGCAACCTTGACTACAAATGCTGGAGGTATGTGATCGGGGCCACCTGATTTAGTGAGGTCCAAAGATTTCAGCAAACCTAACACTCGCTCTTGACATATTGCTATTGAACTGATTGTCCTCATATCTGATATTGTATCATTAGATGTGTGCAAAGTATCATTGGAGTCAGGATGTTGAAACGTGGACTGAAAAAAGGAAGCAAATAATTCGCTAATCGCTTCACCAGTATCCGCTGATGTATCATGATATCTCATTAAATTTGGGAGTGTACCAGTGGTTTTCTTACTTTTAACATAAGACCAAAACGATCTCGGGTTACTCACAATTGCAGATTCTATTCTGTCCATGTACCTGTCAAAACAGATTCTTTCCTCATTGATTACTCTATTCCGGAGAACTGAGAACGAGAGATAGTCAGACAAGTTACCATATGTTTTGTATTTGCGGTGGAATTTATGTTCTTCTTTAAGCATCTTTTGCAATGCTGCTGTGTACCACGGAGGGCACGACGCTTGCCTGATCGGTTTCAACGGAATGTGCTTGTCTCTCAATTCATATAACTTATTATAGAAAAGTGTTAAAGCATTATCCAGTGAACCCGTAGACAATAACTCAGTCCAATTGATTTGATCAAGCTCAGAAATGATTGCGTCATAATTACCTTTAGCGTATATATACTTTTTATTTATTTTTACGGGTAGTTTATGGATTTCTACAAATCCCGTCTCAACAGTTAGGGGTTTATGATGATTATCTATTGGCTGCGCCAAGGGGCTACCGCACTCCCCTACAATTGCACTGGCGTTGCAAAATACCAAGTCCAACAGTCTGTCGTTTATATTTCTAACGCTATGGTACTGCTTTAGGTTTGCCAGTTGAACGACATCAAGGAATTCGGTTATATATGAGCAATTATAACTGTGTGCAGTTAACTCAGTGCCCTCACTAGACCAATGTACTTCGCTTCCAAAGTTGAAGTCTCCGAGAACCAGAAATGTATCTAGTGGATGCGCAATAAGCAATCGACTAAGATTATTTGTAAAGTTTTGGAGCTGCGTTTTGTACGAGTTTCCTAACTGTTCCCTACAAAGATATAAAGCACATATATGCAAATTGTACGATATCTTGGGCTTAGATCGCCGCAGCATCAACGTCACCCACATATCCTCGGCGCAACTGCACCAGTCACTTCTATGTACCACTGTAAATTCTTTACGCACTGCGATCAAAACTCCACCACCCCGAGTTTGTTTAGTACGAGAATAATTTCGGTCTCGCCTCCATACTAAATACCGATTATCAAAAAATTCACTGTCATAAAAACTATCGTCCAACCAGGTCTCCGTGAAAAAAATTACATCGTATGAGCATAGGGACACACTACGAAACAAATTAATAAATTTAGTACGTAAGCCGCAAACATTCTGATAATATATTTTAAGAGCCATTTGTTACACATAAACTATAAGTAAGATACAGTAAGTTCATAATATACCATTTATACGGTAACTTTAAGCAAAAAATACAACGAATACGATATAAAAAGTGGGTAGTTAGCATTAACCAGTCGCAGATCAGTAGGCACAGCAATGCACAGTGTATCACAAAAATTATACTTCGAATCCAATTATGAATACAAACAAAAGGCAATGATAACGGCAAAAGCTTTCTAATAGCCGTAAGTACAGAGCAAACGCATTGAAAAACAAACCGTAAAGGGCAGCGTATAAAGTAGATATTGCAGTATGTTATGTTCAGAGTAAACTTACTAAGGAGATTCAAACTATGACACAGAAACATATGAAATACGTAGGTAACACAACTTATTTTATGATTCTCAAAGTGTGAGTTCTTTGTGTTGGACGTGGCAATCAATCTTAACACTAATAATTGATCTTTTATGTTCATGACAGGTGACATAATAGTTGAATGAAATAATGATTTTATTTCAGTTTCTCGATGTCTTTTTCGGTCTTCACTACCACGGTCACTACTATGATATGGGACGTGTCGTTTTTTCTTGCATGAATGGTTGCATTTTTTACCCACACATATCGAAAATCCAATTCCGAAGCGGCCTTCTTGGTGCTCGCTAACAATAGCTTATTTTGCATTGTGAGGTGATCATTGACGAATATTCTTTGGTTTCCCTGCAGGCCAATCTGAGCAGCAGTCAGCGGGGCAGTTTTGTTACATAGTCTAGCCGCAGCAATAAAATCCTCTTTGACATACCGGTTACAAAAACTTAGTATTATAGGCTTACTCTGGCTTTTATCTCGGCTTGGAACGCGAGTCACAAAATTTATTTGTGTCTTCTGAACACTGTAGTTAATTCTGCTTCCGATTTTATTAATCACTTCAAATAAGTTCTCGTGATTCGATAGGGGGACACCTTTTATCTCGTCGTTATTCATTCTATTCCATTGATCTCTTGCGTCAGACTCCCGCTCCAGCTTTTCCATGCGCTCTTGAATGCAGTTAACCTGTTCTTGAACCCTCTCGGCCTGTTTAAGACGCAACTCTATGTCTTTAAGTTTAGAATTGAATTCTTTTAGCTCCTTATTCGTGTCCTTTAAAGATGTTTTGAGTTCTGTGAATTCCGTCCGCAGCACCATAATTTCATCTCTTAAGCTTTCGAGAGGCGCTAGTTTCTCCGAGATGGTTCTTATCTCTCTCATCATATCGGATTCGATCCTGGGTGATAAGGGGGGCTGACTGACACATCACGATTTGCATTTGCCGCAATGCCACGTATTTTTCCTGTCGCCCAGTTTCCTGTACCCAGTCTCCGTAATCCCTGCACATTGGAAGTGCAGATCTCGGTTGCAAACTGTGCAATAGGCACCGTCTGTTAGAGTTTCCTCGCAAGCCGCACAATGCTTCATGATTAAATAAGTAAAAGAAAAAAGAAATTAAGACTGCTTCAAGTTCGAAAAACTTTGAGAAACACAGGGCAAGTAGGTAAAAGCGATAGGTACAATCTCAGAAACGACCGCATGACTCAGAGTCTACGACCTGACTGACTTACGTATCAAAGGTTTCGTTTGAAATAACATTTATTATACATAATAAGGTGGGCAAGATATTATTATATCTTTCTATTTCCATTAAAGATAAAAAGATGGGCAGGAGAACCAAAACTGCTCACAGTAGCGATTTAATGGATGCAGCTCGTGGGGAGAACCTTGGTGTATTCGAACCAGCACTGGACGTATTTCGGCTGTGTGTGTAATAATGTGTCCAATATTCAGTTAAGAACTCAAAAAAGCAACAGATAATAATAATTGGGTGCTTGGGTCAAGGGTCTGATGCAGAAGGCAGTACTTCTAGACACGGCACGTATTGTGAGGAAGTTCCTGTCTCTGGAGCCCTAACCACCGGCAGCTTGGACCCTGTGCCCGATGCTGGTGGGACCCCACGGTTATTTTTGTATTTTTAAATGTATTTTTTTGTTAATTGTATATTTAAAAATGTAATTTTAATTTTATGAATGATAAATAAAGGAAATAATAATATGATTACATATTGAAAATGCAATCAAACGAGCCAGACTGTGACCGAACTATCTATCGAGAGCACTGACAGTCTTTTTTTGACGAGGAAAGTGTATACAAAACGCATGGCTGTACATCTAAAATCACAAATCTGAGATAGCCCTTACAAAGAAAGCACGGAGGCAATGTTTACTTGAGATCTGGCAAGCGCCCCGTCCAAAGCAGAATAAATATCTTAGCCGTTGTATTTTCTCAAGAGGAACTATATTAGGGAAGTGATATTAAGAGCCTTTGTTTTCCGTTGGGTGTTTGTTTGAGGTCGCTAAGTGGATGTTACGGCTATGTGGAGTGTGTTTGATGTATCAATGACTTGATGCGTCTATGCGTCTTGAAAAGGTTGTCTTATATTTTTGACAACTGCTTAAGATGGGTGGATAAGTTCAGATTTTTGTCAAAAAATTGGGTATTGCTTTCGACGATAATATCAAAATTAAATTAAACCGCATTAAAATAAATTAAGGATTGTTTTTTACAGTGCAGAACTAGCAGTGTGTACCTAAAACTTATTTTCTTATCGTGCGATACCTACTTATCAAGGAAGTAACTTATAGGCCAGACTCTTAGCAATGTCAGCCAATTGCCTTACATGTTCATTTATGAATTAACTTCCAAAAAGGCTCATTTTATCCAAAACTATCAGTATTGGTTAATACCTTGACTGTCCAAGATAAGTTGGCGGACATCCAAGTAAATGTACACAATGCGAGCAAGACAAACAAACCAACTAAGATTTAGACATGCATAAAATACATTTTAAATTAAACACAGCACGCAGACTGGTCTAGACGCTATGAATATCTAGTTACATTGCTATGAATTTTTAGTGGTTACTATGTTATATTTCGCGGATGAATCAGCACAGATTAAATGTGATTCTTGTATTATGTAAAGGGGAGTACGTACAAAATGTATGACGGTAACTTAAGAGTAAGCAACAACTTTTCTAGGAGCATGGCAACTCAGCTCAGCTTTAGCTTGACCGTTTTTTTGGTGTTGCGCTGGAATCTCTTTTCGAGCCGACTCTACTTCGCCACTTGGTCGGCCGAGTCTTGCAAATATGGTGTATTTATAGGACATTCCCCTTTAGACATTCGGGGCCTACTCGTTTAAACTACCGTGGTGCAGTTTAACGCAATAGCTTTAGCTTGCCCATGGAAAGCTACAGTTTAACTAGTGTGATCCTTTGTGGCGTGCAATATGTCGTCAGTCTGAATTCAACCCGTTTTTATCTGAATTCAACCAACAGACTAGTACCAGGCCTCCTTCACTCGGCCGTACCTACAGCGATAAGTGGCGCGGCTTCCAAGTCCGCGTCGTTAGTCGGTTTTTGCGATTTTTGCTATTAAATTTGCTAATAACGTGAATTTTTAATAGTGAACAACAAAAATTTCTCATCACAAGTCTGGTGCAAAGTATAGCTCATTTCACGGATATGTGTCGAAAAAGGGAGATAAAAGGGTATCATTTTTACATTACCTACATAAGCGGAAAGGTAAGCTAAAGTAATTAACACCAAATTACGTACTTAATAGGTGTTGATTATTTCTGATTTAATGATGTTGACAATCGTACAGAATCCTAGTTTTATGGTTTTGATGTTCGAAAAGATAGATTTTAAAAGAATTGTTACGCGGTATATACTTCTTAGTTACATAATTATAAGTATTAGATAATTACGAGAGCAACTTCAAAATTTGTTTTTTTGTTTGTTGAGATATCCCAACGATTAGGTATGGTGTCAAATTAAAGATCTAGTTCAAAAACCATTTTATCGGTTTGAATCATGTTAATCGGTCCACGCGTTTTTTTTAATTTTTATTTATTTACAACTTAATAACAATACACAATTCACTTATCCTTGTGATGCAAACACAAACTAATTCGAGTTTTACCGTGTATCCTTATAATATGATCGATGGCGGCATAGCCATGTGTGACCATGCTTTTATCACAATAAACAAGAAATCCACACAAATCATACAATTCACATGACGATGATAGTTACATTATTCGATTTTTCTGTATCGCACATAATGTCATAAATGTAAGGTAGTTGCAAACTGTTCTCGACGAGCGTTGAGCTCACGTCACCGCACTGGGTGTCCCTTGCATGAAGTTGTTGTTTACGTGGGTATATACAGAATGTTCCGTATTGAGTATGATCCATTTATCGAATATAGAATTGTATTGAATAAATAAAAAAGATGCTAAAAATGTATAATATATCTTTTTGCCGTGTATGGTAAAAGCTATACTGAGTCGGTACAATATTATACTCTTTTATGAATATGAATTTTGTATTGATTGGGCAATGATGATTTCTTGTAAAGTTACACTTATTATATCAAACGGATGTAATATAACGTAACCAAAAACAGGAATATAAGGAAATAGTAGGAAATAATTAAGAATTAGTATAGTGAAAATGTAAACGACCAGAATTTTTGTAGTTTTTGTTCTAGCGAAAAGACGAAAAATACTTCCTAAGAATTCGTCAAGCCAACTTGAAGTAAGTCATCACAAATATCACTAACCATTAAACAAGGATATATCTAGGTTTGTTTTAATTTAGTAAAATTTACCGTGTAACCATACGTATTAAAGATAGGATAATTATTTATTATTAGGTGGTCAAGTAGGTAGATAGACAGCATATAGTAGCAGCGGCAAGTCGACAACCCTAGCGCGACAGCTAGTGCGTCACTCCGCGCTAGACAGCGACAGCGTTGTGTTAGAAAAGAGCGGGAACGGTTAGGTGAATATCGCGGTAGGCACTGAGTGCTTATGCGAGCTGAATTGCACTTTGTTGCTTAGTAGCAAGAGTCGCAATTTCTTTAAATTGGTTTGCGAAGTGATGCTTCTGTACGTAAGTACTATCTATTCTGTGCTAGTACCCCGTATCTCATCGCTCTGTTAAGTGTAGTCAGCCAAAGCCGATTAATTACGAAACAAATTTGGCGGCTAAGTAACAAGATCAGGTGGTCATTACCGGCGTGCACTGAACTGACATCAAACCTACACCAGCTGGCGGTATGCCAAATCTTGTTGTTCTTGTGTATAAAACCATACACTCAGTGTTTCACTGAGAGAAAATTTATAGCGAGTTTTGTCGCTAGTAGTAATATATTTATTTATTTATACACATACATACATAGTCTCACGCCTATAACCCCGAAGAGGTAGGCAGAGGTGTATTTTTACACCCACTTTTCGCCAGATATACTTTAGTCCCACGTAATAAGGGGCGAGCCTATTGCCGCACCAGGCACATTTCCAGACTCCGTGCTGCTACTGAAAATTTCTTGATAGAAAAACCCAATAACACTGCCCGACCCAGAAATCGAACCCGGGACCTCCCGATCCTACGCGCACATTTATGCCGCGAGACCAACGAGGCAGTCATTATTTATTTATTTATTTATACACTTAATTGTGTACAGGTCGCTCAAAGGTAGACTGGCATTATCTGCCAGTCTACCTTTGAGCGGTGCTGAGAAACGTAGTAGGTGTATTAAATACTTACTATAATTACAATATTTCAAATAATGGACATAATTATGTATAATAATATTATACTGAAATAAGTAGGTAAACATACATACACTATACATACACACACACACACACACACACACACACACACACACACACACACACATATATATATATATATATATATATATATATATATATATATATATATATAATATGCAATAAATACATAATATAATATGAGCACTAAAGAAAGAATACATAAATACATAAAGCCGCCATACAGTAACTACGTAATAATAAATAATGTAAATAAAAATAAAGATACGAATCCTATGACACATCCACTGGTCTCGCCAACAGGAGCTCCTTTACTTTCGCCTTAAATTTATACTTGGTCTTGCACATCCTGATTTCTAGAGGGAGGGCATTCCAGAGGAGAATAGACTGAACGAGAAAAGAAGAATGAATAAGAGATGTGTTATGAGAAGGTATAGTAAGAACAAGATTATTAGACGATCGCAAGTTTCGGTCGTGGTTAGAATACAGATACTGATATTGGCAAGTTAAATAATTTGGGGAAGAAGGAGACGTAAGAATAGTATAGAGGGTAGTGAGAGCACGCAAATTACGACAATGACGGATAGGAAGCCACTTCAATTGGGAACGATGAATAGACACATTGTCATACTTGCGAAGATTGAAAACGAATCGAATGCAGTTATTGAGAAGACGGTCGAGTTTGTTGAGAAGGTCTTCATTCAGGTCATAGTAACATACATCACAATAGTCGATTATGGGAAAAATTAGGGTCTGCACAAGCATTGTCTTGGTCTTGGATGGGAGTGTGTTCTTGAGGCGGTAAAGAGTCCGTAGGGTGCCAGTGACTTTTTGACTCACCTGGGTCACTTGAGTTCGCCAATTAAGTGTGGCATCCTTATACAGCCCAAGATTTTTAACCACAGGGTACCAATCTATGGCCGTACCGTTGTATATGGTTGGCAAAGACGTTGTGTTTAACTTTCGTATCTGGCCTTGGCTACCCAAGACAATAGCCTGACTTTTATTTGGGTTTACGGTCAGCCCGAACCTTGTCGTCCAATTCTGAATTTCCGCCAAATCCTTGTTTACCATGTCAATTGCCCTAGCCAGTGACTCTATATTTACCTGGGTATATATCTGCAAGTCGTCGGCATACAAATGGTGAGAACACTGAAGATTTTTAGTTATGAGATTTATAAAAATAGAAAATAACAAGGGAGAGAGAATACCGCCTTGAGGGACACCAGCTTAAATGTCAGCCCATCTTGAGTATGACTCATCAAAGTGTACCGACTGCTGACTCCCTCGAAGATATGTTGAGAACCAATCCAGAGCCTAAGGTGAAACCTTAAGATAGGACGGATAAAAGGAGGTCGTGACTGACGGTATTGAAGGTATTAGAGAAGTCAATTAGAACCAAAACTGTTACTTTGGAGTTATCAATGCCCTCTCGAATATCGCCAGTCACTTTGAGGAGAGTGGAAGTAGTGCTATGGTCAGGTCTAAATCCGAATTGGTATTGACTCAACAAATTATGCCGGTGTATAAACCGGCCCAATTGTTTATGTACACAGGCCTCTAGCACTTTTGAAAGGAAAGGAAGGATGGATATGGGTCGAAACTGGTTAGGAAGAGAAGGATTGGAAGTCTTGGCAAGAGGGATAACGTGGGCTTTTCCCCACAAGGACGGAAAGGAACCAGACTCAAGGGAAAACTTAATGACGTGGGAGATCGCCGGCAGGAGTTGGTCCAAGATGGTAATGACCATACGGCGGCTGATGTTGTCATGTCCCACGGCAATAATTCTTTTTTATAGGGAATACATGTCTTGATGGGGATTTTAGCAAATTTGGATTCGAATTGATAAACCTGATAGCTATTGTATTTTCTTCATTATATCGGGCCTGCATTTTAACTGTTCCACTGCTGTCTACGCTGTGCGCACAAATCGTAAAAGTTTAAAATTGATTATTATGGAGAAAGCTCGGACAGGCAAGTTTCATTACGATTATTTATTTCCCCGTTAAAAATATATGTGTTGTTTTATTAAAATGAAATTACAAACTATGGGTTTTATTGCAGTTTCTTTACAGGCCATTTAATAAAACCAATGTATCTAAAACTACAACTTTCTATAATACCCGATTTTTCGTAAAAAAATTCGTAAGCATGTATTGTTTGAATTAACTTACAAAAACAGTTCAAATTAACTTAAGATAAATCTCGGTAAAATTTTGAAAGCGGTGATATAAAAGTAGTATTAATTTTGATTCTCTCATCGTGCTGTGATCCTTAATAAAAACTTTATGTTCTTAAATAAAACAAGTTAATACACCGTCTCACATTTAATCTGCCAAATAACTCGCACTTGTATTCGCTTGTGGCACTACAAACTTTTAATATCGCCGAGTAATACACAAAGTTGCAGGTACAGGACATATGAAAGCTAATAGACTTGTAAACGGCGCATCAATTTAACCGACCAACTAAAAGTCACCACCAACTAAAATCTTAGCGAATCACAATTGAGTTACACCATCTCAGCATCTAATAAGTCAAGCAAATTGCAATTAAGTAGTCCCACGTTCAGTCTGTGTCAAAATTTAATTTAGAATCCCCCCTTTTATCCACCCTTTCCACCCAGTGGGGCGACGCGAAATGATGCCACGATTAATTCAAAATTTCAAATTGAGTTATCCATATAATGTAGAGTTAGTTTAGTTTCAATTGGAGTGGCCGCGTAAACTTTGATGGCGGCGCCCGGCGCAAAGGTTGCGAAGGTGAGAGGTAAATAATAATTTAATTTTAAGCCCAAGTGTTTGAACGTTTGGTATTCAATATCGGTATTGTAAATGGATGGTTCTTCTAGGTAATTTGAAATTATCTTTACCTTTGACTACTATATAACAAGAAATGGAAATTGCTACAAAGGGTGCCTCGTGATTACTGGCATAGTATTATGCTTAATTTTAGCTTTGATCATGAGGTTTGTAATTCCCGGAAGGTCTCAAAATTGGTAAATATTCTAACAATCTGCAGGAATCACGTTTACAAGTCTCAACGTTGCAATTGTCCTGTAGACTACAAGGCACTCCTTGCTCCTTCGAGAGCATGCAGGCAAAACAATATTGAATTGATCACATCGGTCCTGTGGGCTACGAGATCTATCTTTCGTGAATGACAATTTGATGTATGCACAAAACTGGCTGGTTGGCTGGCTCTTAACCAGGTGCTCGGTCATAAATTGTCTATCTGCGCGAGGTTGCTCTTTTTTATAAAAATAGTAAAAGTTTTGATTCCAACATTTCAATACGAATGCTAGATGTACCTACCTCCTCAGTACAAACATTCAAGTGGAATCAACCGCAACAAACAATGAAAACCGAGTCTGTTTTACTTCCATCATCCGTTGGTTTACTCCTCAAATATTTTCCGTGTTAGCGAGAGACACCAAAACAATTTGCGGGCAATGTTGAGCGATAAAAATAATATGGCAACTCTTGTAAGACAAAGTTTGCCTGGGATTGGAGAACCTAAGCAGAGTTTCGATGTAAGACGAGAGCTGCATAAATAATGTGTAAAAGTACCTCATATCGCATATTTTTTTAGCTCAAGTAAGTAATAAAAGGCAGCCGTAGCCTAGTGGAGATACGAACAGACTGCCATGCAGAGGGTATCCGGTTCGAATTCACGGCGCGTAACGATGACTTTTCGGAGTTATGAATTGAATTGTAAATTATCGCTTGCCCCGTGCATCGAAGAGCACCTAAAGCCTTCGGTCCCGGCTGTCATGAAGATCTTTGAGATTTGTAATAGGGAGTCAGTTCCTATGAGTAAACTGACACTAATCTAAACCATGAAATAAAAACCATGAAATATAAACTGGGTTGCGCAGACCGGCAGTCGCTCTGTGGAAAAGCAAACATTCAGCCAATCAGACTAGAAAGCGGACCCCGGGTTCAGACTGGTATAATGCTAGGAAGATGATGTTAAAAGATTACTACGTCCAATTCAATGTACTCTAAAAAAAAGTAGCGGTATAAATTACGTACTGCTGAAGCTTATTTATTTACTTTCAGGCGTGTGACATTACAAACATTCTAATGTCGGAAACAAGGAACACACAGGCTTGGAACTACAATTCGACGATCACATAAAGTTTTGTCTTGAAAATCAAGCCTTACGGCGCTGATACACTTGAGCTTTCACCTGTTCATTACAGGTGAATGCTCAGGTCTATCAGCGCCATAAAGCAAGCAACACCCTGACAGAGGTAAAATGGCCATAACACCATTAAGTGCATTCAAAAGAAAAGCTATCAAACTAATCCTACAAAGAATTGTCGTGTACGAAACTACGATGGCTGACAGCGCATTTGATCACCAGCCTCAAGCGAACACAAAGGCCAATAGAAATAATATCGCGAATGAGATCGTAAAGCTCTGAGTCCCGTGCCTTAATACCACCGCAATAAACTAGTGGCTCTAGTCTCTGTACGGAGCTACTAGTGTTTGTATATATTTGTTTTATGGTATTAGGCGGCAAACGAGCAGACGGATTGCCTGATGGTAAGCAATTACCGCCGCCCATGGACACAAGCGACACCACAGGAGTCACAAGTGCGTTGCCGCCCCTTGGGGTTGGGAAAAGGGATAGGATGAGGAGTGGGATCAGGGAGAAGGGATAGGGCCTCCGGTACTCTGACTCACCAAACGAAACGCAACAGTTTAGGTACTGTTGCTTTACGTCGATTTTCTGTGAGAGGGTAGTACTTCCTCGGTCGAGCCGGCCCATTCATACTGAAGTCAGCAAGGCTCTACTACCTTACATATATTGAGTAGATTGGAGAAGGCATTGTTTTTATTGCATAGGAAAACAAAGGAGCAAGCGGGCCTGATGGTAAGTGATCACCGCCGCGTATAGACACCTGCAGTGCCCCAAGGATCCCAAGTGCGTTGCCGACCTTTTAAAAAAGAGCATCTATGTATTTTTCAAGCCTTCATCATTATTCCTTCTAGCGGTATTCTAGTTTAAACCTGGGGTCCGCTTACTCCAACTAGATTTGACAGAATATAAGCTTTTTCACAAAGCGTCTGCTGTCTGTCTGGCCTGTGCAACACAGAGGGATAAGGTAGATTCCTACTATAATTATTAAATTATTACAAAAACTAGAAACTTGGCAGTTATGAGAAGAAGAAGGGGCAAAATTCGACTTCTTAGATTATTCTTCTTATTTCATATTTACGTGTAAAAAATATCTAGCATCCTACAATGTTTTTAATTATACCTTTTAGTTAACAAGCAATCCTTAAAAACAATCAATGAAGTTTACTATATACAATCCACATAAGTAATCAATAAAACAATAACAAAAACCATAAGAACAAACTACCCGTTGCCTATTCATTCGGCTCGAATCCCAACTTCGTGTTATCCCTAGAAAAACCAATTTGAAAGATCCCTGCAATCCCAACTATTTCGTCTACAAGGCCCACATTTAAACCGTCAGGGGGGAGGTGAGGGAAAGCACGATACGCTGGTTACTGTAAGAGCACTTTGAAATTCCCCTTTATGGATATGACTTAAGTAAAATATCTATTTAATAGATGCTTCATAGTCTTAAATCTAACTATTGATGCGAACCGCATTTATTGCATAGAATGCTTTTTATTGTTAGTAATTTACTTGCTGAGCTCGCCGGTCGTTATATTGCCATTGGTTTGCCAATTGTTTGCTTATTGAAATCTCTTCTATTTCTTTTTGTGTGCAGTTTAGTGGGCGATGTGATTACTTGTAAGTTTTTTAGTTAATGATGCTTAAAGTTGGTCTATTCAGCCTACATATTAGTTAGAGCGGTGCATTGTATGTTGTTTCTGAGGTAATGTTTGCGTTTAAGCAGAATCTTTTTTGAGGTTGATATTTAACTTCAGTTTATTTGACACTAAAAATAAACTTAGACTATTATTACATTTATTATTAAATTGTTAATTATCGCTTGCTAATCCTGAAACCTGCATGTCTGAGAGTTCTCCATAATGTTCTCGATAATGAAACGATAATCTCGATAATCTTCTCTCATAATGAGAAGAGGTCCTTTCCCAGCAGTGGGACAGCATAAAGGGCTAATGATGATTATTATTATTACATTTGGGCTAAATATGGTTCCAATTTTGTATCTTGCCTTATCTTTGTAAACGTAAGCTAATTTTCTTGAGCAACAAGGATCTAAAATTCCTTGAAACTTATGCCAATTTCAAATATATAACGACTTTCTTTGATAATTAGTGTAAATAGTGTTAATATAGAACTCCGTGTGGTGTTATATCAAGCTCTTGTTTTAAATAAATCCATTGGGTTTTTAAATATAAGTAGCAACCTTTCTTATGTATTTCAGATTATTTTAATTACCACAAATCTCACCCTAACAATCAGAAACTTTGTTTTTATTAAACCAATTGGCAAGAGTCATATCAGAGTGTATACTCTGCCATAATTCTTACGAGTTGGTTGTTGGTAGCAAAACAAACCTGTTAAAAGATACAAATGTTATACATACATATGGCTCTACGTAATATGTTAATATATTACAATCTGCAGGCAAAACGTATGCAGTTTCTAATTATTCAGTCGACGGACTAATTAATGCGAAGCGAAAAAACCTAATGCGAAGTTACTTGACTTGTGGGATTTCAGCATAAAGGAACTTGTATTGAGATGGATATGAGTTAAGATATATGTATATCTCAATTATAATTGGAAACCATATGAGTGGAAGCTTCTTGAGAATGTATATTTCAGAAATATTTGAACTACGCCGATTATAATTGGAACTGAAGAAAATGTAATTAAACAATATGGTGTACATAGCAAATTCTGCTGACCGAGATTTATACGAGATTTTTTTTACCGTTGGTCGGCAGGTGCACCACTTGCAGGTGAGGTTGGCTTGGAACCCTAAGTTCTTGATGGGAACCATATGCACCCACACCCTTATAAAATAAATAGGAATATTGCTACTACCATCAGTGATAGAGAGCTTACTACTGCGGTCAAGCCTGGTCAGTGATGTGGACTCTATTCCAATAATTAAGATTGGTTTAGCCACGACAAATAAAAATACCAGTAATTTGACTGACAGAGAACGTATTGCCAAAACTATTGGGCATAGCAAGCTGAAATTTGGTATGTATGATCTGGGGCCGGCGTGGCGACCCTCTAGTGTCTAATAAAGTTACTATAGCATACGCACCTAAAACAACGCAAATCTTATATAAGCTCACATATTTTTCAAGTAAAACCGTCTAGTTTGAATGTAAAGTGCAACAGTATCCACTTGTTATAACATCATTACTGGCAGCAGATCTACGGTGTGTTCGAACGAGTTAGATCTCGGCTGATTGGCGGCGGTGTTGCCTGGACTCCTGCCAAGTTCCCTAACACATAAATGTTGAAGAACTGTGTTTTGGGTGAGTTAGAAGCTTTGGTGGTTTAGGGAAAACTATCTAATGTGGGTGTAAATGAAATTAATTGGGATAATACTTCACATGGTAGTGATTTCACTGGAATCATGTCGTTTCAAGCTGAATAATCCACGTATCTTTTGTTGTTTTGAGTTTGGATTTTCTTTATATTTTCTGGAAGAATGGTGTATGAGCTGTTTATATTTTAGGTAAAGTACTGCTAAATTAACACGACCATGCCAGCTGTTTAGTGATTTAGTGAAGGTTGCATTCTGGGTGCTATCACACGACAACAAGTGTTCTACGCAACACTACGCAATTTCATATCGTCCACGCGCCGACCGACCCTCGACTTCAGAAGACCAATTCCTGTATATTATCTGACATCATCATCCTCCTAGCGTTATCCCAGTTTAAACCTTGGGTCCGCTTACTAGTCTAACCGGATTTGGCTGAATATTGGCTATTACACAGAGTGACTGCCTGTCTGAACTCTGCAACTCGAAACGATAGCGATATTCCATGGTTTAGACTAGGGTCAGTTTATTTTAGAGGTAACGCCCTATAACGACTGTCAAAGATCTTCATGACAGCCGGGACCGACTGCTTAACGTGCTCTCTGAGGCACGAGACAAGCGATAATTAACAATTCAATATGAACATAACTCAGAAAAGTCAGTTGTGCGCGTCGTGGATTCAAACCCGATACGCTCTACATGGCAGTCCGGTATCTCCACTAAGGCTATTGCTGCCTTAAACCTTCATACGACAAAAAGTAAATTAAAGTAAATTTAGTCGGTCGGCGCGTGGACGACGCGCCGACCGACCCTCGACGTCAGAAGACCAATACCTGTATATTATCTGACATCGACACTGTATTTTTAATTATATGCGATTAGATTTTGAATTTACTTACAATTTATATAAAAGTTTCTCTAACTTAATGTCATTAGTCTTTATCGTCGAATTTGACACATACAGTTGAACGTTAACACATAATTTTACACATTGTTCAATTAACGATCTAGTCACAATATCATTAGAATTTCAGTTACTTTAGTAGAGATCCCTTTATGACATGAATATGACACTGGTAGTAGATCGAATCACCTACTCTCTCATTTATAAGCGCCTTACGCCTTACATATGTCATCATAATTCCAATACAGATAAAATCTTGAGAATTTTATTATTTGAAACTCATATAAAGCAAATTGATAAGTTCTAAAACCTTAACACTCAAAGATAAATTCTCTTGAGACCGTGTTTTTAGGACCACTGCTATTTCGGCTATAAGTAATTGAAAACTTTTTCAATAAATATTTAGTTCGCAAAGCCTACTCGAGAAGTATATGAAATTCAATACATTTATGTATTTACTGAAACATTTAAACCTTTTGGTAATAACTCATTGTATTTTGGAAGCACATGTTTTTATTTTTTTCGCGATTGTGAAGTTGGTTATGTGTCTTTCATTGTATACTTTAAGGTCATCAGCTATTAGTTGACTAAAATGGTGGTTGAGACAATTTTTTATATCAGTGTCGTCGGTCCCGGTTCCTGTTCCATGACCAAAATCCTTTGACCATGTTGGAGGCCTTCGGGTGGTTTGAATTCCCCAACATCAGAGTTGAGCACACATTCACATGAAAAAAGAAAGAAGCCTATTTGCCAGGTAATATGATTATCTGCCCCCTTAGCCAAATGACATTCGATTACCGATATTGCTAATCGGTAAGTGCAAAAATTTATGGAACTGACATAAGCCTTTGATATAACACGCGGTCAACAAAGAAGGAATTCCTTATGTTGCCATTGTAACCAAGCTATAGCGACTGTAGATATGAGGGCGCATGCCGTTTGGCTAGGGCCTGTGGTTATTGGCGAGGCAAAGATTATCCGCGCGCCTCTAGCGGCGGAATTGGACTTGTCTGAGACCTACACTTCTGACAGCTTTTAATGCAAATTTGCTTCGAGGATATGTTACTATAGTAACTATATTTAGAGCTGTCAAAATTAGTAGATATGTGCATAAAGTAAGGAAGTAATAGAGACCGCATTAAAATAGCAACCTTATCCAAAATATTTACTTCACTCTGACTTATGATTATTTCTCATGTAAGAGAAAGATAAATATACAAATGTCAATTCGAATCTTCGAAATTGTCGTAAATTTTAACTAGACTAGTGATGTGCTTACTAAAAATGAATTTCAATAAAATATCGATAATGTTTGCAATAAATCCTTAGATTTGGTTTACTCAGAATGAATATCAATTGAATGTTGATAAATCCTCTGATAAAGTAAAATATGTGAATAAATCCAGCTTATGTTTAAACACTAGTAAATAAGTTACGATAAAAAATATATTTTTTAAATTGCCTTTTTAAGGTGAATAAAGCAATTGATATTCTTAATATCACTAATAATCACTACCCATATGCAATGATAGAGTCAATGACGAGATCATTACCACGTAATGGTTTTCAAATAAAAAACCACGTTACGTATTTCAGACTTTTGGAAGTTTTATGCTTATTATTTAGAAAATTATCACGATCGTCAAGTGTTTGTCTAAAATCTTCCAAACTAAATTAGGCCTTCTCAAATTGAAGGGAGGCACGAGCCCAGTATGCTCAGTTACATAATTATATTAAATCACCAATCTATAGCAGGCTGCAGTAATAAGTGAGTTAACTAATAGACATACATAGTCTCACGCCTATAACCCCGAAGAGGTAGGCAGAGGTACTAGGTCTATTTCTACACCCACTTTTCGCCAGATATACTTTAGTTCCACGTAATAAGGGGCGAGCCTATTGCCGTACCGGGCACATTTCCAGACTCCGTGCTGCTACTGTGCTACTGAGAATTTCGTGACAGAAAAACCCAATAACACTGCCCGACCCAGGAATCGAATCCGGGACCTCCCAATCCCACGCGCACATTTATGCCGCGAGACCAACGAGGCAATCGTATAGGGTTTGATGTCGAGTTTTCCGTCTCTACGCAAAGATGGTATTTGCATCGTGTTATCCCTTAGTCGCCTCTTACGACACCCACGGGAAGATAGGGGGTGGTGACACTTGTATTATATGCCGTCAACCACACGGCTGAATTAACTAATAGATTAGAAATAAAATTTAACTTCAGCGTCAATTTTAAATGAAATATTTCACACATAATGAATCACATTTATTTAAGGTAAAATAGAAAAAGTCACTGACAGTGTCATTGGCTTACTTAAAAAAAAACTCTAATCTATACATAATCATATTATATATACAGGTCAAATTAATTACGCCCTTATAGATACGCCTAGGTCTAAAATAAGTGAGAAATAAAATAATTTAAAAGAATTAAACCAGGAGCCCGCATGGTGAGTAAAAAAGAAAATAAAATTGTGTGCGTACTTCTAACTGGCACCGAATCAAAAAGTGTTGTTGTTAAAAATATTAGTTTTCTGCTGCCTAGTGCGAGCATCTTTAAATGTTGGTAAAGGCTCTTGGCGATTAGTCCATTTACTGACACAACTATCGGCACAATGATCGCCGAGTTCACATCCCACATATCGACAATCTCATGAGCTGGGCCCAAATATTTGAACTCCTTCTCTTTTTCTGCTTTTACGAGATTGCTGTCATGCGATATAGTAATAACGTCTATCAATGCGAGTCGCTCTGCTCGGTTGATCACTACAATATCACTTACACACGCTTATTGGCTACAATAAACCTGTCTGTAATGATAGACCTATACCAGGACAACAACGTACGACCATTTTTTCGAGAACTGGGTCGGGCACAATCTGTATCTGTAGTACGGTGAACCAATGAGATTATATTTAAGAACTAGTTGCTGATGGATTATCTTGGCCACTTGATTGTGTCTGTGCAAATACTGGCCAGTGGCAAAATTCGAACAACCGGATACTATATGTCTGAGAGATTCCCCGGGCTGGTGACATGCCCGCCATATGTCATTCGCACCGGTCCCTCAGTATATACTATCGGTAGTTGTTTGTCATGACAACGTCGTCCATAATTATGAAGACAAAACCTTTGGTTTCACCGAAGAGAATAATAGAAATAAGAGAATAGAATATTAATAAAAATTATTACACAAACCTGCAGTACTGCAGGTTTATGTAATTATTTTTATAAAAGTTAAAGACAGAGGAGGACTAGTCTCACCATCAAAATGTGTATTACATATTTTTAAAGTTACAGAAAAGGTTGTACGTGAAGGCAGCAATAGCCTGTGTGCGATAGCCGAAAGTTTGTGATGATCGATGAAAACACTTTTCTTGAGATATACATATAATTGTATTCAAGTATACTTATTTTTCAAAGAAATATTGCAGTATAGTTTCTACATCACAATTGTGCAAAGGCTACCTTTTTTTCGCAATAACTGTCACCCATATCGGCGAATACGTGGGTCGAAGTTAGTCTGTAAAATAAAAGTATTGATAAAGTTATAACGTCACTATGTTTATGCGTCACAATCTTTATACGAATAAATCAAAATGTCTATGAAAGAAGTATCAAAGTTTCAAATGAATTTATATTAAATTTTGACGGGTAATGGGTCCCCACTACGGTGACCTATGTCAGACCTTTGAGTGATGGGATCCCTCCGTCTATAACATAATATATATAGTCTAAGGATCTGTGTATGTGACGATCTGAGACAACTTCTAAGTTTCGCCACTTAAGTCACTAGTTAGAATATTAGCATCGCCAATGTTGGTAATAACAAGTCCGCCGTCATATTTAACGCCACCTACCGTTCTTTTAAAGAACTATCGTAGGGCGTACGAACTTACATAATTCTATCCAATACACTATCCAAACGGATCCAGAGGGCACAGTATGTTTCTGATATTATTGTAATATCCTAGAGTATATGTTTATAGGTAATGTCTAAGAGAATATTTGTATAGGCAACCATAACATTAGTTCCTTCAGACCTTGTTTGTGCTCATAACAGCGTCGATATTTCTCAGAATTATCGTTGAAAGCCTTGAAAAAACTCCAGGACCTATGGTAGAATATTAAGTTCGCTAAGCAACAATAATAAAACCATTTTAGTTTTTAATGCTTTGAGGTACCCAGCAATAGTGTAAGGTTGATTTCCAACTGGTATATTTTTTGGCCGTTCGGGCAGTCGCGCTTACACGCGCGTTACATTACGCACTTCAGAAAACTGGACTTTTCCAATGTAGTCTCTTACGACACTCTTGAAATGAAATAAGGTTGTGACACTTTGCATCCTTAATCCGTCATAACACGGATTCAGTTCCAGTCTACAGCTTCGTAAGGTAAATTTAGACATAACACTAACTTTTGCTGAAGATGAAGTGCTAATTCAAGACAATACGTCGTGCGTCGCAGCATAAATTTGCCAACCAAATTGCGGTTGATACATGCAGATTTTGAACGGCTGGCTTTGTTGAGCTAATGTGAATTATCTACGTACTGTCTCCTTAGTAGGTACTTGAGTCTTGGTTAAAGATCAGATATGATTGTGTGCATCCAATGGTGTTATTGGAGGTATGATGGCTCTAGAGCATTTTAGACAGGGTGAGTAAGTCTTCTTGGTGTGTAAGTGTACACAAATAATTTATTATGTGATGATTATAACACATTTATTTTTGAACAATTACGATACGCGTCGGACGAGCTGTAGCTTAATAACATGTCGGAACAGATATTGTTTGAAATAGAAATATTATCTATGATAAGTCAAATCGATTATATCGGTTTAGTAACATGTTATTTTGTCTATTGTAAATTTTGACGCTGGTCACACTATGAACTGTCAAATCATTCTCATTCTTGCTTCCGGAAAAAATCCTTAGTGTACGCCTTTTTTTGCTTGTCGCGTGATTTGTGATATTGAAGTTGTCTTGTAAATTCTTGTATCTGCCGCTTTTGATCACCACCGGCAAGGGTTGCAATAAATCAACTTCTAAGTTGGACAACGTCGTTAGCAATGGATGGTATGTGCCGAAGTTAAGGCCTTGTGTTTTGCGAAACTATCATTGAACATTCTAGAATAACAACCATAATAATTATAACCTTTAAGATTTCGCGACTTGTACATATAAGATTTTTTGTTGTGTGTTTAGGTATATTAAGTATTTTTTTTAAGTCAAAAAAACATAACAATATATATTTTTAGATGAGCTCCGAAGTTTTGGCATGGTGTTGCAGGACATCAGAAATTCTCGAATGTTCTACATAGTGGCAGAATTTTTAGGTGATTTAAAGTTTTCACCATTGTGATACAGCACATACAGTACAGTATTAGATGCATGACATCAATTCTGATAAGATATTTTATTTGCAAGTAGCAAGTGGCGTAGTGGTTTAACCGACTTGCTTTTACTCCAAAAATAATGAAAATGTTTACTGGTGCGGTACGCAAGCTAAGTACGTTATTATTGATGGTCTTCACAACAAACGCCATGAAATCGAAGGTACTTAAGCATATACGGTTGTCTGTTATTATTGTTTTCATCTAGAATCATAATAATAATAATAATTTGTGTACCATTCCATGTTTTGATTAAATCTATTTTTGTATAACAAAGAGTCGGCCACATGTATTTATTTATTACCAGCTGTTCCGTACCAATAAAAAAAAATATAGTAAAACGAAAACTATTGGGTTTTAAATTCAAATTCAAATCATTTATTTCGCGAAATATGGGTATTACAGGTCTTAAAAGCAAAAGTACATAGTATCACCATATTCAACCTTAACGGCATGCAAAAATTAGACAAAATGTCACATAGTAGGCAGCATAAT
Source organism: Euclidia mi (assembly GCA_944739405.2). Classification (NCBI taxonomy): domain Eukaryota; kingdom Metazoa; phylum Arthropoda; class Insecta; order Lepidoptera; family Erebidae; genus Euclidia; species Euclidia mi. The sequence goes on along the minus strand of OX123193.2, from coordinate 63,706,469 downwards.
TATTAATTACTAGCTGACCCAGCGAACTCCGTATCGCCTGTTTAAGAGTTTTTATTTAAATCCCTTTTTTCCAAGCCCCTTTTCCAAAGTTACCATTGACTTAGCGCTTAATCTTTTATCATTTCAGAGTCTATAAATGATGAAAAAACAAACATAGATTTTTATATAGTATTGAATTTCCCATTCCCTAAAATATCGGAGACGATATCCATATTGACTTTAAAAAAAATCCCGTCCGCCATCTTTGATTTCCTATCTTTCTTTGATCACGAAATAGATGTTGTATTTGGATTCACCATCCCTTAAATCATCAAAGACGATACCCATATTAATTTCTTATATTTTTCCCATCCGCCATCTTTGATTACCCATCCGCCATCTTGAATCACGAAATAGATATTGTATTTGGATTCCCCATCCCTTAAACATCGGAGACGATACCCATATTAATTTAAAAAACAGTCCCATCGACCATCTTGAATCACGAAATAGATGTTGTATTTGAATTCCCCAACCCTTTAAACACCGGAGATGATACCCATATTAATTTTAAAAAATATCCCATCAGCCATCTTTGATCACGAAATAGATGGTGTTTTTGTATTGCCCATTCCTTAAAATATCGAAGACGATACCCATATCGACTTTAAAAAATCCCGTCCGCCATCTTTGCTTTCCTATACGCTATCTTTGACCACGAAATAGATGTTGTATTTGGATCATCCATCCCTTAAATCATCAGAGACGATACCCATATTGATTTTTAAATTTTTTCCCATCCGCCATCTTTGATTTCCCATCCACCATCTTGAATCACGAAACAAATGTTGTATTTGGATTCCCCATCCCTTTTAACATCGCAGACGATACCAATATATATTAAAAAAAAAAATCCCATCCGCCATCTTTGATCACGAAATAGATGTTGTATTTCGATTCCCCACCCCTTAAAATATCGAAGGCGATATACAAAGTAATTTTTAAAATTTTCACATCCGCCATCTTTGATTTCCCGTCCACCATCTTGGATCACTAAGTGAATTTCATAATATTAATCAGAGTCCCGAAAATATCGAAATGATACCCATATAGATTGTATCCTGTTCGTTTAGCCTTTTTTTGCCTTTGACCCAACCCTCCCCCTTCTAGTTTTACCATTTTATTATTTTTGTCTGGCCCCTAAAAGTTGTGGCGTAATTTTATATAGCCTTTCGGAATAATTGGGCTATCATAGGCAATTACAATTTTTAAAATCCGTCTGCTAGTTCCTGAGATTAGCCGACATTCTCTTTTAGCCTTTTTAGCCTTTTGCCCGGCCCCAAAGGTTCGAAGCGTTATGTTATATAGCCTTCCGGAATAACTGGGCTATAGTATACAAAAATAATTTTCCGATCCGACCGGTAGTTCCTGAGATTAGCGCGTTCAAACAAACAAACAAACTCTTCCACTTTATTATATTAGTATAGATATGCGAACAATTTAATCAACGTGCACAATATGACATTATGTAGGTATGACGTGACAGTACTACTGACAGATATGCGATAGCACATGCACATCAATCAATTATCAGCGCATGCGTTCTTACTTCCAAGAGGTAAATTTGTGCCGTACAAACTTCTTCCCTCCCTACAATCCCAAGAAAAATCAATCTCCCAGTTTAATTTTTACAACTTATGGTAGCCTATATCCGTCTCCATGGTCTAATACATGTATCTCTTTATTAAAATTCAACGAAATTGGTTCAGCCGTTTTAGCGTGAAAACGGAACATACATACATACACGATTTTGAATTTATAATATTAAGTAGTGATTATCAATGGGTTTCTTCTGACATGAAGCCCGCTGGGCGGCAGCACTGAGACTTCAGGTCCGGAAACCCGTCAAAACTGCCATCAAACAAAGAAGTATATCATCGCGCACGCGAATTTGAACTTTATGCAGCGGTAATAAATTACAAATTGACTCTACGTTTTAGTTAGGAAACGTTTGTATGGGAAAAAAGAAAAAGGCAGTTTTTAGGGTTTTTCCGGCAATTATTTGAATTTTTCTCGCCGTAAAAACCATCTTTGAACTTCAACGAACATTTAAAAAAAAGAATTAGCCAAATTGGTCCAGGCGTTGTTGAGTTATGCGCTTACCAACACATTTTGCGATTCATTTTTATATTATAGATGTTCACAATATTATATAAGAATAAGTAGGTATACCAAACTGAACAAATACAATTAATAGTTTAGAAATGTTATGTATGTCAAGTAATCAAAAACTAGCTCATTATAATAGAAATAAGTCAATTGAGTTATGTAATATAAATTCAAAATGTCAATCATCAATAATATTATAATATACAATATAAAATAAAATAATGTTTCGATTTTAAGTGTTGTTATAATCACGTCCTAGGTCTTGTCATCAAGGTAATTTCTAACAGAATAATATGCTTTGTCAATTAAAAAAGGAAACAATTTTTTTTATTTTTTTAACACTATTTGCCTGTCGAACATTCAGAGGAAGATGGTTAAAGATTTTAGGAGTCATTACAAAAACGCTATTGTGATAAAGTGTAGTTTCACTAGGAACTAGATGTAATTTATCTGCCCTTCGCTGACTACTAACTTTAGAAAATTTTACAATATTTGCTTTGGTAAAAACTGCAGTCTCACAGATGTACAGACAAGGCACTGTCAGAATCTTTAATTTCTGAATATACGACTTACAACTATCAAGTCTGTGCATTTTGCATATTGCACTTCTTTTGGGCGTATGCACTTCTTTTGGGCTACAAAGACACGCTCTATACCAGTAGCATTACCCCAGAATATGATACCGTATCTTAAGGTAGAGGCAACCAATCCATGATATGCTGTGAGTAATACTGACTGGTGCACTGTTTTACTTGATATGTGCAATGCGTACGACTGTTGATTTACTTTACTACATAACTTATCAATATGGTCAATCCATTTTAACTTGCTGTCAAAATTTAAACCAAGAAATTTTGTAGCATTAGTTTCTTTTATCTTAGTTTCTTTATAATTTATGTTCAAAGTTTTGTCATTATTATTGTTCTTTTGTCCAAATCTCATTATAATTGTTTTATCTAGATTTAATTTCAAATTATTTAATGTCAACCAATTAGTTACAGAATTAATATTATCATTTATGTCAGTTTCAATCTTTCCTACTTCATTGCTATTAAAAATCAGTGTGCTGTCATCAGCGAACATAATCATGGGATATGGTGAAACAGAGGGCAAATCATTTATCATCATCATCCTCTTAGCGTTATCCCAGTTTTCAATCTGGGGTCCGCTTCCTAGTCTAACCGGCAAATCATTTATATAGATAATAAATAATAGAGGTCCAAATACGCTACCTTGCGGTACCCCATATTTTATAGTTCTTTGGCTCGATTTGTAGGTCATTTCAGTCTTATTGTGAACACTATTAATTAAAGTAATTTGCTGGCGATTTTGTAAATAAGATTCGATTAACTTCGACACATTACCCCGGACGCCATATGAATTTAGCTTTTTTATCAGAATTTTGTGATCCACACAGTCAAACGAACGAGTCATATCCATATATAGTCCAAGAATTGGTAATCTTTTATCTACTGTTGTGGTTACAATACTTAAAAAGTCATATATTGCCATATATGATTTTCTGTATGTACTGTGCCGTGTAGTTGGGTATTTTTTTAAATTTTTATTCCTTTTCACTTTAGTTTGTCGCTGGAGATTCAATATAAGCAGATAGAACAAAAATTGGCAACCCTACTGCCAATGAGTCAACATCGGCTCCGTATTTAAAATTTATAATTAATTGAATATCTACACAGTTTGGTATAAAAACTTATTTAACTAGTAAACTAACTTACAAAGACCTAATGTGAGTGTTATTTGTGACGAATTGACTACGAGCAGTGATTATAAACAGTGACTTAAGTGATCGGTGAACTCAATATTACTCCACTTCACAATACAAACATAAACTTGTCACACGAGTGATTGATTTTCACGGGATAGCCGGGATCGATCACTCGCCGAGCAATTAAAAAGAGATAATAAGGTTGTCTTACGGGAAATAAATAAAAAATATCACCAGGAAAGATTAAACTCGCGTTATATTCCAGATTCACAATGGTTTTGATTACATAAAAGAACTGACACTTGAGGTTAACCGACTAGACAATTATCCAGGGCGTGGGTGGTAGGTTGACACTCCACAGGTCCTCGGATGAGTACTCAGCTTTGACGTGTGTCTCCCAGCAGAAGAAAAGGCCCAACCACGTGTGTCGCCGGTATATATAGGGTCGGCAAGCGGGAGAGGGCTCCCCACTGCAGTGCGTCATCGTAGCGGGGCTCGCAAGCGCCGAGGCACGACGTCACAAACTCCAGGTGAATTGTTTCAGCTCTTGACGGCACCTAAGAACTAACATAAACCGCATTTGAACAGAAGTGATTGCATATAAACCAATAATAAGTGTTACAGTTGAGTTAAGATTTCAAAAGAAGATTGTTTATTTAAAAACATGAATCAGCTGCATCATTATCGGAAGTATTGACCAATCAAAACACACCAATTGAATTCTGACACTTGACATTCGTCCGGAAACCTGACTACTAAATAAGTAATTATCCGTCTTTGAGTACTAGCATTTTAAGGCTACGTTCCGTTCCGTTTTACATAGGGATGCCATACTAATAAATTAAAATATACTTAGAAGAATTTTGGTACAATATAAGAAAAAAATATATATAAATATAAAATTAAATTTTAAGTACTACTAGTCGACCAAGCCAAATAGACGAATGTCAACGTGACAAAATTCAACATAATTCAATAATTATAATCCAGAAATTCCTAGTACCGATTGCAGGCGCATTGTTCGTTCACACGCCGCGTTCGCACGTTACGATAAATAATTTCTGGATTATAATTGTTGAATTATGTTGAATTTTGTCACGTTGACATTCGTCTAGTTGGCTTGGTCGACTAGTACAGAAAAATGGAAAATGATAATATCACCTTTAGAAAACCACACACATCTTCTTCTGTCTCGGAAAATTCCATGTTTGACACTACCATGATGAGCATGCCCGAAGATACATTCCATGACGATGCAAGAGTAGCCGCACTAACAGAACAAATTAATGTATTGTCTGCAGAACTACAGAGTGCTCATCAAGAAGTATATAATTTGCTAACTGAAAACATACGGCTAAAATTAGAGGTTGAAAAATCAAATAAAATTAATGAACACTATAAGAAGATAGAAGTAGGAAGTCCAAGATGTGCCACCCCAAATTCTAAACGAACGAAAAAATTGAAGACTAAGATCAGCAGTTTAACATCCACGCCAATAAAACAATCTTTGATAGTTACAACCGAGATCCCAAAATCTTCACGAAATCCGGCAAGTATAACGAAAAAAAAAAGAAACTGAAAATCGAGAAGAAAAAGAATGTATGTCTACTGAGTCGCAACACCACAAACATATAATCTAAATCATAGACAAATGTACTCAAACTGATGAACAATCCAAGATTGATTCTGACTCTGTAAATAATATAATTAATAATAAAACGGTTCAAAAAGGTGACATGACAAGTACTGCAAACACAGGCTTTTTTTGTATACAATAATATAAATATTTTACATCAAAATATAAATGGTTTGATAAATAAATTAGATATATTTACTGTTGCATTGCATGACATAATACACAAATTCAATACAGTTGATGTGATCTGTTTATCCGAGCACAACATGACCTTGCCTGATATCAGTCTTTTAAATATACAAAATTTTACAGTAGCTGCTTATTACACAAGGCAAACAAGACGTGGTGGTACTTGTATAATAATTAAAAGTGACCTAAAATATAAAACAATTGATACTCTATCCAAATACTGTATATCAACATTATTTGAAATTTGCGACATTGAGCTTATCGAACATAATATACTAATAACGTGCTTATATAGAAGCCCGAAGAGTAAGGACGCTAAAAGAAAGTTTGATATATTTATAAATAACCTAAGTGAAATCCTTAGTACTTATTGCTATAGACAAAACAAAAAGGTAATCGTCTGTGGAGATTTCAACATAGATTTGCTAAAAAAGACAACCTATTATACTCAATTCTAAGAACTACTTACAGAATTTAACCTCAAATTCGAAATTATATCTCTGACTCGTCTGAGTAGTGGCACATGTATAGACAATTTCATACACAATTTACGTGGATGTAAAGGTGAAATATTGGAACTGGCCATTTCTGACCAAACAGCACAAATTCTTAAGTGTCCCGTTAAAGAACGTGTTGGCTAAATTATTGGTTCGTAACTAAAAGAAATCTAAAAAGGTTTAAAGAATACCTTGCAAGTATTAGTTTTAGCGAAGTATATCAAGACAAGGAGGGTTCAAAATGTTTCAATATATTTTACGATATATTTAAACTTCTTTATGATTTATGCTTTCCAGACGTTAAAATTTAAATATCTACTAAGTCTAAACCTAAATGGTTAAGTAATGGTATTAGGGTATGTAGCAGAAAAAAGCGTCTTTTATTGTGGAACTATAGACTTGTACCTAATGAGTCTAACAGGAGTAATTTTAAGCAATATAATGACAGGTACGAAAAAATTATACGTCTTACACAAAAATCCCAAAATAATCACGCAGTTCAGACGGCCAAAAATAAATCTAAGGCTACATGGCTAATAATAAACAAACAGAAAATAAGCCTACCAAATGAGACAGTACGCCGAATTACTTTAAATAATAAAACAATAACAGATCTTAAAAAATTGCTGAAGCCTTTAACAATTTCTTTGTCTACCAGTCACAACCAGTAAATAAGTCTAAATTTAATTACGGAAACACTTTGCCAAGTACCTCTAGTTCTATGTTTATGCCTGCTACGACACCATTGGACATAGATAAAACTAGAGGACGCCAGCAGCTACGCCTGCATTTTATTTTTAATTTACCCGTTTTGGCCGATCCCGTGGGAATTTCGCGAAATCCCTTCTTAGTGCACCCCTACGGTCCCCAGGGAACATACATGCCAAATTTCAGCTTCCTGCGCTTAATAGTTTCGGCTGTAGCGTGTCTGTCAGTCAGTCAGTAACGCAAGGATTTTATATATTAAGATAATAATTGGATTAAATAATACTAATAGTACTGGCTATGAAAATATAAACGTGAAAGTTCTAAAACACGTAGCAGATATTATTTCACCAGTACTTTGTCATATTATCAATATGTGTATAGTTGATGGTATTTTTCCAGACAAATTAAAAATTACCACGATTAAGCCATCGTTTAAAAAATATAATAAAGAAAATATGGCTTGTTACAGACTCATAGCGCTGGTTCCCATATTTTCAAAAATATTTGAAAAAGTGATACATCGGAGTCTTAATTCATATTTCGAAAAAAATAATTTAATCGTTGAAAATCAGAAAGGGTTTAGAAAAAATATGTCTATTAATATGGCAATATATGACTTTTTAAGTATTTTAACCACAAGAGTAGATAAAAGATTACCAATTCTTGCACTATATATGGATATGACTCGTGTGTTTGACTGTGTGGATCACAAAATTCTGTGTGAATAAAAAATTCAATTTTAGAGTATGTTACGGAGAAATTCAGTCTCGACGTATCGGAACTATGTTTGTTAATCTAGTAAGTGGGGATTATTAAGGGAAGCTTGCGAACCGCGCCAGTAAAAATACATTGCAGCTTTTAAAAGTATTTTTGTGGTAAAGGAAGAACCGAGAAAGAGAATAGTGCGAGGCTGTGAATGGAATTCTGTGGATAGTTTTAAATGGAAGTTAGTGATAGGGTTTTGCGTGGATGTAGTAAAACTATTGACTTTAAAATGACCTCTTGGTCTTGTGGTTTGAGGTCATTATTACTCAATCAGGTCGTGGGTTCGAATCTCATCAAGGGTAAATCTGTACGTGCTTTAACTCGATAAATGTGCTATCTAACAATGAAATAATTTTTCAAATCAGACCTGAGAGAAGTTCCTGAGTTAAACGCGTTCAACCAAACAAACAAACTCTTCAGCTTTATAATATTAGTATAGATACGTCCACGAAATTCGGCCACATTGCATGTCTACGATTATTCGTAGACATGCATTGTGGCCGAATTTCGTAGGTATATAAATATTTCCTACATACAAGGTAACTCCCCGTAATGACCGACGGCTTAACGAACTCTTCGAAGCACGGGGCACACGATAATTAACAATTTAGTACGCACAAACTTTGAAAAGTCAGTGGTACGCGCCGTGGACTCGAACCCGGTACCCTCTATTGGTATCTCCACTAGGCTATCGCTGCCTTCATAAATGACTATAAATGACCTCATAGTAGCTCGTAACTATCACTTCAGAGCATTTTACGAACATCGCTCTATGTTACATATACTTTTAAACTATTGTAGTATAATCGACGAACAAAACTGTAAGGAGGACTGCTCTACAATAGCGCAAGTAATCTCGTACAGTATTCTTGTATCATATTGCAACACGGGCGTATTAATTAAGGATATAATAGCAAACAGAGATGTATACAAACGGCTGCGAGTAGACAACAGATAGACAATTTGAACACTGAGGTTAACAGCTGATCCGACCTTGTCCCGTATTTTTAACTCATACAAGTGTCAAAGCATACGTTTTTACATCAAAATTCCAGGCAATATTCAGGAACTAAGTATTAATAAATTCAAAGTATTTATTAAACAGAGCTTGTGTTCAAAAGCTTATTACACAGTTAAAGATTATTTAGCAGACAAAAATGCCTGGAATTGAGTTTAAAAATTATGAATTTTGACATTTTGAAATTAGTGACATTATATTTTTATTTACATTTGTAATACTTATATTTTTACATTTTGACATTTTTAATTTGACATTTGTAATTTTATTTATTTTGTTTTGACATTGTTTGATTTGACTTTGTTATTTTATTTATTTTCTTTTGACATTTAAAATTACTTAAGTAATATATTATTATTCATAAATTGACATTCAATATTTTTTTCTGACATTTAATAATATTTTCTGATATTTTAAATATATGACATTTTATTGTTTAAATTTTTATTATTTTTACTTATTGTTTGCAACATGTATTTTACTGTGTATTAGCATGTAAAGTTGTGAGTACGATGTGGGCATTATTAAACATATAAACAAATAGTTGTGGCAACCTGTCTGATGGCTTAGGCTGACATGCTTATGCATACACCTTCTGATGGCGTGGAGGCATAGTGATACAGATCGTGCTGGCTCCCTCAATTAAGGTTGAGCCGTACGATTGCTGTTGAATGCGGGCCATCAGTGGGCTGAGTCAGTCAAAAGCGTCAGATAATTTCCTGCATTGTACTTGCATACTAAACCCTTTTTTGTCTGGACTTTAAAAGATGAAGAAAAGACTAAAGAAATTGAAGTGACAAAAAAAACAATGACTCTGAGTTTGTTTCGGCCTTTCTTCTCAAGAAGTCATTTAGCTAGGAAAAGCCGGCTTCATCTAGAATAGGGTTTTGACATGTATAAGTGTTGTAAACAACCAAAATGCAGAAATAAATATGTCTTTATGTCTTTATGTCTTTACAATAGACTGTGATTTAATTTATACAAGACAGCTGCGAAGTAGCACAGATTATACAACTAGTTGTTGTTTGAGGGTGAGCAGAGATATTTGAAACTTTTACTTTTATAGGTGAAGCTTAGTTGTGTGTATAGAAAATATTAACATTTAAAGAGTTTGTTCAAAGTAAGAGTTTTTGAGAATATCCCGAAATATGACTGCACTGAAATAAATGAAAACTATAGGTCATAAATCATATGGTACGAGAGCTGGCATCAAGTTTGGGTAGGTATTTGAGGCAAGCTAAAAACTTTCCTCATACCTCTCCTGAACATTGAACACTGAACTGCAGACAAACAACCAAAGAAATATAAGCCAGATAATTTAGTCGGGGCTTTAACATTGCCAGGTGCATGCAGAAATACTTTGCAAACCAATATAAAAAACGCCTGGCATTGTTAAAGCCCCGACTAAATCATCTGGCTTATGTTTTTTTTATCGTTAAACTACAACATTTATAAATTGTACGTTGCCTTCAATTGATTTTTGGGATTTTTTTTTTTCATAATTTTCCATAGCCCCACTACTAACCAGCCAGGTCTGCAGTTCCGTGTTGTGTTGGGGTATAATAGGAAAGGTATGAGGTAAGTTTCAGCTTGTCTCAAATACCTACCCTAAATTGATGCCAGCTCTCCTACTAATAGATGCGTTTTAAAATGTTTCTTAGGAATTTCCAATTGAAACGGAGTTTACGAATATGTTCAATATATAGAGATGAACTAACACTCTCTTACGTTCAACTGACAAGAATCAATCAAGCCAAACAAAACTCACCGAATATCTACAAATCTATGTATGTTGTTACCTAAGTGCCTGAATTTTCTTTTATATGCATTTCAGTCAAAGTAATAATTTTGTGGTGACGGATTAAGAATACGGAATGTCACCACCCCATATCATCCAATGGGTGTCGTACGAGCCAACAGAGGGAGCATATTATGCAGAGAATAGCACTGTAAGAGAAGGAAAACTTGATACAAACCCTTTACCAACCCGTTCGGCCAGCGTGGTATAATAGGCCAATTCCTCCTTTCTAAGGAGAGGCCAGCAGTGGACTGTAAGGTGCTGATAATGATGAAGAATTTTAACTTAAATGCTTGCACTCGTATACATTGAGCAATGGCAATAACGTTCTTAACCACCTGTGTACCACTAGACTGTACGTTATATTCTGTTATTTTTGGGTTTTTAGTTCTAATTAATATCATTGCAATCTTGTTTATTAGGATGCCATTCTGTATATTGTATCATATCTGCCATTTATTAACTTAATTGTTCTCATAAACTGTCAAATGTCTTGATGACAAGTGTCTTAAAGACTTTCTACTTGTTGAACATGCTAACGATGAAGAAGTTTCTAAGCTGAACTTGATGTTTTCTTTCTTGCAGAGCGGACATAGCCAAGTCAATACCATAGTTAAGTACTTCTATACTCACCCCAAAACCACACACAGCAAAATAAACCATATATTTTCCCAAAAAATAAAACCTACACGGCATGAACATTCCGAAACCACACGACATTTATACTCAGTATTGTGTAACCATTCAATTAGAGACCACCCTATCATTGGCCGTGTAATAGAATGTACATCTACTATTCCTTGCCCGGTTCTGTTATAAAAATGTTTTAGTACGTGGTTCGAATAAGGTTGGGTACAGTTGGCCCCTGTAATATAAGGTGATGTAGGTTTGGAGAATAAATTAGCAAGGCAAGGTGTAGGGCTGTTTTATCTTTTGTGGTATTACCGAAGGTTTACATCGGTTCGAAATGTTTTTCTTTTGCTTTGTTGCACGCCTTTGTGCCAGTGTGTTATAGTTGACAAAAAAGGTGAATAATATACTAGATTTGTGAAAATGGTTTCCGGGAAGTTTTAGTTATAATAGTGGACTTAATGAAACCAGGCACAAAAAAATATTTATAAAACTTAAGTAATTCCTAAATTTTAAACAATTTTTGCAATTCTTTATTTATTCAAACGAATTGAAAACACTTGCTTCGTTAAAAATATGCATAGTCTGCATAATTATAACAACTTTTACACATATAGAGTTATGATTAAACTTTTACTGTAACACAAGCCAAATAACCTAATATTTTTCAGTTATTTTGCTCTTGACTGTACGCAAAAGACAAATGCTAGGAATAGGTCGGTAAATTGAAGTTAGCGGAACAAATACATACTTGAGTTGCACCAGAAAATTTTGTAGACAGTACTTGTATGAATTGGTTGGTTTCCGTTTGTCCTGTTTATAATATGCTTTTATCAAAGTTTTTTTCACCTCTGCCTTTTTAGGGATCCGTACCTAAAAGGTAAAAAACGGGAATCCATTACTAAGCCTCCGCTGTCTGTATGTCCGTCTGTCTGTCTGTCTGTCACCAGGCTGTACCTCATAAACCATGATAGCTAGAGAGCTAAAATTTTTACAAATTATGTATTTCTATTGCCGCTATAATAACAAATACTAAAAATAATAAATATTAAGGGGGCGTCCTATACAATAAACGTGTTATTTTCGTATCTTTTGCTCAAAATTACTAACGGTAACAGGTAGAGGCTTAAAATTTTCACAAAATATGAAGTCGTATATTACCTTTCAAAATAAATAATTTAATAATAAAAAAGTAAATAATATAGGGGGCTCCCATACAACAAACGTATTTTTAAGCAATTTGTTACTCGAGCTTAATAAACAGGTAGAAACTTAAACATATTTAAGATACATACAACAAACGTGATTTTTTTTATAGATGAGGATACGGAACCCTTCGTGCGCGAGTCCGACTCGCACTTGCCCAATTTTTTTTAGAAGATTACAATTCGACTGTGTCTCCGCCTACGGCTCCGGCCGTGTGAATAAACTTAAACCATCCTAAGATATAGAGTGAAGCAGCGATAGCCTAGTGTAGAGACCGACGGGCTGCCACGCAGAGAGTCTCGGGTTCGAATCCACGGCACGCACCAATGACATTTCGAAGGTATGTGCGTATTCAATTGCTAAATATTGCTTACTAAACGGTGAAGGAAAACATCGTGAGGAAACCTGCATGTCTGAGAGTTCTCCATAATGTTCTCGAAAAACATGTGAAGTCTGCCAACTCGCACTTGGCCAGTGTGGTGGACTACGGATTTACCCTTCTTGAAGAGGATGAGAAGAGGCCCGTGCTCAAGAATGGGATAGTCTATATACAGGGCTGATGATGATGACCCTAAGATATTACAATATCTATTGATGAAAATCATCCAAAAATCCGTTCGGTGGTTTGCGGACTATCGGTTGGATTTCATTGTACTTACCTAATTACTCGTAGGCACCCGATTATTGCTTAAGTGCAAGATAAATATTATTTTGACAAACCTTCATATTAGATCATATCCACTTTGTTAATAAAGTCCAGGTCGTTAATGGCGAGGGACACGTAGTTTAAATGAATCCAAGAGGTATGGACAGTCGATATTGCTTCGTATTAGTTTGTAGAGAAAAACCATATCGTTAACTTGTCTACGACATGACAGGCTATCTATTTCAAAGTACCGTAGCTTATCACTATAGGATGCCAGTTGTTTATGCAACTTACAAGAGAAGGCTAGATGCCTAAGGAATCGCTTTTGGACTCTCTCTATTCTTAATTGATGCACGGTGTATTGAGGCGACCAGACAACAGAGCAATATTCCAGATGTCTCCGTACATAACTATTGTATAATACAATTTTAGTGCCTGGTTTGCGAAAAAGTTTACCATTGCGTATGATGAAGCCGAGCATTTTAGAGGATTTGTTAATAATATTGTCAAAGTGCGGTAAAAAAGTTAATTTGGAGTCGAAAAGTACTCCCAAATCCCTCAACACTGTTTTTTTCCTCAAGTATGGTACCATTGATTCGATATTGTGTTTTAATTACATTGTGGTTGCGGGTGAAAGTGACGGTAAAGCATTTATTAATATTTAAGGACATTTTGTTCAAAGCACACCACTCACTTATGGAATCAAGGTCCTTTTGTAGAAAATCACAGCCTAGTGAATCTCTTATAGTTTTACATATTTTTTTTTAAATCGTCCGCAAATAGATAAACGCTACTAAATTTGATGGAAGAGACTATGTCATTAATAAATAAATTAAAGAGCCAGGGTCCCAAATGGGAACCTTGCGGAACGCCGGAAGTAGATGTATATGTTTTGGAATGAAACCCCTTAACTACAACATATTGCTTTCTGTTGGATAAATAAGACTGAAACCACTTCAAGAGGGTACCCTCTCGCACACACCATATGAATCCAACTTTTTTATTAGCACTTCGTGGCAAACTCTGTCGAACGCCTTAGCAAAATCCATATAAACCGAGGTCACTTGAATACCTGCGTCAACTGCATTCGTAAGCTCATAATAATACGCCTCGAGATTTGTATTTGTCGATCGAGCCTCTATGAAACCATGCTGTTCGTTAACAAAAATATGTCGTGTATGATTTTTCAAATAAGGGTAAATATTTTTTTTATTGTAATAGGCGGCAAACGAGCAGACGGATTGCCTGATGGTAAGCAATTACCGCCGCCCATGGACACAAGCAACACCACAGGAGTCACAAGTGCGTTGCCGCCCCTTGGGGTAGGGAAAAGGGATAGGATGAGGAGTGGGATCAGGGAGAAGGAATAGGGGATAGGGCCTCCGGCACTCTCACTCACCGAACGAAACGCAACAGTCTAGGTACTGTTACTTTACGTCGATTTTCTGTGAGAGGGTAGTACTTCCCCGGTTGAGCCGGCCCAATATTAAAGCTTCAAATAATGTAGCAAAAGCCGAAAGTATTGAAATAGGCCTGTAATTAGAAATTACTTCCTTACCTCCAGCCTTATAAATAGGAACCACTTTAGCAGTTTTCCACACAGTTGGAAGGTACTGGTTAATAAAGATTTATTTAAAATAAGATAAAGTGGATAACCTAAGGATGAGGCACATCTTGAGATGAAGTACGGCGATATTCCATCTGGTCCAGCACCAGTGCTTTTCAAAATGCCTTCCAAATATTTAAAAATGTTATCTTGCGCAATATGTATTTTTTCCGATAGTGTTAGTATATTGACAGGATTCGATAGGTGGTGTAGTTAGACTAGATGGATCGTTAAATGTGGAAGAAAAGTAAGTTGCAAATAAATTACATATTTCTGAGCCGTTTGATGAACTTGTGTCATTTAAAGACATAGTTTGAGGTATCTGAACTGCATTGCTACGTTTACCTTTTAGATATGTATAAAAAAATTGGGTCTTTTCTAATACTGTAATTGTTGTAGCAAGCCATTGCTAGCTTTTTACATCTTTTGTTTAAAATTCTTAATGATATTTCATCGAGCGGATTTTTAAAGACTCTGAATCTATGTAACAAATTGCTTTTTTCACGTGTTAGCTTAATCAATTGTTTGCTGAACCAAGGGGGATGTTTTCCTCGGGTGTATTTAGTTTTAGGTACATATTCATTCATCATTGATTTTTATTTATTTAAAGACTCACGCATGTATCCCCGAAGGGGTAGGCAGAGGTGTAATATCACACCCGCATTTCGCCATGAATTTTTAGGTCCCACGTAATAGGGGGCGAGCCTATTGCCGTACCGGGCACATTTCACTTTAAAGCTACACCATGCCCAAAATAATGCTTTAATCATTCCTGTCCATCCCAAGGTTGCCTGGCAGAGATCGCCCCTGGCGATAAGGCCGCCGTTTGTACATGCAACTTAGCTTTAAGTCACTATATAAAATGTACTTTACTTTGGTGTGCAATAAAGAATACATCTATCTATCTATCTATCTATTCCCAGACTCCGTGCTGCTACTGAGAATTTACTAACGGAAAAACCCAATAACACTTTGCCCAACCCGGGAATCGAACCCGAGACCTCCCAATCCCACGCGCACATTTATGCCGCGAGACCAACGAGGCAGTCATTCATTATATTATTTAAAATTTTGTAAAACACCAATATCATTTCGTCTACGTTTTGGGATTGCCGGAATTCGTTATCCCAGTTAACAACATCCAAATGTGATTTGATTTGATCATATTCTGCTTTGTAAAAGTTATGCCTTAAAAAAGGTTTACTTTTTAACGACGCTCTTTGGATATCCTCAATAGTTATTTCAACAGGTGTATGATGTGGATCAATATTTACCAAAGCGTTCAGAGATGCGTTAACTGTTATTGCACTAGTCATATTGCTCAGAACCAAATCAAGAATTTTATTCGTGCTGTTGGTAACATTGTTATGTTGGCTAAGGTTATTAAGGGACATAAAATCTATAAGCAGATGAGCTTAGAAGAACTTTGATTAGGTATTGGTTGACAAAAATTACCACCGTTATCATTAGAATCTAACCATGAGATACAGCTCAAATTGAAATCGCCAATGAGGCACACACTTTCCATATTGTCGGAAGCACGGTAAAAATTATCTAAAAAGTGTTCCAGTATATTCCTATTGAATGGAGGTGGAAGGTAAACTGCGCAAAAGAAGATATATTTATTTTGACTAACCTCCACTTTTACAAATAGATCTTCGCAGCAGCTCTCTCCTTCTTTATACCGAGTAGAGTATAATTTGTTGGAAACTGCTATTAAAACACCGCCGCCATCCTTGTTGTGGTGGAAACCACTGGTTTCGCGATCCCTTCTATATACAGTATAACGACTTTCAAATAATTCAGAGTTATTTATGGTGCTGTTTAACCAGGTTTCTGACAAGATGATTAAGTCATAGTTAGAACAAATAATAGCAGATAAAAACTCATGCGTTTTAGTCCGTAGACCTTTTACATTCTGATAATATTTATTCAAAATAGTGAACTTTGTAATGGCTAATACAATTATCTTGCATAATAATATAAAAATAGGAAAACTGAATGTAAGTAAAATAAGTTATTTTAGCTTATCCAGCATATCATGACTTTTGACATATATATTACTCATCATGTTCCGTTTTTCGTAAGAAAACACGACCTTGTCTTATCCATACAAACTTGTAACCTTTTTCTTTGGCAACCTGACGGGCAGCTGCATGAAGTTTCTTGTTGGTTGGGGACAAGTGTTCGAGAATGTAAATTGGCGATTTGTTGCCTGCAACCCCATATGGCTGGTATTAATCTTGTTGTTCTGATTCATCTTATTAACATGTATAGCTTTTGCTAAAAATGTATCACGAAGCCTCGGGGTGGCGAGTCTAACAATGACTGCTCGAGTGCAGTGATGAATATCAGCTTCCCTCAAGTCGCAGGATACTACTTTTGCGAGCTGCATTACAGTTGATATCAAGTTCTCTTGTCTATGTTCGGGCACACACTGTATCTCTAAGTTGTTAGAGCGGTTGTGTTGTTCTATGACCTGCAGCCTGATTTGTAGATTATGTACAATTTTCACTAAAATAGTATTCTCCTTCTGCAGCTTAACAACAGTATCTTGGTATGAAGTTACAGCATTTTTGGTGACTTCATAATTTTCATAAATTTCACCTATGATAATCATTTCTTGTTTTATGGATTAAAGTTCAGTACGTACCATTTGTTTAAGAGTCTGATTAAGTTCTTGCATTAAAGCTGATTTCATGAAGCTGAATTATTCCCTGATTATTTCTCTGACGTGATCCTTGGAAAGCGTAGGTGTAAAATAATCTATGTTTGCATTGCTTGTAGAGAGAGCAGCCAATGTCTTTTTACGTTGTGTGATGTTGTCATTGGTAAATGGATATTCTTGCCGATTTTTCATCTTGCTAGGCGAATCTTCAAGCCGCAATGGTGTATTACTATTGTCAAATTTGGGTTGTTTAGCGCGACATCCGTGGCACTTCCATTTACTTTTCTGATCGGTATTAATTGCAGAGAAGCGCTTTTCATTCAAATAAGCACACGGAAGGTCATATTTGAGCTTACAAAATGCACAATTCAGATAACAATCTTTAGTAGCGATTTTATTGCGGCATCCACCACATGAGCCAGACATAGTTGTTTTGGAGAATTTCAGTAATTTACTTATATCAAAGAGCACTTCACAAGCTTTCAGATTATATGTATTGTATACAATACTATTCACTATTTACCCAAATTTTAATAAAAATAAACGTAGAAAAAAATTTTGACATCAATTCGTTACCATGACAACACGACAACAGAAAACTAGAAACATGTTTGAACAGAGGGTTCCTTTTATTCCGTTAGCACTCACTAAGGTAGAATTTGTTGATAACCACTCTAAGGAGGTAAAAGTAAAGATTAAAAGTTTAGAGCAGTCGTAGCCGCATGCCACTGCTAGTTTAATAAAGAAATAGCTACTTTCATTCAAGCAATTCAAGGAGAACCTTCTCTCGTATCAACTAAGAAACGCACGATCCGTAAATCCCGTATACCTATTTAAGGATCACACCCCATCATAATCTTCTAAGAACTTAAAGATCGCATTAAGAAGCGTCGACGTGTTAGTCCGTCCATCGTAAAACATACCCTTCTGTATTTACGACGGCTTCATACGTTAAGGGTTTCTTTTTATTTTCTGATCGGCAACGTGCGTGGGATGTGATGGGCTTAGCGGCGTGACCGACAGTTTATTGTTTTTAATGCCAGTCACGATTTTTATTTTAAGTTTATTAGCTGTGGTCAAATGCTCTTTAAATATGAAGGTTCTTGAAAAACAATTAAAACACTGAAAATATTATTCTAAATGGCAATAGTCAAAGCAAAAGTAAAAAATAGCCTAAGAAATCACCAATTGGCCATCTGCGTCTTTAGAGCACAGTGTCATACTACAGGAGTACTACAGGAGTCTTGGAAACCGGTACCTTTGAAGATTATATGGCGGCGCTTTTCTATCCGTAATCGATTAGTATATTTCACCAATGTGACAAAAACGATGAACATTGATTTATTGAGTATCGGCAGGAACAACTAAATATGTGATCGCACTTTGTCTCTTCATGTTGTTTGAAACCTTGGTTACAAAAATCGTACTTTAGCATCTAAAAGTCATGATATCAAACACAGAGTTTTATAAACAATAAAATTTAAATACGCTATCAACTATGCAAAAGACTTAAGAGCATTCCTACACAGTTTATTTACAACGCAAAATCCAAAAAATAATCTATATAGAACGAAAACCTTTTCGCTAGAACACAATAAAACGAAGCAAAATTTCATTTATTCTATCACAAAAAAGTTTCCATCCGTAGTCACAACAATAGCAACAAAAAATGTACGCCAAATACAAAAAACGGCGTAAGCAGAGAACTCCAATCAACAGGCGGGCTTTATTCCATTAGACAAATGAAGCGCGCGACGGGAAAATAAACGGGAGAAAATACCATAGGATTATGGTGTGTCGAATCGACGAAGGATTATGTTTGTATTTACTTTTATGGAGCAACGAATGTCGGATGATATTATTTAGATCGTTGATATATATACCCGAACTAGGCCGAAAGTTATGGTTGTAGTTGATGCTTACTGCTGACGGAGTATTGGACCGAATTTCGATTGTTGGTTCATCCAAATTCGTAGTTCAGCTAATCAGGGCATTGCGCTAACGGAAAATTTGGGCACGTTATTAATGAATTTAGATGGCTAAACTCGATTATAGAAAATATTCCTAAAAATGGTTCCCGCATTATAAAGTGACGAAAAATTTGTACGAAAACTTTGTTGAATCCTAATATTATTGTCTTGGGTTTACACGAATGTTTTCGGCTTTTAACCTGATATTTTGGTTTTATTGAGATCAGATTTAAACCGATTTATGTAGAAACTACATTATTTATCCAAGGTTTCAGTTATTTTTCAGGAACTGTGGACACGAACGGCACGCGACGTGACGACGTGACGTAGTTTAATTTTAACCCTTATTTCACGATTTTAGCTTGATTATCGGCACCATTCGACCTACATATCACAATGTGCTAGAACACATCACAGTACATTATTTAATAAGGCCATTATCTTCCAACTGAATGGCTCAATCAGAATCACAATAGCCGATACGTGTGCCACTACTATATACCACGATCTTGTCTAGATAGCAAGATGGGATGAATGTCAATGCTTATGAAGCCTATTTCCATTGAGATTAGCAACTCACCTTGACCGTGGAGTATAGCTTTGCGGTGTTATTAATGGATTCTAGATTATGAGGGACTATTGGTTATTGAAAAGGGTTGGAAAAACGCAACCAAACGATTGGCAAATTTACCAGCTTTGATAATGAGTATATTACAAAATTATTATATCTCAATATATAAAATCCTTGCGTTACTGACTGACTGACAGACACGCTACAGCCGAAACTATTGGGCGCAGGAAGCTGAAATTTGGCATGTATGTTCTTTGGGGACGGTAGGCGTGCACTAAGAAGGGATTTCCTGAAATACCCACGGGATCGGTCAAAACAGATAATCGTTTTCTAATCTTCATAATCCTGTGACGTCATCGCGCCCCGGCGCCGCGAGCCTCGCTACGAGTGACGCACAGCAGTGGGCCGTTCCTTCGCGCCCCTCCACGTCGGTCCTATATATACCAGGGACACACGAGGTTTCGCCCTTCTTTGCTCCAGTCAACACCACCAAAGCTGAGTACACCATCTGAAGACCTGTGAAGTGCCAACAACGTCGCTCACGCCCTGGATAATAGTCTCTTTTGTTGTATGTGTATAACTGGAATTATAACGCGAGTTTAAACTTTCCTGGTGATATTTTTTATTTATTTCTCGTAAGTCAACCTAATTATCTCTCTTTAATTGCTCGGCGAGTGATCGATCCCGGCTACCCCGTGGAAATCAATCACTCGTGTGACAATCCGTATACAGTTCCACTTGTATTTCGTATCAAACAGAAACTAATTTTAAAACTTGCTTTATCAGTCAGTCAAGAATAGTTCTCGCGTTATCAGATAGGTACAGTCGGAGCCATCAAAATTGGGTCTCGAAGTTTCGAAGTAGGAATCGGGGCAGTAGTAAAGTTTTAACGACGTGCCAATATGTGGTTGGTCCCAGTCACCCCTAGGCGTTAAGCCCGAATATTTTCCTTAAAACTTACTAGTATTAAAATGTTGTCTAGCTCAATATGTAGGCAATAACATTTCGCAATCATGATTCAGAATTCTGATTGGTATTCTGTTTGATGTTTTGTAGGTATATATTGTGAAAGCCAAAGTCGTTCATACTTATTTGAGCATTGTGCGCACAGATGAGTGAGATATTGGGAATAGTTGAAGTTTGTTTGGAGATAGAGTTACTGAAGTAAATAATCTAGTCCACTAGATATTATAAATAAACACTTCTGACAAACTTTTCTTTAAAAACTTTAAATTTTCTGAGAAACTTGATGGGAGTGAATGTCAGGATCGTTGCAAATGGCGTTCCGTAGTCTCTACCTACCCCTCCGGGAAACAGGCGTGAGTCTATGTATGTATGTATGTTTTCTTTAAATGTTTTAAAGGCAACAATAATCTACACTGAAGTCTAACAGAGTGCTACGGAGATGGTCTTGACTTCAAACCCATAACACGGCGCGCTGCACTGAAGTTTTAATATTCAGTACATAATAAATATAATCGCAATATATCTTAAAATATCTTCCCCTGGACGACACCCACGGGAAGATATTTTAAGATATATTGCGAGATTAAGAGGCGATAAAGGTATAATACGATGCAAATACCGTCTTTGCACGTAGAGACAGGAAACTCTACATCAAACCCTATACCAACCCGTCTGGCCAGCGTGGTATAGTAAGCCAAGCCCTCCTAATTTGCTCACAATACTACTATGACCCAAATTACGAGAGGCCTTTGTCTTGCAGTGGACGTGAGTAGGGAGTGAAACGCTGCAATGATGATGACATAATAAATTGTTTATTATTGCTTGCTAAACGATGTAGAAAAGCTTTGTGATGAAACCTGTATGTCTGGAAGTTCCGTTCTCGAATGACGTGTGAAATCTACCTACTTGTACTTGGCTATTGTGGTAGTCTATTGTCTTACTCGTACCCTTCTTATAATGAAGGTGGCGATACACATGACAGTAAATCGGGAAAGTAGGTGGCATGAAAGTTACTGGCACGTACGAGTAACTGGCACACTGTGGATACATTTACAAGTAATACTAGCATGCATACTGTGCCCTTGCATGCCAGTATTACCATCGCGTATACACAGGACAGTTCGTGAGAGTAATTCGTACCTACCTATTCTTGCGCGCCGAACATGGATAACAATCGAAGTGAATTAAACAAAATCGTGTTTTTACTAGCAATTTAATGTGTACCTAAATTAATGTGAGATAAAAAGAAAAACCGAAGACGGGTTTGGGTAAGAGATTGGATTAGTAGAAGGGAAGATTTTGGAGCAAGTAGTTGTCTGCTTAAAGAAATGCGTCAAGATGATTATGATTGTTACAGAAACCATTTGAGAATGCTCCCAGAGTTTGATGAATTGTTAGGAAAAATTGGGGACAAAATAACAAAGAATGATACTCACATGCGAAATGCCATCCCGGCAAAAACCAAATTGGAAATAACGCTAAGATTTTTAGCTACAGGTGATTCATTTGTATCTCTAGAATCATTGTACAGAGTAGGAAAATCGACGATTTCACAGTTCGTTCCAGTTGTTTGTAGCGAAATAGCTACCGCACTAAAGGATTTTATTAAAGTGAGTAAAACAATTTTGAACATAGTTCATGTTTTTTATTTATTTTAGCATAGACATTAGGCATTATTCCAAACTTGAGAAAAATATTCTGTCCTGATTCTTGACCAAAAGTCATAGTATTAGCGTTTGACTGCGTGAGTATTGTGTGTATGAATCGATCATCAGCAGATGCTGATATTTCTTCAGAATATATAGATGTGTTAGAATACGGAGTGAGAGAGGTGGCTGAGAATATGAAGTGGACAATCGAGACCTTTCTGTACTTAGAAAACCTTGAATTTTGGATGGCATATCCAGAGCGTTATTTAATGGCAATGATCTTAATTGAGCAGCAACACTTTGTCCGAAATAATAAAACTCATCCTTTTGTTTTTCATTTGATCCAGGATTATTAATTAAAGTTGCAATATTTTCTAGGCGTTCAAGTGCAGTTAAGGTTTCGTTTTGCTCTACACGTTTTCTCTTAGTCAGACTACTTTTATGTGGTCGGTTGACTGCTGCAGTTCGAGAGGAGAATCTTTGGTCCTGGAGAGAGGGTGATGGATGGATGTGCTCGTTTGTAGTGCTTGCTTCAGCGGATGAGTGTGATTGGTCGACTGCGACAGTCAATGTTTCGTTGTTTGGTGGGTTGACTGTTTGAGAGAAAGATTGCTGGTCTGATTGCTGGACTGCTTGAGAGGAGGATTGCTCTCTTTGAGAGTATAATGGTGGTGCTTCTGTTTCAGTGCTCGATTGAGAGGACTGTTGTACCTGTAATTTTATTTTAATCTTTGAACGCCAGAGCAATAACACATGAACCTGCCCTCAACGCCAAGCCACAAATTTCGCGCAAATACCTATGAAAAAAATAGGGATTCCAATACTACATCGATATTTAATTGTATTTTTATTTTCGTCTCCGATTTCAGAATATAATGTCCTTGTAACATTGAAATTTAATTCCTAATTACACTTCCTCCTACTTTAGTTATAGGTATACATAATTTACAGAGTTGTATAACACCGTAATAACAGTTATGAGACGACAATATAATGAAATGTAATAACTATAGGCATAGCACTAGTCTTTATCTGCTGTCTTCTATTTGTGACCATGGCGTGGACGGCCCGCCATTTGTATGACTATTTCGCTTCCGAAATAAGGATGTAGCAACGTAAATCCTGTACAATATAATTTTAAAATAAATACCTAAAACGGTTTTTTTTAATTAGGTACATATATAATCTTTATAATTCCGAATGTTCAAACACTTTAAGAATATGTGTATTGTATAGGTACGTATAAACATAAAAAAATATCTATAGTTGCTTCACGAAAAAAGAACATTCCCAAATGTACCTATCTAACTTATTTTTAACAAAAATAAGTTACATTCGGTCTACTAGCATCAATACTGGACCACATACCTACTGATATTATCTCGGTTTTTAATAAGATTAATTTTTGCTTAAAATAAAAGCAGAAAAAAATTACAGTAGGTACTTCCTTAGGAACCTTTAAATCATAGTCGTCAAAAGATTTTGTTTCCGAAAAGCCTTCATCATCAGGATTGAGGAACCCTCCCCCCCCCCGTGGGATCTCCACCTTGTCGTGGTGGGGGGGGCTCAGTAACCGTGGATTGGTCACCCGCGGTGAAGCTAAGAGGGATCTAGGAGGGGACGCACCGCGTGGGCTTGACGGAGGCCTGCGCAGGATGCGTCCAATGGTGCGGGTGCGAGGGACAGTTGTTCTGTCCCTCGCAGCCGGGCGTGGTCGCGGGAGGAGAGGCGTGTCGGTGTTGAGTTGCCGCGCGCCCTATCTCCCGCGAACAAATGGGGGCGCACCATCGTTGCGTCGTGGTGGGGCCGTAGAGGAAGAGGAGATGCGGTGTTACGTTGCCGTCCTCCCTATCCTCTGCGGCCGCTGGGTGTTTTGGCGGCGGCGCCCAACACCTTTATCCGCCGCCAAGGGGGTTTTGTTCGGGGCCCGCCTGACCATCTGGCGGGCCAATGCCCGTCGGGGAGTGGCGAGGAATGCTTATGCGATACCCTACCCTCCGACACACGGGTACATGAGGAACACGGGTTGGTTTTTAGTCAGTAAGAGTCTGACAGTCCCCTTCTCCCTTCCCCCAGGGCAGAGGGACTCCATGAGGATTTTCCAACCCGATACCAAAATAAAAAAAAGGATTGAGGAACTCCTTTTAATATGCGAAGAAGTTCCTCCGTAGTCATTAAATTTGCATTAATTATAACAGTCACTTAGTATATCCGCTTGACCACGCACAAGTGACTATGCTCCCTGTTTTCGAAATTCCGTAGACCGCGCACAAGTGACTATTTTCCCTGGTAACAGCGCTATACTCGGTCTGAATTTACAGTTTCTTTCTATTACGTAATGTTTTAAATCCTTTTTCTCTGTTCTTTTCAAATCATTGAACATTTCTTCATGCTAAAAATACGAAGCGAGTCTTAAAATCGTTAACCCGGAATGAAAAAATAATTTCAAATGCCACTCTTTGTTTCGCGCGCTTCGTGATTACGTGCTAATCGTATGCGTGTAATTAAATATTTTTATACTATGATACATGTTTTTTATTATTTAATTCGGTGTAGATAGAATCCCTCTACAGTGAAAACTCATAAAATATGTATGTATGTCATCAATTTACTTTTTAAAATAATCCTGTTTAAAATACACAAAGTGTTTTTTTCAACGATAGTCAATGTTCGCTGCTAAGTATAATAAATTTGAAAGTAAATATCAACAAAGAATTCATACGACTTGAAAGAGTCATTTATAAGGTTGAAGAAAAACATCACGTCAACTTACTTATGTTACCGACTTATCAACAATAAATGTTTATGTTAGCGCGCCCATCTGGCGAGCGGCGGCGCGACATTTTGTTTAGAACGTGAGCGGTCAAGTGAATTCGGCGAATTGGCGCTAGCGGTCAAGCGGATAAAATAAATAATAAATATTTTAATAATGTTTACTTTCTTCACTATTTCTGATCGCCTGCGCTTGTGACGTCACGATGCTGTCGTCTGTTTGTGATCATGGCGTATAAGGCACTGATAATTCGGGTTGTATTAGGGATGCGACTGAGTCAAGATTAGCGAATATCGAAATTCGACCCAGCCAATTTTATCTTCGACTATGTAGCTATTAAAATGTTTTTTTAAGTCTGATTCTATAAAACTTATGCTGTTTTATCCTCGTACTAAATTATATCTAAAATTATACATTGTAGAAGGAAGTTTTAAAACGATCTTTGATGTAACTTTCTGATATTATCTAACTTGCGCTACATCACTAGCGGTCACATATTTGTGACTGTGGCGTGTGAGAACATTCTTTTTTAAGATTTGATTTCTTACTTTTTAACGTAAAATGTCTCAATATCTATAATGCTATTTAACTCGTTTAACAGAAATAAACAAGCATTAAAACTTCTATTTTAAGGTCATATAAATAAATAGGCATTCAAGTAATGTTCAAATTGTTTATTTCGTGTTTTTGTATACCGCTTTTTCTGTCATGTATTTGTTGAGACGTTGGCGTCCAGGGACAGTTTTCGCTTGTCACATAGATGTGACCATGGCGCTGAAAAGGTTAAATAAGTGTATAAGTTTATTATACTACTTTGTATTAGTTTTTTATGTTTATACAAGGTGTAACAAAAGTGACGAACAATCCTTGTATGGGGAAAGTCTTTCGAGCGAGTGCGCCATCCAAAGGAAAGGCAAATAATTTTTTTGCGACAAAAATTATTTTCTTATTTTTTACAATCTGAACGCGATACCGAATACAGGGCGTATTCGGTATCGCATTCTGTTTAAAGGATCGTTCGTCACTTTTTTACATCCTGTATGTACTAACAGACATTTTTTCCAAGTTTTCAGATTCCTACGAGGCAGGAATGGAAGGAGATAGAAAATGGCTTTCGAACCAAATGGAATTTTCCAGGCTGTATTGGAGCTATCGATGGCAAACACATAAATATTATTGCTCCTGACGATACATCACATCATTTTAATTATAAAGGAAGCCACAGCATAGGTAGTGCTAATAGCATTGGTGGATGACGATTACTGTTTTTCCTATATTGATATAGGATGCAACGGCAGAGCTTCAGATGGAGAAGAGTTTGAAAGATCAGGCTTGAAACAAGCACTAGAAAATAATTCTTTAGATATTCCTGAACATTCTGTTATGATTGAAGATGCAGCTTTTGCATTAAAAAAATTTCTTATGAAACCGCTTCCTACCAGAGCTATACCAGAGCCACCCGAAGAGAAAAAGTTTTTAATTATCGGTTGTCAAGGACTAGGCGAATTGTCGAAAATGCGTTCGGTATCCTTGTATCAAGATTCCGAATTTTTGAATCATTTATAGCTCTAAAACCAGAAAAAGTTGATGTCATAGTATTAGCGACATTTTCTTTGCACAATTGGTTGCGGAAAACCACTAATACCTATATCACACAAAGGTGTGTGGATTATGAAGATATTCAACTCGGTACTATTATTAACGGCTCCTGGCGTGATCACTTACAAACATGTTTACGGAATTTATCAGGTACACAAAATAATCGCTCATCTAGAGAAGCGATACTTATTAGAAATAAATATGCAGATCTTTTCATTACAACAGAAGCAGGTGCCTTGGCAAGACCGTTTGATTAATATTTTACATGAATAAATGTAATTGTATAAGTACTTTTGTTTAATAAAACTTTTGTGTGAACTTTTTTTTTACATCCATACCTCCATACCCATATTATAAACTAGCCGTTTCCCGCGGTTTCACCCGCGTCCTGAGGGAACTACTTCGCGTACTCGGTTAATTTATAGCCTAAGTTACTCCTTGGTACATCAGCTATCCGCCAGTGAACGTCCCGTCAAAATCGGTACAGTCGTTCCAGAGATTAGCGAGAACGAACAGACCGACAGACAGACAGACAAAGATTGTAAAAAATGTTATTTCGGTATTGTACCGTGTATACATCCATTTCATCATCATATCAGCCAAACGACGTCCACTGCTGTACATCGGTCTCCCCCAAGGTTCTCCACACAGACCGGTCTTGAGCCGCCCGCATCCAACCGCCTCCCGCGATCTTGACGAAATCGTCGGTCTAGCTTGCGGGAGGCCTACCTCTGCTGCGTCATCCGGTACGTGGCCGCCACTCCAGAACCTTTCTGCCCCAACGGCCATCGGTTCTTCGAGCTATGTGCCCTGCCCACTGCCACTTCAGCTTGGCTATCCCGAGAGCTATGTCGGTGACTTTGGTTCTACTGCAGATCTCCTCATTTCTGATTCGATCTCGCAGGGAAACTCCAAGCATAGCTCTCTCCATCAGTACTCACATGTTTTACATGCATTTTCGCTATTGCCCATTTGTGTTACTTAGTGGTAACCCAAATTAGTATTACCCCATCCTTTGTTTCTTGCCAGGCAGAGAGTTGTTTGACTCTTCCCTACAAGTGTTCGGAGCCTACTCACTAAAAACACCACGTTGTCCGTCAATGCTTCGTGACGGCACCACGCTAGTAGCAGCTAGCATACCTTGCTACGACCGTGTTGGGTGAACACACAGACCTACAAATCATACTTTTTAGTATCAGAACCATTGGCAACAAAGTAATTTTCAAATAAAACAACACTATAAAATATAAAGTTTATATTTATTTTATTTTCAGAACAATGTAATACTAAAACGTATACATTTGAAATGGTTTTATTTTCATTTGGTACATTACCATGAGTTTCTTATTACAGCTGTAGTTTGTGTAACTGTTGCGTAAAAGTAATACTTAGTAGTAGAGTGTATATTGTAACATTGATGCTTTTAAGGAGACAGGTGATTTTATTCGATTAGAAGTAGAGTTTTAAAAGATTAGGTGATTTAAAACCTGGCACTTAAACCAGAAATGTGATTTTTATTTTCTGTAAGCTGATAGTAGGACTCTGCTCAAACCAGTTCCCTGAAATCTCAAGGTTCTATTCTCCATCACTTAAAAGATCATCCATAATAAAAACATTTTAACACCAAATGTTAGAAAATAGCCGTGTAACAGAGACACATAAATGCGATGGTTACCTACTCTTAAAAAGAGTAATAATATTAACATTTTATAAAGAAATAAATCCGAATAAAAGAAATATCCCAGCAAAGAATTTCTTTTGAGATGAGACGATAAATAATGATAATAGTGCATACACATAATCTGATCAAATTGGGCATATTATTCTTTGTTGGGCAACATTAAGAAACATGGAAATATTTGGTAACTTTCAATTGAGATACTTCGACTTCTTTATTATTAAAATGCTGTGCTTTAACATTCTTAAATGTTGCTATATAAAAATTGACTGCGATATGAATGCACCATAATTTATTTTTTTGTTCGTTAACTAGAATAGTTAACCCATGGTACTTAAATAATTCGTATATGGAGACGTCCTAAATCAAAAATGTACGGCATACTAATAGATGATATCGGTGTATTTTAATTGCAAATGCCGCCCCGGGGAAATGTAACTGTAATAGATAACTAGTGTACTAACATTATTTGATTTGTATTTATAATTGGCAATATTATTGGTAACGAGTAATTAATCATTGTACAAATATAAAGGCAATAATTTACTCAGCTAATAACTTTGATATTCATTTTGCTACGGGTATAGTATATGCTTAGATAAGTTGGGGGGAAATTATGCAATGCGTCATCATCATCATAATCAGCCTGCCATATTCCACTGCTGGATATAGACTTCTCTAATGGCACGCCACTGAGCCCGATTTTTGTATCTTCGTGTGGAGGGTCATATCAAATAAATACTAATGATAACGATATGACGGAGAAGAATATATTACTAAGTTCCTAAGATAGTCTAGCGGGTGTCGGAACATTTTTCCAAAAACCACAACGAGATTGAACCAGAACGAGCCTATAGGTTAAGGCACATTATGCAGGAACCGACGCCGGACTGAGTTGAAACAGAGACGTCTCAAGAACTTTTCTTTAAATTTGACCAATAGATGATATTTCTGACCGACAAAAATTCTATTTTATTCCACCTTAAGAAAATATTTACTCACATACATACATAGACTCACGCCTGTTTCCCCGAAGGGGTAGGCAGAGGCATATTAAACGCCCACTTTTCGCCAGTGTTTTGATCCCACGTAATAGGTGGCGAGCCTATTGCCGCTTATTGGGACATTTTTTTTGCCAGAGCCTCATCCGTTGATCGGCAGGTGCACCACTTGCAGGTGAGGTTGGCTTGGGACCCTAAGTTCTTGGTGGGAACCCTATGCACCCCTTGGTGGGAACCCTATGCACCCACTACTCACCTAAGACATAAAAACGAAAAATAATAAAAATATTAACACAGCTTGTAGTATTTTTTATTCGAATATATTTTAAATGCCAAACAAGGTGCAAATGCAACTGTAGTTATAATATAACTGTAGTTATATATATATAATACGAGAACTTCTTATAGCCAAAGAATGGTGAGTACATTTTATAAATTATTGTTTTGTACTTTTGTATTTATTAAAAACTGTATGCTTCCAACTACATCTATTCGACAAACAAGGCAGGATAATGTTCAGCTGTTGTTTTTCCAATCAGTTACTGCGATCATCATCGTATCATACATTTTTCATGCTACACAAAAATGCAGTTACAATCTAATTTGCATCACTAGCAAGGTGGTCGTAACAAAAATTCTATGTCTTCAACTACTCAATTTCAAAATAATATCCTGTACGCTACAATATCGCCTTTTCCAAATTAACTCAAATTGCATTACTGACAGACAACGTACAGCCGAAACTACCTTGCGCAAACGCCTGAAAATTTACTTGTATGTTCCTTGAGGAAGGTAGCGGAGCATTAAGAGAGGATTTTTGTTTTTTTTTTATATAGACTCACGCCTGTATCCCCGAAGGGGTAAGCAGAGTTGTAATATTACACCCACATTTCGCCATGAATGTTTAGGTCCTACGTAATAGGGGGCGAGCCTATTGCCGTTACCGGGCACATCACCAGACTCCGTGCTGCTACTGTGAATTCGGAAAAACCCAGTGACACTTTTGCCCGACCCGGTAATCGAACCCGAGACCTCCGATCAGCAGTCGCTTACGCTATCCACTGGACCACGGAGGCAGTTTTAGAAATTCATACCTTAAAAGTAGTAAAAAGGGTAGTAAAACAGTCCCCCGTGGGCGGTGCCGCGTGCGAAGTCTATATATAAGACGGTTGAAACAGCGAGGAAAATTCAAGAAGAATTAATAATATACTTAGAAAGACGTTAGCAAAATGAATTCAAACCTTGCTTAGTCATTAATCTTCCGAAGAACAAAGGAAATAAATGAATTCAGTCGTCTCCAGTTACGAACCAAACGGTTTGTTTTATGGCTATACACCTGAGCATTCACTTGTAACAGAACAGCGAGCATTCGCCGTTTTTTGATTTGTCGAACCGAACGACGAACAGAGCCGAACATTGCTACGAATAATAGTCACGATCTTTCTAGCAAACACTTTAATCAGCAAAAATGTCAAAGCAAATTTACTGTCGATTCGCTAGAATGTTCGCTAAAACTCACTCGTTTGTTTTTATGTTTTGTATCATTCGCAAGATTGCTCATTACAGGTGAATGCTCATATGTATCATCACCATTACTCTTTGGTCTTGAATATAACCTGTAGTCTTAAAACTATGGGTATACAAAAAATATGTCGGGGCAATTGAATAATGGTACAGTTTGAATTTTTTCGGTTCAAGTGATGTAACCATATCGAATGTTCTTCACTACATAGTATAAAAAAAGTCTGTCTTCTGTCTGTATGTCGCTATGTATGCTTAAATCTTAAAAACTCCGCAACGGATTTTAATGCGGTTTTTTTATAGATAGAATGATTCAAGAGGAAGGCTTATATATATACTTGACGCGAGCGAAGCCGCTGCCGACGTCTAGTTTTTACAAAAAGTGATGTTTTAAGGTTAAAAGCTACAAAGGTGGCGCAGAAATTTAAGGGGTGATTTTGCTACTGATCTTGACGTTCATGTCAAGCCCATTAGACTAGCTTCTCCAATTCTGATTGCTACTGTATTTATTATTCTCTCCATCGCCTTATGGTCATGGCTTTAATATGCTTGTCCTGGGACATGAACCGGGACTGAGGACTTAACGAACCCTCCAAAGCACGGTAGCGCTTTGATCTAAATGCTACAACATGCGGTCACCCGTCGATATAGTGACCAGTGAAAACACTTTGGTCAAAAATTGGCTATGAGCTCTTCGTGCGTATTCGTATCAGCATGTTTAAGTTTCAAAAATGAACGAAGGATCAGATAAATCACAAAGAACGTTCAATAAACCTGTTTTTATAAAGTTAATCAGCGTGCAAAATTCTGGATAAATGATATTAAATAAAAGCTTACTCAAATAGTACACTTATTCCAAATTAAATAGAGTACACTTTAGAACAGCAACGTAAATAGTGACCAGACTGTGTCAACAGTTACCGAGTAATAATTAATTACAACATCTACGATATGGCTACAGCGCACTTTGCAAAATTGAATTTTTTAATCACAAATATCTCCGCGTAAAAAAAAAGGCAGCGATAGCCTAGTGGAGATACCAACAGACTGCCATGCAGAGGGTATCGGGTTCGAATCCACGGCACGCACCAATGACTTTTCGGAGTTATGTGCGTATTGAATTGTTAATTATCGCCCGTCGGTCCCGGTTGTCATGTAGATCTTTGACAGTCGTTACAGGGCGTCAGTACCTTCTAAATTAACTGACACTAGTCTAAACCATGAAATATCGCTATCCCTTCGGGTTGCGGAGGTCAGACAGGCAGTCGCTCTGTGGAAAAGCTAATATTCAGCCAAATCCGGTTAGACTAGTAAGCGGACCCCAGATTGAAACTGGGATAACGCTAAGAGGATGATGATCTCCGCGTAAATAAACATTTCAATACATATTCATTACTTAATTTAATACATTTAAAATATCGGAGAGTTGTATCTACCAACTACATTTATTTCAACTAAATACAAATATATTTATGGAAATTCACTAAGATATTTCTACGTCTTAATACCCGTAATATGTAAATATGGCAGCTAAATTGATTTCATTATATTTTTTGGTAGATTTACATCATCAATCATAGATCATTTCAAATATGTTTTTGTATTTTTTTCAACTTAAAATATATGTTTTCATTAAAAGAAAAGCGTTATAATTAACATAATAATACCTTATCCGAGCTTCTTGGTAGATATATATATATATATATTTTAAGTTGTTGAAAGATATTTTCTCATAATTTTCATGTATTATAATTGACTAATACAAACTTCTACAGTAAATCTATTTACAATTTTTATCATAATTATTCTTATTATAAGTAATCAAAGTAAATAATGTATCACTATAAATAATACTGTACCATGCATACATCGCATTTGTTCAAATATAACTTACAAATATAATTGAACATGAAATTATAATTAAATTTAGCATAATAATTATACAATAAAATTATTTTTAGAAAAATTCTACGTTCGAAAATGACATAAGTCACTCTGAAATAATTATTCAAATTTATTGTTTATCGAGTCGTTACTCATTTATCATTTGAAATTGTAATTGAAAATAATTGGTGTCGGGGACATTTTCATTTTTCTTTTACGATGTCTATAAAAGGCAGTCCTTTTTTTATAAAATTCGATAAGATACAAAAATTATATTCGGAGTATAAAGTTGTGTTCGCTCTATGATAAATGCTAGCAATTTATTACATTTGAAATATAACATAATATATTACATCATGTTGTATATAGGCTCACGTACAGCGATTTAGTTGTTGATTTCGTAATACTGCTACTGTTTGAAATGCATTATGTGTGCAATATATTCTCACATCTTATGACAGTGTATGTAGAATATAATGCTATTTGGAATAGGATAATTACATGTCATTTTCTGTGAATATCGGCGCCATGACTAACTGTTCCAAAACGGGATCTTTACTTCTTACTTTATTTTCCCGTAAAGGACACAAGTTTCCCTGCAAGATCCACAGGAGAACCAAAGTCACCGACATAGCTCTCCTAATAGCCAGGCTGAAGTAACAATAGGCAGCGCACATAGCTCGAAGAACCGATGGCCGTTGGGGTAGGCGGGTTCTAGAGTGTCGACCACGTACCGGACAACGCAGAAGCGGTAGGCCTCTCGCAAGGTGGACCGACGAGATCGCGGGAAGCGGTTGGATGCGAACCTTGGGCTCCCCCAAGGTTCGCATCGAAACGCTTCCCACGAGACGAAACGTCCAATGCTGGACATAGGCCTCCGCCTATGTCCAGCAGTGGACGTCTCTAGGCTGCCATGATGAAAGGACCCAAGGGTCCTCCAGACTAGGACCATCAGTTTGTGGATATCACAAAGTGCTTTCCCGTGTGGATATTGAACTGACAAGAGTCGCACACCTCACCTTAAACCTAAATCGCTTCGTCATTCGTAGGAAGTCATAGGAACAATAAAATTGAAACAAAATGAAGCTAGCTTCATTGTGTCGCTTTATAATATATATTCTTAATTGAAGACTGCCAGCTATATATTTACCGGCATTGAAAATAGTTGTTATAAATTTAATAGAATTCTGGTGTAGCCATTGCTATTATTTTTAAAGAAATGTGAGCCTTATTTTAGCTAACTAGTATGAAGGTAAAATAGACGTTGAAAAATCTGTCTGCTATCTACTTTGGAAGAACTTACTAAAAGGGCTAGAACTTTCATCATTATAAAATTAATAAGTACGTATTTTTTAAAAAATGCAAGATTTATAATACAGTATGAAAGGACACGTTTCCTATCACGTTAAAAATAAATTATACTATAACTTCGAGTGGAAGATGAAAAACAGAACATCCAAATGCAATAGCACAAAAACATATCATGACCTGGGAATTTATTAAAATATGTTTAACGTGTAATACGTTTTCACGAAAATCTAAAAGGACTTTAATCTATCGGTCCTTTAGTAATGGGGCTCAAACATCGTCGACAAAAAGACAGCTAATAAAATTGCTACGTAAGCTATTATGGCGATGCATGATGCAGGGTTTTCAAAGATAATAAATCTTTTAGCGTTATCGAAGTGCGAACTATCTTATATAGTGGCTTGAAGTATAATATTGGATGCTCTTTAAGTCATTGGTTTTAGACTCCAATTGCAATTTTCTTACTTGAATGCGCTTAAGATTTTACTTGAATAAAAATGTCATGTCATCCGTACAAAATTGTATGTAAAATCCACACGGGAATATTTTTCTAACTAAAGAATAAGTTTATTATGACGCCTACATATTATTTGGAAAATGGCTTAATGTCCAAATGACAGTAATTAAGCACATTCGTATTAAAACTTGAAACATTAAAATCATATGAATTTCCATTTCAGTAAATTTATTATAATATTTCACTTATTACTCGATTTTAAATTTTAATTTACCAAAGTTTTTTCCAGTTATTATTGATAATTAAAACTTGGATACCCATTTGTTTGAAACATAAATCTTTTAGTACTAAAACATCACTAATCTGCGAACATCTATTAATTCTATTAATATTAGAGTACCTAGCTTCAAAAACCGTTCTAAAAATTAATAGGCGTACCATAATTCTCTTTGGGATCTAAATCATTCATGTACTATTTTTAAATATTCTACTTAAATATTGGGTAAAAATGTTTCTATATACAGATAGCGAGAATATCTTAAATAGTTTTTGGAAATATTTGTCGCACAAAGCTAGCTAGAATATTTAGCATTCAAGAGTCAGTTTGGGTTTCTATAGTATCCATGTGCCTCGTAATGGAAGTCTCTTGAATCTCGTCTTCGCTTCGACTTGAATCTGTATCACCTGCAAAGAAACAGTAAGATAAAACCTCATAGTTTTGATAATTATCCTCATCATATTTTTTATGGTTTCTACTAGTTGGCAGGATATATTGTCTGGATACTGACTCACTTTCGCCCAAAGCTTGGCTAGTATGAGGATCGATTATAATGACAAAAAATTGCCCATGTGCTATTCTGATGTATAAGCCATAATTATTACTGCAATATTACTTTTTCATCTAAATTCGTTCAGTACAGAGAAATTTTTGACGTTCACAAGCGTCATTTTGTGGCCTAAATGAATAAATGATTTTGACTTTGACTACATTTTGCGTTAAAGATTAACAAGCATTCTTAAATTCATCCATCCTCACATATTTAAGCATTTATAAAAAAATAAGATCACTCTGTGACACATAGACGTATTTAATTAATAGTGAAGTTGACAGGGGTGCAACTATATGCATGATATATTATGTCTCTTTATAATTTCGAGTTCGTAATGAGCTAGATAGTGATCTTTATACCGTGAGCCCTCGTATCCAGAGCTAGCACAGCTAGAGGCGCATCATCCAGTACCCCGGACCACCTAGCCGCCAGCACCCTGGACCCTCGGTGTCCTCTCACAACTACAGTAGGCACGACATTCGAGGATACTGCAGAACCTCCGTACATTGAAACGCCGACGTTTTTTCTTAGTATGGTGCTAAAAAAAAAGATTGTCGTCAATGTTGTAAAAAAAAGAATTGGGTGGGAGAAGAGAATTTTAAATACAAAATAGCGGACTAGCCTAATTGGTAACTTTTACACAGATATGGTAAGAGTAAGTAATGGTAAGAGTTCAAAATGCAAAAAAAAAGAATATTAATCGAGCGTGTCAGATTTTCTAAGGGGATGTTAAGTGAACCTAAAAAAGGCTCTCATTGAATAATTTGACGTTTTCGGTGTCACGCAAACTCGTACCTACCGTAAAAGTTGCAAATGTGAATGAGAGAATTCGCTGTTTTGAAATACTCAAGCGCGTTAGATTAAGATATAAAATATGCTTTATCATAACGTCCTAGACGTGCTTTTTCATAATCCATTTTTTTTAAAAGAGTGTTGCCTATATCCGGAGGGATATAGGCAACAGCTCTTTTAAAAAAAAATAATGTCTATAGCCGCCACCGATAAAAATTATAATTATTTTTTTCGTTTTTATCTACTATGCTTTGCAACCCAATAGGTCTCTATGACGCTCGAGTAAATCCCAATTTTGTATCGTGGGCTCCCCTACTACAATATTTTCTAAGTTTTCAGAAATAAAGTTTATTTACTACATATTTGATTATAAAGCGTGACAAATACTTACTTCTGCTCTGGATCTCTCGGTCGACTTTTCTTCTTGCACATGACTATCATCGCTACGCACAACGTAGTCAGGATAGTCAGTAAGATCAGAGACAACGCTGCTCCTACCAGCAGTGCCACGTTGTTGTCGGTGACGGTTGGAGGCTGCGGCGGTGCTGGAGTTATGGTTTGAAGAGAACCTGGTGATATAAATAGTTTACAGATTCGGAGTTTCGAGTTGCTTTCGTTCGAACACATAGTATGCAAAAGAACAAAATTATATATAATTCTTGGTTTATGTTTAGGTATAATTTTATACTTGTAATTAAATTTTTGTTCAAAGATGTCGAATGCAGTATTCAAGAGTATAGACTTCTGACGCAAATAGCAAGCATGTTAGAGCGTAACAATATCATAAATCAACCATTTGAATAAATTTATTATTATATATTTTTTTATACAGACTCACGTCTCTATCCCCGAAGGGCTAGGCAGAGGTGTTATATTACACCCACATTTCCCCATGAATTTTCAGGTCCAACGTAATAGGGGGCGAGCTTATTGCCGTACCGGGCACATTACCAGATTCCGTGCTGCTACGTTATTATTATATATTTTTAATAACTCAAATATTTTTGAGATAATAAATAATAAGCAAAGCAGAGATTTTCAGTTTAATTTCATACCAGGTCTATCCAAATCATCGGCTGTTCTGATTGACACGCTGTGCAATGCTACAGGTCTTGGTGATCGTCCTCGTGGTGTTTCAGCGTAAACCAGCAATGTATATCGACCGGGCGATAGCGCATCTAATGCAAACTGAGGCTTGTCGTTCCTGACCCGATATACCGCCTCGGTCAGGCCAAAAGCAGATATACCCTGAGAAAAGTAAGTATTAGATTTGTCTTAATAAGCTGAAAAAATGTTTTGGCATTTTTCGGTGACATTTGGCATTCTCAAAAAGATTTTTGAGTAATTGACTGCTTTTACTGATAGCAGGTACGAACTGAATTATTTTGAGCATTTTTATATAGGCACTATTTTGGGGAGTATTAACTAGTATAAAATAAATATCAAGGAGTTAATTCACTCGTGTAAAAACGTTATCTAATCTGTATGTATATTTGAATTTATATTTTGCCAGCTAGCATCTGTGCATTTGATTCTTCCGAGTGAAAAACAGTCATTTACCGACGACATCAAAAATATCAAAAGAACATAATTATTATATACAGAGTAGTCTGTAGTATATACAACATCAAAATGCATTCCATGGTATTAAATTCAGGTACTTACAAAATGTAAGAAAACATGCAAAGTCAGCGAAAAATATTTGTGATCGAATAAAACTACAAAAACCGCCTATGAATTAACCGAACGCGCCATACAAATCTATTGAGGACAGTTACTGCCTTTTGCGTCGGTTTTTAATAACATTTTGGGCCATGCAATGGTATTCATAGTTTCCCTATAACAAAGTAAATTGCCCGCCATGTAATAAAAACCGTTGGTGTTTGAAATTCTAGGCTCAAAAGAATCTACGCACAACATTTTGGTGAAAACTTTATAGTAACTACAGATGCCCTGGGATTTCGAAATGTACCTTTTTACATCAAACTAAAAACAGGATAATAGATTTACTACTATCCAATTCATTAAAATAATTTGAAACTATAAGAAAGTTTACCTGTTTGATTTTCGATATAAAACACGAGCACACGTCAATACAATCACTCCTAAAACGACACAGGTTATTAACAAAAAGATAAGTATTAATGATTGTGAACAAGAGGATACAATGGAAGAAACTATAAGAAAAAATGTTAGAGAACCATTTGAATTTAACTTAATAGATGATGTGGATGCATCAGAAGTTATTGACAGGAGGATGAAATTGGATGCAAGTTAAAGACTTTTTCTTTTTGAGTTAGCACGGCTATAGCCACGCTCACCTGGACGTTCATTGTGGAGATCTCATTGTTCTCGCTGGGTTCATTGCGATGCCGTACCTCCAGTACTTCTAATAGGAAACGTTGGGGTAGGCCTCCGTCGTGGCCAGGCTCGCAGTGTAGTAGCTAGTTTTCGATCTCGCAGTTGTTCGGCGGTTCGGGCAGTGCTGGAGACGAAAGTATTGTATTATTTTCTGATCTTTGGCAATGGCATTACAACATTTGCTAGGGGACAACAAAGTGGTGCCAGGACATAAATGTGGTGATTCTCTTTTGATCTTGCCCTCTTCTTTCGTTTGGTACTTCATTTAGACTACTAACCGATTTCAATAATTATGCAATTTTTGGAGGCATTTAATTTGCTATGTTCATTAAAATGAGTTTTACATTGTTTTGCGGGGTATCATATTTTTATTTGCAATTTGATTAAAAGAAGCTTATGGAATAAGCAACATGTATTAGGTTAAATGGTGCCTAAATCAATTCACAAGTAGCTTATGATGGAGTAATACCAGCAGGCATAATCCTGAAGAGACAGGGCTCCCGCTGGTTGCCGACATCATTGCTGGCCCAGCACGCAAGCCAGCCCAGGTCGTCATCAGCTTCTACCGGTAGACCATGGATCACTGTGCTCGTGGTATCCATCACAGTGACGTTCGCTGCTGGGATCTGTATTGTAAAGAAAACGAATAAGGCATGAGACTTGATACATGTTTTAATAATAAATTGTAGAAGTAATACTATCAAAATAACAGGGCTTGCTCCTTTCTTTAGAGGATTTTGAATATCCCTCAATTATGGTTATGAAGTGTAACTGGTTTTTGTATTTTTAATAATCCAAATATACTTATCTACTCACAGTTACAAACAATTTTTTATTACTTCAATTTTTTTTCAACTTCTTCAAAGTTTCATCCATTTTACACAAGGATATTGCACTGGTGCACAGATCATGCTTATTAAATCAGCGATGAACTGATTTTTCAAAATTTTGGGGACATTATTTTAGACCCAAACTACTTACATTACATTGATATTACGTGATGACTATTAAAAGCCTATGAGATTATAGGACATTGTATATAAATTTTTTTATTAAGACAAAAAAAAAGAAAAATAATAACTTACCGGCAAAACATCTTTAGTCCCATTATAAGTCCAGTAGAACCGTAACGGTCCAGCGTCACGGCTCACAGGAGCAGTGACAGAACACCTGGCTCTTACTTCTCCACCGGGAGCGCCTGCTAAATGCTGGATAACATTCCCTGTTGCACACTCAGGTCGAGCTGGATAAAGAAGAATGTGTAATGGATTCATATTGCATGTATGATGGTTCGTTGGTGAGGCTGGTGCATTGCCGGTCGTGGATTTGGATTTTTGCAATAATATATTGGGTAAACGTCAAATTGTTCGCGTCTGACTGTTTTTGTTCTTTGTATATCAGTATTTGGGCATATATCAAGTTCTTTACAACACAGTGAATTAGTGCAAAAGTCATATTTTTGAAATATATAATGGCGCACAAGTCAATGCTCGGGTGTATCAACAACTGAGCACTCACTTGTAACAGAACAGCGAGCATTCGCCGTTTTTTGTTATGTCGAACCGAGCAACAAACAGAGCTGAACATTGCTACGAACATTTTCACGATCTTTATAGCAAACACTGTAATCCTTAGAATATAGAAAAATATAGAAACCGCTTTACAACAGCAGTTTTACCCAATATATTTACTTCAGTTTGGCTTATGAATTTTTTCAAGAGTAAAAGGAAGATACATGAACAAAAGACGTTTCTAAATTATAAAATGCAGGTAACTTGAACTGGTTTAATAAATCGCACTAGTGTCTGTTCCTAAGTTCAAATTTATTTATCGATATAGAGCATTTTTCAACATTCTATTAAATTAATTCTGAGTAAACCAAAACTAAGGATTTATTGAAAACATCGATCGACATTTTTTTATATTCATTCTGTGTAAACCCATCGATTGTCAAGTTAAAATTAGTGACAAACTACGAAGATTCGAAACGTTATTTGTATATTTATCTTTCTCTTACATTAGATAAAAATCATAACTCAAAGTGAAGTAAATTGGGTTTAATCACCATTGTAGCGCGGTTTCTATGTATTTTATATATTCTACGGCTCGCCAGAATGTTCATAAGAACGCTCGCTAAAACACACTCGTTTGTTATTCTTTGTAACATTCGCACGAATGCTCATTGCAGCTGAATGCTCAAGTGTATCAGCGCCATAAAATAAATGCATAATGTTGAACAGAAATTTTACAGTACGTGAAATTGACATTTCTGACTGTATTTTTCGTCTCGGACAAGGTGACTGCAGCCACAAAACACAAACCATTTTAAACTTTTTAATGCCAGAATTTTAAAAACAAAATAGATGAAAAATATAAAACACATCATATTCTTCTTTAAAAAATAGTTACGTACGTACGTAATTACGCATTTTCCCAAAACTTCCTTTTAAATATTAACTTGATAAAATTAAGGTTGTCACAAAATAAACTTACAAAGTACGTTCAAAGTGAGTGGATCACTCAAGGCAGAGCCCTCTGTGTTTCTCGCTCGACATCTGTAGGCTGTAGAATGATATCTTCTTAGACCTCTGATCACCAGTCTGTTATTTTCTACTGAAACACCGCCGATGGGGTCATCTCTGATCAAGTGAACCTGTTTATAAAAAATATTAAAACGTTACTCAGACTCAGTTCGTTCCTAAATTTGATTTTGGCAATGTTTGTTAGATTTTATAAAAAAAAGTACTATGAGTAGCAAGAAGACTTAATATGATGTTGTATTCTTCTACGGTTATGTCCATCATAGACTGGTTGCCTGGAAGAAATTGCTGTTTGCGATAAGGCCGCCAATCGTGCATCTATTGTTAAAATTTGCTTTTTTCCTTGTATTTGCATTTTTGTGGTGTACAATAAAGAATTACTTACTTACTTACTTACTTACTTACTTATGATTCTGTTAAATGCTGACGATGAAAAACTACAAAAAGAGTCTGTTGGTATCATAATAAAGACATTTTAGCAGGTTGGATATTAGATTGGTATATCCGTGTATAGGTTAAAGTACTAAAATCTTAATATATAAAATCCTTGCGTTACTGACTGACTGACAGACACGCTACAGCCGAAACTATTCGGTGCAGGAAGCTGAAATTTGGCATGTATGTTCCTTGGGGACCGTAGGGGTGCACTAAGAAGGGATTTCCCGAAATTCCCACGGAATCGGCCAAAACAGGTAAATTAAAAAAAA
The DNA here is from genome assembly GCA_944739405.2 of Euclidia mi. Taxonomy (NCBI): domain Eukaryota; kingdom Metazoa; phylum Arthropoda; class Insecta; order Lepidoptera; family Erebidae; genus Euclidia; species Euclidia mi. The sequence continues at coordinate 63,664,621 of OX123193.2, read as the reverse complement.
ATGCAGGCGTAGCTGCTGGCGTCCTCTAGTATCGTATATTTGAGAAAAGGTACGTGTGATGAGAGCTTAAATTTCTACGAAGTCAGTACTTTTGCTATTATCAAAGTCAGAATACAGCAGTTACCACTTACCATGTCGATTGCTGACACATCTGTCAATAAAGCCAACCAAAAAAGAAATCGTTCATAACTTGGAATTTAACATGGTAGATTTTCAACATTGAATATATGTGCTTTCTGTATTTTTAATTTAAAACTATATTTTGCCAAGAGCATTGTCGGAATAAAAAAGTAAATATATTCATGCGCTAAAACCCGGTTCAACTGCGACATTGGATGTGATGAAATTTAAAAAAAAAGTAAAATATGATATTTTTTGATATGACAAAAAAAATATAGAGAAAATGTTATATTTACCGAAATAATATAAACTGAAGGTGAATGTGAAATAATCGAACGATGTGAAATCATTTTAATGAAATTAAATTATCAAGCTTAGTGCCCATACAAATGATGATAATAAGATCATAGGTCAACTTGCTTAGTTATTCATCATCATATCAGCCAAACGACGTCCACTGCTGGAAATAGGCCTCCCCCAAGGTTCTCCACACAGACCGGTCTTGAGCCGCCCGCATCCAACCGCCTCCCGCGATCTTCACGAGATCGTCGTTCCATCTTGCGGGGGGCCTACCTCTGCTGCGTCGTCCGGTACGTGGCCGCCACTCCAGAACCTTTCGCTTAGTTATTAGTAAATAGTAAAGGTTAAGCGGAAGAATAACCTTAACTTATCTACTTAATGGATGAAAAGCACTTCATACCAAATAAAGCATGTTAAAAATATAAATAACGAATGGTGTTTGAAATAGAATTAGTTTTATTATAAGTCAAATCGATTATATCGATTAAGTAACATTTTGTTTAGTCTATTGAAAATTTCTGACAATGGTCACACTGAACTGTCATTCAGCTCTTTGGGTCTTGGTCGTTTCCCGCGGTCAGCGAAAAAACCTAGCTCTGGATAGATTTTTGTTTTGTGAGCGTTTTGATCTTGTATTTAGAACCCGTTTTGATTGCCACTTCCTGCGAATTTGCTGATTGAAAACGCTGCGTTGGAGTCTGGTAAAGTAAAGATAATTCACTTGCTAATATTGGCCAATTTAGTCTCGTGTGTGTCTTGGGCTGAGACTGGATGAATTAATCGCTTCCACTGATCTCTGTAAACCTTACCCGATCTCAGCTCAAACTCTAGACAAATGGTTTGGCTAAAATATGGTTTTCAAATATTACAATGATGATTTTAACCAATTATTAAATTAAAAGTGCACATAATATGAAGTCTGTGTTTACAGTTTGTTCGTTAATTATACAGTTTACAATGCCGCTGGTGACCGCCAGCTTGAACTCATAACCTTAAGTTCCTTAACCCTAACCTTTAAAAACCTTAACAAATGAAAATGTCAAAAAAGAAATCCGAATCTTGAAATAACAGAACAAGTACTCACATTACTGAAAGCTTTTCTAGATAATAAGAAAGACGCTAGAAATACAAAAGTACAAAGATATTTCATTAGAACTATCGAACGTCTAGACTTAATGTCCGAAGCAGAAACTAATTATGACAGCCTTACTGAACAATATTATGAAGTTATTATTTTGTAATAACAAATTGAATTTTCATGCAGCGACAATGAAATACTCATTACCGAATAACGCCACCTACGTTTCACGCCGCTTACGTTTGAAGCCTAAAGAAAATTCTATGATGTTTTTATAAGCAAGCAAATAATAGCTGCAATCTATATATTAAAAGAATTTGTGTTTTATAATACGAGTCGGCCAGCCCGTTCTACCCAACCGATTCGCATGATTTCTTTTTTTAAATGAAAGCTCTTGCTGCATAGATTTGTCATCAAGCATTGGAAATTACCTAACTTGCACATTCATCAAGTAATATGCAAAAACAATTTTCTCCCATACATTTTTTACGTTTTCGTAGCCGTAGTCAATGACTTTCTGCTTCTATATATCTGGTTCTCATTGAGGTAGGCCTTTCGTTATAGGCCTAAAACACGCGCTAAAAAGAGTTCTTTCTTTGATGGTATGCTCATTTAAATTGGGTAAGTTTGAAGGAAGATAGGTGTGGACATTGAACTTATTTTTCAATATTTTCCTATAAATTTCTAAAGATTCCATTGCTTTCTCTCTACATGAACGGTTCTAAATTCAAAAATATTTTTATGGCATCTAATAAGTTCCTTGCGGTAACTGCCAGGAAAAACCATTATGCCTCCTTAAGGTGACCTTGCCTTACTTTCATACTGGTGTGAGTGTGGTGGTGTGTAAAATTATACGCGATACGTTTTATGTTAGGATTTTTTTTCTGTTTTTAAATTACGGACTTTCTTCGGGCATTTTCGGAATCATATAATTATACTACAAGTAGTAGAAATTGTAGCTTTGGTAAGAATAGTAGTTTTGAGAGAAAAGGCTCTTTTGACAGCACTGGCGGTTTTGGTAGAAATGGTAGTTTAAAAAAAAGGGTAGATATGATAGTGTTAGTACGAATAGAAGTTTTGGTATAAATAGTAGTTTTGATAGGAATAGTAATTTCGGTAGGAATAGTAGTCTGGATAGAAATGGTGTTTTGGCATAATTATATGGTAGTTTTGGTAGTAATGTTACTTACGATTGCTACAAAACTACCATAATGTAAGAGCTTTTTTATTATATTAAAATATGCTGTGGAGCAGCACGGGTCCTCTAGTCTCTTTGATTCTGCAAATTATTTGATCCCAAACTTCTTCAAAAACCATAATCCTGGTATTTGATCCCAAACTTCTTCAAAAACCATAATCCTGGTAAGTAATTTTTTAATTGCCTCGGAATTTGTTACTAAAAGTAATATTGACTAGCTCCAGGGATGAATCTCTGAATTCCTTAAGGAGATAATTATGATGCCGTTGACAGACATTTGTTGCTCAAAGTGGCTATTACTGGTAGCAAAACGTCCACTCCTTTTTTGGACACCGTAATGAGTTATTTTACCAAAGGCAGTATTCATAAACGCTAATAAGATCTTATCAGAAGTTCCATCGTCCATATGAAATCCTCTATCATGTATTAAATTCATTCTTTCCTTACTCTATAATATTCTCTCCAATCCTTCTACTCCATCTTATTTGAAAGAACGCTTCAAGTTCCTAAGTGACTCTCATTCAAGAGCGGGTCTTAAGTCATCGGTAAATTTGAGATTGGAAATTCCAATGCATTCCACTACTTTTTACGATAAATCCTTTACTGAACAAGCGGCACGGTTGTGGAATGCATTGCCTGTATCCATCAAACTGGCTCAAAATATCACATCTTTTAAAAACTTAGTGAAAAACCACTACTTATCTCTTTAACGTTCCATAATATTGTCAAACTCACACTTTCTTTCTCTCCCTTTTTTACTATTGTCTACTCCCATTACTTAATTCATTATATTATTGTATGTTTGTATGTATGTATGTATGTATGTAGGTATATTATAGAAAATATATTGGTGTATTTGTATAGTATAGTGTGTTTTTGTATTTTGTTTGGTATCATTTCATTGGTATCATACTACGCCAAAACTGCCCTATGTCTGGCTCCTTACTTCTCTTTTCCTTATGGGTTGCCTGTAAGAGATTGCTTTTTAGCGATAAGGCCGCTATTTGTGCAACATGTACTTATCTGTTGTGATTCCTATGTTAAATTTACCATTTGGTGTACAATAAAGATTATTATTATTATTAAATAGGACTGCAAAATTCACTATGCCAGGTAACAAAAATCATGAGGATACTGGATATACTACATCGCTGAAATAATGAGCCAAAATATAGATGTAGCATTAAAAATATCATAAGTTTCGCAAGTTCACTTTATTTATACACGAGCCTTATAAAATCAAATCCATCCTAAAAAGAACCGAAGTTAGTTTTTGTGTTTAATAATATAATGTTTAAGTTCCTCTTGTTACGCAACACTTGTTCCCTTAGTTAATAGACCCAATATTACGGAGTCACGAGGCGGAGTTCACGTGAACCCCATAATCAGATTAGCGTTCAACTTTCAAGGACAAAGGTCACATATACGTTTTCCAATAAGCCATTTCCCGTTTACCGAATAACAGGCATAAGCCATTCAAACATTGTAATTACGTGAACAATTTTGATAAAACTCTACGCGTAATAATCATAATTGTTGGGTCGCAAGGAAATTTTCAGAAGTTGATGAATAATATTATAATTAGTTATATAGTCCTTAATACGAAGGTCTACATAATAATGAGTTTAAATGTGATATAGGGTGCTAGCCAGCCCAGGTTAATATCCTGACAAATCTGATAAGACTACAAATAGTTCAACAGGCTCCAAAGGCAAAGTCTTGAATCCAACTGCATGGACGATGATGACAGAAGCTTAACCATATTACTACACATACCTCAGTCCCTTTATAAAAGGTATAGTTGACAGCCGGTGGAGAAGCATCGGCTGAACACAGTAATTCTGCATTCTCGTCTTCTCGTAATAAACGAGGCTCTTTGGACTCCACTAGAGATATCTGCGTTACTGGTGGATCTGCAACAAAAAATATCTATTAAGGTGTGTTTGCAAAGGCAGATACGTATTTTTGTTAATACATGTACCGCACTAGTAATAATAACAAAGAAGAGGAAGAATAACAACGAATACATTGATCACCCAGATTCGAAACAACAATTTATGGATGGCACAAAGTGTTGTCATTGCGCATTGTGCGCAGATGACGAGGTGGCCGTTTATACCACTACGATAAGCCTGCTGTCAAAAAAGTAATTTTTCGGCGAATAAGAATGTGGGAATAATGCATTCAAAACGCTGAATGGTAGTATCGCTGCTTGTATAGTTGAAAATCGACCTCCATGTAACAGCGCATCAACTATCCACACTATTAGGCCTTACAAATAATAATAATAAGAAGCTCATAAATACCAATAATAAATAGTAATAAGTAAAGCTGTCACATCACGTAGATAATAATAATAATGTTTATTTCATTTTTTACTATTTATAGGATTACACATTGCATTCGGAGTCTCCTTTTAAGCTAAATAATGCTTGTGATAGGATACTTTTTTTTTTACTTATTAAAATTCATACATACACTATAATGCATATGTATAGGCGGACTTAATGCCTAAAGCATTCTCTACCAGTCTGCCTTTTGGGTGGTGCAGAGATTGAACAAAGTAGGTGTAAATTGAAGTTAGTATAAGAAGAGAAGGACAATTCTTCATATTGAGTAAAACTAATCAAGATATTATATACATACATACATACATAGACTCACGCCTGTTTCCCGGAGGGGTAGGCGGAGACTACGGAGCGCCATTTGCAACGATCTTGACATATCTCACTTGCTTCATTCACTCCCATCAGATTCCTCATGCATGCTCTTCTGTTCAGGGTGCTTCTAACCTGTCCTGTTTTTAGGATGTCTCCAATCTGGTCAGAGAACATCCGCCTAGGTCTTCCCCTTCGTCCTGTCCCTTCCACACTTGCCTTATATATCTACTATGTCAGTCTTTCGTCATCCATCCTCTCCACGTGTCCAAACCATCTTAGCATACCTTTCTCGATGCTTGTCACTACATCTTCTTTTACCCCACAACACTCTCTTATCACACAATTCTTTACTCTGTCAGTCAAAGAAACACCACACATACTTTGCAGTGCTCTCATTTCTACAGCATTTATTCTACTTTCATGACTCTTCTGCCATACCCAACTATCACTACCATACATAAGAGTAGGTACTAACACCCCTCTATGCACAGCCAAACGTGCCTTTTTGGACACGTTTTGGCTATTCATAAACGCCTTCAGAGCTCCATTCACTCTATTACCTGCATTAACTCTTCTTTCAATATCTTCTACATTCTTACCATCTCTTGTAAACAGCGTTCCTAAATATACAAACTCATTCACTTGCTCCACTCGCTGTCCATCGATCATAACATTACAAGCCGTAACACATTCCTCCTTTTCAAAAACCATAACTTTCGTTTTACTTACATTTACTTTCATTCCTTTCCTCTCTAACGCACCAAGCATTATTGTTACCATCTCCTGCAACTCCTCTGCTGAAGACGCAAGTATAACCTGATCATCAGCATAAAGGAGGCATTTGACAAGTAACTCATTCATCCTTAATCCACAGTCACTATTTTTCAAATCTTGCAAACAACTGTCCATGAAGAGGTTGAACAGCCACGGCGACGCTACACATCCCTGTCTAACACCTGTTTCGATGGTAAACCAATCCGTGTACGACCCATTTTTTTTTTTTAATAATAATAATAATTTATTTATTTTCCGAAATTACAAAATGATAATGGTCTTATATTTAATTAAATTAGGTAAAATTAGTATATGGTGCCTGTACTACAGGCATAAAGAGCACTCACAACTATCTAGGTGACACTAAAAATAAATGTCTACGTACTTAACAATACTAGAAATACATGTTTTAAATACTTACTTACTATAAAACTTAAAGAATTCTTATATAAAACTATTACTTGTGGAATGACACACAGTTATGCTGCCTTATTTAATAACAGTCAGCAATTTCTCGGTCTGTTCATAATTCAATGTTTGTAAATACTGATTCATACGTAATTTAGCTGTAGCGTAATTCAGGTCATATATTGATGTTTCTTTGTTTATTTTATTATATATAAAAGTACAAATTAGTTCTAATTGATAAATTAGTGGGCGACGCTCTTAGGCGCCCGCATTGTAGTCTATTGAATTTATGTACCTCTGTTCTGCCATCTTTTTTGCTGGACATTCCAGATCTCCGGTTTTATGGTTGCTCGGTTTTTTGTACCGCAAGCATGATGCACATTTCGGCGGCTCGTTTTTCTTGGTACAGTCTTTCGTCTCATGACCTAATTCTCCACAATGTCCACACGTAGATATGGTCTCCCGACAGGTCTTCGCCGCATGTCCATATTGATGACATTTGAAGCATCTGGTCACGAGCGTGAAGTCATAAGCTCTGCAGGCAATCCAGCTGATGTATATTCTGTCCTTATTAATGAGTACATTCCGGATGATAGCGGGTGCTTCCAAAATAAAATTGCATCTTTGCGCATCTTTTTTGCCGGATTTATGGCTTAACTAGAGGACGCCAGCAGCTACGCCTTCCTTTTTTTTTTTTGAATTTCGAGAAATCCCTTCTTAGTGCACCCCTACGGTCCTCAAGGACATACATGCCAAATTTCAGCTTCCTGCGTCCAATAGTTTCGGCTGCAGCGTGTCTGTCAGTCAGTCAGTAACGCAAGGATTTTATATATTAAGATTTGATTGAGGACAAAAATGATTCTCGTGTCATACTTGGAATCTTTTTTTCGGCTATATTCTGTGCATAGAGACAGTCATAGACATTTTGGTCATGAAGAGCGGCAGGTACGCCTACGAGTATTATTCTCGGTCTTCTTTTATGGGGCTCCTCCACCTTCAGGCCAGAGCTGTTCAGTTCTGTAGACTTCCTGAGTTTTTCAATGTCATCCTTCGTATCTGTGCTAATGATGACACCTCCGTCCCTGGTCTTACGCAATCCCCTTACGTGCAGCTTCATCTGCTCAGGACAAATTATTTTCTGCACAAGTGATTTCGTATGGTCACTAGTTTTTGTTTTATCACTAGGATAGATTGCGATCGAGCAAAGGTTTGAAGGGCGTAGCAGGCTGGTTTTGTTAGTTTTGACCATATCAGCGAAGGGCACTGGTTGGGCGAGTGGTTTCTTGGAGCTTTCCTGGATGGTCTCCGTAATAGACTTTTTCAAGTCAGTAAGGCATCCAGCAAGGTCTTCCTTATCTCTAAGAGCTTCCAGTGATGTTTTAATCTCGACAGCCCTTTGCTTCAAAGTTGTATAATTGACAGCCATTTGAGAAGCTCCGGTTAAGACCCGTCGTGCATGAGCATTGATGTTGAGTTTCTGTTCCGAGTTGAGTTTACCATCTGCAGCAATTTGGCACACTTCGTTGAGAGCTTGTTCGACGGTGGACAACCAGTGTTTGTCCACCGTCGAACAAGCTCTCAACGTCACTGGCACGTCAATGTCACTGGGGGACATGGCTTCTATAGTCCCGTCAGTGGCATGGTGTGGTGGCTGAGGAGTGCTGGGAGGGCTACGGTACGTCTTCGTACTCCGATTAAAAGGGCTACCTTCTATGGTAGCCATTATCGATAACACTCACTTGTTATTCATATTAATTAATGCAAACTTAGCGTATAGTTATTACTGTGTTGTCTTATGTAGGTCACTGATTTATTAAATTAATTTAAACATGTAAACATAATATTGTAAGCAAGGCACGTCTGTTCACTGTGACGTCTACGATTTGATGATCATCCTCACACAAGCTCTAGAATCTTCATAAAGGGATTTCAGAGCTCGTATGAGGCTGCTGTTCACCCCATACATCGACAGTACCGACCACATTTCATTCCTCACCACTTTATCGTAAGCCTTTTCCAAATCCACGAATGCGCAATAGACTTTTTCACCTTTGGCCAAGAATTTTTCGGCTACGCACCGCAAGGAAAAGACTTGATCCGTGCACCCCATACCCTTTCGGAATCCTGCTTGTACATCCCATATTTTCTTGTCGGTTACTTCCATAACTCTTTCAATCAGTATCTTCGCATACAATTTGCCAACAATGCTGAGAAGGCTAATGCCTCTATAGTTCTTGCAGTCTTGTTGCGAGCCTTTTCTTTATAAAGAGGCACAACCACCGCTGTGGTCCAGTCATCAGGTACTCGGCCGGTGCTCCAGCACAAGTTAAATAAGCGCTGCAGCTGACCAACTATGATGCCCTGTCCAGCCTTCAGCATTTCAACTGTAATCCTATCATATCCTGCAGCCTTACCTAATTTCATACTTCCCAACGCCTTTACAATCTCATCCACACCAATATCGCTTTCATCATTGCTATTATTACCATTAATTTCGTCGATCGATGTCTCCATCGCCGTTCTTTCATATAGACCTTCAAAATACTCCTTCCATCTCTTCAGCACGCATGATTCACCATTCAGTATCTTTCCATTCTTGTCTCTGATTGACGTGCATTCTGAGGATTGAGTTCTTCCTTGAACTGCACGAACGGATTTCCAGAAAAACTTTATGTTTCTCCGGAAATCTTCAGATAGTCTGCTATCAAACTCATCTTTCTTTTCCTCTTTTTTCCTTTTAACAATTTCTTTCACAATTCTTTTTGACCTAACAAACTCCTTTCTTGCTTCATCTATGTCATCACTCGTTGCCTTTCCCATTCTTTCATTTGCTCTGGCAGCCAACCAATCTAACCAAACTTTCTTCTTTTCTGACACTGCTGATTGTACATCCTTGTCCCACCATGTATTCTTAACCTTTCGTATTTTCCGTCTCTTGATCACACCACATACTTCAGACGCTACACTACACATCTCTTCTTTAAAAGATTGCCATAATTCTTCCATATTATTTATGCCATCGAACCTCTCAAATCTTGCTATCAATCTTCGCTTATACTCATCTTTCACATCTTTTTCTTGCAGATTTTCTACTTTTATTCTTTCTAGGACCCTATTTTCATAATGTTCTCGGTGTCGCCATCCTATAAAGAGTCCACGTATCCGGCTCATCACCAAGAAGTGGTCTGTGTGGATGCCGATCCCTCGATACACCCTTGTATCTAACACATTCTTCCTCAAACGTTCATCTACAATTACAAAATCAATCATACTTCTTCTAACATTCTTAGCCTCACGCGTATACATGTGTATCCTTTTGTGATCAAACATGGTGTTTGTCACACAAAGGCTCCACTCTAAACAAACCTCAAGCAAAACTTTTCCATTTTCATTCACACTCTCATCACCAAATCCAGCTAAAACCCTTTCAAATCCATCTCGTTTTACTCCCACCCATCCATTGAAATCCCCTAACAAGATCAATCTTTCGTTATCCTTACATTTCCTCAAAATCGCTCTTAAGTTCTCCCAAAATTTCTGCCTTTCGTCTTGTTCTTGCTGTGACATACCCGCTACTATATTGACCGGGGCGTAAACCCCTACAATAAAGAGACGAGTAAGTCCTACTTTCATTCTCATCCACAATAGTCTAGCATTTACACATTCATATTCCTTAACGCACTCATTCATTCTCGCAGACAGTATTAAACCAACTCCCTTGCAGGCTCTGGTGGTACTGTCTACCCCAGACCAATAAGATATTATATAGGTATACATAAAGATAATATGCTAGAAATATATAAACATATAAATATTATTCATAAATAAGAATACACTATATACATACACACACAAATATATATATACATAATATAAATATCATCATCGTCATCAGCCCTCTATACTGTCCCACTGCTGGGCACGGGCCTCTTCTCATTATGAGAAGGGTAAGGCCATAGTCCACCACGCTGGCCAAGTGCGGGTTGGCAGACTTCACATGTCTTTCGAGAACATTATGGAGGACTCTTAGGCATGCAGGTTTCCTCATGATGTTTTCCTTCACCGTTTTAGCAAGCGATAATTAACAATTTAATACGCACATAACTCCGAAAAGTCATTGGTGCGCGCCGTGGATTCGAACCCGGACCCTCTGCGTAGCAGTCTGTCGGTCTCTCCACTAGGCTATCGCCGCTTCTATATAAATATAATTATATATATATAGAAAAATATATAATAATAACTACAATTAAATAGAGATGTCAACTCTGTGATGATCCTGCCAACTCGTTCTGCAGTAGTTGCCGCACTTTCAATTTGAATGTATGTCGGCTAGTAGCCATCCTGATTTCCAGAGGGAGGGCATTCCACAGAAGAATAGATTGCACAGGAAAAGAAGAATGAAGGAAATCAGAGTTATGTGTCGGTCAGAGAAGAAGTAGATTGTTAGAAGAACGTAACGTTCTGTCGTGGTTGGAATATAGATACTTAAAATAAGGGGTTTAATAGGTAGGTGGATTAGGACACATGAGGATAGAGTAAAGTGTTGTGAGGGCACGCATACTACGGCGTTGACGGATAGGTAACCATTTCAAACGGGAGCGATAAGTAGACACATGGTCATACTTGCGAAGATTAAAGACGAATCGAATGCAGTTATTGAGAAGACGGTCAAGTTTATTGAGAAGGTCTGCATTCAGGTCGAAATAACACACATCACCATAGTCGATTATGGGGAAAATTAGGGTATGCACAAGCATTGTCTTGGTCCCAGTCGGTAGAAAATTTTTCAGGCGATAAAGAGCACGCAGGGTACCGGTGACTTTTTGACTGACGTGAGTCACCTGAGCACGCCAATTTAGAGTACAGAGTCTACATGTAGGCCCAGGTCCCTAACTACTGGACAATATTCGATAACTGATCCATTGAAAATAATCGATGGTATGTGCGGTCATATCAAGTCTACTCAAAATTCTTTGACTGCCCACAACTATTGCTTGACACTTACTGGGATTTACTGACAGACCGAAAGATTTAGACCAACTATGCAGATATTCAAGATCACTGTTCACACGAGCTACAGCAGAAGATATGTTCTCAATACTTGCTTGAGCGTAAAGCTGCAAGTCATCGGCATACAGATGATAGGCGCATTGAAGATTCTGGGTTAGGAGATTGATAAAAATTGAAAATAGAAGTGGGGAAAGAATACCGCCTTGTGGAACGCCAGAGCCGATCTCACGCCAGTTTGACGAGGATTCCTCGACGCGAACCGACTGCTGACGTCCACGAAGATATGACGAGAACCATTCCAGAGCCTCGGAAGAGACCATAAGGTGGGAAAGGATAGCTAGCAGGATGTCGTGACTGACGACATTAAAGGCGTTAGAGAAATCAACTAAAGCCAACACCGTGACTTTGGTGTCCTCCATGCCTGACCTAATGTCGCCAGTCACTTTAAGGAGAGCGGAAACAGTACTGTGGCCAGGCCTAAAGCCAGACTGCATAGGACTTAAAAGATTATTAATATGAATATGGCGAGATAACTGCTTATGGACACTGGCCTCAAGTACTTTGGACAGAAAAGGAAGAACGGAAATTGGACGGAAGTGATTGGGAAAGGAAGGATTCTGGATCTTGGGCAGAGGTAAGACAAAGGCTTTGCGCCATAAGTCAGGGAAAACACTGGAGTCAAGGGAAAAATTGATGATGTGCGTGATCACAAGGATAAGGTGTTCAAGGATAGTCATGATCGTGCGGCGACTAATATGATCACAGCCCACCGCATTTGACTTTATGGAGCGGATAATCCTTTTGATCTCGCCCGGAGCTATAGGAGAAAAACTGAAACATTCGATGTTTGGTTGGGTCAAATTACCGAGGTAATCGATAGTGAGACACTTGGTTTGATGATCAAGGAGAGTGGTTGTGGTGAAATGTTGATTTATATCATTCAAACCAAGTGTCCCCTGGAAATCACAACGACGCTTCCCGCCAATGCCTAGAGTTCCAAGGAACTTCCAAACATCAGCAGGGGATGAACAGGAGATATTTTCTTGAATATGTCGGCGTTTAGCGTTGCGTATCATCTTGTTACACCGATTCCTTGCAGCCTTATAAGCCGTCCAGGTGTTTTCACAACGGTCTCTCCTGTACTTGCGAAAAGCCCGGTCCCTGCGCCTCATCGCCATCCGGACACCTCTCGTTAGCCAAGGTGCTGGAGGACGTTTTAACTTTATTTTCCTTATTGGAGCATGTACGTCATATAGGCCAATGAGATTGTCATTGAAGGCTTTGACTTTGTCGTTTACTGTGGTAGCCTGGAACACATTGTCCCAGTTAAGTAAGGCAGCGTCCTGACACAGTTTTTCTACGTCCATACGACCAAAACAACGCCTCTGCACAACCTTAGGTGGGGATTTGGGTGGTTTTAGGATGTAGGAGAGGAAAATGAGGTCGTGATGAGAGAAAGCAGGAGCTATGTGTTGACCGTAGGAAGAGGCTAGGATGGGATCAGAGGTTAGGATCAAGTCCAGCCAGGTGTCGTCACCTACCATGTTGTGATGGGTAGGTTGCAGAGGTAAGATGTGCAGACTGGCTGACTTAACAATGTCCAGGAGTTTGGAAGATCTTTGGGTACAAGGGGACAGGAGATCGGTGTTAAAATCGCCCATGATCATATGATGTGAATACTCTGACCCTAAAGATTCCGGACTCATTTCGAGACTGGAGAAATAATTTACAGAAGGAGGACAGTAGACGACACCAAGGTCCAATTTGGACACTTTAACGCAAACTTCGATAAAAATATACTCCGCAGTGGCAGTTGAGTTGGGAGAAGATGAAGACAGAATTTTATAGGGCAAATTACTGCAGAGATAAATAGCGACACCTCCCCCGCTCCGGTCGACTCGATCATTACGGATCAAGATAAAACCGGGGAGAGGGTAAGTGGTAGAAAGAAGATGCGGTTTAAGCCAACTCTCCGAAACCAGGATAGCATGAACATTAGCGTTAGTGAAAGCCTCTAGCAAGTCGCTGTAATGGCTAGGTATGCTTTGTGCATTAATATGACATACATTAAAATTGCTGCAAGTAGTTTGATTGAAAGTTTTCCTCACAATTCACAATGTCACCTAATGTATCAGTAAGAGAATGAAAACTCCCATCTAGCGTTACGTTATCAGAACTATCGACAGAAAAGAAAGAATCATCATCAGAATTCATAAAGTATTATAAATATAATATATATATATATATATATATAATATATATAAATAAACAAATAATATATGAATATAAATTTAAACAATAATAAACTAATAATAAAGAAAGATAATATAAACGTACTTATTTGGTGCAAATATTCTATCCCTGCACCACCCGCCAGCTGACACACAATATAGATGACCAAAAATAAGACAACAAACAAAACGCACAATTAGATACAAGTAATAATGAAACGTAATATATCAATGCAATTGCCGAACGCAACTTCAAATCAACATAACGTCAAAGTGACAATTTCTCATAACTGTTTTGACATTAAGCTACTTATTTGTTTATAATGTTTTAGATTTACAAATAAAAATCCCTGCGATCTTCATATCTACCCCAAATGTCAACATTTAAGTCACAATACATTTTAATAAATATCAATCAAAGTAAAATAAAAAAAAAATGTGATGAAGTGGTGAGTAAATTAACTAAAACTGTTGCCTAATGAAGTTATCAAGTTAATGTTAAGAAAAGTGTATGGCGAAACGTTATAGCGAATTACAGCGATAATACTAGAATAGTCAAATACTATTTACGTTGGCGAGAAATTGCTGCTGAACTTCCGACGTCATTCTTGCTCGATGTTGAAGCACTGGGGTATTTCTCCATGAGAACGTTGAGCTGCTCCATGGTAGTCAGCTTGTGACGGCTTCCATCTGCGGCTTTTACTATAATTACGCCATCCTGGGTCCAGCATCCTCTCATACCAAAATGTTGGCGGGCTTTGCAGAAGATGGATTGTCGAGTCTTTGTAAGGAACTCCTTAACTGCGAGCTGCTGAGCCCTTCAGCTTAGCTTTATTCTTCCAAACTGCAGATCTGGATTCCACGGAAGTAAATCTCACAAGAAGTGGCCTGTGATGGTCTTTGTTGCGCACTCCAATCCGGTGAGAAGTATGGATATTCAATGCCGAGATATCTTTGAGGTCTATTCTATGGATAACATTAATAATAGCAGCTGTACAGTCCTCTCCGTCAACCTCTGCAACACCCAGGAATATGAGGGCTTTTCGACGGTGCCTAGTCTCCATATCATCAACCAAGGCAGCTACCTCATTAATCTGCTTCCTGAGCAGACTGAGCATAGAAAAAACCAGTTCCCTAAAGGTCCGGAACTCTTTTGCGACTTTGGCTACTGTATCCTTAGCAGGGCCCCCGGTGTGCAACTGAGCTTCAAGTTCCGCCATCCTCTTGGAAAAGCATTCCTCCAAATTTATTTGTGCAGTTTTTATATCGGCCAATTGAGACATAATTTATCCAGTTACAAATCTTCAGTGATATTCAAAAGGTGTAATGCGCTGGCAGGTGGTGTATATGATTGAATGTAGTATTTACATTAGCAGATGTATTGTGCCACAAACGTAAGTACGTTCTAGTTATGCACTATTGCACTCAATAAAGTGGATATTTATATTAAAAATCGACTATTTCAATAATTAAAGATTTTCGAAAAAAAAAATTACCTGTGATAACGTTTCTACACCTACCGCCAAAAGTAAATACTCTACTCTTCCGATTTATACAAACCTATAAATGAAGGTTACATACAAGCGCATATATATTTATATAATACTAATTTAATTGATTAATTGGCATGCAGAGATAAGTGATAGCAAGTAATTTCATAAAAATAAAAAATAAAATTGAAGTTAAATTTAAACATAATTTGAAAAGCTTGCGCTTGGTATTGCTGTGTAGATGTGTATGAGTGTGTAAGTGCGCGTGAGTGCGTGTGTGGGGGCGCGTATGCATGCGTGTGTGTGCGCGTGAGTGTATATGTGTGTGACTGTATATCAAATGTGTGTAAGTGTGATGGTTGATAGATTTGCCCTACGAGAGTATCTTGGAATCGGCATTTTTGGTATCCGCCATAGATGCCACAAATCTAGTAAATAGCTTGACTAGCCATTTCTTATACTTTTAGTTTACAATTGAAGTACCTGTACTAGACTTTCCACGTCATTATAGTTTTTCGCCTTGAGCCAATTTTCAACAGCCATTTTACAATCTTCCAATGTAAGGAAGTAGATACTCAACTCTTTGTTTATTATATTATAGATATGCGCTGATTGTCTATCATATTGTCTCTTTGCAAAAGTTGACTTGCTTTTGACTAATGGAGCAACTTGATATCTCCTCCTATTTATTAGTGTATTACGGTCGAAAGGTAAAGATTTGTGCTTTTTTAGGATTGTATTAAGTACATATAGCCTCCGAACCGAAAGTACACCGGCCGTTGAGTATAACTCTTCAGTTGGAAATCTAAACGGTTTATGTAACATGACCTTTAATAAAGATCTTTGAGCTCTCTCTAGGTGCAAAAATTGAGTTTTCGTAGCTCCACCCCAAACTGGCAAACAATATTATGCTAAGACTGATTGTGCCAGTGAGATATAAATTTGCTGAAGAAGGTTTTTTGGTGTAATGTTGCGTAATGTTTTAAATGTCCAAATCATTTTCCTTGTCCTTGACATTAATAATTCAGTTTGGTTATGCCAGGCCAGACGCTGATCAATCATTATGCCTAGGTATTTAATACATTTTACTTTTTCGATCTCCACACAAGAACAAGTCGAGTCTAGTATGTGTTGGCAATTGTGGATTCTAATTTTAAAATGTTGTTTTGGCTGTGAACTCTCGTACTTAGAAAAACAAATGAAATTAGTTTTGGAGCTGTTTAATGTTAAAAGATTATAGTTAAGCCATGATGAAATTTTGGACAGCCCTATTTTTGCTGATGCCTGGATGTTATTCCATGATGTGTCTCTGAAAACTACTGCGGTATCGTCTGCGTAAGAATAGATGTTTGCTTTTGCTATTTTCATATTATACAGCGTATTTATATAGACGAGAAATAGTGTCGGGCCTAGAACACTGCCTTGTCCCACCCCGTATGTCACGATTTTTTCCAAACTAACATAATTGGCAATCTTAACTTTTTGTCTTCGATTATTCAAATAGCTCTTTAAGAAATCGAGTGGTGTTCCGCGTATACCATAAGTTTCTAACCTGTCTAAAAGAGTAGGGACAGATACCGTGTCGGAGGCCTTTATCAGATCGAGGAAAACAGCAAGGCACTTATCTCCCCCGTCAACTATATTGGTTACATTTGAAACCAGCTGTAGCACTGCATCCTCAGTAGATCTACCCCTTCTAAATCCAAATTGATGTACAGATAATAACTTAAATTTATTAAAATAGTTCATAAGACGTGAGTTAATTAGTCTCTCTATAATTTTGGATATAGAAGGCAGGACTGAAATGGGCCTATAGTTTGACGGATCGGCTCTGTACCCACTCTTGTAGACTGGGGTAATTAGTGCTACTTTTAAAGCTTCGGGATAAACAGCATGCTCAAAGCAAAGGTTAGCAAGATGAGTAATAATTGGTACCATGATTTCACTAGCAGCCTTAAGGAAACTAACTGGAATGTTATCCCATTTCTATATATTCAATATTCCCAGGTTAATCAAAATATTATGCACCTCGCAATTGTGAGCGTTTATCAAAGCAAAGGAAGACAGTGGCGCACTAACAGGTTGGTCAATTTTGGTGGTAGGCGTTGAGTTAAGTCCTGAAACGGTATTCGCATTGATATCGTTTGCCAGAGTCTCGCCTACGTCAGAAAAATATATATTTACAGCGTTGACAGAATCTATTGGAGTAGCCTTCAGGTCCAATAAATGTATTAGGTACTTTATTTGTTTTTCGTTGAGTTATATTATTAATGCAGTTCCATAATTTTCTAGGACTTTTTTGAGCTTTAATTATTTGGTCTTTATCATATTTACGTTTCTGTTTTTTTATTATATAATGACAAAAATTTCGATAACGTTTGTAGCTTGTTATTAAGATTTCATTAAAGGGCTCCAATTTAAGACGTCTTTGCATATCATTTCGATTACGGATGCAGCGTAATAAGCCAAGTGTCATCCAAGGTTTGATCATTCTACTTTTAAGAGGAATTATTTTAGTTATAGAATTGGCTGCTAGACATGTTTGTAATATATTTATCATTTGATCAGTGAGTACATTAGGATCTTGCAGTTTAAGTAAATTTTTAAATTCACTTTGTTTTTAACTTTGGAGTGCATTTTCCATATTAAGTGAAGTTTTCATAGTTTTTTGCTTTTCTGTTGGTATACGATTGGCTAGTTTTAGAAATGTCATAAAGTGATCAGTCACGGTAGTATCTATGATAGCTATGGTAGCATCCTTTTTTAAATGGTTAAGTTTTAAAATGATATGGTCCAGACAATTATTGCCTCTGGTAGGTTATGAATAACCTGGTAGTAGACCGTGCATTGCCAGCATATTTAAATAATTTAGTCTGTTAGGTCGATCATATGAACTTTCGCCCTGGTTATATATTAAATTAACATTTATGTCACCAGTAATAATGATGTTTCTAGTAAAAGCTATAGTACTAAGGTATAGATTGAGGGAGCTTATAAAGTCATCAGCTTGTGAATTTGAAGGGGAGCGATATATAACTAATTCAGTAAGATCGGGTAATATATTGACTTGAAGGCAAGTAGCGTGTGTTAATTTGACTTCATTAAATGTGCTTTTATAAGTATTTTTATGTACATGACTACTCCATCTGCCTTGTTTAAGTGGTTCGTTGATTAGTGAGATGTATAATTATTTAAATGCGGTATAGTCTTGAAGGAGTTTAGCCTACATTCGGTTAAAGTAATAAGATCAGGTTCGATTATTAGGCTTTGCAGGTTTAATAATAAGTCAAATTTGTGTAAATACTCCTAATATTTTGTGATACAATTGTGAAGTCTGAAGGTGCCGTCTTGATAAGTTTGGTGAAAGTCGTTGGTGAGCAATTATACACGCGGGCTATAGCTGTATTATCTATATTGTTTAAAGTTTGTAGTGTGGCATCCATTGAAATATGATTAAAGTAACGCAATACATAACTTGACGTGTTTTACTGGGTGAGTGTAGGGTTTCGTTAGTGTGTATAGTGGACAAATGAATGGTGGCTGGTTCCATTTGGAGTGTATTAGTATATGCTTTAGAGTGGAGTGGAGTGTTTGTGTGTGGTTGTTGAGTAAACGCACGCTTGCAATATTTAAATTCGTACAGAATATAATAGAGAGTTATTATTAATAATTTATAATAAATAGAATCCATCAAAACTACAGAGTGACAATTATGAATTAAAATATTGCCTAGTCAAAGCTGCATTAAGTTGTTTACATGTGATTCATTCCGTATACATACATACATACATAACGTCACGCCTTTTATCCCCGAAGGGGTAGGCAGAGGTGTATTTCTACACCCACTTTTTGCCAGATATACTTTAGTCCCACGTAATAAGGGGCGAGCCTATTGCCGTACCGGGCACATTTCCAGACTCGATGCGGCTACTGAGAATTTCGTGACAGAAAAACCCAATAACACTGCCCGACCCAGGAATCGAACCCGGGACCTCGCGATCCCACGCGCACATTTATGCCGCGAGACCAACGAGGCAGTCGTATAGGGTTTGATGTCGAGTTTTCCGTCTCTACGCAAAGATGGTATTTGCATCGTGATATCCCTTAGTCGCCTCTTACGACACCCACGGGAAGATTGGGGGTGGTGACACTTGTATTCTATGCCGTCAACCACACGGCAGCCGTCCGTATACATATAGCTGCAGAATTATCGTCCGTTTTTACGAAGACTTTACCGTACGATGTCCAACAATATTTATAGGATTTAGATTTTATGAGGTCACGGGCTAAGAAGAACAACCTGGAACCTTTAGCTGTTAGCTGTTCCGAAACATAAATGGGACTGTACTCATCAGTTTTGAAACCAAGGTGTTTCGCACAATTTTCTTCCTTTTGTTTTCTATTAAATTCTTTGGTCTTCTGAAGTAGGTTTGTTTTAAGATTAGTAGAGTTTAATTCAATTACTATAGAGTTAGTTTTTATGTCACTGCGTTTCTTCTGTACGCAGTATACTTCTTTAATATTTCTCTGTTCCAGTTTACAATTTACTACCTCTGACAATTTTATAACCATGTTTGCTATATCTTCTTTTGTTTCTTTTGCAACTTTTGGTACGTTTTTTATTTCAAAGCTCGATTTGCGGGTATCTCTTTGGAGGTCTTCAATTTTGTCTTGCAACATTATTATATACTCATTGACCTTTTTTTACTTTCATTTCTAACTGTTCGATCTTCTTCTTTAGTTCGTTATTTTGTTCTGAAAGGACAGCCATTGCATTCTCGATGTTAGCATTTGTAGTTTTTATATCCATGTGAATTTCTTTTATTTCTTCGTGCTGAGTTTGCATCATGTTAGAAATCATCTTTTTCGTTTCTTCTTTGAAAGCTAAGAAATCACTGGTTTCATACTCTTGAACCTAAGTGTTTTGGGTTCCTATTTTAATTTCTTGCTGACTCAATAGTTCAACGTCCTTCGGCGATATGTCCTTTCGAGGTCTCCTGTTTGTGACGTCACATCGCGCTCCTGCGCCGCGAGCTTCGCTATGAGTGACGCACAACAATGGGCCGTTCCCTCGCGCCCCTCCGCGCCGGCCCTATAAATACAGCGGTCACGAGGCTTCGGCCCTTTCCTCCGGCCAGCACCACCGAGTTGAGTACTACCATCATCCGAAGACCTGTGAAGTGCCAACGTCGCCCACGCCCTGGATAAATGTCTCATCTGCTAATCTTAATTGTCAGTTTTTTTTATTTATAACTAAAGCCATCGAATAACTGGAATTATAACGCGAGTTTAAACTTTCCTGGTGATATTTTTTATTTATTTCCCGTAAGTCAACCTAATTATCTCTCTTTAATTGCTCGGCGAGTGATCGATCCCGGCTATCCCGTGGAAATCAATCACTCGTGCGACATTGGCGCCCAATAGAATTTTTAATTATATTATATATATAATTTTTAAAACGTAAGTTGGCACTTTACAGGTGAGTGAAATAATTTCTTTTTCTCTTGTATATTTTTCTCCTGTGTGTGCATATATTCTGGTGTGGTGAATTGCGTACAGGTACAGTTTCTATCTATTTTTGTTCGCCATAAGCAATTTAACTGTGTAAATAACATAACGGTGATTTAATTAACGTCTGTCTAAAATCACGTTTCCACCGCGGGCAGCGTGTTGAGCCGCCAACCGGTTCTAACCGCTTAGCCGTTGAACTAACGAGCCTCGTGTTCGCGAAAAAATATTGTGATTCAACCTTTGAGTGACCTTTAAGAATTTTTTTCTTCCTTGACCAATCATCACACCATTGTATAATTTAGTGTATTTCAGCTTTTTTAGCACGGCATTCAATTTTCTGGCGATATTTAATTTTTTTTTCTAGTGCCGGCGTAAATACTTAGATTTTCTATTATTGTTTTGTAATAATGGCTTACATTATAAATTTCTCATTATTCACTAAAGCCGAATTAGAATATGAGACCACAATACGCGGCGTTTCAAAGCCTGACGATCCCCGCAAACAAATCGCTAAACTTTCAGTTAAAACTCCCTCAGAGGATATATTATCTTCACCCTTCCCACCAGAGGAGGATGTGACAGAAGTGGAAAAGTCGCTATTAAGATCAACTAAACACTTATCTATGTTGGAAGCAAACTATACTTCCGAGCTTCAACAGAAGGTCGAAACCGTGCTGCACAATTGTTTTCATCGACTGAATAGGGTGGATACCGGAAGTCTTGATATTAAAAAAATTGAGTCTGGGTGGAATAAATTTAATGACTTATATGCGAAATTACAATTAATCACGAGACGTAATTCGCGGTCGGATTGCTCAGTGGCAGAGGCAAACACTTCCTATAATTACGACCGTAAGCTTTTTTCGGAATTAGGTAAATTCAAATTTAATGGTAAATCATGTGTAAGATCCTTTATTGAAAAAAATGATGAATTTATGTCCTGTAGATCTATTCCTCACGACAAGATGTTGTCTTTCGCTTTTGAAATATTTTCGGGTGACGCATTAGTTTGGTATCGTTCTGTTAAAAATAATGTAAAGACTTGGTTAGAACTTTGCGAACTTTTGAAACGAGATTTTAGTCCGCATAACTACGATTATCGGCTTATGACGGAGATCCGTCAGCGCTCACAGGGCGAAAACGAATCAATAACTATTTACGTGGCAAAAATGCACGGTCTGTTTTCGTGACTTAGTTCTCCTATCGCTGATTCGGAGAAGCTAGAACTTTCGTAAATAATATTAGACCTTGTTACACTAATTGTCTGCTCACTGCAAAGGTTGTTGATGTTGATAGTCTGGTCGAAGTTTGTCGTCTTTTCGAAAATTACCAAAGTCGCAGTAAGCAATTTTCTGAACCCCCTAAAGTTTCAAAGAATACTGTAGCACCTGATCTAGCGTATAATTATCCGTTTTCTAATTTTTCTTCAAACAAAAATGTTTATAATCATAATCACTTCAATAAATATAACTCTGTCTCTGATACATCGAGATACAAGTCTGTACCACAAGTTAACGCCGTATCGAGTACTTCTAATATAAATATTTTTTTTTGCGTGCGTTGTAGATGCAATTCGCACTCATTACGTAATTTCCGTCAACCACACTACCTAATCTGTTTTAAGTGCGGTTCAAAGGGTTTCAAGGTGTCAGACTGCCCCAATTGTAAATCTAAGTCGACCCCTACAGTTTCAAAAAACTAGTTAACAAGGATTGTGGAAAATCAAATTATACAACTAATTGTAATAAAACAGAGTGGAATAATTGGTTGGACTTTTTAAAAAAATTCTTTAGTAGCTATCATATATCCTCAATCCGTAATTCTAAAGTAGAATATTTACCTTACGTTACCCTAAAATTAAACGGAATACCTACCACTGGTCTTTTAGATTCTGGATCTTGCGTTACAATTTTAGGTAATAATTTGCATAACTTATTTTTGAAAGACGATGTTTTGGATAAATCGAAACCTTTAAGGTTAATAACAGCTGGCGGAGAACGATTTGAGTCTTTGGGATCGGTGTTTCTACCCTTTGAGTTTCAGGATAAATTGATTAACTTAGAAGTTCATGTTGTACCTGGGATTCAAAATTCCCTTATCCTTGGCATGGATTTTTGGCGAAGCCTTGGCCTATTTCCTAACAAATTAGAGTCTGTTTTGATTGTGAACAAGTCTGACGCTCAATTAATGGAGTTGCAGGCAGTTCCCCCTACACATCTTGTTTCTTATGATCATCTTACAGTCGACCAGAGAGCTGCCGCTGACAACATTATTTCTAAATTTACCGATATTTCATACGAGAAGCGGGGTCTCGGTTGCACAAATATTATTTCTCATTCAATTGATACAGGTGATTGCCCCCCTATTCGGCAAAGATTTTATCGCATGTCTCCCGATAAACAAAGAATTTTAATAAAGCATCTTGACGACATGCTCTCAGAGGATGTTGTTGAACGATCTGAAAGCCCGTGGTCAAACCCTGTCATTTTGACCCCTAAGAAGAATGGTGAACTGCGTTTCTGTTTGGACAGTCGTAAATTAAATTCCGTTACTTATATTTCGGAAATTTTAGATAATCTGAGAGATGCTAAATACTTGTCTAGTTTAGATTTGTCTAAATCTTTTTGGCAAACATTAATTAAAGAAGAGGACCGTTGCAAAACAGCCTTTTATATTCCTACGCGTGGCACATTTCAATTCAAAAGAATGCCCTTCGGTCAAAAACGATTAGTTGATATTTTATTTTATGGTCCAGAATTTGAAAATAAGGTTTTCTGTTTTATCGATGACATAATCTGTATCACTTCCAGTTTCAACGAGCATATTACCCTTTTTATTACGCATTTTTGATAAACTAAAAAGCGCTAATTTAACAATTAATCTCGAAAAATGTCAATTTTTTTGAGATAAACTAAAATATTTAGGCTATGTTGTCGACTCTAGTGGATTGCATCCCAATCCGGATAAAGTAAATTCAATGAAAAATTATCCCACTCCTTCTAATAGAAAAGAAGTACGTCGTTTTTTGGGCGCAGCCTCGTGGTACAGGCGTTTTATACCGAATTTTAGCTCTATTGCTGCACCCTTAAATAAGTTAACATCTCAAAGTAAAAACGCACCTCCATTCTGTTGGACGACAGAGGCTAATGAGGCGTTTAATAACCTAAAGAATTGTTTGATTTCCTCCTCGGTGTTGGCTTGTACTGACTACTCGCAACCTTTTGAAATACACTCAGATGCTAGCGATTTTGGACTTGGCGCGATTCTCTGTCAAAGGTTAAATGGTGAGGAAAGAGTCATAGCGTACTATAGCAAATCACTCACTAAGCAAGAAAAAAATACAGTGCCACAGAGCGCGAAGCCCTGGCTGTTCTATCTGCTATAGAACACTGGCGTTGTTATGTTGAAAATGGTAAAAAGTTTATTGTTTACACAGATCACGCTGCTTTGAAATGGTTCTTGACCTTAAATAACCCTACTGGCCGGTTAGCCAAATGGGGAGTTCGCTTATCTTCCTATAATTTCGAAATACGTCATCGTCGGGGTTCCGATAACGTTTTACCTGATTTTCTGTCTCGCTCTTTACCCGTTTCTGCTATTGCTAATGATATAAATATAGATATTAATTCTAATCAGAATTTACCAGTTTCTACTAATGATCCTTGGTATTTAAATATCTATAAAGGCTGTTTAAGTTCTCCGACTTCCTTTGTTAACTATCAAGTAATAAACAATAAATTGTATTGTTTAAAAAAAAACATTAAACCCTCTCACTAGAGAATTTCAATGGAAAGAGGTTATTCCGTCTGACCAAAGAAATGACATTCTAAGGGAGAATCATTCTTCGCCCACTGCTGGACATCTGGGTATTTTTAAGACATACAAACGTCTCGCACTTAATTACTTTTGGCCTGGTATGTACACTGATGTTGTCAAGTTCGTCAGTTCATGTGAACCTTGTATCACCCATAAACACCTAAATCACCCAAATTTAGGTCTAATGGGGAAAACCCAAATCATGTCAAAAGCCCTTTCAGACGATTTGTATTGATTTGATTGGTCCAATGCCTCCCAGCAGGAAACAAAACACTTTTATATTTGTGGTCAGTTGTTGTTTCTCTAAAAATTGTTTACTTTTCCCCATTAAACGGGCAACTGCAGAAGTGATAACAAAAATTCTTGAGGAAAATGTATTTTTGGTGCATGGAATTCCATCTACTATTGTTTTGGATAACGGTAAACAATTTATTAGCGCAACCTTTAAAAGTATGTTGTCAAAATATAAAATCCCAAATTTGCATTTTACACCGTTGTATACTCCCCACGTTAACTCAGTTGAAGGTTACAACAAAACCATTATGACAGCTATTTCAACTTTCATAGAATCTGATCATCGAATCTGGGACACTCTAATCACTAAAGTTCAATTCGCCCTTAACTGCGCAGTTAGTGAGGTTACTGGTTATTCTCCTAATTTCCTTGTTTTTGGTAGGGAGGTCATAACATGTGGTTCTCAGTATACTGATAAGGAATTTAATTCCGATATGGTGCTTGAACCACGGGACGGCTATGCCGAAACTTTAGGCTATTTATCTTCTATTTTCGAGAAGGTACATTCAGCTCTGTTGTCGGCCCACCAACGAAATTGTTCATCTTCGCCGTAAACAGGCAGAATTCAATGTCGGTGATATAGTTTGGCGCAGAACGTTTCTTCTTAGTGATAAGGATAAATACTTTAGCAAGAAATTGGCGCCTAAATTTATTAAATGTAAGATTGCCTCAAAAAAATCACCTCTAGTATACAAACTTAACGACATGGCTGGAAAACCTTTAGGCGATTGGCACATCAAGGATTTAAAGTTGATTAATTACAAAGAATAATAAAAGTATAAAAACAATAATAAGAATGCCTTCTACCTATTTATTGTTTAATTTTTTCAAACGAACGTTTCTAATTTATATTACCGTTTGTAGTAGTGCCTACTATAAATTGATATTTTCTGTGGTGGGTAGCAAATATTTTTTTTCTCGTAAACAATACTATTTTTCAAATTGCTGCGCAATTGTGTACTCAAATGTTATGTTGAACATTGTTTTAATAAATACTAACCATAAACTAAATATATTGTTTTTTTTACCCTGTTGATCAGTGGTTAAAAGGTCGCTATTAGCTGAGCATACAAGTTCGATTCTCGCATGTGTATTTTCTTTCCGCAAATCTATTTGTTGAAATGCATCTTGATTGGCGTATTGTTTTTCGCCGTGCCTTGTTCTGAAGTTCTGTTGTTATTCTTAATTCTGTATAAATTCCATAATCAAATTGTTATTACAGTTACTTTATAAACGATCATGGCGATTAACCGTGCGTCGCGAGCTCGGAACAGTCGAATAGTACCTACCATTTAGATCGTACCTAGTTGTCGTTATGACGCACGCGCGTTCACTCAGCGACTCGCCGATAAATAAATGCCTAACTAATGACTCACCATTGTTTACATTCAAAAGGTGGTTACTGGTCGTGTTGTAGTTATTAATTAGAGCAAAATATTTATTAATTTCTTTCCTTTGACATTGAGCGGTCCGGTCGTGTCTGCGGCTTGTATTATTTTTGTTCATCTTTACGAAAAATCTGTTGTTATACCTAACTATATTCAAAAAGTTTACTTATCTAGTGGCAAAGGCCGAACCCAAGATTTATAAGTCGTAGGGCTAGATCAAGTTTCTTATATCTACAAATCATTATTACCTAATAATTACCTTAAGCGCTTCTCCATAGATTGTTATCTTTAATATTAGGCTATTACACTGGCCTCGACATTTACATGTAGATATGTGTGATGAATTATGAATGATAAATGTTTAGGTTCAAATTCAGACTGCCGTTGTACGCGTGAAGAATGCAAGCGTGGGTCATTATTATTTAGGTATCCTAATTAGCGTATAGGGTTGTCACTTGTTCAAGGTACTCTTGCCCTTGTTTTCTCTAATTTCAGGGAGTATCTTCAGAGCTGCTACGCCCGTTGGGCTAGGGAATTTTCCTTAGGGAAAATCCCGGCCTAACGGGGGGCGGTGTGTGACGTCACATCGCGCTCCTGCGCCGCGAGCCTCGCTACGAGTGACGCACAGCAATGGGCCGTTCCCTCGCGCCCCTCCGCGCCGGCCCTATAAATACAGCGGTCGCGAGGCTTCGGCCCTTTCCTCCGGCCAGCACCACCGAGTTGAGTACTACCATCATACGAAGACCTGTGAAGTGCCAACGTCGCCCACGCCCTGGATAATTGTCTCATCTGCTAATCTTAATTGTCAGTTTTTTTTAATTTATAACTAAAGCCATCGAATAACTGGAATTATAACGCGAGTTTAAACTTTCCTGGTGATATTTTTTATTTATTTCCCGTAAGTCAACCTAATTATCTCTCTTTAATTGCTCGGCGAGTGATCGATCCCGGCTACCCCGTGGAAATCAATCACTCGTGCGACATGTTTCTTTTTGTATTTGCAGACTCATTTGTTATTGCAGTACTAACGTCAGGTATGGACTGGGCCTGCGTTTTATTTTTGGAAGGAGATTTTGAGATCTTGGGTGGGCTGTGTTGTACATCAGCCATAATGTTTAAAATAAATCGTCTTGCAATTAATGTAAGCCTTTTCACCGGGATTCAAATATTGGGAACTGCTGTTCATTAAGTGGCAACACTGGGTATGTCAAAACTGTCAGTTCCGTTGTCAGTTGACTTTGACAATCCACATTGGTGGGTATATCAGTAAAAGTTTTGACACCTCAAACTTTATGTGAATAAAAAGGTAGAAAATTATCACTTATCTTTCTGTTATGCGGGCTCAAACTTCCACAGAAACACTGAATAATAACAGTTGTTAATATAGTACGGGTTTTCTTCAGTTTGAGAACAAAAAATAAGGACTAAGAGCACTATTTTAATTTTAAAACACGGAGCAGAATAACTATTGCAGTGACAAGTCTGGTGTTTCCAGGAAGAGTCGAATTTTCTTTGATAAAAATAAATGACTTTTTTCAAAACTATGTTATTGGTTATAATTAACTATAATTTTATTTATTTTTTGTAACTGTACAATATTTTGCGGTAAATAACTTTTAATAACTTATAACGCAATTCCCCGAAGCCCTATGAAAAGCGGAAATTTATAACGAGGATTTCACCGAAACACTATAGTATATAGAAATTATTTAAATTGTTGTAAACTGGTATCAATTAAACATAATCCCGGTTTAATATCTCTACATAAAAATAAAATTAAATGCAGTGGACATTGAAAAAAGAAAGGGATTTAGGGATGGAGACACGAAAAGACAGTTTATATTGTTTTTTTTTTTATAGACATGATTTAAATATCGGATTTAACATATTAATAGAAAATGATTGTAATTTTCGTCTACTCTCTAAATAGCTGACTGGCCTCTTGAGCTAGTCCTAATTAGTCCCTAGACTCTAATTACTACGCTGGAGGTTGTGGTTTAGATACCCGCCTACGACAAATCTTTATATTATGAGAAAGATTATTTCTGGGCCTGAATGTAATAAAAAAATACTAGTGTGTACTTATGAATGTGTATGTTGATCAGTTTTATGGTTATCGTCCACGTTATATCCCGATTGCTTCCAAGTCATATACACCTTGGAGCCTGAGGTCCGCTTACGAGTCAGATATGACAGAATATCAGTTTTCCACGGACCGTCTGAAGTTCGCAACCCAAGTCGATAGCGATATTCCATAATTTAGTTTAGACCACCATCAGTTTATTTGAGGGTATTCCATAACGACTGCCAAATATCTTTATGACAGTCGGTACCGACAATATAACGTGCTCTCCTAAGCACGGGGCAAACGATAATTATCAATTTACAACGTACTAAAATTCGGAAAATTCGTTTTTCTTTATCTTTCAACCCGTTACGCACTGCGTGGCAGTCTGTTGGTCCCCCACTAGGCTATCGCTGCCTTATATACACAAAAGGAAAAACAAATCTTTACATAAACCTGTTTGCGCAACGAAACAAAATGTTTCATATTATATCCGCACCAATAGACAACAGCCATTTTAAATTTAATACACTCTCTGCCACAATTCTTGACACACCTTCATCACATCTATAAAGGCAACAGTCGCTATTTCATCATTGTCAAACTTAAGTCTGTCTACGATCCCAGGAGAACACTCCTCTGTTTATATCATAACAAAATTATTTAACATCCCCGCACACGTATAAGTTGGCAAACAACTTCAAAAAGTTTAATAAGTTGACTGTTAATTTGGAATGTTTGCGCTTAAATGTTGGGGCCAATGTTGGCCGTAGCATGATAAGAGATGTTTCGTTTCAAAGAAATGATTTCAAAGTTTTCGTATCATGAAAGTTGCAGACGAGAATAGAAGCTGTCTGGTGGTTGCATTTATGACTGCAGTTGATTGTGACATTATGCAAAGGATGGTCAAGTTATGTTGAAATTTTCTTTAACGAAGTTCACGAAAAGTTTGCCTTATGAATGTGTCCGGTACGGTTTGTACATGCAAAACGCAACTAGGAGGCGGGTATTTTGCTGGTATATTTTCAGTCCATTCTAAATTTATCATTAAAAAGAGACTTAAATTAAGGTAGCAAAATTTAAAAGCAGATTTAATATACTACAATCTGACCTTTGGAAATAATATTATTAAGACTTAGGCCGAGTAATGTGTTTTTTTTACTAATGCCACATACACTCTTACCTTGTGTAGCTAAGTAAAATAGCAGTGACCATTAGTGACAACGAGATTTGACACTCATAAAGTCCCGGGCAAAGAAAAAAATAAATTTCTTAAAACAAGCAACGAACTTAATCAGAAGTGGTAGCGCCATCTATCCTTTCCATTGCTAGTTAATTATGTCAACGTCAATGGTTCGTCGCTGCTGGGCCAATCCGAGCGATCCTTTTCATGAATACCCTCCCAAAACGCCTCGCTATTGGCCGCCCTGCTCAACGGCGACGAAGAAAGAATGGAAGATTCGAGACGCTCGAAAACTCATGCCCGCCGCGTTCCGCAATCCGCGCCGCTATATATAATTATTACCGCTTATACCAAAAAACCAAACAAACCCGCTCGCGAGTGAAAGTGATTTGTGTAGTGGAGTGATTCAAGCAGCTTCAGAATTCCCGAAGAAACCAAGCGGCCGCCATTTGCAAGGAAAAGGACTGCCGAGCAAGGTAAGAGGCTCCTAACCACAACACCTTTTCACTTCCTCATTTCCTAGTCGATAAGAACCGCCATCCTACAGTCCACAATATTAATAGTTTTCCCAAATCGACTAGGAACATTCGGTTAGCCGAAACATTTTTTTGATCCATACGATTCGGATTCATTTACGTTTTATACGTAAAACCTCGATATATCTCTATACCTAGGCAGTTATAGCACCTAGCTATACTCCTAGTCCATTCACATAACCGTCACATGGTTGTTTTCGCACGCATCAGTAGGTAATATACTTTTATGTAGCTACCTACTTGCCCAATTATTATTTCTGAAACTATCATAGTTGTCTTGTAAATCTCATATTTCAAGCAACTTTTAATTCCACCGCTTTAAAGTGTTGCCTAGGTACTTAGGTAAAATAATAGGTACTTTAGATATTCTTATTTTGTTTTGGTCTCATTTGTTTATACTTACGTAAGCATGTCACAACAAAAGAAGTCACGCGTGTCGGAAGACAAAGAGATGACAATCTTAGAAGCAAAACGCAATATTTTATTTGAGCGTATTCAAAACATTTATGAGCGTTCAAAGACCGCAGCCGTTTCTGATAGTAATAGGGAGTCATTTCTCAGCTATTGTATGACAGTAGATAGTATTCGAACAGATTTTCATAAGTTGTTAGACGATTATAACGCAAGATTGCTTTCTACTAATCCTGATGAAAAACCGAATTATCAGGCGTACACCTCTTTCGAAGACCTTTATTGTATTATTAAGCGTATACAATCGCAATTGGAGGGTAGATATTCGGCACAGCCCGTTTCCGCGGCTCGCACGCCGAAGTTACCGCCAATCGAGATTGTGTCGTTTGATGGCGATATACGAAACTGGCCGTTATTCTATGCGAGTTTTAAGTCTACAGTGCACGATAATGGTTCTCTGACAGATGCTGACAGGTCGTACTATTTAATAGGTAAACTGTCACCGAAGGCCCAGTCCGTATTTGCAGGTGTCACACCCAGTGCTGAGAATTATCAGGTCATATTTCAGTCACTACTTGACAGATATCAAGACACGCGCGTCCTAGCGTCTACGTACTTTGACCAAGCTTTAAATCTCAAACTGTCCAGCAACGCGTCTGTCTCGAATTTCCAGCTGTTTATTGATAACTTCGTAACCGCGGTTAATTCTCTTAGGAATTTAAAATTAGAAGATCTTTCCGACTTTATGTTGCTTCAACTCGCTTTAAAAAAGTTTGACACTGAAACAATTCTTGCTTTCGAGATGACGGAATGCAATAATAAAATACCTACACTAGATAGTTTTATTTCGTTCATCAAAGATCAGTGTCGAATATTTCATAATACGCAGTCTAGTTCACCTAGCCCGTCTAACACTAACAGCAGCAAACAAAGGTTGAATAAAGCGCGAAATAGTAATAATAACTCGGTCCCTAATCCACAATCTTACGTAACATGCTCGGAATCTAATAAAATTAATTCACAGAAGTGTCTGTGCAGTAATATAGTACACGACCATTTCTACAAGTGTCCCGCCTTTAATGGTTTAAATCCGACTGCTCGTTTCGAGTGTGTGAAAGACAACAAAGCTTGCATTAATTGCTTAAGTATAAAGCATAAAACTAGTGATTGTTCTAGTAAGACGAGATGTCGTTCATGTAATCAACGACACCACTCATTGTTGCACTTTGATAAAAGTAGTCCGTTGTCAAGCCAAGCCGCTAACCTTGACACACTTACGTCGCAGGTGCAGGCTACGATAACTGCGCCTCCCACGATTCAGAATGACATATCGTTGTGTACGACATCCATTGCGCGGGCGACGCACACGCGAGGACGGCACTTGCGCATCTATAATGATCCGCGCAGGGCCAAAACGCAGTGTACGGCGTCTAAGACGGTACTGTTAGCGACAGCGCAAGTTATCGTTTATGATGTTAATGGGTCGCCGCACATGGTACGTTGTCTACTCGATAGCGCGTCTCAGACCAATTTAATAACATTGGAATGTTTCAAACGTCTCAGATTGTGGAATAACTTTAGAAATACTAGTTCAGTGATCAAAGTGGCGGGTCAGAAAAACATTGCAAGGGTTCCGTAGATATTAAAATACATTCGCGTTTTGATAGGAATATTAATTTTAACATTTCTTCGCTTATCGTGGAGCGTATTACGGACGCATTGCCAAACGCTAATGTGGACGTATCGCTACTCACACACCTCGAGTCATTGCCCTTGGCAGACTCGGAGTTTGCGAATCCGGCAGACATTGATGTTTTCATCGGAGCTGCATTATTCCCGCACTTGCTACTAACTGACGTGGTACGTAGTGAGCAATATAACTTACCGCCCGCTATTGAGACGGTATTTGGGTATGTGATTATGGGTACCGTACCTACGTTACATACTTCTCAATACATTACGTCTTGCTGTTGTTCTGTTCTTCAAGAAAATAATATTGATTCTCTTCTCAAGCGATTTTGGGAGCTTGAAGAGGTTACCGCAGTGCCCTCGATGAGCCGTAAAGATCTTGAGTGTGAAGAAAATTTCCGTGCTACCACTGTTCGTGACGACAGTCGCAGATACGTTGTGGCGTTGCCATTCTACGGTGACCCTTATTCGTTAGGCGACTCGTACGCTGCTGCGCTTAGACGTTTCCATTGTTTGGAACGTAAACTTGATGCATCGCTTAAGTTACGCAGCGGCTATAATGACGTCATTCGTGACTACATTGATAGAGGTTTTTTGAGTGTAGTTGTAAACAACGAGGACAACTCTCTTCCCTCATATTATATCCCGCATCACGGCGTAGTTCGCGAAGATGAAACCTCTACTAAACTTCGTGTGGTTTTAGACGCTAGCTGTAAGACTACATCGGGTCAGTCGATTAATGACATTTTGCATGCCGGCCCCAATCTACAGGGTGATTTATTTAACATCATAATAAAGTTTCGTCTTTTCCAAATCGCTCTGTCAGCTGATTGCCGCCAAATGTTCCTCAATATCGGCGTTTGCGAGTCTGACCGTAGATTTCAACGGATTTTTTATCGTTTTAACAATAAGGAACCTTTATCTGTGTATCAGTTCAATCGTGTTTGTTTTGGACTCAAGTCTAGCCCATATCACGCGTTACGAGTTGTTCGCCAGTTGATTGCTGATGAAGGCGATCACTTCCCCGCCGCAGCAGCTGTTGCTACTTCTGCTTTGTATATGGATGACATTGCCTGTAGTGTCATATCTGCTCCGCTAGCAATTTCACTTTATGAAGAGCTTATTCAGCTTTTTAAGCGAGGCCAGTTTGATCTTGTCAAATGGACAAGCAACTCTAAGGAGGTTCTCGCACGCATACCAGATTCTCATAAAGCTTCTCCAGACATTGGGTTTGAGAAGTCTGTACCGCATAAAGTTCTCGGTTTACGCTGGGACAAATCCTGCGATAGTTTTCGGTTTGACGTCTCACCACCGGATGATAAGTGCACCAAACGCACTATGCTGTCCACAGTGGCTCGACTTCCGTGGTTCCCACAATTTTGTACGCCAAGCTCTTGATCAAAGAGCCTTGGCTATCAAAGTGTGAGTAGGATGAAACACCCCGTGACCATATTGTCGCCGCTTGGGCCAGTTTTGTATTGAGCTTACCGCGCTCAATCAAATTACTATTCCACGTCATCTTGGGTTGGTAGGTGGATGTACCATCAACTTAATAGGTTTCGCTGACGCCAGCGAGCGTGTTTACGGCGGAGTCGTATATCTGCAAGTCCACATTGGTTCTAACTACTCGGTGCAGTTAGTTTGTGCCAAGTCTAAGGTCTCGCCTGTTAAAACCATTTCGGTTGCGAGACTGGAGTTGTGCGGGGCCCTTCTGCTGTCTCAGTTGCTCCGCAAGGTTCAAGACACAGTTTTGCCCCACTACCCTATTAATAAAATATACGCATTTTCTGACTCCAAAGTAGCACTACTAGTAGCTTGGATTCATTCTTCTCCTCATCGCTGGCAGACTTTTGTCGCCAACCGCGTAAGTAAATTGATTGAACTTGTTCCCGCTACTTGTTTCAATCACGTCGCGGGTACCGAGAACCCCGTAGATTGCTTGTCTCGTGGTGTCACTCCACTTTATCTTCTGCATCATCCATTGTGGCATCGTGGACCTTCTTGGATTTCCCATGATCCGTCAGAATGGCCCATGCAACCCTTTGACCACAGTGCAGAAGACGAAGATGTACCCGAACGGAAGTCTGTTTCTTATCCCGTGATTGCTGAGGTTGCGGAGTCTCCCATCTATGCACTCGCACTACGCATGTCATCGTGGTCTAAGTTACTCCGCGCCATCGTTTATGTCTATAGGTTTCTTAGGCACCTACCTAATGGGACTTTTGTATCAAGTACTGATATCAAATTCGCAGAATGTATGTTACTACGAGCTGTACAGGCTGTTCATTTTAGTAACGACATTCAAAATTTGAAAGACAATGTACCTTGTTCTCCCGCTATCCTTAGACTCAAGCCGTTTCTCGATGAACACGGCGTCATACGCGTTGGGGGTCGTCTGTCAAATTCGGATGAACCTTATAACTACAAACATCCTTGCATTCTGCCGCGACATGATCATGTTGTCGACCTTCTTGTTGATTTTTATCACAAGAAGCACCTCCATGCTGGTCCAGAGTTGCTTATGTCCTTACTTAGGCATAAGTATTGGATTTTAGCCGCTCGACGAATAATTCGTCACAGAATACATAAATGTAACGTCTGTTTCAAATCTCGTCCGCGTCCGTATTTCCCTCCCATGGCAGATCTCCCTAGCCAGCGCGTCAACCAGGTTGATAAAGCGTTTACACACCGGTTGTGATTACGCAGGACCACTGCAGTATACGCCAGTGCGTGGTCGAGGTGTTAAAAGCCGTAAAGCCTGTCTATGTATTTTTACATGCTTAACGACGCGCGCTACGCATATTGAAGTTGCGACAGATTTAAGCACGGTGTCGTTCCTTGCAGCCCTTAAACGATTTCTCTCACGGCGCGGCTCTATACAGTGTTTGTACACGGATAACGGCACTTGTTTCGTGGGCGCAAGCTCTTATCTACTCGACCTTTATAAGTTTCTCAGGGAAGAATATCGTACTCGTCTTCAGGAAGAACTTTCCATAAATCATATTGACTGGAAGTTTATTCCGCCAGCATCTCCACATTTTGGTGGATGTTGGGATAGCATGGTCAAAGTAATTAAAACGCATCTCTTCAAAGTTATAGGCCAACAGATCCTCTCTTACGAAGAGCTTTTAACTGTCCTTGCACAAATCGAGGCACTGATCAACTCGCGTCCGCTCACGGCATTGAGTAGTGACCCTGCAGAACCATCCGCGTTAAGCCCTGCACATTTTCTGAACACAGTGCCATTATCGTCATTTCCAGCTCCTGAAGCAGACTCTTCAAGCTTGCTCCAGAGACATACTCTGCTGGATAAACTCGTGCAGTCGTTCTGGCGGCGCTGGCGTGCGGAATATCTACACCAGCTTCAGGCTAGATCCAAGTGGAATAGTCCTGCATCCCCTATACAGGAGGATACGTTGGTCGTCATAATACATGATAATGCTCCGCCGCTTTCATGGCCGTTAGCCATCGTAGAGAAACTGCATACTTCCAAGGACGGTACAACACGCGTTGTTACCGTGAAAACCGCGAAGGGGAGCTACGTGCGCCCTGTTGTACGTCTCTGTCCGCTTCCAACTCAGTGAGATCTAGCCTGAAGTTGGATCTACCTCTTAGTTTAAGTATTTAGTTTGTAGTTTTCGCTGTTATTGCGTTTGTAGTTTTCGCTAAAGTTAATTTAGATTAATTTTATTGTCATATCGCTATCTTAGCCTATTGATGGGTTATGCGGTAGTACACCCAACATAGCTAAGTTAAATTTTATTTATTTTTTAAAGGCAACCCTTTAGGGCCGGGGGGATATGGTAGCGCCATCTATCCTTTCCATTGCTAGTTAATTATGTCAACGTCAATGGTTCGTCGCTGCTCGGCCAATCCGAGCGATCCTTTTCATGAATCCCCTTCCAAAACGCCTCGCTATTGGCCGCCCTGCTCAACGGCGACGAAGAAAGAATGGAAGATTCGAGACGCTCGAAAACTCATGGCCGCCGCGTTCCGCAATCTGCACCGCTATATATAATTATTACCGCTTATACCAAAAAACCTAACAAACCCGCTCGCGAGTGAAAGGGATTTGTGTAGTGGAGTGATTCAAGCAGCTTCAGAATTCCCGAAGAAACCAAGCGGCCGCCATTTGCAAGAAAAAGGACTGCCGAGCAAGGTAAGAGGTTCCTAACCACAACACCTTTTCACTTCCTCATTTCCTAGTCGATAAGAACCGACATCCTACAGTCCACAATATTAATAGTTTTCCCAAATCGACTAGGAACATTCGGTTAGCTGAAACAAGAAGTAATTTGGAGGTGTTGGGAAAATCGGGAATTGAGGTTACGGAGGTACACACTATTTTATAGACAGTTGAAACATAAATATTTTTAATGTGAATGTATCTTTAGATCTACAATATTTGTCTTATTTCAAATTCATTTTCACTATATTACATCTACTTCTTTTCTTTCCGCACCAGTCTAAAGTAGACTGGGAGATAATATCCATGGCATTAAGTCCGTCTGTATACGTTGTGTATATAAAGATTTAATAAACAAAATGTATAAATATTCACAAAAACATCGATGTTCATAATACAGTAGTGAAACTTTTGAAAATATATTAGGTATTTCGTATTTCAATTAGTACTCCAATATTAAGAAATGCAAATCACTTGACACTGACATAAAAGTTGGTCTAACGTTTCGACGAATGTTTGACAAAATTACACTTGAGGCCGTACGGTTAACAATACGCGATAATGTTTTAACTTGACGAGATAAACTTGGGCGTGAAAGCTTACGTTTCTGAAGTAATCTCTTTACTCGTTTATGTTTAACTTGATGTTACGAGTTTAGATGTTGGCTCACTATTTCTGTTTAAATATAATGGAGTGTGAAACTTTGTGCTCAGTTTTGTTCACGTTCAACGTTGTCATGATAGTTTCAAACTGTTAAAGTGGTTCGTTTGCATAGGTGTTTGTTGAATACTACTTTTATCTCTTTGTTTTGATTTGTTTAATTGTATGCTAAATCGTACAAATAAAGTTGTATTGTTAGTTGGTTAGAATAAAACAAGATTTATTGTTATGATGTAAGGACTAAGGCAAGTATAATATAATTAGATGAAAGTATAAGTCTACGAAAAAAAACAATTATTTTAAAAACTGATGTATCATTTTCTGAGAAGTTACAAGGTTTACATTGATACTTGGCATAGTTACGAGATCTGATTGGTACATTATTGGGAATCGTACACCTGAATTTTTCTTTTTTACATTTATTAGCGTCGAAACTTTGATACAATTTGAATAATTTTATGATTGTGATCTATCACATAAGCATGTTGTGTACTTGAAGTTTACATAGTTTGAAAGTATACATTATGCTCAGCTTAGTGAAGCACTTCACTAATCTGAGACATTATGTACCTGTATATGGCAAAATATTTCTTTATATTTAATCTTGTAATTTATACTTATGTAAAGCCGCAATTTCAGAAAACCAGTTAGTGAAATATTATTTTGATTTTAACTATCATTGACATGAATCTTAAAATCTTAAAGCACAACTTCTATTATATTTGAAAACACGTTACATTTCTAAGCTGTATGCCACATACCTACGTCACAATATGCCCGAATTGCGCCACTTTGTATCATAGCGTGCCAGCCTAGCCCGCGATAATATTTAAACTTGAGGACAAACTTGTTGGCACACAGCTCCGACGAACAACGGAACTCCGCCACCCGATACCTAGCGTGTGGTGTACATTTGATATATTGTCCGGGTTTTCATTTGTTTTTGTTACTGGTTCAATTATTTTGTCCGCCATTGTATTGTGTA
Source organism: Euclidia mi (assembly GCA_944739405.2). Taxonomy (NCBI): domain Eukaryota; kingdom Metazoa; phylum Arthropoda; class Insecta; order Lepidoptera; family Erebidae; genus Euclidia; species Euclidia mi. The sequence continues at coordinate 63,626,628 of OX123193.2, read as the reverse complement.
AATTGTTCGTGTTTATTGATATGGATTTGATTTTACAGTGAGAGGTTTTGAAAGTTAATTGGGTTGGCATATTTCAAACTGTGGAAGGTCGGGCTTACTTTTTGAAATAATGATAGGATTTTGCAATTTTGTTTACATCGATGACATACTCATCCCAGTTACTTTGGTATATAAACCAAAATACTTACAATATTGAAGAAATAAGTACAATCCGAAAGTAGGTTTTAAATTTGAAATAAAATATAATCGGCTTAATTAATAACTTTACAAATAACATCATCCTGTGCTTAAAACGTACTAGAAATACACTATGAGAACGTCCCCTATTTTGAGATCTGGGGCCCAATTCCGCTAAATAAATATAGTCGCAATATCATGTCAGTGTCATACTTACGTCACAAAAAGCGTATTCTTCTAAATTATATAATATTTGAATGAAATTGTAACGAGATCGTATGTGTCAACGACGAACTGTTTATTTTAAATTATACGATAATGACATTAGTTTATCAGAATACCGCTTTTAAATCCATTCAAAATATGATATCAATGTCATATAAAAATAGCAGAATTGGCCCCCTGATAACTAAACTGAACACAGTAATTTCAAGTAGGAAAGTTTTAGTAACAAGGGCACTGGCGTCGTTTATATTTTTCCTAATTCTTGTTTGGACAATCACGGAATCGACGAATGACTGAGGTATGAATTTCGTCTTCATCATCGACATCGTCATCAGTCTTGTATAATAAGGTAATCTATCCTATTGCTGGGTAAATGCCTCTTCTTTTGATAAGAAGTGTTATATGTAGTCCACCAAGCTGCAGCGCTTGCCAAGTTCGATTTGGCAGACTTCACATTTCTTTCAACAACATTATAGAAATTTTAAAAGATGCAGGTTTCCTCACGATGTTTTCCTTCACCGTTAAGCAAGCGATAAAATCTAATATATAAAATTCTCGTGTCACAGTTTTCGTTCCCATACTCGCGAAACGGCTCGACCGATTTTGATGAAATTTTTTGTGCTTATCCGGTATCTATGAGAATCGGCCAACATCTATTTTTCAAAAAAAAAAAACGTGTGCCGGGTCAGCTAGTAAACAATATAATTCTCCCTCTGCACAAAGTTCCGTTCATCTGTTCACTAGGCTTTCGCTGCCTATCTGTTTTCGTTTACTGTAATAATTGCTTGCTATTAGGGTAAGGTGGTAATCATAGAGCATGCGTACCTAAGTCACACGCAACTACGTATCATAACAAAATATATCAAAATTATTTAATACTAAATACTCACACATGACATCCAAAGTAACGGAATCTTCCAGCGTATGAGCAGGGAACCAGGGGTTGGAGACTCTGCAGGTCAGCTGTCTCCCACTGTCCTCTCGCCTCACGTGCCACGTCAGCACACTCTTCGTTACTTCTCCGTCTACCTCCACCTGGCAAAAATAAAGGTTATATTGAAAGACAGTTTTAAATATCTAAGTATATTTAATTTTATTATGATTGTAATACTATAAGCTTTGGTGTCATTTAAACACCTTATTCAACCAAATAAATAATTTCATTTCAATTTTGTTTTAAAATAGACTGTGTACAGCTGTGTAACGCAGATCCCATGGCCGTAAGAATTTCATGGCGTCTTATTTTTGAAGTAACGAATTTATGATGCATATTCCTAAGTGTTCCAGACACGTAACTTACTTTTGTGGTGACTGAAATTATTAAAAAAATCAATATTTCATATTGACAGACGTAATTTTAACTGGGTAGTAAGGTCACCCAGACGCTTTAGGGTTGACTCATATAATATAGGGTTCGCAGCGCAGCGCAATTGATTTTGGGCTTTTTCAAAAGAAGAACAGGGCCACTGGACCTTAGAATCTTCAAAAGGTTACGCAATACGCACCTGTCTTATATTTAGCAGTCCTCATTTTTTAAATAATATTTAGGCGCCCATTTTGATACCTTTTGTGCACACTAGATCAATGGCTTTTTTGTATATTTGAACGTACAAAAAATATATATAATTTATTAGATTATTCGCTTGATACAACGAACAAGAAAGTGCCATAATATTCCATACGATCTGTACTATAAGCTGAACTTAGGTAGCATGTTTCAGTGTGAATGCATCCGCCCAATAAACAATGAGTCATACGCTCGCTAACATCGCTGTATGCTTATCGCTTGCTATTTACGATGTTAAAATGTTGCATATAGTATTTGCTTTAAATTATCGCTTCATATTGATACGAAATACACTAAGCTAACCGAGTATTGAGTTCGATTTCCACTCAGACAACATTTTGTAATACGATCCACAAATTGTTCATAGTATTTATATTGAGTTTTTAGTTTTGTTATTCAGTAAGTTGTATGAGATATTTTTTTAAGTTAAATATTTATTTTAATGTGTGAATGCGTTGCCATGTCTTGTATAGAGTTTAAAGGCCCTGCAAAGCTTTCGCAGCTCCGAAGCTTTATCTTTATTAGCTTAAGATAATTAGGTATGTTTCACCGCAAAAAGAGTGATAAAATCGACCCACGCGAATAATACACGTCTACGGAAGAACATTTACCTGTGTCAATGTGGAGTCCACCAGTTGTGAATTGATGAACCACTCAATGTTCGGTGCCGGCTTCGAACCCCGGGTGGTGCACACGAAAGACTTGTCCATCCCAGCTCTGGTCGCACTACCGGACCCGGAGTAACCCGGACGAACTGGGGTTTTACTGCAGAAGAAATATTGAATAGGTTGTATGATAATAACATTATAATTTTGTGATAGGTTTATGGATATATCATAAAGCAAGCGTACAGTGACAGCACGCCGTTAATGATTTTTTTTATTGTCTCACGCCTGTATCCCCGGAGGGGTAGGCGGAGGTGTAAATATTACACCCACATTTCGCCATGAATTTTTAGGTCCCACGTAATAAGGGGCGAGCCTATTGCCCCTACCGGGCACATCACCAGACTCCGGGGTGCTACTGAGTATTCGGAAAAAGCCAGTAACACTTTAGCCCGACCCGGGAATCGAACCCGGGACCTCCGATCAGCAGTCGCATACGCCATCCACTGGACCACGGAGGCAGTCGATTTAAAGTATTTATTAAATGCATTAAAATCTATAATAGAGACCCCACATAGGGTAAGTTCGCTAAAATTACATCTCAACGAATCAATGCTGAAAAACGTGTGGTACCAATACTCAAATTAGGACGCCACGGAAAGGAAGTCATTCAAAATCTGTGAATTTTAATAGAGTGTATTCCATAAATGTATATAAATTTTTATCCATTTTAATATTTAAAAACTGCTTGAGAGGTGTCAAGGGACACCCGGATGGAACGAAGTTCCTTTCGATTAATTAGTGAAGGGAAGGGAATTAATTTTTTTTCCAAGTTTAAATAATATTTTCTTTTTACTATTAACAAATATAATGTGATATAAACTTCATCAGTAGGCAGAATTGTAGTAATAATTATTAATTTTACAAAAAATGTCCCGTTCGCCATCTTGGTTCCCCAAATAAATGTCATTTACGTTATCAGAACGCATGATAGCCCCGAAAATTATACCCATATAAATTTTATTAAAAATGTCCCGTCCGCCAACTTGGATTCCCAAATAGATGTCATTTTCGTGACCAGAATCCATAAAAGCCCCGAAAATGATACCCGTATTAATTTTATAAAAAATGTCCCGTCCGCCATCTTGGATTCCCAAATAGATGTCATTTTCGTGACCAGAATCCATAAAAACCCCAAAAATTATACCCATATTAATTTTATTAAAAATGTCCCGTCCGCCATCTTGGATTCCCAAATAGATGTCATTTTCGTGACCAGAATCCATAAAAATCCCCGAAAATGATACCTATATTAATTTTATTAAAAATGTCCCGTCCGCCATCTTGGATTCCCAAATAGATGTCATTTTCGTGATCAGAAAGCATGAACATGATGCTTGCTTTCTATAAGAGAGAGAGAGAGAGATACAGACAGAGAAACATGCGCACGCCGCACGGCTTACAATAGCTTCCTATATCAAAAAGTGTCGTTACAACTTTTCTTCTTAATTTTTTCCGTCTAGCCTCCTTTCGCAACGCGCGATAAGGAACTTCGTTCCAATAAGTAACGGGTCTGTCAGATGATGTAACGATGCCTAACATCCCCTGACCACGACTGGTTTAAACTATAACGAAACAACGGATCAATTTTAAGGTAGTTCACCTTTGTTTTCTTCAGGCTCCTTTGATCAGTCGTAATAAGTAGTCTCAATAGTTGGATCATATGGATGGACAGACAGACATCACATGGCGAATCTAACGGGTTCCGTCTTTTGCCATTTTTTTGCTACGGAACCCTAAAAAGGAACTTATATATACACTCCGCGCAGGACTACAATCGCGATATAAATTGCTACTATTAGCTGTTTAACTTGCTGAACATTTCAACAGTTGGGCAGGCGTCCAAGTTATCTGGCTATTTACCCCAGCAGTACGCACGTAACAGATTATACGCAACGCATACATATGTGCTCGACCCTAATTATTCAATTATATATTGATTATTTACTAAATATATCGATAGCCTAGTAGATAAATCACAGAACAGACTGCTACGCAGTCTAGGTAGTAAGGCCAGTAATTCTGTAAGGTAAGTAAGGTTCTGGATGCAAACCCACGCCGCACACTATTAACTCTTTAAAGGTAAGTGGGTTTTAAGGTATGCCGACAGTAGACGGCATGAGCATACGACATGTCGCTGTAATCGACAAAAACATCACGGTCATCTGCTTTGTCACTTGCTAAATCCTGAAGGAATGTGAGAAAATTTGTGAGAAACCTATGAGGAAACCTGTATGTCGGAGGGTTCTCCATAATGATATCGGAAGACATGTGAAGTCTGCCAACCTGTACTTGATCAGCGTGGTAGCATAAGACGTAAATCTTTTTATAGTGAGAAGAAACCCATGGCAAAAAGTGAGTCAGTTTACACTGAGGGCTAACAAACTGAGCTAAAACTTAGAACAATCTAGTAGTACTTACAATACAATCTAATAGTAACATCTCTGTACTGTGGCTGCAACAGAGGAGGCTCTACTCTGCACTGCAGCTTCGTTCCCGTCATCTCTCTCGACAGGTTTGGGAGGTGCAGCTGGGTTACTGAACCTTCTTTTGTGAACGCGAGACGTTCTTCGCCTCGATACCAGGAGACATCTGGTGGCGGTTTGCCTGAGTTGAAAAATATTTGGTTGTTAAAAAGATAAGGATTATTCGAGTGATGATTAACCTAAAATTAACTACGAATATTAGCAATACAATGTTTTTAAACCAGATTTGAGATATTTAGTATCGAAGCGTTGCCTCAGTAATTTTGAAATAAGCATTTATTTTTGGGAAAGTTTTTAAAAAGTTCACAATGTTTGTTACTAAAATATACCATAGTATTTTCTTGTTGCAGCTTTAACATGTAAGTGCTGTATATTACATTCAGTTGTTATTGCCCGATATGTGACCAGTCTGTTACAAATGACAACATTTACCGGATGTTATTGATTCGTTTTTGTGAATAATGCATTTCTGTTTTTTTATCTAAAATATTTTGGTATCATTTTTTTAGCAAGTCAAAATATATTTTCTCACCTCCAGCAGCTTGACAGGACAAGAGAACATTCTGTCCCTCTCTGAAACCCTTCAGAGAGGGACAGAATGTTGCCAAGAGTCTCTGTACCCTCGTAGTCGTAAATGCGAGGGGGTTCTGGCGGTACTGTAACCAAAGATAAGAAAAATAATTAAAACATATATGATAATATCAACTGTCTTTAGAAGATAATATTTTCTTGGGTTTACGCGAATGTTACACATTGAAATTAAACTACAGTTTACGGATTTTATCGCGTTATATTGGTTTCACTAGTTATTACATTTAAACCGAATGATCTACAAGAGGCCGGGGTTTACAAGATAGACTGTGAGTGTGGGCTCTCATACATTGGACAAACCAAGAGAAGCATAGGCATTCGACTAAAGGAACATATAGCTGACATTAAACACAAACGCTCGACGAAGTCTGCTGTGTGTGAACATGTAGAAAAAGGAACCATCCATTACCTGCGATTTGATAAACCACAGATACTCGCAAAAGAACACCGTTTTATTCCAAGAATGATACGTGAAGCTATTGAAATTAAAAAACATCCTAATTTCAATAGGGAAGATGGTTGGAATGTTCCTCCAGCTTGGGACCCTGTTATCAGGCTAATGAAACCCAAGAAGGACAAAGTCACCAGAAGACATCAAGACACAGTGAGCACATTCTGCGTAGATAGTGACACCAATAGTTGAAAAATGTTCGGGTACTTTGAGATAACTTTTAAATTCAAGACAAAGACAAATATCACCTCAGTCTGCCGTGAACATGAATCCTGTAAAGAATTCAAAACGTCAGCTAGTAATAAAAATGTAGTTTTTAGATCATTCGGTTTAAATGTAATAACTAGTGAAACCAATATAACGCGATAAAATCCGTAAACTGTAGTTTAATTTCAATGTCTTTAGAAGAGTTTTTTTGCGGACATTTGTTTGAAGAGAGAGGTATATCAGCGATACAGTACAGTTTCCTCTGCTGTCAAGATTAGCGACAAATCCTGTCATTAGATATGAAAAGTATTATCAACCACCTAAATTTATCTTTATTTCCAATACCTGATTTTTTTAAAAACATAACATACTTTATTTACACTCTCGAAGAGCGACAATCAATAATTATATGCATCGATTGCGCTCGCAGATCAGGCAAATTTGATGCAGTCATTAAGAGTTTGTCTCTGTAGGATAATTATTATTTCAATTGCGTTTTTAATAATTTGTCAAAACATATTGTAGACCAGTCTCTCTTTAAAAAGTAATTGAGTATAATGTATGTTACTAATGTAACAATTGTACTCACCAATAACAGTCAAGTTGACTTTATAGTTCCTAGTAGGAGCATCAACGTAGTCTATCCTGCACCGGTACACTCCCTCATCATGTCGGGCCACCTTCTCCACCACAAGGTGCGCTGATGAGGGGTCAGACTCGTTGAGGACAAAGTGAGTGCGGGCGCCGAACTCGCCAGCGACCGCCCAGTGGACTGGCGGGCCGTTTCTGAAGTCCAATCTGGAGACAAAAGAAAATACAACAATAAAATAAAAGGGAAATATCATAGGGAGGAATTAATTGTACAGGAATTAAAGTAATATTTATGTAACGAGCCTATGTCGCGTAATTATTTGAAAATAATATTTAAAGTACTTGTCTTGAAGTTTGGGCATGCCGTGGTAACGAGATGACTGTTTAAAATTATTCTGTACAGGAATTGCTTTGGTGTAACTTATCGTGAAACACTACCGCTTGTCAGATGTATAAAATAAAATCAAAAACTTCCACATTTACAAGTATTGGAGCAACCCATTAAAATAATTCCTATTTAATAAACTCGTTTCCTCTCACGGTCAACATCCTGCTCCTGATTTCTCTCATCATGACCTGATCTACATTTCCTATGTCCTCAAGCCTCCTAAACTCCAACCCAAAGTACTGTACAGGCGTTTCTTTGCACGTATTAACACCGATAATCTGCATGCAGATGCGTCAAAAATTGATTGGGTACCTCTTGAGGTAGCTGCTACAGTTGATATAAAATTGAAAGTGTTCAACGATATCGTAATCAACTTATACGATGTTCATGCCCAAGGCGAATCAAATTGAAGCGACCGCCCGCACCCTGGTTGACACGTGGGATTCAGATGGCGATGAGGCGCAGGGACCGAACTTTCCGCAAGTTCAAACGGGATCGTTGCGATGAAAATTGGGTTCTCTACAAAGTTGCTAGGAATCGTTGTAATCAAATGATACGAAATGCTAAACGAAGCCACATTTTCAACAACATTTCCTCCTCTTCCCCCAACCGATATCTGGAAGTTCCTAAGGACTCTGGGTATAGGTAGGGTTAGCCGTGTGGATCCGCCGCCTGCCTTAGTCTTGACGATATAAACATTTATTTTGTCTCCATGCCAAAGTTTGATCGTCAGACTATAAGTCGAACGGTGGACTACATAGATAGCTTAGCTCGACCAAGTATAAATCCTTTTCGCTTTTCTCCAGTTGCTGAGGCTGAGATCAAAAAGATTATCCTTTCAATCAAATCTAAAGCGGTGGGTTGCGATGAAGTCAGCCGCTTTATGATTATCACCATCCTGGACCACTTCCTCCCTGCTATTACCCACATAATAAACCATTCCCTTGACTCTGGGCAATTCATTGAAATTTGGCGGAAAGCATATGTTCGGCCACTGCCCAAAGTCACTAATCCTGTCACTCCTAGTCACTTCTGGCCCATTTCCATCCTCCCTATCTTTTCCAAAGTCCTTGAGGCTTGTGTTCATAAGCAGCTGTCCCAGTTTGTGTATGAACACAATGTCCTCAGTCCCTACCAGTCCGGCTTTAGACCTGGGCATAGCACAGTCTCAGCTATGCTCAAAGTGACTGGCAATGTGGGGACGGGTGTGGAGGACACTAGGAACACTGTGCTGGTCTTGGTTGATTTCTCAAATGCCTTCAACACCGTCAGTCACGATATCCTATTGTCCATCCTATCATATCTTATGATCTCCTCCGACGCACTGGAATGGTTCTCTTCATATCTTCGTGGACGTCAGCAGTCTGTCAGAGTTGATGAGGCTACATCGAGTTGGCGAGACCTTGAGGCTGGTGTTCCACAAGATGGCATACTCTTTTATTTTCTCTGTTTATAAATCTCATTACCCTTGATCTTCAGTGTTCGCATCATTTGTACGCCGATGACCTACAACTTTACCCGCAGGCTAAAATTGAGGATCTGCCGGATGCGATCGATGATGTGAACCGGGACTTAGCAAGAATTTGGGATTGCTCCGAGAGGTACGGCTTATGCGTCAATCCTGTGAAATGCCAAGCTATCATCATTGGAAGCTCTAGAATTATAAACGGGCTGGACTTGGCATCGCTTCCACCGGTAACATTTAATGGAACCAATATACCTCTGAGTCCTTCCGTTAAAGATCTCGGTTTACACATCGACGCTACACTTAGCTGGCAACCCCAGATTACAAGCGTTTGCCAAAAAGTTACCGGTGTCCTGCGTTCTTTCTATCGCCTGAAGAATTTCCTTCCTGTCAAGACAAAGACGATGCTTGTGCAGTCCTTGGTTTTTCCTATAATCGACTATGGTAATGTGTGCTATCTCGACCTGAATGCAGATCTACTCAATAAACTTGACCGACTTCTCAACAATTGCATTCGGTTCATTTTCAATCTCCGTAAATATGACCATGTGTCCTCATATCGTAAACAGCTGTCATTGTTACCTATACGTCAGCGTCGTAATATGCGCACGTTGACTACTCTTTTCAGTTTTCTTCATTCATCTAATAGCCCCAGCTACCTAGCTCCTTACTTTCAATACCGCTGCTCCAACCATGACAGAAATCTTCGGTCTTCTAATAATTCTCTTCTTTCGTGTCCTTCTCATAGCTCAAGCCTTGTACATTCTTCTTTCATTGTACAATCTGTACTTCTCTGGAATGCGCTTCCTCTCGAGATTAGCATGGCGACGAATCGTTTCACGTTTAGGGCTAAGGTGCGCCAGAATTACATCAAACTGTCACTTGAAAGACCATAGAAACATCATCTCTCACATATGTTACACTGTGTATATATATTATCATAATATTTATATATAATATAAAAAGTAGTATAATGTAGGATTACTATTTCAATCTTTGTAGTTTATACACCTGCCACAATCATCTCTGCACCACCCTAAGGTCGACTGGCAGAAAATGCTATATAGCATTAAGTTCGCCTTTGCATTAAATTCCAGGATGTGTAAAAATAAATAAATAAATAATATTTATAACCTGCTGAACAAGAATGAATAACTTGGCCAAAGTGCTCTATAGTAACAGTAGGCGCTGCGTTAAAGTCAAGTAAAAGAAAACCGAGGAAGAAAGGATGGATGTTACGGATCATCAAAGTCAAAGTTGATACCTCATCCTCATCAGCCCTTTATACCCACTGCTGGGCACAGGTCTCTTCTCACTATGAGAAAGGTAAGGCCATAATAGTTCACCACGCTGGCCAAGTGCGGGTTGGCAGACTTCACATGTCTTTCGAGAACATTATGGAGAACTCTCATACATGCAGGTTTCTTCACGATGGCGATGTTTTCTTTCACCGATTAGCAGGCGATAATTAACAATTTAATACACACTTAAATCCGAAAAGTCATTGGTGCGTGCCGTGGATTCGAACCCGAGACCCTCTGCGTAGCAGTCTGTCGGTCTCTCCACTCAGCTATCGCTGCTTCAAGTTGATACCTACAGAACTTATAACTGATAACAATATTTCTATTATTGTCGTGTAGGAATTGCTAAACTTATTATTTGCGTCTCTAAAACACTGATACTATATAGATATTTATAACATGTAAGTCTTTAACATGCCGCCACTTGACATTTCTGTGCATCACTCAAACACACAAGTACTACTTGTTCTACAGGTACTGGTACTTCCTATGCTATTCATCCAGCTTTGTCTTTATTTACTGCAAACTTTCCTAAAAAAGAAAAAAAATGCGCTCCCAAATTTGAACTCTCAAATGCTGAAAGCAAGTGCCCTCGTCTTAGGAAGGAAGTAATACAGTGAAAGAATCCGTCCGACTTCCGCGTTGGAAGTCGTCCAGCAAACCAAATTAATGGAAAGTATTTGTTTAGGGAGAGACCATTTAGGGGGAGGGAGGTTGCTCGCGTCCGTAGGATTTACCACCTATTCCTGGGCCCACCCTACACGTCTCCCCCGGGTGGTGCTAAACGAGCAACAATGCCGAGTCTTGGGCCGCAGTAAATTAACGCGATCTAGCCAGCCTAGCAAGCTAGCTACATTTGAAGATAGGAAATGGTCTTCAAAACCCGCAACTCTGTGGTCGTGTCTCATGGAATCGGGGGCATTGGCTTCATTGCCTGTGCCAAGAGGTAGAAAGCCTCTATAAAAATTTACCCTAATCTTAAGGTGGGAAACGCGCCGATAAGATGCATGGCTTGCAGGAGGTCAAGTCACTAGAGCCAACCTTGGTGAACCTGGCAAACACCATTGTATTAGCGCCCTCTCACAGGAATGGCGTCACCCTAGTGAGCGACTACCAAATCGTCCATACTCGTGGGAATCAAAATCCAGATGACCGAAAATAAAACCAAAAAAACCTACACCCAACAACTCTTCCATAAAGGTATCCTAGAAACTCGACCGAGGTCCTTATCATTTAGCAGCTGCACGAGCAGCGAAAGCAGACCGACTTATGCACTTGGCAGCAATATGGATACCCTAAGCCAAACTCAAGACACAACCAACAATTCCACAGTGACTCTGGCAAGCCAGGAACATACCTTAGAACAACAAAACGACGAAGACTTAAGGCAAAAGTGGCAGCTAGACAAAGTACCAAACAATAAACGCAAAATACATAACAGTCCCACAGAAAGTAAAAGTAAACAGGCAACCACCGAACAAGTAAAAAATTCGATATTCTCAGTGAAAATGACCCAGTATTTACAAATGAAGGTAAAGAATATACCCCAAAACCTGAACCCATTTTTGTAACAGGGATAGTTGATATAACACCACTCAAAAAACTCATAAGTGAAGTGGTGGATATGGACAAGCTTACCATGACCACTTTAAAATCTGGACACATCATCAAGTTGATGCCCACCGACATTGAAACCTACAAAATAATAAGGGAGAAACTTATTAGTGAAAATATAAACCACTACACATACAAACTTAAAAGCGAAAGGGCATATAGAGCGGTGATCAGAGGACTGCACGCGTCAGAAAATGTAGCTATGATCAAAGAAGAGCTACAAGCTCAAGAACACGAAGTACGTCAAATAGTGAATGTGTTACATCGAGCAACAAAAGAAAAACTGCCAGTTTATTTCATAGACCTGGAGCCACAAGCCAATAATAAAGATATATTTAACATCAAACACATCAGCAACGTCAAAGTTACAATTGAAGCACCCTACAAGAAAAAAGAGGTATTGCAGTGCAAGAGATGCCAAAGATTTGGGCACTCTAAAAATCAATGCTTCAGACCCTTTAGATGTGTAAAATGTGGAAACGACCACGCAACAAACTCATGCACCAAGTTGCCAGAAATAGAAGCTACGTGCGCTAATTGCCAAGGCAAGCACCCGGCAAGTTATAAGGGCTGCAATAAATATAAAGAATATAAGGAAAAAATTTTCAAGGCTAAACCAGTCTCTCAACAAACTAAAGAAGCACGCCATATACCTACGAATACAAATCTTCTACCAATCTCCAACGATAATGTTAAAACAGCGCAACTATCAAAAACTAGCTACGCTGATGCAGTAAAAGCCAAAAGGGACAATACAATAATTGAACCACACGATTCCACTATGGAAACGAGCCAACCTAATCTGACAATTTTGTTAGACACTATGTTCAACAGATTTCAAGCAATCATGAAAGACATGATGGACAGCATGATGGATCGGATGATCAAACTTATAACACGCCTAGTTGCACCGAGGGCCTAAATATCCGTATTATGACGTGGAACGCCAACGGACTGACCGACAGACGGCATGAGCTCGAGTTATTTATGACAACTGAGAATATTGATGTTGCCCTGATATCTGAAACAAGACTTACCGAACGATCACACATAGAATTCCATAATTATACAGTATATAGGACTGATCACCCCTCCGGCAATTCTCATGGTGGAACTGCAGTTATATTGAAAAACACCATCAAACATTATTCTCTCGAGCCCTTCAAAACGGAAAAAATCCAGGCGACATCTGTTAAGATTCAACACAGGACCACTGAAACTACACTCACTGCAATCTACTGCCCACCACGACACATAATCCAAGCTGAAGAATTCAAGCTGTTCTTTAACTTGCTAGGTACAGCATTCATTTGTGGAGGTGACTGGAACTCCAAACACACCTACTGGGGATCAAGACTGATTACTCCAAGGGGTAGACAGCTACATAAAGCCACACAAGATCTTAACCTTGAATGCATTTCACACGGAGAACCAACATACTGGCCCACAGACCGTAGTAAAATACCAGACCTGTTAGATTTCTACATAACAAAAAACCTTGGGCGAAACCGATTTGAGATTGAAAAGTGTGATGATTTGTCGTCAGATCATACCCCAGTAATTTTAAACCTTTTCAAACAGCCAATACCCGATAAACCTCTTCACTATATCTACAACAAAAATACAAAGTGGGAATTGTACCAAGAAATCATAGAAAACAATATAGATTTAAATATGAGGCTTAAAACAGAAGACGACATTGAACTAGGTGTCGAAAAGTTCAATAGCATGTGGTAGCGCCATCTACCTTCCTATCCATCGTCGCATCGAATCGCATCAACATGAATCGTTCCACGCTTGTCTAATGCAAGCGATATCATATTTCCGTCCCTCTCTTTCCCTCTCCCTGGAAGAGGCACTGCCTTCGCCTGATTCGTTCGACGCGATCGTGGACGCGAGGGACAGTCTAGAACATTCCGCTCGCTAAGAACGCCGTCTCGACACCGCTCCGCGCCGCACCGTTGTATGTGATTTACCGCTTCCACCAAGGAAAACCCGCACGTGAGTGAAGTGAAAACAAGCAGCTGCATCACGAAACCACCAGGAGGAAAAGAAACGAAGAAGGCTGTATAAGGTAAGTGCCTTCCATCCTTGAAATATCCTATACCCACTCAATCACCTCCTCCCGTATCCATCTCCTCTTCCCTTATTCCTTTCTAGGCGATCCAGAACTCGCCCTAATACAGTCCATCCCATTAATCCTTCCCAAGTCGCCTAGAACCCTACCCCACGGTTTCGGTGTAAAGCCGAGCCATTTTTTTGGTCCTTCGAGCCGGATTCATTTACGTTTTATACGTTATACCGCTATACCTAGGCAGTTATAGCACCTAGCTATACTCCTAATTAATATATTCACATAACCGTCACATGGTTATTTCCGCCCGCATTAGTAGGTAAACTTTTATGTAATTACCTACTTATTAAATTATTATTTCTGCAACTATCATAGTTGTCTTATAAATCTCATATTTCAATCAACTTTTATTTCCTCAGCTCTAAAGTGTTGCCTACTTAGGTAAAATAATAGATAGATTAGATATTCTTATTTTGTTTCGTTCTCATTAGCTTATACTTACGTAAGCATGTCACAACAAAAGAAGTCACGCGTGTCGGAAGACAAAGAGATGACAATCTTAGAAGCAAAACGCAATATTTTATTTGAGCGCATTCAAAACATCTATGAAAGATCAAAAGCCGCATCGATGTCTGACAGTAATAGCGAAGCATTTCTCAGTTATTGTATAACAGTAGATAGTATTCGAACAGATTTTCATAAGTTGTTAGACGATTATAACGCAAGATTACTTTCTATCAATCCTGATGAAAAACCGAACTATCAGGCGTATACCTCATTCGAAGATCTTTATTGTATTATTAAGCGTGTACAATCGCAATTTGAGGGTAAATGTTCAGCAGAGCCCGTTGCCCGCAAACCGAGATTACCGCCAATCGAGATTATGTCGTTTGACGGAGATATACGAAATGGTTCTCTGACAGATGCTGACAGGTTGTACTATTTAATAGGTAAACTGTCACCGAAGGCCCAGTCCGTATTTGCAGGTGTCACACCCAGTGCTGAGAATTATCAGGTCATATTTCAGTCACTACTTGACAGATATCAAGACACGCGCGTCCTAGCGTCTACGTACTTTGACCAAGCTTTAAATCTCAAACTGTCCAGCAACGCGTCTGTCTCGAATTTCCAGCTGTTTATTGATAACTTCGTTACCGCGGTTAATTCTCTTAGGAATTTAAAATTAGAAGATCTTTCCGACTTTATGTTGCTTCAACTCGCTTTAAAAAAGTTTGACACTGAAACAATTCTTGCTTTCGAGATGACGGAATGCAATAATAAAATACCTACACTAGATAGTTTTATTTCGTTCATCAAAGATCAGTGTCGAATATTTCATAATACGCAGTCTAGTTCACCTAGCCCGTCTAACACTAACAGCAGCAAACAAAGGTTGAATAAAGCGCGAAATAGTAATAATAACTCGGTCCCTAATCCACAATCTTACGTAACATGCTCGGAATCTAATAAAATTAATTCACAGAAGTGTCTGTGCAGTAATATAGTGCACGACCATTACTATAAGTGTCCCACCTTTAATGATTTAAATCCAATTGCTCGTTTTAAAAGCGTAAAAGATAACAAAGCTTGCATTAATTGCTTAAGCATAAAACATAAAACGAGTAATTGTTCCAGTAGAACGAGATGTCGCACGTGTAAACAAAAACATCATACACTGTTACATTTGGATAAAAATAACCGGTTGTCAAGCCAAGCCGCTAACCTTGACACACTCGCGCCGCAGGTGCAGCAGACCACGGTAGCTGCGCCTTCCGCGTCTGAGGGCGAAATATCGTTGTGTATGACATCCATTGCGCGGGTGACGCGCACGCGAGGACGGCACTCGCGCATCTATAATGATCCGCGCAGGGCCAAAACGCAGTGTACGGCGTCTAACACGGTACTGTTGGCGACAGCGCAAGTTATCGTTTATGATGTTAATGGGTCGCCGCACATGGTACGTTGTCTCCTAGATAGCGCATCTCAGACCAATCTAATAACATCGGAATGCTTCAAACGCCTCGGATTATGGAATAACTTTAAAAATACTAACTCAACCGTCAAAGGGATAGGCGGATCAGAAAGGCATTGCAGGGGTTCCGTAGATATTAAAATACATTGGCGTTTTGATAGGAATATTAATTTTAACATTTCTTCGCTTATCGTGGAGCGTATCACGGACGCATTGCCGAACGCTAATGTAGACGTAGCATCACTCACTCATCTCGAATCATTGCCGCTAGCCGACGCGGAGTTTGCGAATCCGGCAGGCATTGATCTTTTGATCGGAGCCTCAATATTTCCGCACTTGCTACTAACTAAAATAGTACGTAGTGAGCGATATGATTTACCGCCCGCTATTGAGACGGTACTTGGGTATGTGATTATGGGTACCGTACCTACGTTACATACTTCTCATTGTATTACGTCTTGTTGTTGTTCTGCTCTTCAAGAGATCAAAGTGGGTGCTAAAACTGTGTGTAAGATAAAGCACTAATTAGCTATGCTATGTTATGCTATGCTATGCTATGCTATGCTACGCCATGCTATGCTACGCTATGCTACGTTATGCTACGCTATGCTATGCTAAGCTACGCTACGCTACACTATACTATACTACACATCCGCTTTGTATATAGATGACATTGCCTGTAATGTCATACCCGCTCCGCTAGCAATTTCGCTTTGTGAAGAGCTTATTCAGCTTTTCAAGCGAGGCCAGTTTGATCTTGTCAAATGGACAAGCAACTCTAAGGAGGTTCTCGCACGCATACCAGATTCTCATAAAGCTTCTCCAGACATTGAGTTTGAGAAGTCTGTACCGCATAAAGTTCTCGGTTTACGCTGGGACAAATCCTTTGATAGTTTTCGGTTTGACGTCTCACCACCAGATGATAAGTGCACCAAACGCACTATGCTGTCCACAGTGGCTCGACTATGGGACATAATGGGTTTTGTGGCTCCCACAATTTTGTACGCCAAGCTCTTGATCAAGGAGCTTTGGCTATCAAAGTGTGAGTGGGATGAAACACCCCCTGACCATATTGTCACCGCTTGGGGCCAGTTTGTATTGAGCTTACCGCGCTCAATCAAGTTACTATTCCGCGTCATCTTGGGTTGGTAGATGGATGTACCGTCAACTTGATAGGTTTCGCTGATGCCAGCGAGCGTGCTTACGGCGGAGTCGTATATCTGCAAGTCCACATTGGTTCTAACTACTCGGTGCAGTTAGTTTGTGCCAAGTCTAAGGTCTCGCCTGTTAAAACCGTTTCAGTTGCGAGACTGGAGTTGTGCGCGGCCCTTCTGCTGTCTCAGTTGCTCCGCAAGGTTCAAGACACAGTTTTGCCCCACTACCCCATTAATAAATTATACGCATTTTCCGACTCCAAAGTAGTGCTCGCTTGGATTCATTCTTCTCCTCATCGCTGGCAGACTTTTGTCGCCAACCGCGTTAGTAAATTGATTGAACTTGTTCCCGCTACTTGTTTCAATCACGTCGCGAGTTATCGTACTCGTCTTCAGGAAGAACTCTCCATAGATCATATTGACTGGAAGTTTATTCCACCAGCATCACCACATTTCGGTGGATGTTGGGCAAGCATGGTCAAAGTAATTAAAACGCATCTCTTCAAAGTTATAGGTCAACAGATCCTCTCTTACGAAGAGCCTTTACCTGTCCTTGCGCGAGTCGAGGCACTGATCAACTCGCGTCCGCTTCCAACTCAGTGAGATCTAGCCTGAAGTTGGACTTACCTCTTAGTTTAAGTATTTAGTTAGTAGTTTTCGCTATTATTGCGTTTGTAGCTTTCGCTAAAGTTAATTTAGATTAATTTTATTGTCATATCACTGTCTTAGCCTATTGATGGGTTATGCGGTAGTACACCCAACATAGCTAAGTTCAATTCTATTTTTTTTAAAGGCAACCCTTTAGGGCCGGGGGGATATGGTAGCGCCATCTACCTTCCTATCCATAACGAATCGCATCAACATGAATCGTTCCACGCTTGTCTAGTGCGAGCGATATCATATTTCCGTCCCTCTCTTTCCCTCTCCCTGGAAGAGGCACTGCCTTCGCCTGATTCGTTCGACGCGATCGTGGACGCGAGGGACAGTCTAGAACATTCCGCTCGCTAAGAACGCCGTCTCGACACCGCTCCGCGCCGCACCGTTGTATGTGATTTACCGCTTCTACCAAGGAAAACCCGCTCGTGAGTGAAGTGAAAACAAGCAGCTGCATCACGAAACCACCAGGAGGAAAAGAAACGAAGAAGGCTGTATAAGGTAAGTGCCTTCCATCCTTGAAATATCCTATACCCACTCAATCACCTCCTCCCGTATCCATCTCCTCTTCCCTTATTCCTTTCTAGGCGATCCAGAACTCGCCCTAATACAGTCCATCCCATTAATCCTTCCCAAGTCGCCTAGAACCCTACCCCACGGTTTCGGTGTAAAGCCGAGCCAGCATGATTATCCTGGCAGCCACTGTTTCTACACATAAGAACAGTAAAGCTAAGGCTACAGAAAAGGAATATCCAAAAATCATTCTCGATAAGGTCCGCGAACGACGCAGATTAAGAAGTGAATGGCACAAAACTAGATACCCTTCTGACAAAACTAAGCTTAACAAAACAACAAAAGAGCTAAAAGGTATGATCAAAGACTACGAAAATCTTTGTCTTCAAAATCGTTTGTCTTACCTTACCCCTCATAAGGACACTAACTACCCGTTATGGCGCGCAACAAAGAATCTGAAGCGACCCAAAAATCACAACCCACCTTTGAGAAAACAGGACCAAGGTTGGGCCAGATCTGACATTGAAAAAGCGGTAACATTTGCCAAAGACCTAGAAAAAGTCTTTACTCCATTGTCCCCTGCTGACTCCAATAACGATATTGAGATAACAGAATACCTGCAGTCGCCAAATCAATTGTGCTTTCCTTTGAAACCAGTAACTCCTAACCAAATTCTTCGAGAGATAAAAGCTTTGCCACCAAAGAAAGCACCGGGATATGATCTATTAGCCTCGGTACTATTAAACAATCTTCCGAAAAGGGGCATAATGTTACTAACGATTCTCTTCAAATCCTGCCTAAGACTCTCCCATTACCCATCTCAATGGAAGATAGCTCAAGTTGTAATGATCCTTAAACCTGGAAAACAGCCGGAGGAAGCCTTATCCTACAGGCCAATTAGTCTACTTCCGTTGGTAGGCAAACTATTTGAAAAAGTTATACTTAATAGAATGCGTGATCACCTAGATGACATTCTGCCTGAACACCAATTTGGATTTAGACAAAAACATGGCACCATAGAGCAGGTACATAGGTTGACAAATACCATCAGTCATACGCTTGAAAATAAAAAATATTGTTCAGCAATCTTTTTAGATATAAGTCAGGCATTTGATAGGGTCTGGCACGATGGTCTTCTATTCAAGCTAAAAAAATATCTACCTCACTCATTCTTCCACATTCTAAGGAGTTACTTACACAAAAGGTGCTTCGAGGTTAAACTTAACGCCGTTACTTCGGGCTTATACGAAATTAGGTCTGGTGTGCCTCAGGGGAGCATATTGGGACCCGTGCTATACCTTATCTTTACAGCTGATGTACCAACGGCTGACAATACATTAATTGCAACTTATGCAGACGATACTGCAATAATGTCTGTAAACACCGATCCAGCAAGTGCATCAACTAATCTACAGGTCCACATATCTGCTGTTGAAAAATGGATGAGAATATGGCGAATAAAAGCCAATCAAAACAAGTCAGCGCACGTCACGTTCACCCTACGAAAAGGCCACTGTCCTCCAATCACTATGAATGGGGAGCAAATTCCATCCAGCGATACCGCCAAATACCTCGGCATGCATCTGGATAAGAGGCTCACCTGGCAGAAACATATTTGGATGAAGAGGAAAGCCCTAGACACAAAACTTAGAAACATGTATTGGTTGATCGGTAAAAATTCTCAGTTGAGTAATGAAAGCAAAATGTTAATTTACAAGACTATATTGAAACCTGTCTGGACATACGGAATCGAACTATGGGGTACAGCATGTAACAGCAACATTGAGATCCTGGAAAGGTTTCAGACAAAAGCTATTAGATCCATGTTTAATATCCCTAAATGTATCCACAATAAATACATCCTGCAGGATCTGAAACTTAAAACTGTGAAACAGGAAATTGCCATTCGTAGCAAAAGCTATCAACTTAAACTAACAAATCATGTTAATGCTCTGGCTGCCGAATTGACGGGTTCTCGAAGTGTAGTACACTCAAGACTAAGGAGGAACAGTGTTCCAACTCTTTTAAGCCGATTTTCCAAAGAATAGTGAGAGTGGTCAATGGACAACTCTTCACTTCTTAAAGAGACTAACCCAGACATAAGACAAGAACAGCTAAATGTCTACGACAGATCGCTGTGCTGAGCAGAAAAAAAAAAAGAAAAAAAAAAAAGGGAGAGACCAGACGACAAAGGACTACGGATCGATGAGAATAAATATGGGAAATGCAATACAAATAAGGTTATGTAGAAGAATAGCCAAGACTGATATATTTTTTTGAATTGATGTTTTAAACCGAGGGATCAGTTATCAGGTATACTGTACGGATTTATGGAATATGCAAATAATTGTATAGATTCTCCATACCAAGTTTCCTCTGATCAGGCTTGTGTGGCATCATCTGTACTAATATTATTACAAGAAAATATTAGTATTTTTGTATATTTGTAACTAATCAACATAAAAACTACTGGACCGGTTTCAAAAATTCTTTGACAATTAGAATGCAACATTATCCCTGAGTGACAAAGTTTTCATGACCACACGTGCGAAGCTGGGAACACCTGCTAATAATAGATATTAGAAGTGCATCCCTGCCAAGAAAAGTCGTATCACTCTTACATAAGCTTCATACAGTGCGAAATGTGTCTAGTTAATTGAAACAGAAAATATGTTAGTATGCATGAAAATTTTATTGGCCTGGTAAGGGAGATCTTTATTTATTTGTAATGCCATTGTTGCTTACCAGCAGCTGTGACTTGTACTATGCCACAGGTACATTATAATTATATAGGTACAACTAAATTACGTATCATTCGTTTCGTTTGAAACAAAATTTACATATTATACATAATAAGGTAGGCAAGATATTATTATATCTTTCCATTTCCATTAACGATAAAAAGATGCGCAGAAGAACCAAAACTGCTCACAGTAGTGATTGAATGCATGCAGCTCGTGGGGAGCGCCTTGGCGGTGAATTCTAACTAGCAGTGGACGTAGTTCGGCTGTGTGTGTAATAATGTGTCCAGTATTCAGTCAAGAACTAAAAAACAACAGATAGGTAATGAAAATGCAATCAAAAGAGCCAGACTGTGACCGTACTATCTATCGAGAGCAACGACAGTCTTTTTCCTATGATATATGACGAGGAAAGTGAATACAAAACGCATGGCTGTACATATAAAATCACATATCCGAGATCGCCCTTACAAAGAAAGCACGAAGGCAATGTTTACTTAGATCTGGCAAGCGCCGCGTCCAAAGCAGAATAAATATCTTGGCCGTTGTATTTTCTCAAGAGGAACTATATTAGGGAAGTGATATTAAGAGCCTTTGTTTTCCGTTGGGTGTTTGTTTGAGGTCGCTAAGCGGATGTTACGGCTATGTGGAGTGTGTTTGATGTATCAATGACTTGATGCGTCTATGAGTCTTGAAATGGTTGTCTTATGTTATTGACTACTGCTTAAGATGGGTGGATAAATTCAGATTTTTGACAAAAAATTGGGTATCGCTTTCGACGATACTATCAAAATAATTATATAAAAAAATAAAATTGCCTGTCTTATAATTACCGTCACAATTTTAAAAGTAAAACCGTTTTAAATTAAATCGCATTAAAATAAATAAGCACAATACTAAGGATTGTTTTTTACAGTGCAGAACTAGCAGTGTGTACCCAAAACTTATTTTCTTATCGAGCGATACCTACTTATCAAGGAAGTAACTTATAGGCCAGACTCTTAGCAATGTCAGCCAATTGCCTTACATGCGTTTATCATCACGAACAGTTTTATTCATAAAATGTTCATTAATGAATTAACTTCCAAAAAGGGTCATTTTATCCAAAAATATCAGTATTGGATAATACCTTGACTGTCCAAGATATGTTGGCGGACATCCAAGTAAATGTACACAATGCGAGCAAGACAAACAAACCAACTGAGATTTAGACATGCATAAAATACATTTTAAATTAAATACCGCAAGCAGACTGGTCTAGACGCTATGAATATCTAGTAAAATTGCTATGAATTTTTAGTGGTTACTATGTTATATTTCGCGGATGAATCAGCACAGATTAAATGTGATTCTTGTATTATGTAAAGGGGAGTACGTACAAAATGAATGACGGTAACTTAAATTAAGCGTAACCACTTTTCTAGGAGCATGGCAACTCAGCTCAGCTTTAGCTTGGCCGTATTTTTGGTGTCGCGCTGGAATCTGTATTTGAGCCGACTCTACTTCGCCACTTGGTCGGCCGAGTCTTGCAAAGGAGATGTATTATAGGACATCTCCCTTTAGCCAATCGGGGCCTACTCATTAAAACTGCAGTGGTGCAGTTTATCGCAATAGCTTTAGCTTGCCCATGGAAAGATACAGCTCAGACTAGTGCGATTCTTTGTGGCGTGCAATATTTCGTCAGTCTGAATTCAACCTGTTTTTTTTGACACAACATACATAACATCACATTAATACTAATATTCAAAATTTCTACTAAGATTTTATCACCTTCTTATTACTATTTATTGGATAAAGGACAATGGCAGATCTCTATACATCAAAATGTCTGAAATTAAATTGAAGCGCACAGTAATAAAAAATATATCAAAAAATTCGGCGTAAGTAACAGAGTCTATAAATTATTCTATTTTCACTCGGGAAAGCCGGAAAAAGAAGATATCGGTGTTTAATGTTTAGTTAAGAATGAACAATGTAGGTACGTTTGAATTATCAAATGACATTATGTCAGATTGACATCAAAACGCAGAACTATTCTGTAGCATCTACCTGTCACAGCCAAAGACAAAAGCAGAGCTGCACATTTTAAATCGATCAATCGAATCGATCACTGTTACGTTTTTGTTTGATTTAAAAGTTGTTTTGCTACACAAAAATTAGCTTATTGATATAATGTTGATTAAAAATTAAATAACTGCATTTTAATTATTATATTTTAAACCAAACCAACCCTATAAAGGTCAATCGTATCGATTACTTATTTAATAATCGATACGAATCAATGTCAAACGTCTATTCCTGTCACAGCATTGTCTAAAGCAACAATCAAATAATAAAGCAAGTACCTAGTTCGTAATCAATTGGAATGCTTTTTATCATCATAAAACAATCCGGTTTTAATGAGACAAAATCAAAAAGAAAATATCAAAAAGCGTAGAAAAAAAACAATTTGTTTTGTTCATATGAAGTTTAAGGTCGCCACAACAAACCCAGACCTAATTTTGCCATTGTTCTTTACTTAAATTGACATCTAAAGGAGAAAATCAAAGTACTCATTCAATATTTTAATAGTCATCATGTAAGTACCCTATTTACAATTTAGATCAAACGATGAACCTAATTTCCGCCATTAGAGGCACACATTTACCAACAGACTAGTACCCCGTATCTCATCGCTCTGTTAAGTGTAGTCAGCCAAAGCCAATTAACTGCGAAACAAATTTGGCGGCTAAGTTACAAGATCCGGTAGTCATTACCGGCGTGCACTGAACTGGCATCAAACCTACACCTGCTGGCGGTATGCCAAATCTTACCACACGCTCAGTGTTTCACTGAGAGAAAAATTATAGCGAGTTTTGTCGCTAGTAATATCATTCTTTTTTATAGGGAATACACGTCTCGATGAGGATTTTAGCAAATTTGGATATGAATTGATAAACCAGGAGTGATTGTATTTTCTTCATTATATCGGGCCTGCATTTTAAGTGTTAACACTGTAACACTGTTGTGTACGCTGTGCGCACAAGTTTAAAATAGATTATTATGGAGAACGCTCTGACAGGCAAGTTGCATTATGATTATTTCTTTCCCCCTGGTTAAAAAAAATGAAATTACAAATTATGGATTTTATTGCAGTTTCTTTACAGGCCATTTATTAAAAACCATGTATCTAAAATTACAACTTTCCATAATACCCGATTTTTCGTAAAAACATTGTTCAAATTAACTTACAAAATCAATTCAAATTAACTTAGGATAAATCTCGGTAAAACTTTGAAAACGGTGATATAAAAGTAGTATTAATTTCGATTCTCTCATTGTGCTGTGATCCTTGATAAAAACTTTATGTTCTTAAATATAAAAAGTTAATACACCGTCTCACATTTAATCTGCCAAATAACTCGCACTTGTATTCGCTTGTGGCACTACACATATTTAATATCGCTTAGTAAAACACAAAGTTGCAGGTACTGGACAAATGAAAGCTAGGCGCATCAATTTAACCGACCAACTAAAAGTCACTACCAACTAAAATCTTACCGAATCACATTTGAGTTACACCATCTCAGCATCTAATAAGTCAAGCAAATTGTAATTAAGTAGTCCCACGTTCAGTCTGTGTCAAAATTTAATTTAGAAGCCCCCCTTTTATCCACCTCTTCTACCCAGTGGGGGGACGCGAAATGATGCCACGATTAATTCAAAATTTCAAATTGAGTTATCCATATAATGTAGATTTAGTTTAGTTTCAATAGGAGTGGCCGCGTAAACTTTGATGGCGGCGCAAAGGTTGCGAAGGTGAGAGGTAAATAATAATTTAATTTTTAGCCCAAGTGTTTGAACGTTTGGTATATATCGGTATTGTAAATGGATGGTTCTTCTAGGTAATTTGAAATTATCTTTGCCTTTGACTACTGTATAACAAGAAATGGAAATCGCTACAAAGGGTGCCTCGTGGCTACTGGCTTAGTTTTACGCTTAATTTTAGCTTTGATCATGAGGTTTCCAATTCCCGGAAGGTCTCAAAATCGGTAAATATTCTAACAATCGGCAGGACCCACGTTTATAAGTCCCAACGTAAAAGTTGTCCTGTAGACTAAGGCACTCCTTGCTCCTTCGAGAGTAGGCAAGGGAAACAATATTGAATTGATCACATCGTTCCTGTGGGCTACAAGATCTTTCTTTCATGAATGACAATTTGATGTATGCACAAAACACTGGCTCTTAACCAGGTGCGCGAGGTCATAAATTGTCTATCTGCGCTTTATGATAAAAATAATAAAAGTTTTGATTCCAACATTTCAATACGAATGCTAGATGTACCTACCTCCTCAATACAAACACATTCAAGTGGAATCAACCAAAACAAACAATGATTACCGACTCTGTTTTACTTCCATCATGCGTTGGTTTACTCTTCAAATATTTTCCGTGTTACCGAGAGACACCAAAACAATTTGCGGGCAATGTTGAGCGATAAAAATAATATGGCAACTCTTGTAGGACAAAGTTTGCCCGGGATTGAAGAACCTAAGCAGAGTTTCGATGTAAGACGAGAGCTGCATAAATAATGTGTGAAAGTACCTCATATCGCATATTTTTTTTAGCTTAAGTAAATAATAAGAGGCAACCATGTGCATGGGCAGCCTAGTGGAGATACGAACAGACTGCCATGCAGAGGGTACCGGTTCGAAGTCACGGCGCGCACCAATGATTTTCGGGAGTTATGTGCGAATTTAATTGTAAATTATCGCTTGCCCCGTGCATCGAAGAGCACGTAAAGCCGTTGGTGCCGGCTGTCATGAAGATCTTTGACAGTTGTTATAGGGAGTCAGTTCCTATGAGTAAACTGACACTAGTCTAAACCATGGAATATAGCCATCCCTTCGGGTTGCGGAGGTCAGACGGGCAGTCGCTCTGAGGAAAAGCTAATATTTAGTCAAATACGGTTAGACTAGAAAGCGGACCACCGAAAAAAAGTAGCGGTATAAATAACGTACTGCTGAAGCTTATTTATTTACTTTCAGGTGTTGCGTGTGACATTACAAACATTCTAATGTCGGACACAAGGAACACACAGGCTTGGAACTACAATTCGAAGATCACATAAAGTATTGTCTTGAAAATCAAGCCTAAAGCAAGCAACACACTGACACAGGGGTAAAATGGCCATAACACCATTAAGTGCATTCAATAGAAAAGCTATCAAACTAATCCCACAAAGAAATGTCCTGAACGAAACTACGATGGCTGACAGCGCATCTGATCACCAGCCTCAAGCGAACGCAAATGCCAATAGAAATAATATTGCGAATGAGATCGTAAAGCTCTGGATCCCGTGCCTTAATACCACCGCAATAAACTAGTGGCTCTAGTCTCTATACGGAGCAACTAGTGTTTGAATATTGAGTAGATTGGAGAAGGCATTGTTTTTTATTGCATAGGAAGACAAACGAGCAAGCGGGCCTGATGGTAAGTGATCACCGCCGCGTATAGACACCTGCAATGCCCCAAGGATTCCAAGTGCGTTACCGACCTTTTAAAAAAGAACATCTATGTAATATATTTGTCTAGCTTTCATCATTATTCCTTCTAGCGATATTCTAGTTTAAACCTGGGGTCCGCTTACAAGTCCGACTAGATTTGACTGAATATAAGCTTTTTCACAAAGCTACTGCTGTCTGTCTGGCCTGTGCAACACAGAGGAATCAGGTAGATACCTTCTATCATTACTAAAGTATTACAAAAACTAATTTACACATCATTGCCACACATCATCCTGAAACTTGGCAGTTATGAGAAGAAGAAGGGGGCAAAATATGACTTCTTAGATTATTCTTCTTATTTCATATTTACGTGTTAAAAATAACTAGCATCCTACAATGTATTTAATTATACCTTTCAGTTTACAAGCAATCTTTAAAAACAATCAGTGAAGTTTACTAAAGCAATCCACATAATTAGTAATCAATAAAACAATAACAAAAACCATAAGAACAAACTACCCGTTGCCTATTCATTCGACTCGCATCCCAACTTCGTGTTATACCTAGAAAAACCCATTTGAAAGATCCCTGCAATTCCAACTATTTCGTCTACAAGACCCACATTTAAACCGTTAGGTGGGAGGTGAGGGAGTGCACGATACGTTGGTTACTGTAAGAGCACTCTAAAATTCCCCTTTATGGATATGTCTTAAGTAAAATATCTATTAAATAGATGCTTCATAGTCTTAAATCTTACTATAGAAGCGAACCGCCTTTATTGCATAGAATGCTTTTTATTGTTAGTAATTTAGTTGCTGAGCTCGCCGGTCGTTATATTGCCATTAGTTTGCCAATAGTTTGCTTATTAAAATCTTTTCTATTTCTTTTTGTGTGCAGTTTAGTGGGCGATGTGATTACTCGTATGTTTTTTAGTTAATGATGCTTAAAGTTGGTCTATTCAGCCTATATATTAGTTGGATCGGTGCATTGCATGTTGTTTCTGAGGTTTGTGCCTATGTTTGCGTTTAAACAGAATCTTTTTTGAGGTTGATATTTAACTTTAGTTTATTTGACAATAAAAATAAACATAGAATATTATTACATTCGTGCTAAATACGGTTCCAATTTTGTTTCTGGCCTTATCTTTGTAAACGTAAACTAATTGTTTTGAGCAACAAGGATCTAAAATTGCAGGCAACTTTCAAATATATAACGACATTATTTGGTAAATAGTGTAAATACGCGTTAATATAGAACTCAGTGTGGTGTTATATCAAGCTCTTGTTTTAAATAAATCCAGTGGGTTTTCAAAATATAAAAAGCAACCTTTCTTATGTATTTCAGATTATTTTGATTACCACAATTCTCACTCTAACAATCAGAAACTTTGTTTTGATTAAACCAATTGGCAAGAGTCACGTCAGAGTGTAGAATACTCTGACATGATTCTTACGAGTTGGTTGTTAGCCTATATTCAAAACAGACCTGTTAAAAGATGCAAATGTTAAACATGTGGCTCTACGTAATAATATATTAGTATATTACAATCTGCAGGCAAAACGTATGCAGTTTCTAATTATTCAGTCGACGGACTCCGTAAATGTGAAGTTACTTGTGAGATTTCAGCATAAAGGAACTTGTATTGAGAGGGATATGAGTTAAGATATAAATAAGTATATCTCAATTATAATTGGAAACCATATGAGTTCTTCTGAGAGCTTTTTGAGAATGTATATTTCAGAAATATTTGAACTACGCCGATTATAATTGGAACTGAAGAAACTGTAATTAAATAATATGGTGTACATGGTTCATTCTGTTGTCCTTATATACAATATTTCTTTTTGATATTACGATATTAATATCAAGCATTTTAATAAATTAGGTACAATAACATCCGCAAAGTATTTCAAGTTGCGATTGATTGATTCGACTTGATCCCGTAGAAATTTCGGGAAATCCATTTTTAGTGCATGCCTGCGTGCTCTAAAATGCCAAATGTCAGCTTCTTGCTCCCAGTAGTTTTGACTGCGCATTGTCTGTCAGTGAGTCAGTCAGCAACGCAAGAATTTCATAAATACTATGTAACTTTATAAATACTGTGTAAGTTTATAAATACTATGTAATTTTATAAATACTGTGTATTTTTTTTTAATACTGTGTTATTTTATAAATACTGTGTATTTTTTTTTAAATACTGTGTTATTTTATAATTATTGTGTGTAATATTATAAATACTCTGTAATTTTATAGACACACGAGGCAACTTATTACGTAATATTTATCATCAAAAGGCCTAAAATGCATTTGCCACTCTTCCCGAGTGGCAAATGCATTTTAGGCACTGTGATGTAATAATTGGCAACCGGATTTCGTAGATACTGATGCAGATAGAATCACAACCGTTTTGGATAGAGAAAAAGAAAAAGGCGAAGCTAATCTTGTACACTTCTTCCGTATGGGCCTGAGCCATCAGCGCTCTCACTTTTTAAAGAAAAAGGAATATTGCTACTACCATCTGTGATAGAGTGCTTATTACTGCGATCAAGGATGTGGACTCTACTATTCCGATAATTTAGATTGGTTTAGTCACGATAAATAAAAATTCTAGTCAGTTGACTGACATATTGCCATACTGAATACTGACGTATTTCCAAAACTATTGGGCACAGCAAGCTGAAATTCTGTATGTATGTTCTGAGACTGGCGTAGCTGCTACCCTCTAGTGTCTAATAATGTTACTATAGCATACGCACCTTAAATACACTCCTTATATAAACTCACATATTTTTCAAGTAAAACCGTCTAGCTTCAATGTAAAGTGTAACAGTATCCACTTGTTAAAACATCATTACTGGCAGTAGATCTACGGTGTGTTCGGACGAGTTAGATCTCGGCTGATTGGTGGCGATGTTGTCTGGACTCCTGCCAAGTTCCCCCACAGATAAATGTTAAAAACTAATCGCTTTATTTTATTACATCAGAATATTCACGGTATATTCTCAAAAAAAGAGCTATTAGAAATCACTCTTGCAGAAATAGATACTAAAACTAGTCCTGATATATTATGTTTAACTGAAACATTTGTTAAAATGGGTACTGAGCAAAATATTAATATTACTAATTTTAAACTAGGATCATGTTACTGTAGGCAAAATAAACGAGGTGGCTCATGCATACTAATCAGGAGAGGCATTTCTTATAAAAAGATATCATGTTTTGATGAGTTTAGGATGACTTACCACTTTGAACTTAGTGCAATTAAGCTTATGGATAATAATATAATAATCATATGTATATATAGAATTCCCTCTAAAATTAAACGACATTTAGATTATTTCTTTAACAACTTGGATCTCATGTTGTATAAATATTTATCCAAATATTCCAAAAATTGGATTATTTTAGCTGGTGACCTGAATATCAATTATCTTGACAAACAAAATCAAAACACACGACGATTAATGGATATTTTAACGAAATATAATTTAGTCTCGCATATATCTGGACCGACTAGAGATAAAACATGCATTGATCTAATCATCAGTAATTTAGGTGATGCGTCGGGCTCATTATTACCATTATATTTATCCGATCATGATACGGCCCAGATTCTCATTTGGTCTGTAGCATCTATAAGCAAAATACCCAAATTTATCTATAATTTTAGAAGATGTTACTCAGAGGAAAACTTAAAAAAATTCAAACAAGACCTGCCTAGCCTACAGTATTTAAATTGGTACAATCAATCTGACCTTAATTTAGCATTTAATGAATTCTATGATTACTTTTGTCTACTCTATTATCTCTGCTTTCCAATAAACAGAATAAAAATTAATTTGACAAATAAAAATAATTGGTTGTCAAGGGGCCTGCGAAAGAGTTGTGTTTACAAGAGAAAGTTACGCTTTAAATACTATTATTCAAAATGTAAAAAGGATAAATATAAATACATAAAATATGATAAATTATTTAAAAAATGCATACTCACAGCTAAAAAGCTCAGTAATTCCAGATATGTACTAAATAGTGAAAATACATGTAAGGCGACATGGTCAGTCATTAAGAGTGAGACTAACGGTACAATAAATAAAGATTATTTAACTAAGCTTGTTCATAATAACACAGTTATAACCAGCCCCTTGTCCATAGCTAATGCGTTTAACGACTACTTCATTTCTAGTACAAACCAAATAAACCATGAAATTAACAATAGAAATTCAAAAAATCAACACTCTAACACCATTTTTTTGTCACCTGTGAATGAGTTTTATATACACAAGCTGATAATGTCTCTAACAAACACAAAATCTGAGGGTTATGATTCTGTATGTACCAAAATCACAAAATCTTGTAGTAGTCAATTGGCCCCCATAATCACTTTTTTTGTAAATCTGTCTCTACAGACAGGCACGTTTCCAAACAAACTAAAATACTCCGTAATTAAACCATTACACAAAAAAGGAGAAAAGACTGATATAAGAAATTATAGACCAGTTACTATCTTGCCAATATTTTCGAAAATATTTGAAAAAGTCATGCATGATAAATTAACATCTTTCTTCGGCAGGCATGAGATAATAGACAAGAATCAGTTTGGCTTTCAAAAAAATAAATCCACTAGGGACGCTATGTTTTTCTTAGTTAATGATATTCTCCAGAAAGTCAATGATAAAGTATACACAACAGTTATGTTCCTTGATATGACAAAAGCATTCGATTTTGTCTCACATAAACTGCTTTTGAAAAAATTAGAACAATATGGTATTAGGGGACCAGCACATAACTGGCTAAAAACCTACCTAGAAGATAGGCTTCAAAGCGTGGATATATCTCAGTTGAACGGTAAGGATTATATACAAACATATAGATCAGATTACAAAAAAAATTAATTCGGAGTTCCTCAGTGAAGCGTATTGGGACCTCTGCTTTTCCTGGTCTATATAAACGACTTACCTGATGTTATAGATCATAAAACTATACTGTTTGCAGTTGATGTATCGATTATGGTGACTACAGATAAAAATATGTCAATCAAACAACACGAAACTGACATTTACAATACTCTGACATTAGTTATTAATTGGTTAAATAATAATAATCAAAAAATAAATTTATCTAAGACAAATATCATTAATTTTAATAATAATAATATAATAATTAATTATCACGGACATACCTTATCGAATGCAAATTGTGTGACATTTCTGGGAATTATAATAAATTCAAAATTCAATTGGATCGAACAAGTAGAAAAAATTACGAACAAATTAAATAGTTTTTCATATGCTCTTTACAAATTGGCAAAAGTAACTAACCAAAATACTGCACGAACAGCCTATTTTGCTTATGTTGAATCAGTCCTCAGGTATGGGTTACTTATATGGGGCAACAGCTCACACATACAAAAAGTGTTTTTAGCCCAAAAACGATGCATCAGATCGATTTGCGATATCGCTCCGGACGTATCATGTCGACCTTTCTTCAAAATGTTGCGAATACTCCCGTTAGCATGTCTTTACATACTTGAAATAGGTAAATTTATAAAACAACATCCAGATTCATTTAAACACGCAAAAGATGTCACTCGGCGGGATAATATAAGAAATCCGGATAGGCTTGTTCTAAACATGATACCCAGAACGAGTCGGCTTCAAAACAACTCATACGCCATGTGTGTAAAAATTTATAATAAATTACCAAACTTTATAAAAATCCTGCCGATAAATAAGTTTATACCAGCTTTGCGTAGTTGGCTCATGCAAAAAAGCTTTTACTCTATTAAAGATTTTTTATCAAGTAACTAAATGATGAATTATCGGTGTAATGAGTACCTAATTGACCTATTGATGAATAAATATATGACATTGTTAACATAAAATATGATCAATGAAATAGATTTAACTTGTTCAATTTATACTGTATGTTCCTACATTTGCATGCTATTTTAAATGGCTAAATGGGCTTGTACTTTATATTATTATCGTACTATGACATCAACATCTGTAATGTACCCTGTTTACAGTAAATAAAGATATTCTAATTCTATTCTAATTCTTATTGTTGAAGAACTGTGTTTTGGGGTGAGTTAGAAGCTTTGGCGGTTTAGGGAGAAGTATCTGATGTGGGAGTAATCGAAATTAATTGGGATAATACTTCAAATGGTAGTGATTTCACTGGACTCATGTCGTTTCAAGCTGAATAATCACTTAACTTTTGTTGTTTTGAGTTTGGATTTTCTTTATATTTCCTGGAAGAATGTTGTATGAGCTGTCTTATATAGAATTAGTTAAAGTACTGCTAAATTAACACGACCATGCAAGCCGTTTAGTATTTTAGTAAAGCTTGCATCCTGAATGCTGTCTCACGACAATAAGTATTCTACTCAATTATATATCGTCCACACGCCGTCCGACCCTCGACGTTAGAAGAAAAAAATATTTATTTATTTATTTAATTTTACAGAAGGCTTACGGACTAATGAAAACTATGAATATAACAATTAACATTATCAGTTTGCCAATTAAAAGCCCTCACATATGGGTATAAAAAGTAAGACGATTTTTGTACTCGTTTTAAATAGGTATACAAAAAAAAATTTAAGGAAAAATAATAAATAAACAAAAACAAATCGGTATACACAAAAATAGCAAATATACACTTAGAAATACGATAAACCAATGAACAAAAATGGTAACTTCACTCAGTCAATCCTGTGCTGACTCGGTATTAGTAATCATAATCACATTATCGAATAAAAATACCTGTATATTATCTGACATCCGCACTGTATTTTTAGTGAAATGCCATTAGATACATAGGAGCGATAGCTGAGTGGTGAGACCAACAGACTTAGCAGTCTGCTGTCGCAGAGGGTCTCGGCTTTGAATCCATGTCACACACTAATGACTTTTCGGAGTTAAGTGCGTATTAAATTGTTAATTATCGCTTACTAATCGGTGAAGGGAAACATCACGAGGAAATCTGCATGTCTGAGAGTTCTTCATAACGTTCTCGAAAGACAGTGAAGTTTTCCAACCCGCACTTGGTCAGCGTGGTGGACTATGGCCTTACTCTTCTCACGACGGTATAAAGGGCTGATGATGCAATTTGATTTTCAATTGACTCACAATAAAATATATATTTCGTTAACTTAATGTCATTTTCGTCTAATTCGGCACATAAAGTAGAACATTGACACATAGTGTGACACTTTGTTCAATTAACGATCTAGTCGCAATATCATGAGAATGTCAGTTTATTAAGGAGAGATCCATTTATGACATGAGTATGACACTGATAGTAGATCGAAACTGCATTTTGAACAAATATAATTACGAGAATTGACCTCCTGAAGCAATCCGATTGTACTCCAACATCTGAGGCTTTGGTCTATTCATCCCGCTTGATCTCATCCCGCGGGATGAGTTGTCCTAGTGCAAATTTTGAATTGGACAACTCATCCCGCTGATATATTTTACGACTTGTACAGACATGAAAGAAAGTGTCGGCGTATTAGGGCTAATTCTTAGTATGGAAACCAACTCGCTAATGGACTACTTCTCATTATGGCCACTTCTCATTTTGGCTACTTCTGATTAGGACTACTTTTCATTAGCGCTACTTCTCATTAGCTAGTGGCTAATTCTCAAAATTTGGGAATGTTTATTGAAATAAGTACTGTCTATTCAACATGTTTATTCATTCTAAAGAATAATAGTTTGTTAATATAAAGTCTAAAATAATGTAACTTTTTATTCGTATAGTGGATCGGCATACGGATTCAACAATTTATACACTCATATGCCCAGAACCCGAATCCGAGTCGTGTCTATAAGTAGTTATTGCCGACTTCTAACAATGCGCAGGACTCGGTTTCAGGTGCAAGTCAAACAATAGAGATACGCGTCATTGTTAACTTAGGGTTGTCAAATCCAAACCATTCCATTCCAGTTATATACGAAAATGTCTACGTACGAGCTGTTATTTTAACTAATAAAAAATCAAATACCTGAGTGGGACCCTAGAGACATCACAGTCGATTATGAAGTTCCAGCTATACTGGCAATTCGAAACAACTTCCCTGGTGTGAAAATAACGGGCTGCTATTTCCACTTCTATCGCAGTATCTGGCGTAAAGCTAAGGCGATAGGTGTATGCAAAACACAATTAGGCAAAGTCCATATAAAACTCTGAGCTGCTATGTCTCACCTCCTACCCGAGTTAATTGATGGAGGATGGTTCTATGTGATGGAGGAAGCTCCCAACAACCATGCGTCACACAATGTAATGACTACTTTGCGAAAACTTGACTCAAAAACTCGGCTTTCGCAGACATTTGGTGTACATTCCAGCAAATGAATAAGACAAATAATGTTGTAGAAATATGGAACGGGCAACTCACTAAGAATTTAACCTTTTCTTTAAAGCGGAATGAATTGACCAAAGAAAAATAATAAAAATATTAATGTGGACTACTTATCCCGCGGGATAATTTTTAAGCGGGATGAGTTGACTAAAGACTCCTACACCTACTCTCTCATTTATAAGCGATATATAACAAATTGATAAGATTTAAAATCTAAACACTCAAAGATAAAATCTCTCGAGACCGTGTTTTTAAGACATTTTCAATAATAATTTAGTTCGCAAAGCCTACTCAAGAAGTATCTGACATTCAATACACTTATTTATTTACTGAAACATTTAACCTTTTGGTAATAACTCATTGTATTTTGTAAGCACATATTTTTTATTTTGTTCGCTACATTGAAGTTCGTTATGTGTCTTTCATTGTATACTTTAAGGTCATAAGGTATTAGGTAACTAAAATGGTGGTTGAGACAACTTTTTCCGCTTGTTGAGCTATTTATGTCATTGCCGTCGGTCCCGGTTCCTTTTCCAGAACCCAAATCCTTTGACGATGTTGGCGGCCTTCGGGTGTTTTGACGAAGCCAAGTCAACACCCGAGTTGAGCGCATATTGACAGGAAAAAAGAAAGATGCTTATAACCTGCTTATTTACCAGGTAATAATAATATGATTATCTGGTTATGTTGGGAATACCAAAACTGCCGTAATATAAAACGCCATATACCGTTCTTTTAAAGAACTATCGTAGGGCGTACGAACTTACATAATTCTATCCAATACACTATCCAAACGGCGTCAGAGGGCACAGTATGTATCTGATATTATTGTAATATCCTAGAGTATATGTTTATAGGTAATATCTAAGAGAATATTTGTATAGGCAACAATAATATTAGTTCCTACAGACCTTGTTTGTGTTCATAACAGCGTCGATATTTCTCAGAATTATCGTTGAAAGCCTTGAATAAAACTCTATGACCTACGGTAGAATGTTCGCTAAGCAAAAATGTTTATATATATATATATATATTTATGTTTCGATGATCCCAGCAAATAGTGTAAGGGTGATTTCCAACTGGTATATTTTTCTGCGCGTTTACGGTCTTTCGGGCATACGCGCTTAGACGCGCGCTACATTACGCGCTAAAAAAAACAGGGCTCGTGTATAGGCCAGATGTTTACGCCTATAAAACGCTAGTATGAAACTGGTTTAACAACAAGCGATTTCGATTTACAACATGACAACAACTCGGCGCGCGAACACGGCGGAGCAAAGCGTGCCATCGCCATTGAAATCGCTTGCCGCTGCCGCTCGCCGCTGTAGGTCGTGACCGGGCTGTAATCGTCTGCAGATTATAATGTCTCAATTTCGGGTATAATAAGGGTTCTATTCCCGACCGATCACAATGTAATATTAGCTTTTTTGTCAAAAGCTCCCGACACCCCTTCAAACCGGCCATTAACTGTAGTTTGAATTTCATTATTAAACCGCATGTCGTATAATATATTTCATAAGGTCAATATAAATAGTCAGCGCAGTTTCAGGTATCTTATAGCGAGACAGCGCCGTGTTGCAGCTGTGCCGTTGCAGTGCCTGTACAGTATGCCATGAAGTTTAACGTGCTTCGATACCTTCCTAACTAAAAGAATAACATCGTCTTCTAGAATCATACTGAACCCTACGTTCCTAATTTGAGCAGGGGAGGAAATAGGGGAAGTTTGTCTAATATAAGGAATGCTAAAACTTAGAAAAATAACGGTATCCCATATAGGAGAGAGACGTACTCCCTAATTGGTACCTTCCTGACCAAGCTAACCAGAGGGGTTAGTACAAGGTTTGTTGTAGAGTTTTCCGTCTCTTCATATGAATTGTTTATACTTCGCGTATTTTCCAATGTAGTATCTTACGACACTCTTGAATTGAAATAGGGTAGTGACACTTTGCATCCGTAATCCGTCATAACACGGATTCAGTTCGAGTCTACAGCTTCAGTGAGGTAAATTTCTACACATAACACTAACTTTTGCTGAAAATTAAGTGCTAATTGAAGACTATACGTCGTACGTTGCAGCATAAGTTTTCCAACCAAATTTCGGTTGATACATGCGTATTTTGAGCGACTGGCTTTGTTGAGCTAATCTGAAGTATCTACGTACTGTCTCTTTAGTACTTGAGTCTTGGTTGAAGGTCAGATGTGATTGTGCTCATCCCATGGTGTTATTGGAGGTTATAGGAGATAGTTTTTGGCATTCGATCGAATTTAATGCAGGACTGCCGGTCTGTTACAAAATATCATTATTATATCGATTTCCCAAAGCCGAAATCTCGATCACAATAAAATTACTATAATGTTACAAACCAACAAATTCACATTAACATTTATGCTAGGTAATAATATCCAGCACACCAATATTTAGTGTTCAAGTTTTGTGAATCATCAAATGTATGTATTTGATGTAACATGTTTTTTGCTTTAAAATATAAGAACAGTTCTTGACGCGGAGTACTACGTTTTACCTAAGATATCATCAACGCAAAAATTGCCAATAAAAAGAAATAGTAGTACATAAACAACCTAATATTTCAGCATACATTTGTCTTATAACAATCATCATATCCTTAATACTAAACACCAACACTAAAATAACCGAAAAACCCTCACGTCAGGAACAGGTGTCAAACAAGTCCATCCAATTAATTACGGAAGGTTCGGAGGCACAAAGTTTAACTTATTGCCCTCAGATAGATCCCCGAGGAGTCAAGATTATCTGGATCTACTTCCAAGTTGGACAACGTCGTTAGCAATGGACGGTATGTGCCGAATTTAGAGCATTGTGTTTTGCGAAACTATCGCAGAACATTCTCGAATAAATACTTTCAAGATTTCGCGACTTGTTCATATAATAATATTTCCTAATAGGTTTATATTAAGTATAATTTTTAAATCAAAAAGGCTAATCAGGTTTTGGCATGGTGCTGCAGGACATCGGTTAAAATTCCCGAAAAAAGTAGAATTTTTAAGTGATATAAAGTTTTCATAGTCATGACACAACAAGTAGCAAGTGGCGTAGTGGTTTAACTGACTTGCTTTTTACTCAAAAAATGATGTTTTTTTTACAGGCACGGTACGCAAGCTAAGTACAGTATTATAGATATTATGCCTGAAATTACTGTTAAGTATAAACGGTTGTCTGTTTTTGTTGTTTTCATCTAGAATCATAATAATATTATTGTTGGCATCAACATAGTTGAGTTTTTGTATAGTTACACCGAAATATTTGTACCATTCCATGTTTTGATTGAATCTATTTTTGTATAACAATGAGTCGGCCACATGTATTTATTTAATACCAGCTGTACCATACCAATAAAAAAATGTTATAATAAAACTAAAACTATTGAATTTCTGTTCTATCCGCGTATATTGGATCTCCAGCGACAAAATAAAGTAAAAAGGAATAAAAATGTTAAAATATACGCAACTACACGGCGAGTGTGAATAAAAAATACAATTTTAGAGTATGTTACGAAGAAATTCAGTCTCGACGTATCTGAACTATGTTTGTTAATCTAGTAAGTGGGGATTATAAGGGAAGCTTGCGACCCGCGCCAGTAAAAATACATTGCAGCTTTTAAAAGTTTTTTTGTGGTAAAGGATAAACCGAGAAATAGAATAGTGCGATGCTGTGAATGGAAATCTGTGGATAGTTTTAAATGGAAGTTAGTGATATGGTTTTGCGTAGATGTAGTAAAATGATTGACTTTAAAATGGCCTTTTGGTCTTTTGAATAGATATACTGCTGTAGGTCGTGGGTTCAATTCTTAGTCAGGATAAATCATAATCGATGATGTGTCTAACCTTATCATGCTGATCGATTATGAGTACTTTGAATTTGTATGCATGTCTACGAATCAATATTTCCTAAATACCAGTACATAAACAGTTCCTTATTGGCCGAAGTCAGGTGTATTAGATTACCTCGGCGTAAGGCCCAAGAGACCACAGTTCTGGAACATTGTTGCTAATTTTGACAAATGAGGTACTCATCGATCCATTTAAGTGCCAAATGGGAAGGTTAAGCTTGTGCTTGTTATAATAATGTGTGTTTATATTGTGTTATATTATTTTGCTTGATAAAATGTAGTAATTATTATCATCATCATACCGGCTTTTTTAGTCTAAACAGATATTATAGAATATCAGATTTTCCAAAGAGCGACTGCCGTCTGACCGCCGGAATCTAAAGGGATAGCGTTATTCCATGGTTTAGACCTGTATCAGTTTACTTGAAGGGTACTTATTCCCCATAATGACCGACGGCTTAACGAACTCTTCGAAGCACGGGGCACGCGATAATTAACAATTTAGTACGCACAAAACTTCGAAAAGTCAGTGGTACGCGCCGTGGACTCAAACCCGGTTATTTATAGTCGACAGATACCAACCTCTGTTGGT
The DNA here is from genome assembly GCA_944739405.2 of Euclidia mi. Taxonomy (NCBI): domain Eukaryota; kingdom Metazoa; phylum Arthropoda; class Insecta; order Lepidoptera; family Erebidae; genus Euclidia; species Euclidia mi. Next base: position 63,587,477 of record OX123193.2, on the reverse strand, counting down.
ATCTGTCGACTATAAATAACCTCATAGTAGCTCGTAACTATCACTTCAGAGCATTTTACGACCATCGCTCAATGTTACATATACTTTTAAAACTATTGTAGTATAATCGACGAACAAAACTCTAAGGAGGATTGCACTATAATAGCGCAAGTAATCTCGTACAGTGTTCTTGTATCATATTGCAACACGGGCGTAATTAATTAAGGATATAATAGCAAACACAGATGTATTCAAACGGCTGCGAGTAGACAACAGATAGACAATAGACTGTTATTTATACAAGACAGCTGCGAAGTAGCACAGATTATACAACTAGTTGTTGTTTGAGGGTGAGAAGAGATATTTGAAACTTTTGCTTTTATAGGTGAAGCATAGTTGTGTGTATAGAAAATATTAACATTTAAATAGTTTGTTCAAAGAAAGAGTTTTTGAGAATATCCCGAAATATGACTGCAATGAAATAAATGAAAACTATAGGTCATAAATCATATGGTTCGAGAGCTGGCATCAATTTTGGGTAGGTATTTGAGGCAAGCTGAAAACTTTCCACATACCTCTCCTGAACATTGAACACTGAACTGCAGACCTGCCAAAAAAAAACATCATCAACATTGTCTTGCCCTGGTCCCAATTTATTTGGGGTCGGCGCAGTATGTCCTTCGCTTCCATAACTCTCTGTCACCAGTCGTCCGATCGTTTATCCTTTTATATCCCATATCCATCCTCACACAGTCTATCCATCTTTTCCTTGGCCGCCCTCTCCCTTTTCGTCCTTCTACGTGCATATTCATCACTTTCTTACCTACGTACAGAAACATCACAAATCGAACAAAGATGCACCTCGTTCGTACACTTGTCTTTCCCATCGCCCTCTATAGTGTCGAGACGTGGACAATCAAGGCAGCTGACAGACAGAGAATCGACGCCTTTGAAATGTGGTGCTGGCGCCGTATGTTGAGACTACCATGGACAGCCCGCCGCACAAACGCCTCGATCCTAAAACAACTAAAAATAGAGGATACTCAGCGCCTGTCTACGACCTGTTTGCGACGTATAATGCAGTATTTTGGCCACATAGCACGAAGAAATGACGACAGTTTGGAACGCCTAATAGTGACAGGGAAAGTGGAAGGAAAAAGACCAAGAGGCCGTAGTCCCAATCGATGGTCCGACCAGATATCGAAGCAACTGGCGATACCGTTAAGCACTGCTTTACATCAAGCAACGGATCGCAACCGATGGAGACAGCTAGTTGACAGAGTCAGAAGGAGTCACGATCCTCAGCACTGAGGGAAACGACTGAAGAGAGAGAGACCTACGTACATCTCATCTCTTCGCATTACATGTCCATACCAGGCCAATCGACTCCCTTTTACCTTTTCATCAATGGGCGCGACTTTCATACTACCTCTAATGTAATCATTCCTAATTCTGTCCATTCTTGTCACTCTACACATCCATCGTAACATTCTCATCTCAGCAACATACAATCGTTTCTCATCCATCTTCTTTGTAGCCCAACACTCAGCTCCATACAGTACGACAGGCCTTATAACGGCCTTATACATGCGGCCTTTTAACTTCACAGGCATTTTGTGATCGCATATTGTGCCTGAGACCTGTCACCATTTCATACATCCTGCGTTAATTCGTTGCCTAACATCCCGATCAATTTCGCCGTCATCTTGCAGGAGTGAACCTAGGTAGTGAAAATCGGAGCTTACTGGTAGAAGTGTACCGCCGAGTGTAACCGGTATAGGACTGGAGAGACCGCCAAAGTCACAGAACATATACTCTGTCTTGGTTCTGCTTATTCTCAGGCCTATTATTGTACATTCTCCAATCTCTGCCGCCACTCCTCCAGCTTGCTCTGCACCTTTTGTCGACTCTCTGCCACCAGAACGATGTCATTGGCAAACAGCACGCACCAGGGTGCCTCTTCCTGTATGTCCGATGATATAGCATCCATAATTAAAAGGAAGAGGTAGGGGCTAAGGGCCGACCCCTGGTGCAAGCCTACGGCCACATCGAATCTGGCTGTGATACCGGCCACGGATCGGACTTGCGTTCTGCATTCAGCGTACATGGCTTGAATCAACGTCAGATATTTTCCAGGCACTCCTTTCTTCCTAAAGGCCCACCACAAGACTTCACGAGGCACTCGGTCATATGTCTTTTCAAGGTCGATGAATACCATGTGCAAGTTTTTATGTGCCTCCCTGTATTTTGCGCACATTTGGCTTTTGGTTTTTTCATTAACCAGTGCAAGTGGTCTAGGGCTTTGGATCTAGCAACGGCTACAGCTTTTTTGGCTCTTTTTTTACATTCATCGTATTCTTTCTTCTTACTTTCTTCCAAAGATTCATTTCCTCCTTTCACCAGCTGCTATTCCTTAAACCTTGCTTTCTTTTCCTTAAGCGCATTCTGTACCCCTTTTGTCCACCACCACGTGTCCTTATCTTTCATACGCTTCCCTTTCGACTCTCCTAAAACATCCTTTGCTACACACTTTATACATTTACTTATCTCTTTCCAACACTCATTGACATTTCTATCATTCATATCGCCCATTTCTAACATTTTATCTACCACTCTATCTCTGAATTTTTCTACACATTTATCCTTCTCTAACATATGCCATCTTATTTTTGGAGGCAGTTGCTGCTTGGTTCCTTGAGAGCTTAGTCGAATCTGAAGTTCAACCATCAGGAGCCTGTGCTGCGAGACTAAATCTTCTCCTGGTACCACTTTGCACTCTTTGACCCAGTTGAGTCGATTACGCCTTAGTAGGAAATAATCAATCTGGCTCATGTGGTGACCGCTATTATATGTAACTAAATGTTGCTCTCTTTTCTGAAACCAAGTATTTGCAACTGCTAGGTCAAAAGCGGCAGCAGCTTGGAGAATTGCTTCTCCCTCACAATTTCGGCTGCCGAATCCCCAACCTCTATATACTCTTTCATACTCTCCACTTGTTCGTCCCATATGTCCATTAAAATCACCACCCACCACAATAATCTCTTCATTCTCCGGTATACCCGTCATCATGCTATCGAAATCCATCCAAAATTTCTCTTTCTCACAATCATCACATCCTACCTGGGCATACACACTTATCACATTCAAAATAATACCTTGCCACATTACTTTCACAACAATCAGTCTATCATTAATTCTATTTACACTTGTCACACTATCTTTCAGATTTTCGTCTAACACAATGACTTCCACAATAATAAAATTTGTATCCTTCTCCGATCTCTCTATCTTTTGTACCTTTCCATCTTGTTTCCTGCAGGCATGCCAGATTTATTCTTCTTCTTTTCAAAACACCAGCTAACTCTCTAGCTCTTCCAGTCATCGTACCTACGTTCCAACTTGCATACCTCACCCTTACATCACAGGCTCGCTTTTTACGTTGCACTCGCCCGGAGTAGTGCAACAACCCTTGCATACTTCTCGCAGGTGCCGGGTGCTGCCACTGCGCGTCGCTTGTGGGGAACGCCCTAATCCTTTCGCACTCATTGTCGTACGTGGCCACAATACAAAAGGGGTTTTGGCATTTATTTTACCAGCCGGCCGCCTGCCTGACGTCAACCCTCCTTGGGAATATTATCGTTATAAAAGAAGAGGGGTAGAAGATACGGGGTACATGGATAGGATGTATGACAAGGAAGAAGGGTATGTAGGTGGGGTTTGTACTGTAATCACTGGAAAGGATATTGGGTAGTGACTACAGCAGCTCGGTGAGCCGGGATCGCGAACCCGAAGCCCTGTGTAATGGTCGGACAGACCAATACACAGAAGCACCCCCTGACTTACTGTCAAAAAAAAAACATAAACCAGATGATTTAGTCGGGGCTTTAACATTGCCAGGTGCATGCAAAAATACTTTCCAAACCAATATAAGAAACGCCTGGCATTGTTAAAGCCCCGACTAAATCATCTGGCTTATGATGTTTTTTATTTTCTAATCATTAAACTACAACATTTATAAATTGTATGTTGCCTTCAATTGATTTTTGGAAATATATTTTTTTTCATAATTTTCCATAGCCCCGCTACTCGCCAGCCAGGTCTGCAGTTCCGTGTTGGGGTATAATAGGAGAGGTATGAGGTAAGTTTTCAGCTTGTCTCAAATACCTACCCAAAATTGATGACAGCTCTCCTACTAATAGATGCGTTTTAAAATGTTTCTTAGGAATTTCCAATTGCAACGGAGTCTACGAATATGTTCAATATATAGAGATGAACTAACCCTCTGTTACGTTCAACTGACAAGTATCAATCAAGCCAAACAAAACTCATCGAATATCTACAAATCTATGTATGTTATGTTACCCAAGTGCCTGAATGTTCTTTTATATGCATTTCAGTCAAAGTAAGAATTTTTTGGTGACGGATTAAGAATACGGAATGTCACCACCCCATATCATCCCATGGGTGTCGTAAGAGCCGACAGAGGGAGCATATTATGCAGAGAACAGCACTGTAAGAGAAGGAAAACTTGATACAAACCCTATACCAACCCGTTTGGCCAGCGTGGTATAGTAGGCCAATTCCTCCTTTCTAGGGAGAGGCCCAGACCAGCAGTGGACTGTAAGGGGCTGATGATGATGAACAATTTTAACTTAAATGCTTGCACTCGTATACAATGAGCAATGGCAATAACGTTCTTAACCACCTGTGTACGACTAGACTGTACGTTATATTCTGTTATATTTGGATTTTTAGTTCTTATGAATATCATTCCAATCTTGTTTATTAGGATGCCATTCCGTATATTGTATCATATCTGCCATTTATTGACTTAATTGTTCTCATAAACTGTCAAATGTCTTGATGACAAGTGTCTTAAAGACTTTCTTCGTGTTGAACATGCCAACGATGGAGAAGTTTCTAAGCTGAACTTGATGTTTTCTTTCTTACAGAGCGGACATAGCTAAGTCAATACCATAGTTTAGTATTTCTATACTCACCCCAAAACCACGTACAGCAAAATAAACCATATATTTTTCCCAAAAAATAAAACCTATACGGCATTAACATTCCGAAACCACACGATATTTATACTCAGTATTGTGTAACCATTCAATTAGATCTCCTAGAATCCAAAAGCCATACAAACACCACAAATTACTGCCAACCAAATTGCACACCAGCTGCTAATGAACGGCAAGGCATCGCAACGCCCAAAAAGAACACCTAAGCTATCCAGTCTTTCGGAACCGAGTACTGCAATAAGTAACCCTTTCAATATCTCTGAAATAATATCAACTATCAAAGACATGAAACCGGGAAAGGCACCTGGAGTAGACAACATCTCAACAGAACAACTACAACATCTCGGCCCAGTTGCAGTTACTTGGTTACTCCAGCTTTTCAATAACTGTGTGGAGACCGCGAAAATCCCAAGCTTGTGGAGGAAATCGAAGATTGTCGCCATTCTTAAGCCCGGAAAATCTCCAGATGATGCAAAGAATTTTCGCCCAATCTCTCTTCTATATCATCCGTTCAAACTACTGGAAATAATACTACTGATTCGCCTAAGTAGGAACATAGACCCGAAACTCATTCCCGAGCAGGCCGGCTTCAGACCAGGGAAGTCATGGTGTAGTCAAGTTTTAAATCTGACTCAATATTATAGAGAACGGTTTTGAGGCCAAAAAGGTTACGGGAGTTGTTTTTGTGGACCTTTCGGCAGCGTATGACACCGTCAACATACGAAGACTACTTTGGAAGGTAGGGCATATCACTGGAGACATCAAATTTATCCGTGTCCTTGGCGAGCTCATGCGTAACCGAATGTTCCAAGTTCATATTGTTACGGAAGGGGTAACGGGATTGGAAGGAAGCACCGAGTAGCACTGATGACTCTTTATTTGTCTTCACACACACGACGTGTCGTTCAATTTCGACGCGGACAGCACCAACACTAGTGTCTTTTGCACTGCACTTCACTGCACTATACTTTCACTTCACTTTATTTCACTACTACTTCTTTCTTCCTTTTACTTCTCTCTTTTCTTCTTCACTTTATCACTTCTCAATTTAAACTGGCGCTCAGCGCGTCTACACCGCCTTATATACCCCTAGGAATGTTCTAGATCCACTAATTTCGATTGTCTTTTCATTACTCAATTGTTTTTCCATCTCCTGTCTCCTTTTAACCTTCCCATTCCTTCCTGAAGTTTCTAAAATTTTCTAAACTTTATTAGAAATATTTAAATAATCTTTTTTTAAATATTTGCCAGATATTCATAAACATTTTCCAAATTTCATAAAAACCATAATCCACATAACTGTTATGACTGGGATTTGAACCCACGCCATCAGGACGTGAACGGGATGTGTTATGCGCACGGCCATTGTCTAGTTATCAATGACTGGTGAATTTGGCGAACACTTGACAGAGTGTATAAGCCATTGAACTAAAAACTCATTTCCAAATAATAAAATAGTCTTCAAACCTCTTTGCTAATTATTGTGTTTGACGACCGGCTAGTTTGTCGTGTAGACGTCAGTAGTCCTTGACAACGGTAGTGATGGCAGCTTGACGTGACACCGGCCGTCACACTACCCCCCTCTAAGACATGCGCGTCCCGTACATCCTTAGACTCATAATACACCGCTCTCCTATCGACAAGGACCAAATCATTAAACTTCGTAGCTATAGAAGCCTGTGATCTATGTGTAAGTTTGCTTTCTTTGAAGCACAAAACTTGCCCCTTGCCACCACCTTTCATTGGAATCTCCACACTTAAGGATACCGCCGTTAATGTCTAATCTGCACTGATGATCTCTGAAGAAATCCAGCCCAACAATGCAATCGTCTACGATGTATGCCATCACCGCTCGTTGCCAGTATAGGTTGTCACCGATTTTTATAGCCACCATCTGTTCGTCTTTAACTGGGATGTACTGACCGGTAGCCGTCGTCAGTCGAGGTGAACTTGACGGTCTTAAAATCTTTCAATTCCTTCTTGTCAAACGAGTTCCTATAACCGTTCGTGTCGCACCGGTTTCCAGGGTCAGCGAACAGGTAACGCCATTGACTGCTCCATCGATAGTTAAACCGTTTCTAAACCTAGCCGTTTCAAATCTTACTTCTTTCTGTTACATGTTTCTGACAGCTACTTCTTAATTGTTCGGGTTCCTTACAGTTAAACACTTTAGGATAAAAGATCTGCGACCATTCTTTCTACTGCTGCAATAACTCTATCTCGATCACTCGTTATTTCTTGTTGAATAACCTCTACTCCTAAAGCATGTGCTAATGCTTCTTTAACATTGCTGTGGTGTTTCAAGCGCACAGCAACTCTAACCTCATCGTCATAAATTCCGTTGATGAACACATGGAGTCGCATGCTTTGAACTTGTTCCGCGGGTGCCGACTGATAAGCCTTTCGCACCATCTTCGTCGCTTCCATCGCCCACTGCTGTAAAGATTCATTCGCGTGCTGACGGCGAGTGCGTAACTTGGCTCGAAACACATATTGTAAGTGCGCATTTCCGAAACTGGATTCCAGGGCCTCAAAAAGTTCTTCGTAAGTGGCGTCCTTGCCGACGGCCTCAAGCACCGACAATGCTTTCCCACGCAACGCCAGGATGAGTGCAAACTTGGTCTGATCACTATTCCAACCGTTGCTGCTAGAGGCGGCCTCGAATTGCATTCTATAGGCTTCCCAGGACGAGGTTCCATCGAATAACGGCACCTTGAAATAACCACCAGAACTAGACGGGTTAACGGACACCAAAGGGCAGTAGGTTTTCATCTTCCTTAACTCCTCCTACACCGTAGCTATGCGGGTGTGTATCTCTTTCGATACTGATGCCATTCGGGACTGAACCTCTTCCGACACTGCCGCCTTGCAGGACTGTATCTCCTCCTCTATAGTAGCCATGCGAGATTGCACTTCACCGATACACATCTCCATCTCGGCGATCTTACGAGCGTTCTCCGATATATAATGGCGAATCTCGTCCTGGCTCTTCATTATCTCGCTAAGCTGAGATTGTAGCTACTGCGAGTTTTGCTCGAGTCGAGATTCAAGCCGCTGCGAGTTTTGTTGGAGTTCGGATTTAAGCTGCTGCGAGTTTTGTTGGAGTTCGGATTTAAGCTGCTGCGAGTTTTGTTGGAGTTCGGATTTAAGCTGCTGCGAGTTGTCCTTGAGAGACTGTTGGAATAGTGCTGCGAGGTCTGCGAGAGATAGCGGGTTAGCTGCGCTTGCGGACGTAGATACCCCTCCTTCAGATCCGCTTTCTTGCGAAGGAGCATCCCTGCTCACAACTTCCTGGCTAGAGTCGCCTTGCTCTTGAGCGGCAACCCTTGCACGTGTCGTAGGCAGGCCCTTCCCTCGGCATGACTGGCATCTTTGATCCTTCCAATCCCACTTCTGACACCAATTGTTACGGACGGGGTAACGGGATTGGAAGGAAACACCGAGTAGCACTGATAACTCTTTATTTGACTTCACACACACGACGCGTCGTTCAATTTCGACGCGGACAGCACCAACACTAGCGTCTTTTGCACTGCACTTCACTGCACTATACTTTCACTGCACTTCACTGCACTATACTTTCACTTCACTTTATTTCACTACTACTTCTTTCTTCCTTTTACTTCTTCCTTTTCTTCTTCACTTTACCACTTTTCAATTTAAACTGACGCTCAGTGCGTCTACACCGCCTTATATACCCCTAAGAATGTTCTGGATCCACTAATTTCGATTGTCTTTTCGTTATTCAATTGTTTTTCCATTTCCTGTCTCTTTTTAACCTTTCTATTCCTTCCTGAAGTTTTTAGAATTTTCTAATCTTTATTCGAAATATTTAAATAATCTTTTTTTAAATATTTGCCAAGTATTCATAAACATTTTCCAAATTTCATTAAAACCATAATCCACATAACTGTTATGACTGGGATTTGAACCCACGCTATCAGAACGTGAACGGGATGTGTAATCCGCACGGCCATTGTCTAGTTATCAGTGACTGGTGAATTTGGCGAACACTTGACAGAGTGTATACGTCATCGAACTAAAAACTCATTTCCAAATAATAAAATAGTCTTCAAACCTCTTTGCTAATTATTGTGTTTGACGACCGGCTAGTTTGTCGTGTAGAAGTCAGTAGTCCTTGACAACGGTAGTGATGACAGCTTGACATGACCGGCCGTCACAATATGTTATCATATAGGAGTAGTTGGCGTCACCAAAAAAACGGATTACCGCAGGGAGGTGTACTTGCCCCTACTCTTTTCAACATTTACAACAATGACCAACCGCGTTCTTGGGATACGACACGATTCGTTTACGCAGACGACTTGGCCCTCGCAACCCAGGCGAAGACTTTCGAGGAAGTGGAATCAACTCTTTCAGCCGCTCTGTCAAACCTCGGTGCTTATGATGATGACAACAGTCTGAAACCCAACCCGGCAAAAACGCAGTCATGTGCGTTCCACCTACGTAACGGGTCTGCAAATCGTACTTCTAGGATTTCCTGGCGAGGCATTTCCATTGATCACTGCAGCCACCCAAAATACTTAGGCATCACCCTTGACCGATCGCTAACATTTAAGGTCAACTGTGAAAACGTTGCGAAAAAGGTTTCTATTCGAAATAACCTACTCCACCGTTTAAAAAATTCAAAATGGGGAGCCGCGCCTTCGATCTTGCGTACCACAGGACTAGAGCTGTGTTTTTCTACGGGTGAATATGCGTGCCCTGCATCGATCAGCACACGCCAAAAAAGTGGATATAGCACTCAACAACACGTGCCGGAAAATAACAGGATGTCTGAAACCAACTCCGGTAAAGATGTTATACCCACTGGCAGGTATTGCCCCACCAGCTATCCGCAGAGAAGTAGCTACTGGGCTCGAAAAGTGGAAACAGGAAACTGATCCAAAACATCCATTATATGGCCAAAACCCAGCAGCCAAAAGACTAAAAGTCGGAACAGTTTTCTCCACACCATATCCACTAGAGCTAGCAACGCTTCTAAGGATAGAATCAACTTGTGGCGTGACAAATTTTCCATCCCCACCTTCATTCCACCGACAGAGAAGTTACCTCCAGGATATAAACTTCCTTGGCCAACTTGGAAGGCACTCAACAGGCTACGCACCCAGGTCGGCAGATCCAAAGATAATCTGTCAAGGTGGGGCTATATCCACCCAAACGAAAATAAGTGCGACTGCGGCGTATCACCACAGACAATGAGCCATATGCTGACGTGCACCACAAGCCCAGACACGTGCACACTTGACGACACGTATCAAGCAAGGCCAAATGCGATACGCGTTGCCGAGTACTGGGCTAAAACGGTATGAAAAGTGTTGCCATCGACACGAAAAGAAGAAGATTCAATTAGACACCACCCTATCATTGGCCGTGTAATAGAATATACATCTACTATTCCTTGCCCGGTTCTGTTATAAAAATTGCAATGTTTTAGTGAGATGGCGCTCGCGTCACACGATACACATCGGCTCTGTATATTTTGTTTACGTAAAATATAAATATCGCATAAAATAAATTATTACATATAAAGATTTAAACATCAGTGCATATTGACTCAGTGATAACGTTATCCAGTGCGAAAATTACGGAAATACACTAAACTTCGGTACTGAAAAGTGGTTTATAATAAATACTATATTCGCTAATTAAGAAATCTTGACATTGACTAAGTTGGAATAAACAAACACAGTGTTTATGAAAAAGTAAATAAGAAGTGATTTTGTTCCTCATCCTTGCGGAAAAAGAAAATATTAGTGATGTGAGTCCGTTTTTTATTCGAATTCAAGTTCCTGATGATGTGTGACATATAATCAAGATCTATTAGCCAATAAACAATCACACACGGATTTCGAGAGTAGCACGATACTGCCATCTATGAGGAAAGTCAAAAATTAGCAACGTTTAACCACCAAGACTGTCGATAAAACAGTAATTTGTTGTGAACAATCGCACTAACTGTATTTACATAGTAATCAAGATAGTAATTCATAATTTTGACTGCCTGTCAAGCAGCAGCGTAGCGTCGTTCACATAGAATGCGACTGGAAATAGCGACAACGAGGAGGTGCACGTTCGAACCCCAATGGTACTCATCTCCACTTTTTGTGAATAAAATTTATTGGAGCAATTAAAATATATTATAAAACCATATAATTATCTAAATAAATCTTAGAAAATGGAAAAGCAAAGTAGTTTAAGTGATTTTAATAATATCACACTAAGGAAACAAAATTTGGTAATGTCCCAAGAAAATATTTCAATTAGCGACGCGAATGATTCATCTTTATTTGATTCCACGATGCAAAGTTTGCCCGACCCAAGTGAAAACTACGAAGTTAAAGAGCTACAAGATACTGTTACTAGATTGCGAGAGGAATTAGCAATAGCTCATAATGAGATAGCAAATTTAAATATCGAGAATACCAATTTAAGCCAAGAGTTATCTAAATGCCAAAAAGTTATACAAGCTTACAAAAAGATTAGTTCTAGCGACATCGTATCGAGTGGTAATACTCCGAAATCATCTAAGAAACGAAAACAAAAAAGAAATGACAATCTCGTGACTAATAACAGTTATAACATGAATTCTTCACTGGATCAAGTAATAGGTTCGCCTACAATTGCAAACGTACACCAAACTTCACAGAATACTCTTGCTCAGACGAGTATCATAGGCGCCCAAAAAACACAAAATAAAATTGAGTTCAACACACCCTCAAAAGTCAATGTTCTGGAATGTAAAAAGAAAATATGCATATTAAGCACAAACAAACAAAACAATTTAATTAATATAGCTGGAAAAACATTTAATAATGAGTTTGAGTATTGTCACTATTTGACTATAAATGCCAGAACAGAAACTATATTAAAAGGAATAAAAGAAAAGTTATACGATTTCACTTTAAGGGATTATTGCATTATTTTCATTGGAGAGGAGGACTTCAAATTTACAGATAATTACTTGAATATTATACTCAAGATACTCGAGAGTCACTATTGGAAATAAGACACACAAACATAATCATTTGTTTGCCTACTTATAAATACGCAAATTATGCAAACCTATTTAATTGGAGGATTGAAACTTTTAATTACTTATTATACTTAGACGCAATGACTCACGAACATATATATATACTGGACAGCAATAGCAATTTGTCTTATGACTACAAGATGTACTCTAGGAAGACGGGGAGAATTAATGATTATGGACTACATATTATATTTAAAGATATTTTGGCACTAATGTATGACATAGAAGAAAATAATAGAAAAATATCAAGTGACACTAGATCGATTGACGGAAACAGTACAAAATACGACAACAATTTATTTCGGGACTAATTACTTATACATATTACACCAAAATATTGCCGGCCTATTAGGAAAATCAGACTGTCTTACAGTCTGCGTAAACGAACTATGCACAAAACAAATCCAAGTTGATGTGTTATGTATTTCCGAGCACTTCATGATGGCCGGATATGAAGAACAATTATATTTGCCTAATTTTGTTTTGGCGGCATGTTACTGTAGAAAAAACAGTAAAAGAGGAGGCGTATGCATACTGATACGTAATGGTCACCGTTGGAAGGAATTTACAGACATATCTAAGATGTCAATAGAGGGTGTCTTCGAGTGTTGCGCTGTCGAGTTGGTTGATCATGGTATTATGTTTATTTGTCTGTATAGAGTCCCTAAGCCTAAGAATTTAAAGAATTTAAACTTATTTTTTGAAAGATTAGAGCAACTTCTGGATACCTTATCAAAGAAAAAAATTAAGAATATAGTTATTGCTGGAGATTATAATATTGATCTACTAAAGAAAAATAAGTTGAGTCATGAATTCGAATGTATTTTGTTAAATTCAAATTTAAAATTGGCTATAAGAAAACCAACTCGCATTTTAAGTCAGACATGCATTGATAATTTTGCCCATAATTTTGTTAAGCCCTGTAAAGCTAGCATACTAGAGTTTGCTTTATCGGACCACACAGCCCAATTACTACAGTGTCCTATAGAAAAAATATGTGCTATTAAATACTGGCGTACAAATAAGCGTGACTATTCTCAGGAAAATATCATCAAATTTAAAGAGTACATATCTTGTCTCTCATTTTCAGATATTTATCTAACTAATAACCCTAGCTTAGCTTATGACTACTTCATTGAAACTTTTTCATTAATTTATAATTTGTGCTTTCCAATCAAGAGTGTGGTGATAAATATGGTGAAAAGGCCTTCATGGGTATCGCTTGGAATTAAAAAATGCAGTAAAAATAAACGGAGACTGCTATGGCAGTATAGGATTCAGCCAACAAAGACAAATAGATTAAAATTTAAAAGGTATTCTAAATTATTTAAAAAAATTATTAATTTGACTCAAAGAGCCCAGAATAGCTATAAAATCAAAACATCAGAAAATAAAACAAAAACGACCTGGAATTTAATTAATACAGCGAAATTTAATTTGCCAAAAACTGTTATTAGTAGTATTTATTACAAAAATAAAAAGTTTACGCGTCCCAAGGATATTGCTACTGTTTTTAATAATTACTTTGTAGATAAAGTGCAACCTAATGCATGCTCGAATTTGAATCCAACCTCACTCATAAAAAATAGCACACACTCTATGTTCATGAATCCCTGCACACCGATAGAGATATATAAAATTATAATATCGCTCAAAAATACAAATAGCGTGGGTTATGATGGCATAGCGACTAAAATATTGAAAACTGTAGCAGATAAAATATGTATTCCAATCAGTCATTTAATTAATATTTGTATCACTGAGGGAGTATTTCCTGAGGCTCTGAAAATATCTATAATAAAACCTATATATAAGAAAGATAATAGGGAGCATATTGAAAATTATAGGCCTATTGCTCTTATACCGATTATAGCAAAAGTTTTTGAAAGATTTATTCAAAAAGGTCTCTATTCGTACATAGAAAAACACGAAATTCTATGTAAAGAACAGAAAGGATTTAGAAAAAATAGTAATATAAACTTAGCAATTTATGAATTTTTGCATAATGTAATGGTAAATATAGATAAAAGAACGCCAGTATGTGCCGTGTTCTGTGATATGACACAGGCTTTTGACCATGTCCAACATTCGACACTTTTAAAAAAATTGGAGACATATGGCATTAGAGGCAACGTCCTTAATTTATTCCAGTCATATTTAAAAAAACGTAAACAGATCACAGAAATTAGCCAAATTAACATACAAAAGAGATGTGAATATAATTTTAAATCGGAAGAACGTGAAGTTTTATATGGAGTTCCGCAGGGTAGTGTGCTGGGTCCGTTATTATTTAATCTATATATTAACGATTTACCTGCAGTAACGGATAACCCGATGACATTATTTGCTGATGACAGCACTTTGACTGTAGCTTGTAAAAATACATTTAGTTATGAACTTGACATTAATAACAACCTGACATCAATTGTAAAATGGTTGCACAACAATAATTTGAATATTAATCTAAATAAAACAAAAATCATGCAGTTTAGCCAGCGCATACCGACAACAAACCTTAACATTAATATTAACGGTACACATATTGAAGAAACGGACACTACTAAATTCCTGGGAATTATAATAGATAAAAAACTAAATTGGAAGTCACAAATAGACAAAATCAGTAAAAAAATAAGTACCTCAGCGTATGCTCTACGCAAACTGTCATTAATACTTAATACAGATGCTTTGATTACAGCATACTACGGAATGGTCGAATCAGTGCTAAGATATGGCATAATATTTTGGGGGAATAGCACTAACAATGACGTAGTGTTTAAAGCTCAAAAACAGTGTCTAAGAGCCATGTTTAACTTAAAAAAAACAGATAGTTGCAAACCATATTTCAAGAAATACAAAATATTAACATTGCCTTCACTTTACCTCCTAGAGAGTGCAAAATTTGTAAAAGCCAATCCAAATTTATTTTCAAGATTAGCCGAAACCTTCCCTAGAAATAGACGCAATAAGAATAAACTCTGTCTTCACGAATCAAAGACAACATTAATGCGTAAGAGTATATTTTGCATGGCACCTACAATTTATAATAAGTTACCAATAATGTGGCAAAGTATGTCATCTGATAGTTTTAAAAATAAACTCAAAAATTGTTTTACTGATAAAGCCTACTATCAGATTTCAGAATTTTTCTCAGAGCAAGAATTTTTTATTGAATGAGCATGAATCATAATGTAATTGTAATTTAATTTATCGAATATTATTACTATTTCATTGTTATTGACTGCCTTAATTACCTATTATTCTTTTTATTTCTACTGGACATTTAATTTAAATTTAGTTATAAGTAAATGACTGTAAAATTTTTATTTTTATAATATTGACGTAATTTCTTAATTGTATAATCTTTTCTCATTATGAGTATAGATAAATACTTTTTTTTTTGTATAATTGTTCATTTTCATTATTTAATGTTTATCATAAAATACAATTAATATTAACCAGAAAATCATACCAGAATGAATTCTTTCTCGGACAAAGTTAATGTAATGGCTCGTAGCGTTATCTCTTATTTTGTACGCCACTATATGAGGCTGAACATGTACGAACTAACAATACTTTCTAACATCCTGCATTCAATGTATGTATACCATGTTCAAACAAATAAATGATTCTTATTCTTTAGTACGTGGTTCGAATAAGGTTGGCTACAGTTGGCCCCTGTAATATTAGGTGATGTAGGTTAGGAGAAAAATTTGCAAGGCAAGGTGTAGGCCTGTTATATCTTTTCTAAGGTTCTAAATGTTTTTTTTTTTGCTTTCTTGCACGCTTTTGTGCCAGTGTGTTATAGCTGACAAAAAAGGTGAATAATATACTCTGTTCGTTACAGACATTAAAACTATGACAGTGAATAGTGTATTCGAAACCGCGAGTGAAAATCGTATAAAATCAGTGTTATCTAATCGTGCGGTACACCGGGTTCGGTTCCCGGACGTGTCAAAAACGTTAAAAAATAGCTAAAATAGTGTAAATGGTTAGATCGTTAATATAAAACAACTATGTAATACGTGAACATTAGTCTTAAACTTGTGCTAACTGTAGGGACCTTAGATATCGAAACATAAATAGCGTTATCAGTAGTGACAGATAAGAGTTAATACTTGATGAAACAGCTGTTTGTTTACATAGCCGTTTATAGTTTTTATAAGTGTCTTTTGGCTTCATATAGGCTTGAAATCATGTCTAGATACTTTTTTATTGCTAGTTATTACCTTTTATAGTTGAAATAAGCATAATAACAAACATTCGTATGTTTATCATAAATTTTGTTTACTTACTATAGTATTTACTTAAGAAATTCTGTAATTTTCTTATGATTCATAAGTAATCATGTAATAGGTTCGAATTGAATAAAGACATTTTCATGGTGTTTGTTTTAATACATGCCCCATTTAGTTGCACACAACGGCCTACCAAAATTATACATATAAATTTAGTATACAATAGTTTTTCAATAGAAAATATAGTGGGCGGGCCCTTGTGTGACAGCATTTTTTGGGAGTTTTTATGGAATAACTTAGTGACGCTAGTAGTTAGGTTTAGGTATTGTATACCGATAGATAGAACTTAATGAGACCTATCTAACGATGTATAGAACATGTATGTATGTATAATAGGAACGAATCATACGTAACATTTGTACTGTATTTGAAATAAAAATAAACGAAAGATTTTCTGTGCACGTGTTCGGTGCGATGGTCGTCGATAAGGTAAAGTTTCGAGGTACTTAAGCGACCACCAATTCGGCCAGTTGTTGGCGTCTCAACCACCATCTTGTAAACATCAAGCACCGCACACCTGAACAGCATCGCTCTCAACGTATGAAGATGTTTCATTTCTGAAGCCCTTACACATCGAAGCCATACAGTCCACACACATAGAAGAACACGCATCGTCGTAGGCACACGTCAGCAGCACACTACCAGCGCACTGTAGCGAACTAGCAAAGGTTCGATTCCTGGCATCCGTTACATTTGTTGGTCGCTTCGAGCCGGATTGAAGAATGCCTACGACGCGTTCAAGAGGTCGTGCTCCCGAGGTCGCCGGGGGAGCGGCCGGCGCCGGGCCTAGTTCCAGTACCCCTGCCCGCGCCACCGCTGCCCGCAACCCAGCCGCCGCGGTCGTCCGTCACGACGGGCCACCGCGATCGCCGTCGACAACAGTCGGGAGCGACGCGCCGCCGCCGCCCCCCCCCCCGGCCCCGGGGGGAGGGACGAACGAAACATCACTCAAGATGCAAGGGAGCGAGCAGAGGTGCAGTCGAAAAATGAAGACGGCAAGGAAAGGACGTTGCAACCATCCGATAGATCGAGCGTTTGTACAGCGCAACATAGTATAATAGAAAATAGAGATAGAAAGAAGCCAACGAGGGAACGCGACCAACGCTCAGCAGCTACGGGACGCTCCAATAGAAATGTGATGTTGGCTCGAGAAGAAGTTTTGAAGATAAAACTACAGTTAGCACAGTTAGCACTACAGAAGGCTGTAGAGGAGGCGGACTCCGATGACTACGACGAGGGTGGACAGTCGAAACAAGACTACGTACGTTCGTGGTTGGAAGAGGCTCCGGAACCCTAGCCCAGCCCTGAAGATATAAATATAGTGATATCAGCGTCCACTAAGAAGAGGGACGTCGACGGGGCACAGAAGATAGATAAGGAAGATGGCCCCCCCTCACAGAAGATGGACGTTCATCAACAGGGAGGTGATTCGCTGAAGCCGTTCATCATGGATCTCACCTCCGCGATCACCGCGCTCGCCGACAGGAAGCCACCGGACACATCGATAGTTGCACCACACCGGGCGGTTTCGAAAGTCATCATGACGCTACCGACGTTCGGCGGCGCGCACACCGAGTAGCTGTCGTTCAAGGCGATATACGACACCACCAAGAGTTTCTTCAACGACGTGGAGAATACAGCGAGACTGAGAAGAAGTCTCAAGGGAAGAGCGTTAGAAACAGTTAGCTCTGAACTGATTGGGCATGCGCGACCAGATGAAATCATGAAGGAGTAGGAGCTGCAGTTCGGACGACCAGACTCGATCGCACAGGCAGAGACGGACAAGCTGAGGACCCTGCCACGCTGTAGCGAAGCACCTTAGGACATATGCGCGTTCGCGAGCAAGATAAGAAGCGGCGTCGTCACACTTCGTGCGTTGAAAAAGGAACACTACCTCATCAATGCGGAGCTAGTGCGTGTGTTGACCGAGAAGCTACCGAACTCGCTACGTGTGCAGTGGTACAAGACGTACACCGAGAAGTGCCAGTCGAAGCCGGACCTCAGCCGATTCAGTGACTTCGTGACAGAGTACGCGCGTTACTGTAGCGCGTTCGCACCGGCTGAGAACATCACCGATGGGCCGCCAAGCAGACGTACCGTGCAGAGGACGTACACGGCGACGGCGACGGAGAAGCGAACGCATACGGACACGTCTAACGCGAAGTGCAGGATATGTGAACGCGAAGGACACTACTCGTCGGCCTGCAGCACGTTTCGTAACGCCAACGCAGAGAAGAGATGGCAGCTAGCTAAGCAGCATGGATTGTGTTTTCGCTGCTTACGCATACGCCGAATAGAACACTCGTGCAAGCCCAAGAAGTGCGGTGTAGAGGGATGCCGCGCTACACACAACCAGTTGCTTCACTACGATAGAGGAGCCCATAGGACCGAAGACGTGAACATAGAAAAGCAAGAAACGGTCGCCAGTTCGTGCATACGTACAAAGGCTCAAGCATACTTAAAGATAGTGCCCGTGCAGATAGTCGGACCGGCGGGAGAGGCGTCTACATTCGCCCTACTCGACGACGGAAGCACCGTATCGCTCATAGACGAAGACATAGCCAAGGAAGTCGGCGCGGAAGGGAACCTGGACCCGTTTACAATCCGTGCCATAGGCGATACGTCGATCGACATGCCAACGTCGCGACGCGTAGACATACACATACGAGGAGCCGGCGCCGACAGCAAACAAGTGCCTTTGTGTGTGCGCACCGTAGCCAGCCTACACCTGTCGCCGCAGAAGATCGCCGAAGAGGACCTGATAGACTGCAAACACCTCGAAGGCATCAAGAAGAAGCTGGTGTACGACATAGGCGTGCCGAAGGTGCTAATAGGACAAGACAACTGGCACCTGCTCATAGCGAACGCAGTACGAAGAGGACCCAACGATCAACCGGTGGCGTCGCTTACGTCGCTGGGATGGGTGCTGCACGGCGCACGCTCACGCACCTTGGGAAACACCGTACACTTCGTCAACGGTCTCTCCGCTATAGATGAAAACATAGAAGCGCAACTGAGAGAATATTTCGCACTGGAATCGCTCATAGTGAACCCACGTCGACCGAACTCGGACCCCGAGAAGCGGGCTACAGATATGTTAGAAAAACATACGAAACAATTAGAAGATAGACATATAGAGACGGCTCTTCTGTGGAAACAAGAAGACATCGTCATGCCAGATAGTTACGAGAACGCGGCAAGGAGGCTCGCACACATAGAGAAAAATTAGATAGAAACATAGAGTTGAAAACAAGATATACAGAACAGATGAACTCGCTGATAGAAAAGGGATACGCAGAAGAAGCTCCCATGAATAGTACGCCAGGGGAGACTTGGTACTTGCCTCACTTCGATGTACACAACCCCATGAAGCCTGAGAAGATTCGTATAGTTCACGACGCCGCCGCGAAAACCAGAGGTGTGTCACTCAACGATTACCTGCTCACGGGACCGGACTTGCTACAATCGTTGCCGGGGGTGTTGATGAGGTTCCGTCGACACCGCGTTGCCGTCTCAGCTGATATAACGGAGATGTTTATGCAGGTGAGAGTAAGCCCAGAAGACCGAGACGCGCTGCGCTACCTGTGGAGAGGTGACCGGCGGGAGGGACTGCCCCAGGAATACCGTATGAAGTCCATTATCTTCGGCGCGGCAAGCTCACAGTGTACAGCTATATTCGCGAAGAATTGGAACGCTCGCAAGCACGCAGAAGAGTACCCAGAAGCAGCAGAAGCCATCATAGATAACCATTACATGGATGACTATCTGGACAGCTTCAGGGACGAACAGGAAGCGACGAGCATAGCGTCACGGGTGCGAGACACACAGACAAGCGCACTTTCACCTCACGAAATGGGTGTCGAACTTTAGAAACGTCATCGAAGCAATAGAACCAAGTCAACATCGCCAGGAGACAGTCGGCCTCGCCAGCAAGGGGCAAGAAGAGAAAATTCTCGGCTTGATGTGGAAAACGAGCGCGGACGAGCTGAGCTTCAACCTTACACTCGCACGGCTTCCAGACGGCCTCATCGGCACCGAAGCGCCTACCAAACGAGAAGCGTTGAAAACAGTTATGTCGCTATACGACCCACTCGGCCTCGCATCGCCCGTGACTGTTCGAGCCAAACAGATACTACATGAAGCCTGGCGACTCGGTACAAATTGGGACGAGAAGTTTGACGAAAGCCTCAGAGTGCAATGGGCATCATGGATACAGCTCTTAGAACAGTTGAAGTCGATACGCATCCCGCGGTGCTACCCCGGGTACAGTGACGCCTGTACACTCCAAGTACATGTCTTTACGGACGCCAGTGAAGCGGCCTACGCAACAGCGGTGTACTGGCGAGCGACTACACCAGATGGACGTGTGCACGTGACGCTCGTTATGGCGAAGGCGAGAGTGGCACCACTTAAGGTGGTGTCAATACCGAGACTCGAACTGCAAGCCGCCGTCATGGGTACGCGAGTCGCTCAAGCGGTAATAGAAGAACATCGCGTCAAACCCGAGGCCGTCGTGTACTGGACGGACAGCAAGACCGTACTGACGTGGATCAGAAAAGGAGCACGGGCGTACAAACCATTCGTCGCACACCGCCTAGCCGCCATAGAAGAGCATAGTAAAGTTGAAGATTGGCGCTGGGTACCTACGAAGATGAACGCGGCGGATGCGGCTACACGCGACGTGCCAAACAGCTTTAACTCCGAACACGAGTGGTACACCGGACCGTCGTTCCTGTACGAAGACCCATCACTATGGCCCGTAGAGAAGCACATCGCCCGTGACGCAACAGGCGAAGAGCGCACAATGACAGCTGTAGAGAAACGTCAAACACATAGAATTATAGAAGCCGTACCGGACCCGTATAGATTTTCCAAATGGGAAAGGTTCTTACGAGCAACAGCAAGAGTTCTACAATTTATAGCATTATGTAAGAAAACCGCAGAGAAGGTTCTATATAAAAGAACGCAGAAAAATAGATAGAAGGATGCAGATTGGCGTCACGTGACGAAGACGAAGCACAACATCAAGTCGGGCAGAGCGGCACCTCGTCCAGCCGCCGACTCCCGAAACTTCGTGCTTCTCTCCGCAGAACACACCCGCGGCACCGAGGACCTTCTTGTGAAGGCGGTACAAGAGGACTCTTTCGGCGCCGACCTTCGGGAGCTGCGGCGCGGAGGAGGTGTCGCCAGAGACAGCCGCCTGTATTCGTTACCCCTGGAGATGAACAACGGAATGATCACTCTACGCAGTCGTATAACAGCTACACAAGAAATCTCCGAACAAACAAAGAGACCGCCAATCTTAGACGGCGATCATCGCATTACACAGCTATACATAGATTGGACGCATAGAAAATTACATCACAGCGGTACAGAGTTGGTAATCAATGAAATACGCCAACACTATTGGATTCTTCGTCTGCGGCCGACTACAAAGAAGATAGTACATAGATGTCTACCATGCCGCATTAGAAAAACGCAGCCGCCTGAGCCAGCCACAGGGGACCATCCGAAGACGCGCCTTGCTCACCATCAGAGGCCCTTCACCTACACGGGTCTTGATTATTTCGGGCCGCTCTCCGTAACCGTCGGTAGACAGCGTCACAAACGTTATGTGGCACTGTTTACATGTCTCACTTTCAGGGCAGTACATCTGGAGGTCGCCGCCAGCCTGAGCGCCGACTCCGCAATCTTGGCGCTGCGCAGGTTCGCAGCGCGCCGAGGTTGCCCCGCAGAGATCTACTCGGACAACGGCACCAACATGCACGGTGCCGACCGAGAGATGAGAGACGCCGTCGCCGAGGAAGCGAGTCACCGTGGCATCATATGGCGCTTAATCACCCCCTCAGCGCCATTCGTGGGGGGCGCATGGGAGCGCCTCGTCAGTTGCGTGAAGACCGCCCTCTATACGGTCCTTCACGAGCGCCATCCGCACGAAGAAGTCCTAGCTACACTACTGTGTGAGGTCGAGTACACAGTAAACAGTCGATCCCTCACACACGTCTCCGTCAACGCAGCAGACAGCGAGGCCATCACCCCGAACCACATCCTGTTCGGTGGTTCTGCTCGCCTCCCTCCACTGGGCGAGTTCAGCGAGGCTGACCTCAACAGCAGCAAGCACTGGCGGCGCGCCCAAATCCTCGCCGACATGTTCTGGCGCCGTTGGGTGCGCGAGTACCCGAGCTGCAACACCGGCGGCAGCCCCATGGGTCTGGGCTCAACCTCGAGGTCAGCGACCACGTCCTGATCGCCGACGGCCAACTCCCGCGCAATACCTGGCCGTGCGGTCGAGTTGTGGCCGTCTACCCGGGCGGCGACGGCGCCATACGCACTGTCGAGGTGCACACAGCAGCAGGCGTCCTCAAACGGCCGGCTAAGAAGCTGGTCCCCCTGCCCAAGTGACGAGGCGTCGCTCACCGGGTGCTCTGCAGCACCGCCACACGACGGGTCACGCGCGTTGCTGCACGGCGGGAGAGATGTTCGCGACAGACATTAAAACTATGACAGTGAATAGTGTATTCGAAACCGCGAGTGAAAATCGTATAAAATCAGTGTTATCTAATCGTGCGGTACACCGGGTTCGGTTCCCGGACGTGTCAAAAACGTTAAAAAATAGCTAAAATAGTGTAAATGGTTAGATCGTTAATATAAAACAACTATGTAATACATGAACATTAGTCTTAAACTTGTGCTAACTGTAGGAACCTTAGATATCGAATCATAAATAGCGTTATCAGTAGTGACAGATAAGAGTTAATACTTGATGAAACAGCTGTTTGTTTACATAGCCGTTTATAGTTTTTATAAGTGTCTTTTGGCTTCATATAGGCTTGAAATCATGTCTAGATACTTTTTTATTGCTAGTTATTACCTTTTATAGTTAAAATAAGCATAATAACAAACATTCGTATGTTTATCATAAATTTTGTTTACTTACGATAGTATTTACTTAAGAAATTCTGTAATTTTCTTATGATTCATAAGTAATCATGTAATAGGTTCGAATTGAATAAAGATACTTTCATGGTGTTTGTTTTTATAGATGCCCCATATAGTTGCACACAACGGCCTACCAAAATTATATATATAAATTTAGTATACAATAGTTTTTCAATACAAGATATAGTGGGCGGGCCCTTGTGTGACAGCATTTTTTGGGAGTTTTTATGGAATAACTTAGTGACGCTAGTAGTTAGGTTTAGGTATTGTATACCGATAGATAGAACTTAATGAGACCTATCTAACGATGTATAGAACATGTATGTATGTATAATAGGAACGAATCATACGTAACATTTGTACTGTATTTGAAATAAAAATAAACGAAAGATTTTCTTTGCACGTGTTCGGTGCGATGGTCGTCGATAAGGTAAAGTTTCGAGGTACTTAAGCGACCACCAATTCGGCCAGTTGTTGGCGTCTCAACCACTATCTTGTAACCATCAAGCACCGCACACCTGAACAGCATCGCTCTCAACGTATGAAGATGTTTCATTTCTGAAGCACTTACACTTCGAAGCCATACAGTCCACACACATAGAAGAACACGCATCGTCGTAGCACACTACCAGCGCACTGTAGCGGACTAGCAAAGGTTCGATTCCTGGCATCCGTTACATACTGCTTGTTTTGTGAAAATGGTTTCCGGCAAGTTTTAGTTATAGTGGACTTAATGAAATCAGGCACAAAAAAGTAACTATAAAACTTAACTTATTCCTAAATTTTAAATAATTTTAGCAATTCGTTGTTTATTCAAACGAATTGAATACACTTGCTTCGTTAAAAATATGCATAGTCTGCATAATTATAACAACTTTTACACATATAGGGTTATGATTAAACTTTAACTGTAACACAAGCCAAATAACTTAATATTTTTCAGTTATTTTGCTCTTGGCTGTACGCAATAGACAAATGCTAGGAATAGGTCGGTAAATTGAAGTGAGCGGAACAAATACATACTTGAATTGCACCAGAATATTTAGTAGATAGTACTTGTATGAATTTGTTGGTTTTCGTTTGTCCTATTTAAAATGTTGCTTTTTTCACAGTTTTTTCACTACTGCCTTTTTTATAGAATATTACACTTCGCCTGTGTCTCCGCCTTCGGCTCCGGCCGTGTGAATAAACTTAAACCATCCTAAGATATCACAATCATCATCATCACCCCTTTATACTGTCTCACTGCTCGGCACGGGCCACTTCTCACTATGAGAAGGGTAAGGCCATAGTCCACCACGCTGGCCAAGTGCGGGTTGACAGACTACACATGTCTTTCAAGAACATTATGGAGAACTCTCAGACATGCAGGTTTCCTCACGATGTTTTCCTTCATCGATAAGCAAGCGATAATTAACAATTTAATACACACTTAACTTCAAAAAGTTATTGGCCGTGGATTCGAACCCGAGACCTTCTGCGTAGCAGTCTGTCGGTCTCTCCCCTCGGCTATCGCTGCTCTTCCCTTTTTCCCATCTATTGATGAAAATCGTACAAAAATCCGTTTGGTGGTTTGCGGACTATCGGTTAGATTTCATTGTACCTAATTACTCGTTGGCACCCAATTATTTCTAAGTGTGCAAGATAAATATTATTTTGAAAACCTTCATGTTACATCATATCCACTTTGTTAATAAAGTCCAGGTCATTAAAATGTAAATAATGAAATAGTGAAGAGATGTATACAGATTGTAAAAACCCGTGATCCGTATTATATTATTATTAACAGCTGGAATTGAAAACATTATAAGTAAGTTCAAATCTAACCATTTTAAAACGATGATTCCACAAAAAAGGCGTATTCAATAAATAATAATAATATTACACCTTAAAGACTAAACATACATAAAATAATAATAATAAAATTAAAACAGGGTGTTGTTGTTTACGTTGTTTTCAAGTTAGGCTGAGTGTTATTTCGTAACCCAAGCCAACGGCCATCACACACCAAGCCAACGGCTTATGCTTTATAAAGCGCAAGTCCGGCCACATGTAGAGTACTGCTCACATCTCTGGGCCGGAGCGCCAAAATATCAGCTTGATCCACTTGAGTCCCTACAGAGACGAGCTGTTCGAATCGTCGATGATCCCGATCCCGCGGCTAGACTAGAGTCTAGAGTCGCTGGAGCAGCGGAGAGACTTTGGTTCTCTCTGCGTATTTTACCGACTCTTTCACGGGGAGTGCTCCGAAGAATTGTTTAATTTGGTAGTCAGTAGTAGGGTCCCCTTTTACCAACGTACCACTCGCCGACGCAGTAGAGTTCACCCGTACTACCTGGAAGCGTTCTCATCTAGTACGGTGCGCTTCCAGCGATCTTTTCTACCACGTACGTGTAGGCTCTGGAATGAACTACCTGCTGCGGTGTTTCCCGAGCACTATGACTTGTCCTTCGTCAAACGAGGTTTAAAGAGAGCATTACTTTCACGGTAGGCAGCGGCTTTGCTGTGTATACCCTGACGAAGCGATCCTGATTAGCGAAGTCCATGAGCAGCGGTTACCGTTTACCATCAGATGGGCCGTTCGCTCGTCTGCCACTAGCAGCAATAAAAAAGAAAACCTCCCGTGGTAACTCCGATACACCACACCCTTCGGCCAAAACTCTTCCTTGAGGCAAGTATCAAGATGATTAGTCGGCACTCGAACCACGTACGACTTGAAGTTCGTATTACGGCGAGACTCCAATCTCTCGACTCTCAAGGCCCAGTTGGTCTTCGTGCGTAGGTACTCCACGACCTCCGCGTCCTTCGTAGAGTGATGCAGCCGGGATACGAACATCAGTGTGGTTGGTATTGCGGGACGCAGCAGCATGTTAGGTCCTGCTAACCCCACAATGGTTTCGACAACTAGGCTTCTTCTTCTTCCTCACCACCTTGATGAAGCCGTCCTTGTCGCACGTGTCCTTTTCTAAGACTCTCGATTCCTCGACATTGCGTGGGGAGGGTTCACATTGCTTTTGTTAACCCCCTTTTTTCTCCTGCCGATTTTGCTGCGTTTTGCATACGGCAGTATCGTCGGCGTAGGCGCGTTTAGGTTTAGACTCATTCACACTCTTCACAACCTTGATAGGTGTCGATGACCCGAGGTCAGCAACAGCACACGCCATAAAGCTTGCATTAGGCGGCGCAAGCAAATTCGTTGACTCAAAACTGCCGACAGATGCATTTTGAGCCCCGCGTCGAGTGTTGAAGTTTGAAGGCGACTTACTTGCTGACATAGCGTTCCGTAGTAACACTATCTCTGCACGCAGCTCACTTATGGTGCTATCCGATGATTCCAATTTGGATTGCACCTCAGCCAGACTGGATTTTAGAGTCGTAATGTCCTTCAGCAGCCTGGTTACGTCAACGTGGTTGAACGTGACGGGTGGCAGCTTGTGGAGATCCTTCGCCACGAAAGCAGGCACATCGTCAGGGTCGGTCACCTTAAATAAGGTGATGATGTCTTGGATGCACTTCTCCGTGCCATCTCTTCGGCGAGACGGCATCTGGTCCAGTTTGTTCAGCGTCTGATAAATCCCGTAGACATATACTTCCATAAGACACATCATTACCCTTATGGGCACAGAAGCTCCTGCACTTTTTACTATGCAGAAAAAACTAATACGCATACTCACAAAAAGAGAAAACCAAGATAGCTGCAAACCACTATGCCAAAAACTACACATTTTAACTCTACCTAGTATATATGTATATTCTGGAAACCTGAAAATTTGTAAGAAAATATAATGAATTTTACACAAAAAGAGAAGATTTAAAGGTCAATTATTCAGTGAGACACAAAGATTAAATCTACCGACGTCGTCGCGACTAAAAATGCATTCATCAAGCCATTATGTAATGTCTATTAAAATCTACAATAAATTACCATCAAAAATAAAACGTGAAGAAAAAGACAACATCTTTGTAAAAAAATTAAAACATTTCTTACTACATAAATGCTATTACCATATAAACGGTTACCTTTATATACATTGTGGAGTGCAATAAAATTGAAATTGAAATAAAATTCTCACACCTCCACGACAACAGTACAACTATAACAACAACACACACTTATAACTTACATAATGACCACATAACCACAATCTACTCCGTATCGCTTTGTTGATCGCCCGATCGATCTTCAGAAATCGCTCCTAATTGACGAATCAGACGTGACGTCCTTGTTAAAACCAACCTCGATAGGGGATAAATACTAAAACATCACCATGTTAAAGCTATAAAAGATGATTCCTAGGAACGACATGGGTTTTTAATTAGTAGTAGATAAGGTATTGGCAAGTCAATGATGGAATGGCTGCGTAAAACTAGGAGATGGAGGATTTATTTTATTGCTTTTGGGGAAGGCGGGCTGTCCTAATGATCGTATGTGGCTCGGGTATAGGTGTTGCTAGAGTAAACTTGGATTTTTCATGAAAATGCTGACCCGTAGACGTCACTTCTGTTTGGACTTACTTGCATTTCAGTAGGTATATTAGAAAAGCGATATCCATGCACTCAAGTTATAACCATCGATATATCAACAAATTAATCATATCTATTTCTCAGGTGGCAGTGATGGTATGTGGCAACCCTGTATCTGACGATCAGTTTTTAATTTTTTTTTACTGACTTACCTGTTGGTCTAGTAGTTAGTGTGCCTGACTGCTACACCGAAGGTTGTGAGTTCAATTCCCATCCAGGACAAATCGTGTGATGCCGTGAGGCGAGGATCACTGTGACACAGAAATATTCCTAGTGAATGGCAACAAAACAAGGAAATTTGGTATTTCAGGATTTATCTAAAATATGTTCTATCGGCTTACATCCGGTTTTGTGGTAATTATGTTGAGCAGTCGGCCTGAACCGCAACATACGAGGTAAATTATGTCGGGAAAATATAGTCAGAAAGGAGGATTTTTGTGTTCTTTGGTTTTTGGATGAGAAGGTACGTTGTATATGAATGAAATGTATATGAACTCTGCTCGCGCTAATTATACACCTAAACCTTCATCAGGCATCACACTACCTATTAGTGAAAGTTTTACAAAATTCCGTTCGTTACTTTTTTAGTTTATCTCTCCTTATACACTGGACACGGCGTGGACTTCATTTTATAACATGTATAGTAAAGTGAAATAGTACTACAAATTCCCAAACATGTTTCATCTTTATTACTTCTCTACCTACATCATTACGTAGATAGCCGTAACAATGAACACACCAAATCAGATCAGCTGAGGAGCCATAAATCTTCCCATCAAGCGTCACCAGCCGCTCACGATATTAGAAGTGTGACGAGATAATTAATAGTCACTGTATTGTTTCACAACTCACTCACACACTATTGTACATACTAAATGCTACCTTTGTATATATGTACTTGACATTTTAATCTTAGGAGAGCGGCGATAGCCTAGTGGTGTAACGGACTGCCGAGACGATGGTCTCGGGTTCGATCCCCAGGTACCTCGGGCACACACTTCTGACTTTTTGGAGCTATGTGAGTACTAAAAATATTAATTATCGTTCGCTTAACAATGTACCCGGTAGATGGCATTAGGCTCGCCAGCTATTACACTGGGACCGCAACATAACTGGCGAAATGTGCACATTCAGGGATAAGGGCGTGAAGTACGTGTATGTGTGATGAAGTTATGCATATACTTGAATATCATTTAAAGGATAATATTAACGGTTGTTTCTGAGATTAACAGGTTCGATTTTCGCGTCTTCAAAATGTTCCTGCAAATCACACACTCATACATTGTACATAGAACAAAGGATAATAGTGATGGCTGTAAAAGAGAGACCCTTGTTCAATTTTGAGTCGTCATAGAGTTTAATTTTGGACTGAAATTCGTGTCAAAGCAAGCGTACATATCTTTATATACATACAGTCAAAATATTATTCAACATGTCGTAACTAGCTGCGTTTCAGAGAACACGTAAAGCCATACCGGCTGTCATATGAACGATGAAAGACGTTACGAATATTCAGTACATTCAAATATTCAGACTCCAGTCTAAATTATAAGATATCGCTGTTCCTTTCAAGTTTGACAAGTGAAGTACCTATATATAGGTCAGGGTACCATACCGGCCATCTAAAATGTGTTCTATCTCCTCTAGGCTATTTGCCTTTACTTACAGAGCCTACGATAATCTTGAACAAAAGCTTATAAGTTCGACTATGCAAGACAGTGGATTGCTATTATTTTTTTGTCAGGGGCCTTTCAGTACAAGCAGGTTATTGACTTAAAATTTGTGACGTTGTTAATATATTATGAAAATAAAAGTAGATCTAAACATGAACTTAAGATTAGCCGGCCAAGTTAGTCTACACCTGCCTAAGCCTTCAACCGAATCATAAAATAAGTTAAACAAATGTAACACACACAAGCACATATGAATAAAATGACAGAACACATAATATTAATGATAAACAAAACAGTGATACAAAGGCAGTTGGCATTCGTTTGATGGATTGTCTCAGGTTTGAGTTCGACATCTCGTCATATGGAGTCGTAAGGTTGAGATAACGCCTGTCGGAAACAGGATGAGTAAGTTGGCTTCCTGCCGGTACTATCAGCAAGGCAATATTGTTAAGTAATTAATTATTCAATTCAACTTAGATATTTCTATTGATTTCTTTAAAAAAGATAGAAGACTAAATATCACAATCTTGACATATAATTTTGTCCAAATTTCAATGTCAAACAGCATTTGACTAAGAAAAGGTATAAATTCAGACTTTTAAACAATCCTTATTTGCTAAAAGTGGCAATTAATCCACTTCTTCTTCGTGTGAGGGTGTGGCCAACTCTAGTGTCGGAGTTTTCAGACCGCCCGAAGGCCTCCGACATGGCCTAACGATTCTTATCCTGAGACAAGAACCGGGACCGACAGCTATACGTGCCCTGCGAAGCACGGTAGCGCTCAGATGTGAGTGCCGCACGTGGTCGCCCATCCAAGTGGCGACCTGTGCAAGCGTTACTTAACATTGCCGATGTGTTACGAACGGCCAGCCAAGTCTCGCTATGAGCGCTACATCATTAATCCACAATTTTTAACCGACTTCAAAAAAAAGGAGGAGGTTCTCAATTCGGCCGGTACCTATATATTTTTTTTCGATGTATGTACACCGATTTCGCCGAGGTTTCTGAACCGACTTACGTGATTCTTTTTTTGTTTGATGCGGGATAGTTTCAGATTGGTCCCATAAAAAATTATTTGAATCAGGTAGGCCCAGTAGTTTTTATTTTATTAGCATTTTTTTTTACCTTCACCTATCCCGATGTCCTAAATAATATCTCGCAAGTAAATTTGATCCACTTCCCAGTTACCGATTGAACTGAAATTCTGTATTTGTATGTAAAATGGATGACAATGAAAAATGATTACCACATAGAGCTGATCTGATGATGGAATCAAAAAGAAAGGTGGCCATAGGAACTCAGTAAATAATTGACAAAGTTTGGGCTCGTTACATTCGTTTTGACGAGCACTTTGGTGCGGATGGTAACTAGGATCCGACCCTCTAGGGTCCGATGAAGGAGCCAGAAGGTGGCCATACGAACTCAGTAATTACAAAAATCAATTTGGCTTGTACAATGATGATAATGGTGACTTCAAGGACGTAAATCATGCGGTAAGGCCGTTTCTTGACATCTATATTTTTTAAGGGGCGCAGCACCTTTTGTAGGTCTACCCATAACTAGTTCACAAAACTACAATACACTAAAAAGTATTAAATAAAAATACATACATACATAGACTCACGCCTGTTTCCCCGAAGGGGTAGGCAGAGGCATATTAGACGCCCACTTTTCGCCAGTGTTTTGATCCCACGTAATAGGTGGCGACCCGATTGCCGCTTATCGGGATATTTTGTTTGCCAGAGCCTCGTCCGTTGTTCGGCAGGTGCACCACTTGCAGGTGAGGTTGGCTTGGGACCCTAAGTTCTTGGTGGGAACCCTATGCAACCACAAATAATAATATTATTTATATGTGCTATTTAGAGGAGGTTTGAAGTTGGTGCCAATTGCCTTTAGCAAATAATAATATTTTAATCACTTATATTAAAAAAATGATGAATCACTTATATTAGAATATGAGCAAATTTATACATTACTTCGTAAGTATTAAATTGGCTTGGCACCGACTGTAAACCTATTAGTAAATAGCACATATAAATACCTAATTAGTATTTAATTAATATTAAATCTTTATTATTTTTTACTTTTTAGTTTTTGATGTTGGTTTTTTTTAACGTAGTTATTTTTATATCATAATGATAATAATAATTGTCCTCCTTTACTGCAAGTAAAAGTTATCTATAAGTACACTTTCACATAAGTTGTAGAAGAATGTTTTCAAATTAAAACTAAAATGCAGTCTATAACTATATCCATTACTACCATTGAAAGGTTGCTAGTTGCTAGTTGCTACTATGAAAAGTAATACTACTTTTATTATTTCGACCAGAACACAAACGGTAAAACATAATTACAGCATTGACTGTAAATGGATATGAAATTCAGATGCCAATAGCTTCAATGTGATAAGGATCATCAACAGTAAATGTTTGGTATATAGAACCCCATTCATTGCACTACTAAAATTGATTAATTGCTACTAAATAAATACATACCGGTATAAGACATTTAGTAGGATCTAGTGATTTGATTATATTACTGAAGAAAAATAACTTTCCACTTCATAAATGTCCGTAAATATCCCTACCATTATTTCGCATGTATTCTCACGACCAACAACATAATTGCCCATAAACACACCCATAATAAAGCAAACCGAACACCAAAAAACCGCGAACAATACTTTGCATAATTTTAATATGCAAACCATACCAATATCATGATAATTTCGCATACATACGTCAAAAAGTAATAGATATTTGGGCGTGTAATTGTCTTGGTCCAACCAAAGAGATTGGATATATAATACATAGAGGTAGCCCTAGTACTGAAAAATTGAACACAGTCAACTGACGTGTTAGATACAATTTAGACAATTTAATGCCATCAAATTATATAACTTTAGTGATTCATCTTTTATGACAGTTCTATCATGATTTTGAATTTAGCCGTATAATATTTATATCGACTTTTCAAGTGTTGTAAGAAATCTTATCGATATGTCTATCCACCGTATATTTTATCTCGTTATTTTTTAGATTCTTTGTGCACGTGATAAAGATTTATAAAATAAGTGGATTGCTGCAGTATGTCGTGGAGAAAATTGGGTGCCTAGAAAGCACCATAGAATTTGTTCCAAGCATTTTACTGCGGAATGTTTTTATAGTAATGACAGATGGCGCAGACTAAAAGAAAATTCTGTGCCAACATTACTCCTCCATTCTAAACGTATCAGTGTGAGTGTTTAAATAATTACTTGCTTTTACTTTTATTAGGGTAGCAGCGCCAAACAGGAGTCGGATCTTGGGCTCCATTCGATGTCTCGACCAAAGGAATAATTTAATTTTAATATTTTCTACAATTTTACTATCAGTGCATAGGGTTCCCACCACGAACGTAGGGTCCCAAGCCAACCTCACCTGCAAATGGTGTACCTGCTTATCAACGGATGAGGCTCTGGCAAACAAAACATTAGGCTCGCCACCTATTACGTGGGATCAAAAGTCTGGCAAAAAGTGGGCGTTTAATATGCCTCTGTCTACCCCTTCGGGGAAACAGGCGTGAGCCTATGTATGTATGTTATAAACAATATTCAGCCAGCTACCTGCAGTTACACTGTTGCCACGAAAAGCCACGACACGCTAAGCGACAAGCGATTTCGATGTTTATTTGTGCAGTTTAGTTCTGCACTGAGGTGACAGCGCCGGCGGCAGAATAGAGAGCGGCATGAACATTGAAATCGCTTGTCGCTCAGCGTGTCGCGGCCGTTCGTGGCCAGGCTGTTAGACGACATCCACTCATTTCATAGTTTTACTATATCCTTACTAATACCTATTATAAATGTAAGTGAATTTATTTATTTGTTAAGCTTTCACATTTTGACTACTCATTTATCAATCGGCTTTGGCCTATAAATCAAGCTTCAGGTATCAGTGATTGCTAGAGTGGCAAACACAAAGGGTATGCTTATTTATTTTAATATAGTGCTTTGCATTAAAACGTGGCTCATATCTTTCTTTAGTGTACGCGTGCGCCTTCCATAAATGAGACATCTTCTGTTTCTCCGACAACCAGCACTAAAGCGCCTACGTTAGTTACAATTTCTCCGCCAGTAGGCACAGAAGCGATGAAAATCGTGTGCGCTAAACACTTACGTACAATAGAAAAACTACAAAAAGAAGTTTTTAACCTTGAGCAGCTTGTTAAAAGACGTTTGTTAAAAATTAATTACCTATTTAAGACAACGTTCTAAACGTCTGATGAAAAAGAACATTGCTATGAATTCACGTATATGTCGGCGATACGCCAGGTTTATCGTGTCCAGTCCAGACTCCATTATAATAAAAAGACTCACGTAATATTACTTGGTTTATTTTCAGACGATTTCTAGCACAGAATTGAATTAAAATGTGACCTACAATCCTTTTTATAAACTAACCGTCATTACACTTAATGTTAACAGCTGCCACTTCCTTTTCAACATATAATTGAAATGACTGTACAAATAATTATCAAAAATAAACATTAATATTGTTATGAATATTGCACAACACCAAATGATTTATTTTATACGAATAACAAATCTATTGTAATAATCAAACGCTGCTTTACAACATTCGCAAGAGATGGTGATGGGATGCTATCAACAGGATGTAAATATAAGCGCAGGTTATTTATTACCGTTAACATAAAAGTATCAGAATAATGTTATTTAATACTAATTGATTTTACTTTGAAAGTTTCTGGAGTTATCTTAATTATTAAGCGATAAATTAAATACCCAATATTTATAAAACAGTGAAGCAGTCAATACAGTGTCTAATATTGTAAAGTAGTGAAGTTCTCAGTTCTGTGTTCACAAATAGTTATTTAAATATCAATCTTAAATATTATTAACATTTTGGTAACAATATAATCATTATATATTAATTTGCGCCCATATATACTTGATAGTTTGCAAAACGAAAATATCGTGAAGAAGGATTTGATAATTTTAGATCACGTGAAAAATAACAGTGTTATTAAAAAATACCTTTCACGCGCGGCTGGTGACAAAACACGTGAGATTAGCTTGAAGTTAAAAAAAATGCTGTGACGCTTCATTATTATGTGCTACTGAGTACCCATTTGAAACAAAAAAATATAGATTCCGTTTAAAAATGCAACTTTGTGTAATAATTATATAAATACTATTCATTAACTAGCGTTCTGTAACTCGCCGTGTGGTTGACGGCATAGAATACAAGTGTCACCACCCCCTATCTTCCCGTGGGTGTCGTAAGAGGCGACTAAGGGATAACACGATGCAAATACCATCTTTGCGTAGAGACGGAAAACTCGACATCAAACCCTATACGACTGCCTCGTTGGTCTCGCGGCATAAATGTGCGCGTGGGATCGAGAAGTCCCGGGTTCGATTCCTGGGTCGGGCAGTGTTATTGGGTTTTTCTGTCACGAAAATCTCAGTAGCAGCACGGAGTCTGGAAATGTGCCCGGTACGGCAATAGGCTCGCCCCTTATTACGTGGGACTAAAGTATATCTGGCGAAAAGTGGGTGTAGAAATACACCTCTGCCTACCCCTTCGGGGATAAAAGGCGTGACGTTATGTATGTATGTATGTAACTAGCGTTCTGACTGCTGTGGACACAAACTTACGGAATGTATAACATGTACATACTTACTTTTACAAGTCTGTTTGATTTTGAACCTATATTATTGAAACTTTGATCGATATCGATAGCGGATTTACTCAATCACTAAAAAATTAAAAAGTTACGAAATTTGTGTTCAAATTGTCTTTATCCCTAACTGACAAACATAGTGCCATCTTCTTCTGGCAACTCTAATTTGTCATATGAGTGAAGAGTGTAGCTATATTCAATTTGTTCATAAAAATATCGTTCATTCCATGCTTTAGTTATTCTTCCATGGGTCCAACTGATGTCCGCTGACAGACGCGTCCGATAATTGGCTAGCTATCAATATTCATTGGCGAGCAAATTAGTTTACCGCCGTAATATGCCTTACATTTTTTATATGGAAAACTGTTGATGTTATTATGGTAAATGGGGATGTTGAATTAATTGTTTATACACATATACGATAGTAATAGTAAATATAGACTGAGGTTAAGTCAGGTTAGTGTTATTTTGAATTATGCAGAATGATTAATGAGTCATGTTACTCCTTTAAAACTTATTATGTACCGTAATACAAAAGGTCCTCGACCGGTAATTTGTATATTTTAGACTTTGAAATATTAAAAACAGCCGTTACGAAATAAAAAAAGAAATCTGGAAATGCAAAACGGTTTCCAGAAATGATGTAGATAATAAAACATTTATAGAAATGATGTAGATTATAGCTGTACTCTTTGTACCTATTTTTTGTATCAAAGAGTCGTAGCAATTCCAATAATCTCCGTATAATTGCTATTTAACATTTTTGGAACGATTTGGGGCGGTCTGTCAACAAATCCCTTTATCGTACCTAAAGAGCACTTTTTATATTTTGAATACTCTAAGGGTCTAAGCAACAAACTCAAACCATTCTTAGTCCAACAATAGCCCACCTTTTTATATCAACTCACACATGTAATACGAACCGTATGATCGTTAGATCTTAATGGTGCAGATGTTCCTATCATTGACAGTAGATAGAACATGACAAGCTCTCAGGCAACAGAGAAATCTCTAAGCGAACAATGGATACACATCGGGCATTCACCACCTAGCTGATGGTACGTTGGGCACTAATCTTGCGGATTGATCTGCATAGAGAGCCGTTCATAGTCCGATGCTCTCATTGGTGTGGTAAGGTAATCTTGAAGCACTTATTCTTGAAGGACATTGCGCTTTCGTGTTTTGGAACACATTTACCGAATTGGACAAAAATCCTTAAAAGTATTTGCTTTTTGACAAATAAGTACGGTTGGATATTGTCAGTATATTATATATTGTAAATTGAACTATCGATTTTTCGAATATTATAATTATAGATACCGCGTTTCAGTGCTGACTTTGACTCTTTAAGAATAAGTCAAAGTCAAAGTCAAAATCCCTTATTCATTTGGGTCACAATGTAACGCTTATGTGCGTCAAAATAATAAATTTATATGATAATTACTTACAGGCTCTACATTTACATTTACTGCCACGTTCGCAAAGCAAGGGCGTAGAACCATGAGAAAGAACGGGCAATAAAACTCACGGTCACTCTTTTTCATCGCCAGGTTTTGCATAATACACATAATTTACATTTTGTAAGGTGCTGCAACTGTTACACCTTCTATATCACTTGTATATATTTACTGTATAAGTGACATGTTAAGAGGACTTAACATGTCACTTATCAAAAGGAGGATTTAACAAATCTATATAACAATTATATTAAACAGTCAGAAAAGAAAATATAGCCTAAGCCTATCCCCATGGTGTCTTATCATTTTATAATTCCTTAATAGTGTAATAACCCCTCTGTAAAAGAAAGTTCCTAATTGTCCGTTTGTATTTGTGCATGGGTAAATTCATTATTTCAAGAAGCAATTTGTTGAAAAATAGTATACCCCGCAAATGTGTTCTGCACTTTATGTAAACGGTAGTTAGTTCCCACTAGTTTATGCTTATTCC
This sequence comes from Euclidia mi, assembly GCA_944739405.2. NCBI lineage: Eukaryota > Metazoa > Arthropoda > Insecta > Lepidoptera > Erebidae > Euclidia > Euclidia mi. The sequence continues at coordinate 63,550,354 of OX123193.2, read as the reverse complement.
TTGTGTTCACTTTGTGCAAATCACCATTTTTGCGGCATAGAATTAAGATTTTCTTAATGTACATTAAGTTAGCATATATATATATTGCGATGCAACTGTCAATATTATATCTACTTCTTTAAATTTATCACGTTAAGAAACTCTAGCACATAACTTATAAATTGCACGTATGGCCCCCTTTTGAATGACAAAAATAGTCTGTATATCAGCATCTGTACCCCATAACATTATACCGTAAGACATTACGCTGTGAAAATACCTAAAGTTAACTAGTCTAGCAGTATCTATATTTGTGAATTCCCTAACTTTTCTAACTGCAAATGCTGCAGAACTAAGTTTTACTGTGAGACAGGATATTTGGGCGCCCCACTAAAGCTTACAATCTAAAGTTACACCTAAGAATACGGTTGATTCGACTATTGTTTCCTTATTTAAAATTATATTAGTAGGAACACTTTTGACATTAGGCAAAGAGAATTTAACACATTTGGTTTTGCTAGGGTTGAGTACCAAATTATTCGTCGAAAACCAATCTAATACTTGTGCAAGAGTGTTATTGACGGTATCAAAGTGACTTGAATTGCGATCAACTTAAAAATTAGTGACTTATCGTCGGCAAACAAAACAATATCACATAAATTTTTAACAAAGAACGGCGAATCATTAATATATATTAAAAAAAAATGGACCGAGAATAGAGCCCTGTGGAACGCATATTCCTATTTTATTTAACAGAGATGCCTCATAAGTCAACAGATTTTTTATTGTTAAGTGTCTTGAATACCTTCAATATGTCATTGGTGTCAATATATTTAAAATTAAAAAGCTCATCACACTCATTGACATTGCCCCTAACCACCATTTCTGCTTTACTTGGACATGAATCTAGACAGCTGGTTCTGTTCACTGGTTTATGGAGAAATTGTTAAATGTCTGAGCAACGTCAGTTTTCCTAGTAATAATTTCACCATTAAATTTTAATTCATAATTGTTATCTACCAATTTAGCTCGACCAGTCTCATTGTTAATAATGTTCCAAGTAGTTTTAATTTTGTTCTTGGATTCTTTGATTTGATTGCTTAAATATAAGGATTTGGCTAAAGCACATGTCCTCTTGAAAACTTTAAAATAATTTCGAAAATATTGAATAAATTCAGGATTAAAATTGTATTTCTTCATACCATATAGATCATACAACCTAGCTCTACTTTTATATATACCTCCTGTTGCCCAATCACAAATATTAACTTCAATGCTCCTTGCAAACGTCTTCTTGCAAAATTTTATTGTACTCATCATTAATAGTGTTAAATAAGCATTTATATATTTTTTATATAAATGCTAAATAAATATTATTGTTAAGTCAATACGTCAGTGTTTGAGGCCAGCAGAGGTCATTAAATATAGAGATATAGATTTAAAATTTCCCGTTCTGATTTAAATATCGCACAGCCCAGACTACTGAAACTAGAAAAATTTTTGGACAGCGGGTTCCTTTTATGCCGTTAGCACTCACTAAGGTAGAATTTGTTGATTACTGCACTATGGGGGTAAAATAAAAATTTAATATTCAGAGCAGCCGTAGCCGCAGGTGACTGCTGGTTTAATAAAGAAATAGCTAATTTCACTATATAAATTCAAGATGAACCTTCTCACGTAACAAGTAACAAACGCACGTTCCCTAAATCCCGTATTGATATTTAAAGATCGCACCCCATCATAATCTTCTACGAACTTAAGGATCGCATTAAGAAGCGTCAACGTGTTAGTCCGTCCATCGTAAAACATAACCTTCTGTATTTATGACGGCTTCATACGTTAAGGGTTTCGTTTTATTTTCTGATCAGCAACGTGCGTGGGATGTGATAGGCTTAGCGGCGTGACCGACAGTTTATTGCTTTTAATGCCAGTCACGATTTTTATTTTAAGATTATTAGCTGTAGTAAATTGCTCTTTATATATTAAGGTTCTGTAAAAAAAATTAAAACACTTACCTATTCTAAATGACAGTAGTCAAAGCAAAAGTAAAAATAGTCTAAGAAATCACCAATTGACCATCTGCGTCTTTAGAGCACAGTGTCTTACTAGGAGTCTTGGAAACCTTTGTTAAAAATTATATGGCGGCGCTTTTATATCTGTCTTCGATTTGTATATTTCACCAATGTGACCAAAGATGAACATTGATTTATTGAGTGGCAGCAACAACTAAATATGTGATCGCACTTAGTCTCTTCATATTGTTTGAAACCTTGGTTACAAAATGCGTACTTTAGCATCCAAAAGTTATGATATCAAACGCAGAGTTATATAAACAGTTTAAATACGCTATCAACTATGCAAAAGGCTTAAAAGTTAAGAGCATTCCTACACAGTTTATTTACAACGCAAAATTCAAAAAATAATCTTTATAGAACGAAAACCTATTCGCTAGAACACAATAAAGCGACGCAAAATTTCATTTATTCTGTCTCAAAAAAGTTTTTCATCCGTAGTCACAACAATAGCAACAAATAATGTACGCCACATACAAAAACGGCGTAAGCAGAGAACTCCAATCAACAGGCGGGCTTTATTCCATTAGACAAATGAAGCGCGCGACGGGAAAATCAACGGAAAAAAATACCATAGGATTATGGTGTGTCGAATCGACAGAGGATTATGCTTGTATTTACTTTTATGGAGTAGCGAATGTCGGATGATATTATTTAGATCGTTGGTATAGATATCCGGACTAGGCTGAAAGTTTTGGTTGTAGTTGATGCTTACTGCTGACGACCGAATTTGATTGGACCGAATTTCAATTGTTGGTTCATCCAAATTCGTAGTTTTGCTAATTAGGGCGTTGCACTTACGGAAAATTTGGTCAAGTTATTAATGAATCTGGAATGGATAAACTCGATACCTCAAAATAAATCTAAAGATTGCCCTCATATCATCCAGTGTTTTGTGCATCAACCAGTGATGTCAAATTTGCAGTCAAAAATGTTAGCACTTTGTCAAATCCTAATATTATTTTCTTGGGTTTACGCGAATGTTTCACATCTCCCACTTTGAAATTAAACTACTGTTTACGGCTTGTATTGCAATATATCGGTTTTATTGCGATCACATAAACCGATTGATCTAGAAACTATATTATTTATTATTATCCGACGCGTCGGATAATAATAACGTCGCGACGTTTCGACTACTTTACAGGAACCGTGGTCACTGAATTCTCTTCTTCCGTGACCACGGTCAATGGTTTAATTAAAACCCTTATTTCACGATTTTATCTTGATTACGGGAACCATCCGAACTACATATCACAATGTGCTAGAACACATCACAGTACACATTATTTAATAAGGCCATTGTCTTCCAATTGAATGGTTCAATCAGAATGACAATAGCCGATACGTGTGCGGATCCATACCACGATTTTGTCTAGATAGCAAGATGGGATGTATGTCAATGCTTGTGAAGGCTATTTCTATTGAGATTAGCAACTTACCTTGACTGTGGAGTGTAGCTTTGCGGTGTTATATAATGGATGCTGTATTATGAGGGACTATTAGTTATTGAAAAGGGGTAGAAAAACGCAACAAAACGAATGGCAAATTTACCAGCTTTGATAATGAGTATATTACAAAATTATTATTTTATTATACAGATTATATTTGGTAATAGGTGGCGATAGCCTATTGGTGTAGTTAACGGACTGCTGAGACGATGGTCGCTCGTTCGATCCCCACGTACTACAGGTACCCGTGTTATGTGTCCATTAAAAATGTTAATTATCGCTCGCTTAATAATGTGCCCGATAGATGATTCCACAGGGCTCTATTGTCGGTCCATTTCATTTTTTAATGTATATTAATAATTTGCCGTTCTTTGTACAAAATGTATGTGATATTGTTTTGTTTGCCGACGATACGTCACTAATTTTTAAAGTTGATCGTAATTTAAGTAACTTTGATACCGTCAATAACACTCTTGCACAAGTATTAGATTGGTTTTCGACAAATAATTTGGTACTCAACTCAAGCAAAACCAAATGTGTTAAATTCTCTTTGCCTAATGTCAAAAGTGTTCCTACTAATATAATTTTAAATAAGGAAACAATTCAACTAGTTGAATCAACCGTATTCTTAGGTGTAACTTTAGATTGTAAGCTTCAGTGGGGCGCCCAAATATCCTGTCTCGCAGTAAAACTTAATTCTGCAGCGTTTGCAGTTAGAAAAGTTAGGGAATTCACAGATATAGATCCTGCTAGACTAGTTTACTTTAGATATTTTCACAGCGTAATGTCTTACGGAATAATGTTATGGAGTACAGCTGCTGATATACAGACCATTTTTATCATTCAAAAGAGGGCCATACGTGCAATTTATAAGTTAGGTGCTAGAGATTCTTTACGTGATAAATTTAAAGAAGTAGATATATTGACAGTTGCATCGCAATATATATATGCCAACTTAATGTACATTAAGAAAAACTTAATTCTATACCGCAAAAATAGTGATTTGCACAAAGTGAACACAAGGAATAAGCATAAACTGGTGGGAACTAACTACCGTCTACATAAAGTTCAGAACTCATTTGCGGGGATTGGTATACGATTTTTCAACAAATTGCCTCTTGAGGTAATGAATTTACCCATGCACAAATACAAACGGACAATTAGGAATTTTCTCTTACAAAGAGGTTATTACACTGTTAAGGAATTTTTAAATGATAAGGCACCGTGGGGATAGGCTTAGGCTTGTTTAACTCACGATTATTTTATTTACATGTGAAGTGGAGGTGCCTCGTGAACACATGATTTTTGCAGGATTTTGTTTTTTTATTTTTTTATGCAATAGGGGGCAAACGAGCAGACGGATCGCCTGATGTTAAGCGATTACCGCCGCCCATGGACACCCGCAACACCAGAGGAGTCACAAGTGCGTTGCCGGCCTTTTAAAAAGGAATACGCTCTTTTTTTGAAGGTTTGAAGGTCGTATTGGTTCGGAAAAACCGCAGGTGACAGATCGTTCCACAGTTTAGAGGTGCGAGGCAGAAAGTTTCTAGAGAAACGCACCGTTGTGGATTGCCAACCATCTAAATGATGGGGATGGAAATGCTGTCGCGTAGAACGATGGCGGAAAGAGGCGGCAGGGATTAATCCGAACAATTCCTCGGAGCACTCCCCATAGTAGAATCGATAAAAGATGCATAGCGAGGCTACATCTCTACGCAGCGCCAAGGGGTCTAACCGATTGCAAATATCTTGGCAGTCGACAATTCGAGCGGCTCTCCGTTGGATGCGGTCTAGAGGGAGAAGCTGGTACTGGGGTGCCCCTGCCCAAAGATGAGAACAGTATTCCATATGCGGCCGGACCTGCGCCTTATAAAGGAGCAAGCGGTGGGCCGGAGTGAAATACCGTCTCGATCTATTTAGCACGCCAAGCTTCTTCGAGGCTAACTTAGCCTTACCCTCTAAGTGACCGCGGAACTGGACTTCGCTCGATATGTCGATACCAAGTATTCCAATACTGGAGGAGGCAGTCAAGGGGGTGCTCTCAAAACGAGGACATACGACCATCGGCAGTTTTTTTGCGGTGAAAACGCAGATTTGTGTCTTTGTGGGGTTAAATTGGACCAAATTAAGTCTTCCCCAATCTGAGACCATCTCCAAGGAGGTCTCAATTTCAGACACAAGTTTATGTCGGCTCTCGATGACTTTTTCCCGAGAAATGTTGGCGTGGCCGGTATATAAAGCATCACCTGTGCTGTCATCTGCATAACAATGAATGCCGCTATCTAACAACATATCATTGATATGCAGGAGGAACAGGGTAGGCGATAGCACGCAGCCTTGAGGAACACCAGCATTTACAGACAAGGCGTCAGAGCATTCACCGTCAACTACGACCTTTATGCTTCTGTCTGTAAGAAAGCTGGTGACCCATTCGCATAATTTCTCGGGCAGACCATAGGAAGGGAGCTTCAAAAGAAGCGCTTTGTGCCAGACCCGATCGAAGGCCTTTGCTACGTCCAAACTGACCGCCTAAGCCTCCCCCTTTGTCTCGATCGCCTATGCCCAACGATGTGTCAGGTATACTAGAAGATCACCAGCCGACCGACCCTTACGAAAGCCGTATTGCTGGTCACTAAGCAGCTGATTATCCTCTAGAAACCGAAGGAGCTGGCAGTTAATAATGAACTCCATTATCTTCGAGAAGAGGGAGGTTATGGCTATGGGTCTGTAGTTGGACGGGTTAGAGCGATCGCCTTTTTTAGGGATCGGGTGGACCAATGCTGTCTTCCACGGTGTTGGGACTACGCCAAATGAGTAGGAGAGACGAAAAAGGCGTGTCAAAACTGGTGCCAACTCTGGAGCGCAGATCTTCAACACAATAGGGGGAATTCCATCAGGCCCACTCGACTTATGGATATCGAGGGACAGAAGTGCCATACGGACTGCGCGCTGGTGGAACCGAATATCCGGCATACAGCCCTTCAACAGCGGTATAGTAGGCGGTTCCTGTCCCCCGTCATCCAAGGTCGAGTTGGACGCAAAGAGTTTGCCCAGAAGATCGGCTTTCTGCTTTGCGTCGTGGGCCAAGGAGTCATTTCCCATGTGTAGCGGTGGAAAGGATGGCTTACAGAAGTTCCCTTCGATAGCTTTGGCAAAAGACCAGAATGCACGAGTTCCCGAAGGAAGGCGCTCAAGCCTCTCGCCAATTCTACCGATGTGCTTCGTCTTCGCACTAGCAATGTCTCTTTTGAAGGACCTGGAGGCAAAGTTATACTCCTTTTTTAATGCGCTGGTATTTTCATCCCCTGCCGCCACCGCATCAGCCCAGGCTTGGTAAGCTTCCTGCTTCCTGCGAGAAGCCTTTTTGGAAGATGAACCAAACCAAGGCCGAAATTTGCCACCAATGGGGACCACAGAGGATGGAATGAAAAGTTCCATGCCCTGTAGCACCACATCAGCAACAGAATCAGCAGCGGCGTTGGGATCATCCGGCAAGAAGCATATTTGTCCCCAAGGATAGGACGCAAAGAAGTTCCGCATCCCATCCCAATCTGCTGACTTGTAGTGCCACACACGGCGACTGCGTGTATCCCGCGATCGCAGCGAGCACGTGAGAGGCACCACACTCCGTACAAGGCAGTGGTCTGAGGAGCCAAGTGGGGCGCCTACGGATACCTTGTAGCCGTCCGGATGAGAAGTCAGCAGAAGGTCCAGCAGTGAAGGATTCTGGCTTTCAACGTCTGGGATTCGCGTGGGCGTGGTAACCAGTTGTGTCAGGCCATAAGCCAGTGCGAAGTCGTGAACAGATCTCCCCGCATGATCAGTTTTACTGGAACTGAGCCAGTCGGCGTGATGGGCGTTAAAATCGCCAAGCAAGATGATCTCTGCTGACGGGATCTGCTGCTGCACAAAGTCTGAAGTCATTTGGATGTGCTCAATGAGTCGGTCAGTTTCGGTATCACCGCTGTGGGACCTGTAAAGGCAAGCATAGACGCGGGGGTGGCCGTCGCTATCTATACGTAGCCATAAGGTGGAAAGGTCCCTACCTTCAAGATTCCTAAGTCGACGAGAACTGATATCGTCTCTAACATACACGCACACTCCGGCCTTGGACAGAAAGGAGTGTTCAAGTCCATACCCAGGGTAAGTAAGGTAGGAAGTGTCTGCTGGAGGCGATATCTGCGTCTCAGTCAAGAAGAGTAAGGCTGGCTTTGTTGTCTCGAGGTGGTGGTGGACAGCATTAAGGTTGGTGTGTAATCCCCTGATATTGCAGAAGTCCACGGCCAGTGTGGCAGGGGGTGCCAGGATATTTTTGCTCCTTTTTAGGGACTTTTCGAGCGCAGTTTTGCCCCCCCCAGAGTACGAGGGGCGGCCTGGGCGTCCACGCTTAGATGCGTTGTGTCCTGAACGCGGACGTCCAGAGAGGGATTCTCCAACGCTAGCGCAGTTGGTACCCTCCTGGGGTAGCAAATAGTTTTTCAACTGCACCATCATAGGGGGGGGGGGGTTGGGGGATTGGGCCTCCGGTATCCTCACTCACTCGGCGAAACACAACGCAAGCGTTGTTTCACGCCGGTATTCTGTGAGGCCGTGGTATCACTCCGGTCGAGCCTGACCCATTCGTGCCGAAACATGGCTCTCCCACGGTGAAAAATCAAGTGGAGTGACACCACGAGACTAATTTTTATGATTTGTTGAATGTAGTTTAACACTATTTATCCCTGATCATATCATTGTTGACTTGTCACCTTCACAAAATTCTTTCTATATTTGCATTCCTTCACGCGTTCCACTAACTTACGTTAATAATAACGATCTGGAAAATGGAGGTAATTCATGGAGTCATGGTCAGTATACCAATAGATTGTTTCTTACTGCTGGTTCGTATACCGTTATCGTCATGCTCACTAAAATGTCATTTCTTGTGGTGGCGTCGTGTGTCGGGTCATCCCTGTCCCTCTAATATGGCGAGAGGGATGATGGCTGGCACATGCGTCATACTCGTGAACGCGTGCTACTTGCGATGACTGGTCGATGACGGTCTTGAGGGCTGGTATTAGATTTTAATATTTAACTACATCATTTCTATCATGGTTCTGATCACTTCGCGGATTGCCTGCATTATTAGGTATATATAATGTAAGTGGATGCTCCTGTTTCACCATGTCTATTCTAAGGAGGCTAACCAAAACTATTATGCTTGAGTATTATTATGTACAGTAAATATATACAAGTGATATAGAAGGTGTAACAGTTGCAGCACCTTACAAAATGTAAATTGTAATACACAATTGGGAATAGGTAATACATAATAATGCTAAACCTGGCGATGAAAAAGAGTGACCGTGGGTTTTATTGCCCGTTCTTTCTCCTGGTTCTACCTATTGCTTTGCGAACGTGGCAGTAAATGTAAATGTAGAAGCATACAGTAATAATGTTTTAAATTTGAGTATAAGTAATCTTAATATATAAAATCCTTGCGTTACTGACTGACTGACAGACACGCTACAGCCGAAACTATTGGGCGCATTAAGCTGAAATTTGGCATGTATGTTCCTTGGGGACAGTAGGGGTGCACTAAGAAGAGATTTCCCGAAATTCCCACGGGATCGGCCAAAACGAGTAAATTCAAAAAAATGTAGGCGTAGCTGCTGGCGTCCTCTATTTATTTTATAAATTTATTATTTTGACGTTCATAAGCGTCACATTGTGACCCAAATGAATAAAGGATTTTGAATTTGAATTGAATTGGAATTTGATGGCAAAAGGCTCGCCCCCTTTTACATTGGGACCGAAACATAACTTGCGAAATGTGGGTGTGTAATACACATCTGCCTACCCCTTGGGGATAAAGGCGTGAAATTATGTTATGTTACAAAATTATTGTAAACGGGTCTGTCGAAATGTTTAGTTGGTAAAGTAAGGGTTACAAGATCAGGGCCGAAGGCAAGCAAGTTAAGGCCAGGTCAGAGGTACTTGTGCTTTTGATCAGTTTTATCGTACCGGTATAATATTGTGCCCGAAATCGTCAGCTTATGGTCCACCTGGCCAGATTACCAAGCATGGTCAAGCTTTTGACTATAAGACTCCACACCATATATTTTATTCAGAAAAGCCGATGAAAAATTCATCCTAGTTTCAGAGCAACGCAATCTGCGCCAATGCCATTGCGTCACCGAACCACAATTACGTAACAATCCGTATACAATGCCACTTGTATTTCGTATCAAACAGAAACTAATTTTAAAACTTGCTTTATCAGTCAGTCAAGAATAGTTCTCGCGTTATCAGATAGGTACAGTCAACTATAGTCGGAGCCATTAAAATTGGGTCTCGAAGTTTCGATGTAGGAATCGGGGCAGTAGTAAAGTTTTAACGATGTGCCAATATGTGGTTGGTCCTAGTCACCCCTTTGCGTTAAGCTCAAATATTTTCCTTTAAACTTACTAGTATTCAAATTTTGTCTAGCTCAATATGTAGGCAATAACATTTCGGAATCATAATTCAGAGTTCTGATTGGTATTCTGTTTGATGTTTTGTAGGTATATAATGTGAAAGCCAAAGTCGTTCATACTTATTTGAGCATTGTGCGCACAGATGAGTAAGATATTTAGCATAGTTGAAGTTTGTTTGGAGATAGAGTTACTGAAGTAAATAATGTAGTCCACTAGATATTATAAATAAACACTTCTGACAAACTTTCTTAAAAAACTTTAACTTTTCTGAGAAACTTGATGGGTGTGAATGAAGCAAGAGAGGTATGTCAGAATCGTTGCAAATGGCGTTCCGTAGTCTCTACCTACCCCTCCGGGAAACAGGCATGAGTCTATGTATGTATGTATGTTTTCAGTAAATGTTTTAAGGGCAACAATAATCTACACTAAGGTCTAACAGAGTGCTACGGAAATGATCTTGACTTCAAACCCATAACACGGCGCGCTGCACTGAAGTTTTAAAGTTCAGTACATAATAAATTGTTTATTATTGCTTGCTAAACGATGTAGAAAAACTTTGTGATGAATCCTGTATGTGTTCTGTTCTCGAATGACATGTGAAATATACCTACTGACTCTTGGCTATTGTGGTAGACTAATAATCTTACTCGCACCCTTCTTATAATGAAACGCAGCCTGTGCCCAGCAGAGGAAACGGTTACAAACAGGACTTTCTTTAAAATAACTTGCACTGTTTCTATATTTTGTGTTTCTATCGGTGTGAAACATTTTATATTCTACTACATACACGAACTACTGCCGTTGCATCCAAGAATTTTGCCTCGGAGCCCTAGGTCCACTTTTTATTCCCACCAAAAACAGAACCACGAGGTTTTTCCACAAAGGGAGCGGCCGTCTAACCTCCTCGAATTCAGTACTCACATGTTTTACATGGATTTTCGCTATTGCCCATTTGTGTTACTTACTGGTTACCCAAATTAGTAGTACCCCATCCTTTGTTTCTTGCCAGGCAAAGAGTTGTGCGACTCTTTCCCTACAAGTGTTCGGAGCCTACTTACTAAAACCACCACGGTGTCCGTCAATGCTTCGTGACGGAACCACGCTAGTAGCAGCTAGCATACTTTGCTACGACCGTATATGGTCAACACACAGACGTATAAATCATACTTTTTAGTATCAGAAACATCGGCAATAAAGTAATTTTCAAATAAAACAACACTATAAAATGTAAAGTTTATATTTATTTTATTTTCAGAACAATGTAATACTAAAACGTATACATTTGAAATGGTTTTATTTTCATTTGGTACATTACCATGAGTTTCTTATTACAGCTGTAGTTTGTGTAACTGCTGCGTCAAAGTAACACTTAATAGTAGAATGTATTTTGTAATATTGATAATTTTGAGAAGACAGGTGCTTTTATTCGATGAAAAGATTAGTAGAGTAACCAGAAATTAGATCCTTAGGGCTAAGCTTTGTCGAGGATAAGATTGACTTACTCTCAATTTATTTACTTTATACCATATCAGACCCACTAACTGACAGACATACAACTAAGTAGTGCAAATCCTAAATCCTGTAAGATAATAGGAACACTCTGCTCAAACCAGTTTACTGAAACCTCAAGGATCTATTCTCCAGCACATAAAAGCTCATCCATAAAATTATCATAAATGTGATAGTTACTCTCAAGAAGAGGAATTATATTGACATTTTATAAAGGAATATATGATATCCCAACAACGAACTTCTTTGAGATGAGATGATAAAGAATTATCTAAAGGTGCATACACATCTGATCAAATTGTGCATACTCTTTGTTGGGTAACATTTAGAAACACGGCAATATTTGGTAACTTTGAAAAACTTGTAGCAATAATCAATTGAGATACTTTGACTACTTTGTTATGAAATGCGTGTGCTTTAACATTCTTAAATGTTGCTGAAGAAAAATTTACTACGATATGAATGCACCATAATTTTTTTTTTTTTGTTAGTTAACTAGAATAGTAAACCCATGGTACTTAAATAATTCGTATATGGAGACGTACTAAATCAAAAATGTACGGCATACTAATAGATGATATCGGTGAATTTTAATTGCAAATGCCGCCCCGGGGAAATGTAACTGTAATAGATATGTAACTATTGTACTAACATTATTTGATTTGTATTTATAATTGGCAATACTATTGGTAACGAGTAATAAATCATTGTGCAAATATGATGGCAATAATTTACTCAGCTAATAACTGATATTCGTTTATGCTTAGAGTAACTTTGAAGAAGTTCATCATCATTATTAGCTTGCTACAGCCCACTGCTGTATAATAAATAATCCTCTCCAATGGCACGCCACTGAGCCCGATTTTTGTTGTGTGTGGAGGGTCATATCTAATAAATAAAAATAAGAGAAGACTTTTGTCTTGTTTTTTATTGTGTTTGTTGCAGTTTCCGAATTTCTAGTTCTTGCTGAATAATAATTTAGCAAGAACTAGAAATTCGCAAACTACAACAACATAATTTCAAGCCAAAAATAATATGATCGACTTCAAACGATCGCCTATTACAGAGTAACTCAAATCAGTCAATAGATATACAATTCTCAGAGCCTATTGCCGTACAGGGCACATTATTATTACGTGGGACCTAAAAGTTCCTGGCGAAATGTGGGTGTAATATTACACCTTTGCCTACCCCTTCGGGGATACAGGCGTGAGTCTATAAATAAAATAAATAAAAAAAATCTAAGATATAAGTTGCTGACTGAATGACAAACAATGCACAGCCAAAACTACTGGGCGCAAGAGGCTAAAACTTTAATGCTAAGACATGTATGTTCCTTATGGACTATAATGGAGCACTAAGTGAGGATTTTTGGAAATACGCATACATAAATATACTCACGCCTTTTTCCCATCGGGGTAGGCAGAAACAACGGAACGCCACTTGCTTCTATCCTTACAAACCTCACGCGCTTCCTCTACATTCATTACGCTTTTCATACATGCTTGCCAGTTCCAGGTGCTTCGGACCTTTCCGTTTTTCAGAACGTCACCAATTTGGTCGACACGTCACCAATTTGGTCGAATTTTGGAAATACCCAACCTAAAGTGATAAAATAGTCCCCCGTGGGCGGCGCCGCGAAGTCTATATGTAAGACGGTTGAAACTAAAACCGTGAGGAAAATGCAAGAAGAATAAATTACATACTTAGAAAGACGTTAGCAAAATGAATTCAAACCTTGCTTAGTCATTAATCTTCCGAAGAACAAAGGAAATAAATGAATACAGCCGTCTCCAGTTACGAACCAAACGGTTTGTTTTATGGCTATACACCTGAGCATTCACTTGTAACAGAACAGCGAGCATTCACCGTTTTTTGATTTGTCGAACCGAACGACGCACAGAGCCGAACATTGCTACGAACAATAGTCACGATCTTTCTAGCAAGTACACTTTAATCTGCAAAAATTTCAAAGCAAATTTACTGTAAATTCGCTAAAATACACTCGTTTGTTTTTATGTTTTGTAACATTCGCAAGATTGCTCATTACAGGTGAATGTACAAATGTATCAGCGCCATTAATCTTTGGTCTTGAATATAACCTGTAGTCTTAAAACTATGTCGGGTATACAAAAAATATGCCGGCGCGATTAAAAAATGGTACAGATTGTATTTTTACGGTTCAAGTGATGTAACCATATAGAATGTTCATTTTACAAAAAGTTATGTTTTAAGGTTAAAAGCTATATAGGTGGCGCGGTAATTTAAGTGGCGATTTTGTTACTGCTCTCAACGTTCATGTCAAGCCTACTAGACTAGCTACTCCAATTCTGATCTTTACTGTATTTGCTACTCTGTCCATGGCCTTATTGCATAGCTTTAATATGCTTGCCTTGAGACATGAACCGGGACCGATGACTTTACGTACTCTCCAAAGCACGGTAGCGCTTTGATGTAAATGCTATAACATGCGGTACCGTCGATACTGTGACCAGTGAAAACACTATGGTCAAATAATGCTATGAGCTCTTCGTACGTATTCGTATCAGCATGTTTAAGTTTCAAAAATTAACGAAAGATAAAGATAAACAGATAAAGCACAAAGACGGTGCAATACACCTGCTTTTATAAAGTTAATGTGCGTGCAAAATTCTGGATAAATGATCTTAAATAAAAGCTTATTCAAATAGTACACTTATTGCAAATTAAATAGAGTACACTTTAGAATAGCAACGTAAATAGTGACCAGACTGTGTCAACAGTGGCCGAGTAATAATTAATTACAACATTTACGATATGGCTACAGCGCACTTTGCAAAATTGAAATGTTTTAATCACAAATATCTCCGCGTAAATAAAAATTTCAATATATATTCATTACTTAATTCAATACCTACATTTAAAATATCGGTGAGTTGTATCTACCAACTACATTTATTTCAACTAAATACAAATATATTTATGGAAATTCACTAAGATATTTCTACGTCTTAATACCCGTAATATGTAAATATGGCAGCTAAATTGATTTAATTATATTTTTTGGTAGATTTACACCACTCTACTTCAAACTAAATTCAAGTTAAAGTAGCTAAAATTAAATACTTTTATGACTGCATAAATTACTTTTACAATATCATAGATCATTTAAAATATATTTTTGTATTTCTTTCAACCTAAAATATATTTTTTCATTTAAAAGAAAAGCGTTTAATGAACATTATTATACCTTATCCGAGCTTTTTCGGTAGATATATATATTTTTTAAGTTGTTGAAAGATATTTTCTCATAATTTTCATGTATTATAATTTACTAATACAAACTTCTACAGTAAAACTATTTACATTTTTTATCATATTCTTATTATAAGTAATCAAAGTAAATAATGTATAACTAAATAATACTGTACCATGCATACATCGCATTTGTTCAATTATAACTTTCAAATATCATTGAATATGAAATTATAATTAAATTTAACATAATAATTTATACAATAAAATTATTTTTAGAAAAATTCTATGTTCGAAAATCACATTAGTCACTCTGAAATAATTATTCAAATTTATTTTTGTCGAGTCGTTTCTCATTTATCACTTGAAATTGTAATTGAAAGTAATTGGTGTCGGGGACATTTTAATTTTTCTTTCACGATGTCTATAAAAGGCAGTCTTTTTTTTATAAAATTCGATAAGATACAACAAAATTATATTCGGAGTATAAAGCTTTGTTCGCTCTATGATAAATGCTAGCAATTTATTACATTTGAAATATAACATAATATATTACATCATGTTGTATATAGGCTCACGTACAGCGATTTAGTTGTTGATTTCGTAATGTACTGCTACTGTTTGAAATGCGTAATAATGTGTGCAATATATTCTCACATCTAATTACAGTGTATGTAGAATATAATGCTATTTGGAATAGGATTATTACATGTAATTTTCTGTGAATGTCGGCGCCAGGACTAACTGTTCCAAAACGGGATCTTTACTTCTTACTTTATAATCCCGTAAAGGACACAAGTTTTCCTGCAAGATCCGCAGGAGAACCAAAGTCACTGACATAGCTCTCCAAATAGCCAGGCTGAAGTGACAATAGGCAGCGCACATAGCTCAAAGAACCGATGACCGTTGGGGTAGGCGGGTTCTAGAGTGGCGACCACGTACCGGACAACGCAGCAGCGGTAGGACTCTCGCAAGGTTGACCGACTATCTGGCTAAGGTCGCGGGAAGCGGTTGGATGCGAACCTTGGGCTCCCCCAAGGTTCGCATCCAACCGCTTCCCACGAGACGAGACGTCCACAGTGGACGTCTCTAGGCTGCCATGATGAAAGGACACAAAGGTCCTCCAGACTCGGACCATCAGTTTGTAGATATCACAAAGTGCTTTCCCGTGTGGATATTGAACTGACAAGAGTCGCACACCTCACCTAGAACCTAAATCACTTCGTCATTCGTAGGAAGTCGTAGGAACAATAAAATTGAAATAAAATGAAGTTAGCTTCATTGTGTCGCTTTATAATATCTATTCTTAATTGAAGACTTGTAGCGCTCACAGCGAGACATGGCTTGCTGTTTGTAAAAGATCGGCAAAGTTAAGCAACGCTTGCACAGGTCGCCACTTGGATGGGTGACCAAGTGTGGCATTTACATCTGAGCGCTACCGTGCTTCGGAGGGCACGTAAAGCTGTCGGTCCCGGTTCTTGTCTCAGGATAAGAGTCGTTAGGCCACGTCGGAGGCCTTCGGGCGGTCTAAAACTCCGACACTAGAGTTGGCCACACACTCACTCGAAAAAAAAAAAAAAAAGAAATTGAAGACTGCCAGCTATGTTTTTACGAGCATTGAAAAATAGTTGTTATACATTTTATAGAATTCTGGTGTGGCAATTGCTATCATTTGCCCATTTGTATTATTTTTAAAGAAATGTGAGCCTTATTTTAGCTTACTAGTATGAAGGTAAAATAGACGTTGAAAAATCTGTCTGCTATCTACTTTCGAAGAACCTACTAAAAGGGCTACAACTTTCATCATTCTAAAATTAATACGTATTTTTAAAAAAATGCAAGATTATAATACGGTATGAAAGGACACGTTTTCTATCACGTTAAATATAAATTATATAACTTCGAGTGGAAGATGAAAAACAGAACATCCAAATGCAATAGCACAAAAACATATCATGACCTGGGAATTAATTAAAATATGTTTAACGTGTAATACGTTTTCACGAAAATCTATAAGGACTTTAACCTATCGGTCCTTTGGTAATGGGGCTCAAACGTGTCGACAAAAAGACAGCTGATAAAATTGCTACGTAAGCTTTTATGGCGATGCATGATGCAGGGTTTTCAAATATAATAAATCTTCTAGCGTTTTCGAAGTGCGAACTAACTTATATAGTGGCTTGAAGTATATTATTGGATGATCTTTAAGTCATTGGTTATAGACTCCATTCGCAATTTTCTTACTTGAATGCGCTTAAGATTTTACTTGAATAAAAATGTCATGTCATCCGTACAAAATTGTATGTAAAATCCACACGGGAATATTTTTCTAACTAAAGAACAGGTTTTTTATGACACCTACATATTATTTGGAAAATGGCTTAATGTCCTAAAGACAGTAATTAAGCACACTCTTATTAAAACTTGAAACATTAAAATCATATGAATTTCCATTTCAGTAAATTTATTCTAATATTTCACTTATGACTCGATTTAAAATTTTAATTTACCAAAGTTATATCTAGTAATTTTTGATAATTAAAACTTGGAATACCCATTTGTTTGAAACATAAATCTTTTAGTACTAAAACATCACTAATCTGCGAACATCTATTAATTCTATAAATATTAGAGTACCTAGCTTCAAAAACCGTTCTAAAAATTAATAGGCGTACCATAATTCTCTTTGGGATCTAAATCATTCATGTACTATTTTTAAATATTCTACTTAAATGTTGGGTAAAAATGTTTCTATATACAGATAGCGAGAATATCTTAAATAGCTTTTGGATATATTTGTCGCACAAAGCGCGAGATTTAGCATTCAAGAGTCAGTTTGGGTTTCTATAGTATCCATGTGCCTCGTAAGGGAAGTCTCTTGAATCTCGTCTTCGCTTCGACTCGAATCTGTATCACCTGCAATGAAATAGTAAGATGAAAATGTTACAGCAACGATTCATCAACATCCTCGTTTTCCTGCTTGAATCATAACCTGTTAATTTGTTGCACGGGATCTGAAAGATTAGCATTTTTAAAGAAAACTTGCCGTCTGACTTGGGTGATCTTACTGAGTAGTCATATTATATGAGTCGGCAGGATACTGAAGGGCTGCCTTCCTTTTTCCCAAGGCTTCGTGGGGGATTAGTATTCGTGACAAAATGTATATGTTAAAGCTATATTACTAAAAATTTTGATCAGAATCCATCGTATCATCAATTCATAATCCAACAAACATCCATCCATCCACACAAAAAATTGCAATTATATGTAAAGAATTCTAGTAGAAGATACATAGATTACTAAAGTCGAAAATCGATAGATTGAATTATACAATACTAAGATAAGGGCATACCACTAGGCATAATGTATTATGTCCTTTGCATATTTGGATTTTTTTAAAGCACATACTCAGTTTCATACCATGAGCTCTCGTATCTAAAGCCAGCACAGCTAGAGGCGCATCGTCCAGTACTCCGGACCACCTGGCCGCCAGCACCCTGGACCCTCGGTGCCCCCTCACAACCACAGTAGGCACGACATTCGAGGATACTGTAGACCCTCCATACATTGAAACGCCGACGTTTCTTCTTAGTATGGTGCTGAAAGAAAAGATCGTAGCCAATGTTGTAAAAATAATGAATAAAATAAAAAGGGGGAAAGAAAATTGGGTGGGAAAAGGGAATTTTAAATACAAAATAGCGGACTAGCCTACTTGATAACTTTAAGACAGATGTGGCCAGGATCACATTATATCGAACTGCAATCTAAGAAACTCGACACCTGCATCATATACCGCGCGGAACGTTCTTTTGAATACGCTTGTAGTGATTTTTCAATCTCCTATAACACATCAGCGGAAATTATATTCTCAAACCTTCTGTCGAGCGTAACATCGCGGGGAACCTTACGTGACCGAATGTCAGCCGCTGTCGCCACGAAATGCTGGCTATTCTGCGCGTTTGATATGTCATGTTGACCGAACACTACAGCACCGCGTCGATTCTTCAGCGAATAAAGGTTCGGCGTGGAACTTCCAGCGGGTGTCGTTACGCTAATATAAGCTACATATACCAACTTGCAATGCAAATCACAAAAGGGAGCTCATTAAGGGATTTCGGGATTTACTCGAGCGCGTCAGATATTGATAGCATCCATGTCCTACGTATTTTTAATTAAGTAGGAATGTCAATGTGATCGTTTGCACAGTAGAGGTAAGATTTCAAAATGCAAAAAAAAGAATATTAATCGAGCGTGTCTAATTTTCTAAGGGGATGTTAAGTGAACCTAAAAAGGCTCTCATTGAATAATCTGACGTTAGGTGTCACGCTAACTCGTGGCTATACATAAAAAGTTGCAAATGTGAATGAGATAATTCGTCGTTTTGAAATACTATGACTATAAATGCTTTATGATAACGTCCTAGACGTGCTTTGTCATAATCTGACGATTACTTGGAGGGATTCAGACAACAGCACTTTTTTAAAATTTTGGATATCTATCTATAGCCGCTCCCCCCACCGACGAAAAACTATACGTAATTATTTTTTTTTATTTTTTTATCATCTAAGCTTTGCAACAATAAGTCTCTATGACGCTCGAGTAAATCCCACTTTAGCATCCCTACAGTACTATCCCTACTACAATATTTTCTAAGTTTTCAGAAATAAAGTTTATTTTCTACATATTTTATTATAAGGCGTGACAATAAACTATACAACATATACTTACTTCTGCTCTGGATCTCTCGGTCGACTTTTCTTCTTGCACATGACTATCATCGCTACGCACAACGTAGTCAGGATAGTCAGTAAAATCAGAGACAACGCTGCTCCTACTAGCAGTGCCACGCTGTTGTCGGTGACGGTTGGAGGCTGCGGCGGCGCTGGAGTCATGGTTTGGAGAGAACCTGGTGATATAAATAGTCTACAGATTCGGAGTTTTGACTTGTTTTACAATACAACTCATAGGTATTTTTTTGATCGAACGCATACTATGCAAAATAACAGCATGATGTCTTGTTCTTTGTATTGATTTAGTTATAATTTTGAACTTGTAATTATAAGTCTTTTGTTCAAAGAAGTCCTATGATGATAATATGCATAGCTAGAGCATAAATGTGTACATACTTTATAGAACTCAATAAATCGACTATCGTTCAGTTATTCGTTTTGAAACTGTATTATGATAAATTAAAAAGTAAACATTTTAAGGCATGCGCAATTATGATACAAAGATTTTGAATTCAATTTCATACCAGGTCTATCCAAATCATCAGCAGTTCTGATTGACACGCTGTGCAATGCTGCTGGTCTTGGTGATCGTCCTCGTGGAGTTTCAGCGTAAACCAGCAATGTATATCGTCCAGGCGATAACGCATCTAATGCAAACTGAGGCTTGTCGTTCCTGACCCGATATACTGCCTCGGTCAGTCCAAATGCAGATATGCCCTGAGAAAAGCAAGTATTAGTTTCGTCTCAGTGGGCGGATTTTTTTTTTGTATTTTTGACTCAGTTACTGATTTTATTGGTAGCAGGCACGTATAAAAGTATTTTGAGAATATTTATATAGAGACTAGATTTCAGAAAATTTAACTGAAATTTTCTTAATAAGATATCGATAGAGTTGTATCAATCGTGCAAAAAACTTTCTGTAATGAATTTTCTGTATTTCTATATATGATTGTATATTTTGCCAGTTTTCAACTATGCATTTGATTTTCCAAGTAAAAACTATTATTTACCGACGACATCAAAAATATCAGAAGAACATATTATACAAAGAGTAATCAAGTATATACGACATCAAAATGCATTCCATGGTGTTAAATTCACGAACAAAACGTTAGAAAACATGCAAAGTCAGTGAAAAATATTTATGATCGAATAAAAGCACAAAAACCGCCCATGAATTAACCGAACGCGCCTTACAAATCTATTGAGGACAGTTACTGCCTTTTGCGTCGCTTTTTAACAAAATTTTGGGCCATGCAATGGTATTCATAGTTTCCCTATAACAAAGTAAATTGTCCGCCATGTAATAAAAACCGTTGGTGTTCTGTGTGGTGAAATTCTAAGCTCAAAAGAATCTACGCACAAAATTTCGGTGAAAACTTTAACTACTGATGCCCTGGGATTTCGAAATGTACCTTTTAAGATCAAACTAAAAACAGGATAATAGATTTACTTCTATCCAATTCATTAAAATAATTTAAAACTATAAGAAAGTTACCTGCTTGATTTTTTGATATAAAACACGGACACACGTCAATACAATCACTCCTAAAACGACACAGGTTATTAACAAAAAGATAAATATTAATGATTTTGAACAAGAGGATACAAAGAAAGAAACATTGAGAAAAAATGTTAGAGAACCATTTGAATTGAACTTTATAGATGATGTGGATGCATCAGAAGTTATTGACAGGAGGATGAAATTTGATGCAAGTTAAAGACTTTTTCTTTTTGAGTTAGCACGGCTGTAGCCACGCTCACCTGGTCGTTCATTGTGGAGATCTCATTGTTCTCGCTGGGTTCATTGCGATGCCGTACCTCCAGTACTTCTAATAGGAAACGTTGGGGTAGGCCTCCGTCGTGACCAGGCTCGCAGTGTAGTAGCTCGTTTTCGATCTCGCAGTTGTTCGGCGGTTCGGGCAGTGCTGGAGACGAAAGTATTGTATTAATTTCTGGCCATTTGAAAGGTAGCGCAAGGAAATAACAACATTTGCTTCGTAGCTACATAGTGGTGCCAGGAAATAATTTTGATAATTTTCTTTCAATTTTCAATTCCTTTTTCTTTTCGTACATAGTTTGGAGTAAATACCGAGTTATATAATTAAGAAGGCATTCAAGCGTTTGTGTTGTGTTAACCCGTTGACGACCAAGGCATATATGTGTTTTAGATCGTCAACATGGGTTATAGACCGTCTATCGGGATACCTATGTATCTTATTTTTTTTTATAATATGGTTAAAAGAAGCTCACAGAATAAGCAACATGTATTACGTGAAATGGTGCCTAAATCAATTTCTAAAGGATTTTATGATGATAAAATACCAGCAGGCATGATCCTGAAGAGACAGGGCTCCCGCTGGTTGCCGACATCGTTGCTGGCCCAGCACGCAAGCCAGCCCAGGTCGTCGTCAACTTCTACCGGTAGACCATGGATTACCGTGCTCGTGGTACCCATCACAGTGACGTTCGCTGCTGGGATCTGTGTTGTAAAGAAAACGAATGAGGCATGGATATTTAACATAAGACTTGACACAATTTAGTTGTAAGACATTTTAAATGAGCTAACTTATTCCTTAAATATATGACGTTGAAAATAATTAAATGATTGCTTATTGGTGCTAAGTGCACGTGCATCACCTTCACTTATAAACACATATTCTACTTTGAATAATCCACCCAATTTCTCAGAGTTGCAAATGGTTTTGGTGTTCTGGTAGCATTTGTTGAGCATTTGTGGCATCATCAGATACATGCTTAGAAGACGACGCATATTAAAATCATCGAGTAATTTTAACATTATTTTGAGAAAATGATACTTTTTACACCAAAGCCACATACATAATTTAGTGCATTGGTACTAGGTGGTGACTATTGAAACCCACGGGAATAAAGAACAGACTTCTTAATTACATGGTGGATGTCTTACTTACCGGCAAAACATCTTTAGTCCCATTATAAGTCCAGTAGAACCTCAACGGTCCAGCGTCACGACTCACAGGAGCGGTGACAGAACACCTGGCTCTTACTTCTCCACCTGGAGCGCCTGCTAGCTGCTGAATTACATTCCCTGTTGCACACTCAGGTCGAGCTGGATGAAGGAAAAGATATCGCATATTCAGAGTTGGTCACTAAAAGAGATTGTTTACATAATATATTGATTGCACGTATGATCTAGTGGTTTAAGTAATCATCTTGCTACAGTTGGTGCATTGCCTGTTATGGATTCTGATCGCAGGAACATTTCCGGTAATCCTAAAATTAGTGCGTCGCGTCTGAATGTTCTATGCATGTCCGTATTTGAGCATATATCAAGTTCTTTACAACAAAGTGCGTTAGTGCAAAAGTCATATTTTTTAAATTTATACAACAAATGCATATGTTGAACAGAAATGTTATAGTCATTTTTTGTCATTTCTGACTATAATTTTCGTCTTAAACAGGGTTACTACAGCGACAAAACCCTGAACCATTTCAAACTTTTAAATGCCAGAATTTTAAAAACAAAATTGATAAAATAATAAGAAATAACTTTTACGTTGTCTTTGCCCTAAATCAAATTCAGTAAAAAATATTCTAGATTTCTTTTTAAAACTAACTTCATAAAATTACACAAAATAAACTTACAAAGTACGTTCAAAGTGAGTGGATCACTCAACGCAGAGCCTTCTGTGTTTCTCGCTCGACATCTGTAAGCTGTCGAATGGTGTCTTCTTAGACCTCTGATCACCAGTCTGTTGTTTTCTACTGAAACACCGCCGATGGGGTCGTCCCTGATCAGGTGGACCTGTTTATAAAAACATAATAAAACGTTACATACTGTTCGTTCCAGAGTTTGATCTGGAAAATATTTGTTGTATGTTTGTTTTATAGTAAAAAGTACTATGAGTAGCAAGAAGACTTCATATTTTAGTTACAAAAAGAGTCTGTAGGTATCATAACCAAGACAATTTAGCAGATTGGATATCAGATTGGTCTGTGTACTGAACTACAAGTCTGGTACTTGTAACAGTTCTGAAAAATCTAATATTCATTACGTGGTAATTGTATGTACCTACTCAAACTAATTTAACAACCATGAGAGCTTAAATTTCTATATTATCAGTACTCTATTACGAAAGACTATAACCAGTGGTTGTCATTTACCACGGTGGTTGCCAACACATCTGACAATAAAGTCAATCGAAAAAGAAATCGTTCATAACATAGAATTTAACATGAAATATTTTCAACATTGAATATTTGTGCTTTCTGTATTTTTAATTTAGTGAGTGAATAAATGTGTGTGTGACGGCGTGAGCCGGCGCGGCGTCATAGTGAAACAGACACATTTTTTCAACCAAATTAAAATAAAATATGGAGTTATCGATGTGTGCGTTAGTGTACCGTTTCTACGGATTGATTGCTACGTAGGTAACGTATCTACGACTTTTCTAATATCATTGGACGCTAATAACGGTTTATCTGAAGCTTCACATGAGATCTTCTACCATGTTGATACTTGAACAAATTGACAGCAAAATTCCTCATTCTGGGGAAACTATCATGAGGATATTGGATATACTACATCGGTAAAATTCTTTATCAAAAATGTAGATTGGGCTCTAAAGAGATCTTCTATTTGCAAGTTCGCTCAATTCATACACCACCTTTAATAAACCAAATCCATTTGAACAAAAAACCGAAGATAGTTCTTGGGTCTAATGATATAATGCATAAGTTCCTTTTGTTACGCAACACTTGTTCCCTTGGTTAATAGCCCCAATATTACGAAGTCACGAGGCAGATTTCACGTGAACTCCATAATCAGATCAGCGTTCAACTTTCAAGGACAAAGGTCACGTATACGTTTTCCAATAAGCCATTTTCCGTTTACCGAATAACAGGCATAAGCCATTAAAACATTGTAATTACGTGAAGAATTTTGATGAAAACTCTACGCTTAATAATCATAATTGTCGGGTCGCAACAAAACTTTCAGAAGTTGATGAATAATATTATAATTAGTTATGTAGTCCTTAATACTAAGGTCTACATAATAATGAGTTATGAATTAAATGTGATATAAGGTGCTAGCCAGCCCAGGTTAATATTCTGACAAATCTGATTAGACCACAAATAGTTCAACAGGCTCCAAAGGCAAAGTCTTGAATCCAACGGCAATAATGCATGGACGATGATGAAAGAAGCTTAACCATATTACTACACATACCTCAGTCCCTTTATAAAAGGTAAAGTTGACAGCCGGTGGAGAAGCATCGGCTGAACACAGTAATTCTGCATTCTCGTCTTCTCGTAACAAACGAGGCTCTTTGGGCTCCACTAGAGATATCTGCGTTACTGGCGGATCTGCAACAAAAAATATCTATTAAGATGCGTTTGCAAAGACAGATACGTATTTTTGTTAATACATCTGCCGCACTAGGAATAAATCCTGTGTCCCTTTATAAACCTACAATCAACGGATACAATGATCACACAGATTCGACACCACAATTTATGGATCGCACAAAGTGTTGTCATTGAGCTTTGTGTGCAGGTGACGAGGTGGCCGTTTAAACCACTACGCTAAGCCTGCTGCCAAAAAAGTAAGTTTTCAGCTAATAAAAATCTGCGAATAATGCATTCAAAACGCTGAGTGTTAGTATCGCTGCTTGTATAGTTGAAAATCGACCTCCATGTAACAGCGCACCATCTATCCACACAATTAGGCCTTACAAATAATAAAGTCAAAGTCAAAATCATTTATTCATCTAGGTCACAAGGTGACGCTTACGAACGTCAATTTTAAAATTAAATTACTTAATGCTTAATGCTTCTACATTTGCATTTACTGCCTCGTTCGCAAAGCAATAGGTAGAACCACGAGAAAGAACGGGCAATAAAACTCGTGGCCACTCTTTTAAATCGCCAATATTATGGTACATATTTTTATTTTTGTAAGGAGCTGCAACCGTTACACATTGTACTAAATTACTTGTAAATAGTAATAAGTTACAGACATAATACTTAAAAGCAATTAATGCAGTTACTAAATTAAGTGCTTTAGTTAGCCTTCCAATGCAAATATTGTGTGACAGGACCATCATTTTACGGCTTATAATGTAGATAACTCGTGACCATGTTCAGAACTATGGTGGAAATGTATGTTACAGAAGTGACGGTATATGAATACACAAAATTACAAAATGGTTAGTTCACAGCCCATGATCACGAGTTATCTTCATCTTACAGTACAGTAAATTTTAATAAAATTAGTGGGACAACAATGCAAATGTAAATGTAGTAAGTGGAATGACCGAACAATTATTTAAAAGAACTATAAATGTTATATAAAGATAAACTAAAAAATGCTAAGTATCTATATCAATTCTAAATAAGTAGTAGATCATGAGTTGTCTAGTGTAAGTCACCATCTATCCTTATCACTGAAATAATCATTAACAGTATAATAACCTTTCCTAATAAGGCAGTCTTTTATTTTACTTTTAAGCGTATTAAATGGTAATTCTAAAAGACTAATTGGTATTTTATTGTAAATACGAATACCTAGCCCTACAAAAGAATTGTTAACTTTATGTAAACGATGGTAAGGGGCATATAACTTATGCCTGTTCCTAGTATTTATATTATGTATGTCACTTTTTCTAGTAAATAACCTATATTTTGCCTAATATACAATATATTAGCAAACAAAAACTGCGAGGCTACTGTTAGAATTCCTATAGACTCAAAGCGTTTCCTAAGAGCATCTTTTGCTCGTACCGCTTGTTTCTGTAGAACGAAGATATTCTGAATATCCGCAGCTTTGCCCCATAACAAGATGCCGCAGGACATGACACTATGAAAATAGTTAAAATAAACTAGACGAGCTGTGTCGACATCAGTAAGTTGTCTAACTTTTCTGACAGCATACTCTGCAGAGTTGAGCTTACCTGCAAGACATGCTATATGTGCACCCCATTGTAACTTATTATCTAATGTAATGCCTAGAAATACTGTAGAGTCAACTGTCTCAAGTTCCTCCCTATCTAGCATAATATTAGGTCCCAGTTGTCTAACGTTAGGTAAGCCAAATTTAACGCATTTAGTTTTTTTAGAATTAAGTACTAGGTTGTTTGCTGTAAACCATTGTGTAACTTGTATAAGTGCATTATTTACATCATCATATTCATTCCTATTCCTGTCTACTTTAAAAATAAGTGACCTATCATCTGCAAAAAGGACGACATCACAGATGTTTTTTCTCAAATAAAAAGGTAAGTCATTAATATATACAAGGCCTAGAAAAGGACCTAGAATTGAACCTTGTGGAATGCCCAACTGTGTAGGTAATTTAGAGGATGTAGTCACATTTACATCGACACACTGAAATCTCTGCCGCAGGTACGACTCGAGAATACTAAGTGCGGTTTCCTCTGCGCCATAGTGGCGGAGCTTACGCAGTAGTGTGTCGTGATGAACGCAATCAAATGCTTTTGATAGGTCACAAAATACTCCGATAGCATTTTTAGATGAATCCCAAGCATTATAGACGTGTTTTATGAGAGCAACTACCGCATCAGTAGTGGATCTACCTTTAGTAAATCCATATTGATCTTTGTGAAGCAGACTATTTAAATTAAAGTGCCTTAGTAGCTGCTTTAGTAAAATCTTTTCAAATATCTTACTAAATGCCGGCAAGATAGAGATGGGCCTAAAATTATTTATGTCATTTTTACTGCCAGATTTGAATAAACGTATGATTTTACTTAACTTCATCAAATCCGGAAATACGCCTAGGTCTAAACATTGGTTAAAAATTATAGAGAGGTAAGGCGCAACAGTCTCAACTATAGTACTTAAAATTTTAATTGAAATGCCCCAAAAGTCGCCGGTATTTTTAATAGTAATTGAATTAAATGCGATCAATATATCTTGTGGGGTGAAGTGCTCGAATCTAAACACGCTCTTGCATTCAGGTACACTGCTAAGCAACAAATTTCCAGCGTATAAAGACGATGATTGTAAGGAACTTGTAGTTGTTATTGGTATGCTTGCAAATAAACTATTGAACATATGCGCAAATTGAGATTTGTCTGTGACTAATAAATTGCTATCTTTAATTTCAAATTGTTTTTCTCGTTGTCGTGCTCTACCGGTTTCATTATTTATAATTCTGCACATTTATTTAATTATATTTGTCAATTGCTTAATTTTACCACTATTAAATTTTAATTTTGCCATAATACAAACTCGTTTAAAAATTTTTGAGTAGCTTTTTACATAATTTAGAAACGGTGTGTCAAATCTATGTTGTTTCAAACCATATAATTCAAACAACTTGGCTCTACTTCTGTATATACTTTTAGTGGCCTACTGGTTAAAAGATCCGGTAGTACCCTTTAGTGTTACAGTTTTACTCTTAAAAGTATTTTGAAACTCATTAATAATTAGTCCAAAAAGTGAATTATAAATTGTATTTAGATTTTCTGAGTTCAATATTGAAGGATTGAGATTTGCGATATTATTGTTTTTAAAACGTATAAGACGATTGGTAGTTTGAGGCCTACATTCTACTGTATGTGATTTATTATATGCTGAACAAGAAAAACTAGCTATCTGTCCACGGTGATCAGAAGGAAGAGAAGTAATAACTACTGGGTTTTTAGCAACAGAAGAACTAAATATATTATCCAAACAAGTAGAAGACGTTGCAGAGACTCTAGTAGGTTCACAGAATAAGTTACTTAAATTAAATTATTAA
Source organism: Euclidia mi (assembly GCA_944739405.2). Classification (NCBI taxonomy): domain Eukaryota; kingdom Metazoa; phylum Arthropoda; class Insecta; order Lepidoptera; family Erebidae; genus Euclidia; species Euclidia mi. The sequence goes on along the minus strand of OX123193.2, from coordinate 63,522,178 downwards.
AAAAAAATCAGAAATCTAGTACACTGTGAAGAATTCTACACATACATACATACATATCGTCACGCCTTTTATCCACGAAGGGGTAGGCAGAGGCGTATTTCTACACCCACTTTTCGCCAGATATACTTTAGTCCCACGTAATAAGGGGCGAGCCTATTGCCGTACCGGGCACATTTCCAGACTTCGTGCTGCTACTGAGAATTTCGTGACAGAAAAACCCAATAACAATGCCCGACCCAGGAATCGAACCCGGGACCTCCCGATCCCACGCGCACATTTATGCCGCGAGACCAACGAGGCAGTCGTATAGGGTTTGATATCGAGTTTTTAAGAATTTGAAGAATTCTCTAAAATATTAATATTAAAATCACCACAAACTATAATATTCTTACTGCTACATTTAATTTTATTAATAGCATCTTCCATAACAGTCTCAAATAGATTATAATCACCAGAAGGGGGTCGATATACACAAATTACAATATATAAATCTAGTTCCACACAGGACAACTCAATAGTGCGCTCAATAGATAATTGTACAATATCTTTACGTTCTTTGCATTTTAATAAATTTGAAGTCATTATGAGAGAACCGCCTCTAATAGCCTGCTTTCTTATATACGCGCTCTGCATTGCGTAATATTAATTAATGACAATAATCTCATGGTTCTTTAACCAGTGTTCAGTTAAACACAAAACTTTAACGTCATATTTCTCTAGAAATAAACTTAATTCTAATTCTTTGCCAGCCCTGCATGTTTTGGTGTACTATATTCAAATACTGCAGCCTAACTGTTGTATTATCTTGGAGTTTAAATCACAAGATGTGTCAATAAAAATGTTGTTAGTACATGTACTAACCCTATCAAATAAATTGTAAACACAAGGCTCTTTGCCTTGCTGTAAATTGTATACTAATAGTTTAGTAATCTGTCGCTTAATATAAAATGGCAGATACATTGTATCTTTTGTTAAAGTAAATTTACTAATAAATTTATTAGCGTCAAAAAAGAATATTGCGTCACTATGACGACAAATTATATTATACAATAACATATTTGATGTGTGTATGTGCATGTTTTCTGTATGTGTTAAGTTATTTGAGTATGGTAAAGCACATAAAATAAATTTACACCTAAATTTTGAATTAAGTTCTAGTAACACTTCAACACATTGTATGATATCCTGTCTCTTTACAGTTAAACTGTTACCAAACAATAATATGGCTGTATTACTCTCATCTAAGGGGTGTAACCTAATCTGATTCACTAAACTAGTGTAACTATCCCCTGGCCTACAATAATTTATTACACACTGATTTGTATACTCACTGAGAAGACTACCAAAATTATGACCTAGTCTATCAGAAAAGATGTAGGTTTTATTAGTTGATGTAGAAAGCCTAGATTTAATCATATCTGATTGCAAAGGCGATTGGTTTTGTAAATTATTGGAAAAATTCTCAGGTAGTATAGTACTCAATGGCTCTGTTGGGATTAGAGTGTGAGTACAAGAACACGAGAGCTTATTGGTCAGAGACTCATACATTTCTGCATTACATCTCACCAAGTCTACGAGCTCACCTGCCTCCACTATACGCTTGCTCAGCTCTTGTTGAGAAGCCTGGTATTTGTTGAAAATCTCATTTAAGGTGCTTTCTCTAAGTAACAGTTCTTCCCTCAAGCGATGAGTATCAGTATCATGCACTAACCTACTTTGTTCCAAATTTCTAGAGTACTCAGATAATAATTAGAAGCTCATAAATACCAATAATAAATAGTAATAAGTAAAGCTGTCACATCGCGTAGATTCAAATTCAGATCCAGATTTTACAATGTTACTAGCTGACCCGGCAAACGTTGTTTTGCAAATTATTTTTTTTTTGAAAAATAGATGTTGGCCGATTCTCATAGATACCGGATAAGCACAAAAAATTTCATCAAAATCGGTCAAGCCGTTTCGGAGGAGTATGGGAACGAAAACTGTGACACGAGAATTTTATTACAATGTTATTCTCTCACCCAGGCTCGAGCAGGCGATGTCTTTAAAACAAAACGAAAAGAAACTGAAACTAGTCGTTTAGGACACTGGCTACTGGCTATAGCATTAAGTATTATGCTCAGTGTCAGTTAGCGTAAACAAAATGATGAAATAAATTTGTAAACGGTTAATCTTTTGCCTATTTTTAGTGTTGCTTTTTTCAGAATGATATTCCATATCAGGCCTTCTGAATCTATTTTGAAATGTTTGTGATTTTGGACAATATTGGCCATCAACACCAACGTAATTATTTAAATTCTATTATTGGCACACATATGTACGAACAAAAGATTTGTTTAAGGCTCGTGGTCCAAAAGTTTATATAGCGTGAACACAGATACGGATAAGAGAAATAAAGTTTACTGTTCTACGATTATCTGAAGAGAGGCCCTAAATCAACCATCGAACCGAGTGAATGACACCTATCAACTTCACTTAGACGCTTTAAATATATTAGATCAATCCGGGATCGACCGCTAAGACGAAGTAACTCAACGTAGTTTAAGAAAGTTTAAATATCCATCATAGTTTGATTGATTGGAGTTGTCGCCAAGTTCCTTCTATAAATCCTTAGACCTTATAAGGAGCTCACGATTCAAACAAATAGTTCCTAGAACTCCGAACTTGGGAATAATAATTTTAGGAGCAGCCGAATTTGATTACTCTTCGAATATAAATTAAAACGATTCTTGAATAATTTTTGAAAGGAGCTTTATTTTTTTCGAGAAATCCGAAAGGGATATAAAGATAAACTTACTTTCAGTAAGTAATTATGAAACAGAAAACAATGAAGATAAAGGTGAAAGTCCGACTATAAAACTGAAACCTCTCAACACCTACGTCAGACTTTCTCTTACTCGGGCTTGTATTATTTACTGTGATTGAAGTGATTCCATATGTGTATGGTAATGGAATTACGACAAAAATAAACACAGTTTTTGAGTACCACTACATAAATAATAACAAATAGTACATTTAATATAACTCTATCGTTAATATCCGTGTGGTGACGGAACAAGAATACGGAATAATCGATTTTAAACTATCGCGATTTGTATACATCATACAATATTATTTAGCGGGTCTTAGTCGCGATAATTCGCATAATAAATATCGCGACTAAGACCCGCTAAATAATTTTGTATGAAGAATACGGAATGTCAATGTCGTAAGAGCCGACCTCGATATCCGTATCAATGCTCCCCCTGCATTGATACAAACCCTATACCAACCCGTTTGGCCAGCGTGGTATAGTAGGCCAATTCCTACTTTCAAAGGAGAGGCCTGTCCAGCAGTGGACTGTTAAAGGCTGATGATGACTATCGTTTAACTTTACCAAAAACCAATGTTGACTGAATTCTACTTAATTATTATTATTATTTTTTATAATAAGAATGTATGGCGAAATGTGTGTGTAATACCTATTGCACCTCTGCCTACCCCTTCGGGGATACAGACGTGAGTCTACAATTATTTTTATGCAACTCAAAGTATTGTTCGCATAAATGGTCCCTGATCTTGATGTCAGATATATTTTTTCGAGTGTTTAAGCTTTTGTCCCTTTTATACTTTTAATGGTAATCTTTAATCCGCTCCGAATTATTTCTTGAACAATATTAAACAGTATATTTTAGATGATACAGGCATTACAGATGTAGAACAAAATTAGTGAGCACGCCACTTATTCCAAGTCTAGAATCTTTTAATACATGCAGTAGTGTCCACATAGTAAATGGACAAAGCGTGAAGATAAGTGAATATTTCTATTGGGCCAGACAACGGCGAAATTGTTTATTCAAAGCACGAATGCTCTGACAAAGTCGGACCTACATAATGCTTGGACATAGATGACATAAATAAACAGATAAGATACGTCCATTGATAAGAAAATCTATTGATAGAAGGATCCTTCGTCTTAAACAAACAGATTCGTGCAGGGAACACTTCATAAATCTCAAAATTCTAACAGTGCCCTGTCTCTATATTTTGGTTCTGTTAACTAACTTTGTTAAGAATCTTAAGAATGCAGAAACTGATGAGCAAAGAAAAATTAGACAAATCACTCGTAGAAAGGATCTAGCCTCAACAATACAGCCAAAACTCTATATAGTTCAACACAGCACTAGAGCACAGTCGGTGTCATTATATAATAAGCTACAGCTCGTTCACAGTTATTTTACCTCTGACAGATGTCGGTGTTTATTTTATTTATGTTGGAATTGTACTCTGTGATGACAGGAATGTAATATAGGGTTACCCGTGCATAACATTTTACCCAATAATAGTGAAAATGCTTCAAAAATTCAAATGCTTGAAGCTCATGGCCGCAAAGTGGTTAGATTACCGCCGTACCACTGCGAGCTAAACGCAATTGAACTTATGTGGAGTCTCATTAAAAGGCGAGTCACAAGCAAAAATTTAGGACAAGAAGCAACCAACATTGTGAATTTAGCTGAAGAAGCTTTTCAATCTATCACTGCAGAAGACTGACAAAAACAATGCAAACATGAGCGCCACATTGAAGACAAGCTTCGTGAAACAGATGGGTCTACGGATGCTGAAATGGACAGGTTCATAATAGAATTAAATTCTGAGTCTGATACAGGATATGACAGCAGTTACGAATCATCATAACATAGGCAGTCCACATGGATGATTCTTATAGACTCACGCCTGTTTCCATGCAGGGGTAGGCAGAGGCGTAATATTACACCCACATCATTCTTATTCAAAATAAATATAAAAATTAAATTTGCAGTTTTTGTATTTGATAATTAGAACCTCACGTTGGCGTAATTATGATGCGTTTACCTTTATGTATTAAATAGACAACATTTTTATTATAACTACTTATCTTCATAGGAAATTAGTTATTTCGTAAGAAAATAAATGTACATGCATATAGCCATGCCAATATCAAGAGGTTTTGTTACAAACATTACTTCCAAATATTTAATACGATCACTTAGGCAATAAAAAATTAAGTACAGTTTTAGCAATAATGTATATTTAAAATGGGAGTATTATATACCAAATATAGCAACACAACGCCCAGGTTGGCCAATCTAACAGCTAGAGGTAAAATAACTGTGAACGGTCTATACCCACAGAATTCAAAAGTATATACAGTGCAAACATATTTAAAAATAAATTAAAAACGTATTTATTGGGAAAAGGCTATTATAATAGCATTGAAGAGTTTATAAATGACAAACGGCAAACATAATAATGTATTTTAAAATTAATCTTATTGACATTAAATTCATTAATTATATCAGTAATATTATTAACTATTGACATTAATGGAATATTCAAATGTGTGTTTATATATATATGTATTTTTATATTGAGATTCTTTATAGTAATTATTATGTAATGTACGGTTGAATGTGTGTACTTTATTGTTAATGTATCTAGTGTTACAAATATTTTCAACACAATGTATATTGTTAGGAAATAAATACTTATGACTTATGACTTAATCCACTGGTGTGCTTAGTGTCTTATTGAAATGTACTTTTCTAAATGTCCCGTTAGTTCGTTTTATTAATATTTTCCAACTCCATCAATATGCTGCTGGATTTGCTGTGAAATCTGGCATCCAAATAATACAGTAGTTAGTGGGAATGAGACTAGACCCGAAAGTAAATGCATTATACTAATCACGTAAATAGGCTTATAATACCGGCACTAGGCTCGCCTTTAACAGTCCGCACTGTTAAAGTCTGATGATGACTATCGTTTAACTTTACCAACCAATGTTGACTGAATTCTACTTAATTATTATTATTATTTTTATAATAAGAATTTATGGCGAAATGTGTGTGTAATACCTATTGCGCCTCTGCCTACCTCTTCGGGGATACAGGCGTGAGTATACATTTATTTTTATGCAACTAAAATTATTGTTCGCATAAATGATCCCTGATCTTGATGTCAGATATAATTTTTCGAGTGGTTAAGCTTTTGTCCCTTTTATACTTTTAATGGTAATTATATACTTATTATTCAGCTCCGAATTATTTCTTGAATAGTATATTTTAGATGATACAGGCATTACAGATGTAGAACAAAATTGGTGAGCACGCCACTTATTCCAAGTCTAGAATCTTTTAATACATGCAGTAGTGTCCACATAGTAAATGGACAAAGCGTGAAGATAAGTGAATATTTCTATTGGGGCAGACAACGGCGAAATTGTTTATTCAAAGCACGAATGCTCTGACAAAGTCGGACCTACATAATGCTTGGACATAGATGACATAAATAAACAGATAAGATACGTCCATTGATAAGAAAACCCACTGCTGTGCTCAATGCCTTATTTAAATGTATTTTTCTAAATCTCCCGTTAGTTCGTTTTATTAATATTTTCAAATTCCACCAATATGCTGCTAGATTTTGCTGTAAAATCTGGCATCCAAATGATACAATAGTCAGTGGGAATGAGACTAGACCAGAAAGTAAATGCATTATTCTTCTTAGGCGTTACGCTCTTGGCAGAGTGGTCGTGGTCGTCACATCTACAGCTGTGGCCTGCGTCACAATTCGACGCCACTCGTCACGTTTTTCCGCTCTTCTTGTGCATTCTTGTAGTGAGCGGTTGGCAGCGATCTTAATTTGATCCGTCCACCTCATTGTTGAACATTCATTGGTCAACAATAGAAGATAACCTCTGTTTGATGCCTAGCTCTCGAAGAAAGGACTCATTAATTCGGAATTCCGTCCACGATATACCGAGCATTCTTCTCCAGCACCACATCTCGAGTGCGTTGATCTTCTGTTTCTCACCTTCTCGAAGAGTCCATGTCTCAGAAGCATAGAGGAATATGTAAAAAACGTAGGGCCCTCGCAAGTCGTATTTTCGTGGCTTTGGTAATATTTCGATCTTTCCATACTTTCTTCAGTTTGTCCATAGCAGATCTGGATATTGCCATGCGTCGCTTGATTTCGTCTATGCAGCCGCCGTTGTTTGATATCAGTGCTCCCAGGTATATATACGTCTGAACTACTTCGCAATTAGCAATTTGCCTGACTTCTGGAGAGTTGTTATTAGCACGGTCAACGATCATTATCTTAGTTTTGCTGCGGTTTATTCTGAGACTGAAATCAAGGCTAACTCGTTCCATCCTGTGCAAAAGTTCTTCCATAAGAGTGATGTTACTAGCGAACAAGGTGGTATCATCCGGGTAGCGAAGATTTGATATACCTAGTTCGGCCTCCGATCGTGACACCGTCAGTCCAACCCTCAAGTGCAATTCTCCTGATGAGTTCTGTGTAGGTGTTAAATAGCAAAGGAGAAATTATGCATCCCTGCCGAACTCCTGCGCTGGGATGAAAGTCGTTAGACAGAACCTCATGAGTTCTAACTGATGCTGTCCCGTTCTCATAAAGATGCCTGAGAATTGAGACAAGGTGTTTCGGCGTACCCATATCGAGGAGTGTTTTCCAAAGCATTGGCCACTTGACAGAATCGAATGCTTTTGAGAAATCGACAAAACAGATATAGGTCGGTTCGTTGAATTCTCGGCATTTTTCGATTATTTGGCGTATGGATAGAATCTGTTCTCGGGTACCCTTACCTTTTACGATTCCAGCTTGCTCAGGTGATATTTCCTTCGATAGAAAGGATTTAAGGCGTTCGTTTACGATGTGAAGAATGATTTTGCTCGCGTGTGATATTAGTGCGATTAAGCGGTAGTTGTTGCAAGATTTAGTGGAGCCTTTCTTGTGTAATGGTACAAAAACTGTGTGTGCCCATTCACGAGGCCAAACACTGGTCCGCCATATATTGTTACACAACGTGTGAAAAATGTTTATACCATATTCTCCTGAAGCTTTAATAGTTTCTATTGGGATAGAATCTCTTCCTGTAAATGCATTATACTAATCACGTAAATAGGCTTACAATACCGGCACTAGGCTCGCCCCTATAACTTACATGGGACCTAAAAATTCATGGCGAAATGTGGGTGTACTATTACAAATCTGCCTACACCTTCAGGGATACAGGTGTGAGTCTAAAAATTGCATAGGTATCAGTTCAATCACCTTTTTTTTTCAAATAATCGTAGGCAGAATACTATGCAATATATTTTCATACTCTTTGTCCCACGCTGAACCTGGGGAACAGGCAACAGCACAATTATTACTTTGTTTGTTTTGTTTTGCAACTCGTATTACTGCATTTCGTACATGCATAAAATAATTCTTGAAATAACGAATTTTATTTGTAATTTCCCGCGTGCGATATAAAAAGTTGTTCTACAACTCTGCCATGTTTAGTATGTTTGTGTGTAAAATTTGGATTTGAATCCCACCGTGGGCAAAGATTGGCTCGTAAATATCTTTCCAGGTATGATACTCATATTTCTTTGGTATTTTTTAATTGCATGTTTTGATACGGTTAGATAAAATTTTGTGTTTTATTTATTTAACTGTGGTAGCGCCATCTACCTTCCTATCTATAACTAATCGCATCAACATCAATCGTTCCATGCTGTTCTAGTGCGAGCGATATCATATTTCCGTCCCTGTCTCCCATTCCCGAAGAAGGGGCACTGCCTTTCGCCTGATTCGTTGCCGCGATCATCGACGCGAGTGACAGTCCAGAACATTCCGCTTGCTGAGAACGCCGTCTCGTTCGTATCGCGCCGCATCGCTGTATGTGATTATTACCGCATATATAAACCGCTCGCAAGTGGGAGTGACGGTGAATTGAAGTGAAAACAAGCAGCTGCATCACGAAACCACCAGGAGACTGCCCTACGGAAACGAAGAAGGTTGTATAAGGTAAGTGCCCTCCATCCTTGAAATATCCTTTACCCACTCAATCACCCCTTCCCGTAACCATCTCCTAGGCGGCGAAGAACCGCTATTCTCTGTATACAGTCCATTTCCTTCTCCAAGTCGCCTAGAACCCTACGGTTTCGGTGTAACGCCGAACCATTTTTTTTATCCATACGAGTCGGATTCATTTACGTTTTTATACGTTATATCGCTATACCTAGGCAGTTATAGCACCTAGCTATACTCCTCATATATTCACATAACCGTCACGTGGTTATTTCCGCCCGCATCAGTAGGTAAACTTTTATGTAGCTACCTACTTATTAAATTATTAATTCTTATAAATCTCATATTTCAAGCAACTTTTAGTTCCTCAGCTCTAAAGTGTTGCCTACTTAGCCTACTTAGGTAAAATAATAGATACATTAGATATTCTTATTTTGTTTCGTTCTCATTGGCTTATACTTACGTAAGCATGTCACAAAAAAAGAAGTCACGCGTGTCGGAAGACAAAGAGATGACAATCTTAGAAGCAAAACGCAATATTTTATTTGAGCGCATTCAAAACATCTATGAACGATCAAAAACCGCATCTATGTCTGACAGTAATAGCGAAGCATTTCTCAGTTATTGTTTAACAGAAGATAGTATTCGAACAGATTTTCATAAGTTGTTAGACGATTATAACGCAAGATTACTTTCTATAAATCCTGATGAAAAACCGAACTATCAGGCGTATACCTCATTCGAAGATCTTTAGTGTATTATTAAGCGTATACAATCGCAATTGGAGGGTAAATGTTCGGCAGAGCCCGTTGCCCGCAAACCGAGATTACCGCCAATCGAGATTATGTCGTTTGACGGAGATATACGAAATTGGCCGTTATTCTATGCGAGTTTTAAGTCTACAGTGCACGATAATGGTTCTCTGACAGATGCTGACAGGTTGTACTATTTAATAGGTAAACTGTCACCGAAAGCCCAGTCCGTATTTGCAGGTGTCACACCCAGTGCTGAGAATTATCAGGTCATATTTCAGTCACTACTTGACAGATATCAGGACACGCGCGTCCTAGCGTCTACGTACTTTGACCAAGCTTTAAATCTCAAACTATCCGGCAACGAGTCTGTCTCGAATTTCCAGCTGTTTATTGATAACTTCGTAACCGCGGTTAATTCTCTTAGCAATTTAATATTAGAAGATCTTTCCGACTTTATGTTGCTTCAACTCGCTTTAAAAAAGTTTGACACTGATACAATTCGCGCATTCGAGATGACGGAACGCAATAATATATACCTACACTAGATAGTTTTATTTCGTTCATCAAGGATCAGTGTCAAATATTTCATAATACGCGGTCTGGTTCACCTGGCCCGTCTAACACTAACAGCAACAAACAAAGGTTGAATAAATCGCGAAATAGTAATAATAACTCGGTCCCTAATCCACAATCTTGCGTAACATGTTCGGAATCTAATAGTAATAATTCACAGAAGTGTCTGTGCAGTAATATAGTGCACGACCACTTATACAAGTGTCCCGCCTTCGATAATCAGAATGCAACCGCTCGTTTTAAATGCGTAAAAGATAACAAAGCTTGCATTAATTGCTTAAGCATAAAACATAAAACGAGTAATTGTTCCAGTAGAACGAGATGTCGCTCGTGTAATCAAAAACATCATACACTGTTACATTTCGATAAAGATAACCCGTTGTCAAGCCAAGCCGCTAACCTTGACACACTTGCGCCGCAGGTGCAGACCACCTGCGCCTTCCGCGTCTGAGGGCGAAGTATCGTTGTGTATGACATCCATTGCGCGGACGACGCGCACGCGAGGACGGCACTTGCGCATCTACAATGATCCGCGCAGGGCCAAAACGCAGTGTACGGCGTCTAAGACGGTACTGTTAGCGACAGCGCAAGTTATCGTATATGATGTTGATGGGTCGCCGCACATGGTACGTTGTCTGCTAGATAGCGCATCTCAGACCAATCTAATAACATCGGAATGCTTCAAACGCCTCGGATTATGGAATAACTTTAAAAATACTAACTCAACCGTCAAAGGGATAGGCGGATCAGAAAAGCATTGCAGGGGTTCCGTAGATATTAAAATACATTCGCGTTTTGATAGGAATATTAATTTTAACATTTCTTCGCTTATCGTGGAGCGTATCACGGACGCATTGCCGAACGCTAATGTAGACGTAGCATCACTCACTCATCTCGAGTCATTGCCGCTAGCCGACGCGGAGTTTGCGAATCCGGCAGGCATTGATCTTTTGATCGGAGCTTCAATATTTCCGCACTTGCTACTAACTAAAATAGTACGTAGTGAGCGATATGATTTACCGCCCGCTATTGAGACGGTACTTGGCTATGTGATTATGGGTACCGTACCTACGTTACATACTTCTCATTGTATTACGTCTTGTTGTTGTTCTGCTCTTCAAGAGATCAAGGTGGGTGCTAAAACTGTGAAGATAGTGTGTAAAAAGATAAAGCACTAATTAGATAAGCTATGCTATGCTATGCTATGCTATGCTATGCTATGCTATGCTATGCTATGCTATGCTATGCTATGCTATGCTATGCTATGCTATGCTATGCTATGCTATGCTATGCTATGCTATGCTATGCTATGCTATGCTATGCTATGCTATGCTATGCTATGCTATGCTATGCTATGCTATGCTATGCTATGCTATGCTATGCTATGCTATGCTATGCTATGCTATGCTATGCTATGCTATGCTATGCTATGCTATGCTATGCTATGCTATGCTATGCTATGCTATGCTATGCTATGCTATGCTATGCTATGCTATGCTATGCTATGCTATGCTATGCTATGCTACGCCATGCTATGCTACGTTATGCTACGCTATGCTACGCTATGCTATGCTATGCCACGCTATGCTACGCTATGCTATGCTAAGCTACGCTACGCTACACTATACTATACTACACATCCGCTTTGTATATACATTTAAACACAATTTCGCTTTGTGAAGAGCTTATTCAGCTTTTCGCGAGGCCAGTTTGATCTTGTCAAATGGACATGCCTCTAAGGAGGTTCTCGCACGCATACCAGATTCTCAAAAAGCTTCTCCAGACATTGAGTTTGAGAAGTCTGTACCGCATAAGGTTCTCGGTTTACGCTGGGACAAATCCTGTGATAGTTTTCGGTTTGACGTCTCACCACCAGATGATAAGTGCACCAAACGCACTATGCTGTCCACAGTGGCTCGACTATGGGACATAATGGGTTTTGTGGCTCCCACAATTTTGTACGCCAAGCTCTTGATCAAAGAGCTTTGGCTATCAAAGTGTGAGTGGGATGAAACACCCCCTGACCATATTGTCGCCGCTTGGGGCCAGTTTGTATTGAGCTTACCGCGCTCAATCAAATTACTATTCCGCGTCATCTTGGATTGGTAGATGGATGTACCGTCAACTTAATAGGTTTCGCTGACGCCAGCGAGCGTGCTTACGGCGGAGTCGTATATCTGCAAGTCCGCATTGGTTCTAACTACTCGGTGCAGTTAGTTTGTGCCGAGTCTAAGGTCTCGCCTGTTAAAACCATTTCGGTTGCAAGACTGGAATTGTGCGCGGCTCTTCTGCTGTCTCAGTTGCTCCGCAAGGTTCAAGACACAGTTTTGCCCCACTACCCCATTAATAAAATACACGCATTTTCCGACTCCAAAGTAGTGCTCGCTTGGATTCGTTCTTCTCTTCACCGCTAGCAGAATTTTGTCGCCAACCGCGTTAGTAAATTGATTGAACTTGTTCCCGCTACTTGTTTCAATCACGTCGTGGGTTATCGTACTCGTCTTCAGGAAGAACTTTCCATAGATCATATTGACTGGAAGTTTATTTCACCAGCATCACCACATTTCGGTGGATGTTGGGCAAGCATGGTCAAAGTAATTAAAACGCATCTCTTCAAAGTTATAGGTCAACAGATCCTCTCTTACGAAGAGCCTTTAACTGTCCTTGCACAAGTCGAAGGCACTGATCAACTCGCGTCCGCTACCAACTCAGTGAGATCTAGCCTGAAGTTGGACCTACCTCTTAGTTTAAGTATTTAGTTAGTAGTTTTCGCTATTATTGCGTTTGTAGTTTTCGCTAAAGTTAATTTAGATTAATTTTATTGTCATATCGCTGTCTTAGCCTATTGATGGGTTATGCGGTAGTACACCCAACATAGCTAAGTTCAATTCTATTTTTTTTAAAGGCAACCCTTTAGGGCCGGGGGGATATGGTAGCGCCATCTACCTTCCTATCTATAACTAATCGCATCAACATCAATCGTTCCATGCTGTTCTAGTGCGAGCGATATCATATTTCCATCCCTGTCTCCCATTCCCGAAGAAGGGGCACTGCCTTTCGCCAGGAGACTGCCCTACGGAAACGAAATCGATCCTCTGTATACAGTCCATTTCCTTCTCCAAGTCGCCTAGAACCCTACGGTTTCGGTGTAACGCCGAACCAAACTGCATTTTATTTCTGTTCCTTTTGTCGACATTTTATTGATTGGTGTTTGAACAAAAATTAAATTGTACCTAAATATTTTTTGCAATAGGACAGTGCCTTAATATTTTTGCTTGAAATTCATTGAAACTACAATGTATTTTATCAGCTTAAGGTAATATAAATATTACAGACGTAGTAGTACTGCTTTGACGCTAAGTATGCCAAGATTATAAATGTTGGCTTTATTGACGGTAATGAGCCTTTTAACCTCCAGACAAAAGTCTTTGTATTCTTTGTTATTATATGGTATTGTTTTATTACCAATATGTAGGAACTATTTAGGTCGCCTATGTCATTCTAAAAAAAATTTTGATTAAACCTACACCTATTAAACAATGCGGCTTTACTGAATCTGCTAACATCACATAATATAAAATGACGACTCTTAAAAGTTGAATTTTCTTTTATTGGTGACTGCCTTGTTGGTCTCGCAGCATAAATGTGCGCGTGGGATTGGGTCTCGGATTCGATGCCCGGATCGTGCAAAGTGTTATTGGGTTTTTCCATTAGGAAATTCTCAGTAGCAGCACGGAGTCTGGTAATGTGCCCGGGACGGCAGTAGCCTCGCCCCCTATTACGTGGGACCTAAAGATTCATGGTGAAATGTGGGTGTAATATTACACCTCTGCCTACCCCTTCGGAGATACAGGCGTGAGTCAATAAATAAAAAAAAATATTAGTTATAATTTATTATAATTTTATATATTTTTTGTCACTGTACAATATTTTGCGGTAAATAACTTTCAATAACTTATAATGGAATTCCCCGAAGCTCTATGAAAAGCGTAAATTTATAACAAGGATTTCACCAAAACACTAAGGTATATAGACATAATTAAAATTGTTGTAAACTGGTATCAACTAAACGAAATCCCGGTTTAATATCTCTACATAACATATTAAGTGCAGAGGACTAGAAGAAAAAATAATTTAAGGATGGAGATTAATTAAATGCAGAGGACATTGAAAAAGGAAAAGGGATTTAAGGATGGAGACATGAAGAGGCAATTTATATTGTATTTTTTTTATAGATTTAGAGATGGAGACATGATTTAAATATGGTCGGATTTAATATATTAATAGAAAATTACTTTATATTTTCATTAAAAAGACAACGCCCCGCATTAGGACTAAATCCTGTGACTTTACAAACATACAACTAACGGACACAATGAACACCCAGACTCGAAACAACAATTTGTGGATCACACAAAGTGTTGTCTCGTGAGGGGATTGAACCCACAACACTCGGCGCCGTGTTAAGCGGTGAGGCGGCCGCTTAAACGCCAACCGCGCAGTCGAACTCTCTAAATAGTTGACTGGCCTCTTGCGCTAGTCATAATTAGTCCCTTAGCTCACTGATTACTTCGTTGGAAGTCGTGGTTTAGATACCCGCCTACGACAAATCTTTCTATTATGAGAAAGATTATTTCTGGGTCTGAATGTAATTTAAACAGACTAGTGTGTACTTTTGAATGAATAAGTATGTTGATCGGTTCTATGGTTATCGTAGACGTTCTATCCCGATTGCTTCCAAGTCGTACACACCTCGGAGCCCGAGGTCCGCTTACCAATGAGATATTACAGAATATCAGTTTTCCACGGACCGTCTGAAGTCCGCAACCCAAGTCGATAGCGATATTCCATGATTTAGTTTAGACCACCATCAGTTTATTTGATAGTATTCCATAACGATTGCCAAATACTTTATGGCAGTCGGTACCGACAATTTAGGCTGCCTTCACACTAGCGTTTGTCCAGCGTCGGCGTTCGATGAACGTATGCGCAGCGCAGACGCTGCGACAACGCGGCGCGTGCGTCGCGTTGTCGCCGCTTCTCTACTGGAACAATCAGTACGCTGCGCTAGCCGCTAGCGCGACGTATTAGTGTCAGCGCACATCGAACTAAAATGCTCGCGCATGGTCGAGCAAACTTTTGATTGCTCGAACATGCAGGCGGCATACTCGCCCTTTCGTGAGCAAGCTCCGTTGAAAATGCTCTGGGTTGCCAGGCGGGCGTGTATGACCAGGTTGGTACCAAAATCTGACGTTGGCAGACGTGTTCAAAATGGTTGATTGGGATTTAGTAATTATGGCCCTTTTGGCAGAGGAAGAGGAAGATGAAGAATATTAAAATAAAATAAGACATCATAAAATGAGTAAAACAGTGTGAGTTGAAGAACGTGGCAGGAAAGATGTACCTTAGGCGAATAAAACATGTATAAAAGCTCTATGGCTATCTCACTCGAACATATGCAGTTCTGTTATTAGAGAGAATAGAGATGCATATACGATTTCTTCTCTTTTTGAAATGCTCTCTCCATATATATTTGCTCCTTGATTTCGCAGGTTTCTTGTCATTTGTCAAAGTTGTCAATGACATAAAACTAAAATATATGGCCGAGTTCTATTTAGCTTCAACATTTGTATAATCTATGTTCAAAATTTTGGCGTCTAGTTTTTTTTATTGGCAGATTACGATTACGATGGTGACAATAATCAATTGCACTACGGCGGCGCCAGCGGCTGCTCGAGCACGCTCGCGCATATAGAACACATACTCGAACATTTACTTGCATGCTCGAGCATGCTCGAGCATCGAGTTGGACGTGTATTCAATTTTGAAATGTATGGAATTATCATAAGATTAATTTTTCAACGATTTCACAAAATGCTCTGCTCTGCTCTTGGTATGCGCTGACGCTTAATGATAATACCGAAATGACAACGAAATTGTGTAAAGTCTGCGCCGCGCCAGCGCATCGTTTAATTAACTGCAGAGGAAACGTTACGACAACGCGACGCACGCGCCGCGTTGTCGCGGCGTCTGCACTGCGCATACGTTCATCGAACGCCTACGCTGGACAAACGCTAGTGTGAAGGCAGCCTTATCGCGCTCTCCAAAGCACGGGGCAAACGATAATTATCAATTTACAACGTATATAAATTTGGAAAGTTCGTTTTTCTTAATCTTTATGTTTTAAACAGATATGCTCTGCGTGGCAGTCTGTTGGTGTCTCCACTAGGCTATCGCTGCCTTATATATACTAAAGTCAAAACAAAACTTTACATACATAAACCTGTTTTCGCAACGAAACAAAAATGTTTCATATTATATCCGCACCAATAAACAGCAGCCATTTTAAATTTAATACACGCTCTGCCACAATTCTTGACACACCTTCATCACGTCTATAAAGGCAACACTCGCTATTCCATCTTGTCAAACTTAAGTCTGTCTACGATCCCAGGAGAACACTCCACTGTTTATATCATAACAAAATTATTTAACATGTGCGGGGCACACGTATAAGTTGGCAAACAACTTCAAAAAGTTTAATAAGTTGACTGTTAATTTGGAATGTTTGCGCTAAAATGTTGGGGCCAATGTTGGCCGTAGCATGATAAGAGATGTTTCGTTTCAAAGAATATGATTTTAAAGTTTTTGTATCATGAAAGTTGAAGAAGAGAATGGAAGTTGTCTCATGGTTGCATTTATGACTGCAGTTGATTGTGACATTATGCAAAGAATGGTCAAGTTATGTTGAGATTTTCTTTAACGAAGTTCATGAAAAATTTGGCTTATAAATGTGTCCGGTACGGTTTGTACACACCATTTTAGAGACAGTTTAAACAAATATTTTTAATGTGAATGTTATATCTTTAGATCTACAATATTTATGTTATTTTAAATTATTTTTTATTATATTACACCTACTTCTTTTCTCTCTGCACCAGTCTAAGGTAGACTAGGAGATAATGCCCATGGCATTTAGTACGTCTGTATACGTTGTGTATATAAAGATTTAATAAACAAAAAAAAAATTGTTCACAAAAACATCGATGTTCATAATACAGTAGTGAAACTTTTGAAAATATATTAGGTATTTCGTATTTCAATTAGTAATCCAATATTAAGAAATGCAAATCACTTGACACTGACATAAAAGTTGGTCTAACATTTCGACGAATGTTTGCCAAAATTACACTTGAAGCCGTACGGTTGACAATACGCGATAATGTTTTAACTTGACGAGATAAACTTGGGCGTGAAAGCTTACGTTTTTGAAGTAATCTCTTTACTCGTTTATGTTTAACTTGATGTTACGAGTTTACATGTTGTCACACTATTTCTGTTTAAATATAATGGAGTGTGAAACTTTGCGCTTAGTTTTGTTCACGTTCAACGTTATCATGATAGTTTCAAACTGTTAACTGGTTCCTTTGCATAGGTGTTTGTTGAATATTACTTTTATCTCTTGTTTTGATTTATTGAATTGTATGTTATATCGTACAAATAAAGTTTTATTGTTAGTTTGTTAGAGTGAAACAAGATATTGTTATGATTATTGATGGAAGGACTAAGGAAAGTAAAATAAGATTTGAAGTCTATGAATAACACTTGACATGGTTATGAGACCTGATTGGTAGGTTATTGAGAATTGTTTATCCGCATTGTTTTATTTACATTGGATAGTTGTGGAATATTTACGTGCTTGTGACCCATCACATAAGTATTGGCACAAGTTGCGTAAGCATAAAATATACAATATGTACCGTTATTTTGGTTAAACTAACTTTTTTATTTAATCTTGTAATTAATACTAATCAAAATCAGCTATCGTAGATCGTAGAAACCAGTTAGTAAAGTATTATTTTGAGTTTACCTATCTTCGTAAACAAGTTTATCTATTCTTCTTCTTCTTTTCGTATCACAATAATAATAAATTGTTTGCGGCCAATAATCTGCCACAGCTATGGCGTTGCTTGTTGCATCTGTCAGTTACATGATGATAATCTTAAAGCTTTTATTCGATTTAAAACCAAGTTACACTTACATGCTGTATGGCACATACGTCACAATATGCCCGTATTGCGCCACTTTATATCATAGCGCGGCAGCCTAGCCCGCGATAATGTTTAAACTTGAGGATAAACTTGTTGGCACACAGTTCCGACGAACAACGGAACTCCACCGCCCGATATCTAGTGTGTGGTGTACATTTGATATATTGTCCGGGTTTTCATTTGTTTTTGTTACTGGGCCAATTATTTTGTCCGCCATTGTATTGTGTGAATTGTTCGTATTTATTGATATGGATTACTTTTTGAAATAATTATAGGAATACAACATTTTGTTTTCATTGATGACATACTCGTCCCAATGACTTTGTTTTATAAACCAAACTATGAAACTACCGAACGGATTATAAAGAAATTTATATAATGAAAGTGAAATATGATAGTAGGTTTTTATTTTCAAACAAAAATATAATCTGATAATTAATTTTATAACTGACATCCATAATTCTGAGGTGAAATTGGTTAAATATAGAAATGCACTTCGAGAACTGGTTCCATTTTGAGAACTGATATTTAAACTGAACACAGTAATTTCAAGTAGATAAGTTTTAGTAACAAGGCCGGCACCGTTTATAGGTGTTATCCATTCGGATAACACCCATCCGTGATTTTCGTAACAAGTTATCCATTCGGATCACTTGTTACGAAAATCACGGAATTGACGGATTACTGAGGCATGAATTTCGTCTTTATCATCGGCATCATCATCAGCCTTGTATCTAATCTATAACTAATAAAGCTAAAGAGTTTGTTTGGTTGTTTGTTTGTTTGGTTGAACGTGCCAATCTCAGGAACTAACTGGTCCGATTTGAAAAATATTTTAGTGTTAGATAGCCCATTTATTGAGGAAGACTATAAGCTATATAACATCCCGCTGTGGGCCACGTGAGCGGAGTAAGCGGAGGGAGCGGTTTAAAGCTACCTTAAATAACACTGGTGTAACCGCGGGCTCATAAAGTAATAAGATATTCTATCCCACAGCTGGGTACCGATATGCCTCTTCTCAGGATGAGAAGGGTTATGTTATAATTATGTAGTCCACCATGCTGCAGCGCTGGCCAAGTTCGATTGGCAGACTTCGCATTTCCTTCGACAAAATACTAGGAAACTAAAGAGCTGCAAGATGTTTTCCTTCACTTTTAAGCAAGCAATAAAGTGAACAATATAATCAGCACATAACATCCAAAAGTCATTGGTACGAGCCGTGGGATTGAAAGCCCTGCATAAAAGCCCGTTGGTACGTCCAGTAGGCTTTCACCGCCTATTTGCTTTGGTAGAGTGTAACAATTGCTGCCTATCAGGGTAAGGTGGTAATCATAGAGCATGCGTACGTAAGTCACACGCAACTACGTAGTATAACAAAATATATTAAAATTATTTAATACTAAATACTCACACATGACATCCAAAGTGACGGAATCTTCCAGTGTATGAGCAGGGAACCAGGGGTTGGAGACTCTGCAGGTCAGCTGTCTCCCACTGTCCTCTCGCCTCACGTGCCACGTCAGCACACTCTTCGTTACTTCTCCGTCTACCTCCACCTAGCATAAAGAGTTATGTTAAAAGACAGTTTTAAGTATCTAAGTATGTTTAATTTTATTATGACTGTAATAAAATTAAACATACTTAGATAAACACGTTTTGGTGCCATTGTAACACCTTATTCAACCAAATAAATAATTTCACTTCAATTCATTTCCAAATAGACTGTGTACAGCTGTGTAACGCAGATCCCATGACCGTCAGAATTTCATGGCGTCTTATTTTTGAAGGGGATTAAATATAATGACCACCATAAAATGCTTTGGTTCTTTAACCAAAAATATACACTTGACACCAGAAAAATAAGTCAAAAATTACAATAGTAGGTACTAGCTATTTTAGTCACGACTGCACTTCAAATTGTATTCGAACACCAAATGTAGTAAATGATCACCTAATAAATAGGTTATGTTAGGTTCTCTTGTGACCCTCGTTTCAAAAATAGGAGCCCTGCAAAGCAGGGCTCCGTTAACTTAGTTTATTAAAGTAGGTGGTGTAACCTAATCCAATTTATGTGTTAGTATTTCACACAACTAACAAAAAAAACGTTGGTTATAATTTTACATTAAAATACTGGTTTAATTTTGGTGATCATTTACTACTTTTGGGTTAACATTAATTTATTTGCAGTCATTTTGCTAATAGGATAGCGAAATGTTAAAACTTTGGTTATAATTTTACATTAAAATGCGGGTTTCATTTTGGTGCTCATTTACTATTTTTGTCTGTTATATATTACTATATCTGGTGGTGAGTTAAACATAAGCCTTTTTGAAGTAAAGAATTTATGATGGATATTCATAAGTGTTCTAGGAACATAACTTAGTTTTGTGGTGACTGAAATTATGAAAAAAAAACAATATTTCATATTGCCAGACGTAATTATAACTGGGTAGTAAGACGTCTGGTCACCCAGACGCTTTAGGGCTAGCGCATATAATATGCATATAATATGGGGAGTACAGCGCAGCGCGTTCACTTGATTTGGGGTATTTCAAAAGAAGAACAGGGCCACTGGAACCTAGAATCATCAAAAAGTTACTCAATACGCACCTGTCTTATATTTAGCATTCATCATTTTTTTTCATAATATTTAGGAGACCATTTTAATACATTATGTGCACACTAGTTCAATGGCAATGATTTAGTATATTTGAACGTACTAATAACACATTGAATTTATTATATTATTCACTTGATACAACGAACAAGAAAGTGCCATAATATTCCATACATTCTGTACTAAGTATAAGCTGAACTTAGGTAGTATGTTTCAGTGTGAATGCGTCCGCCCAATAAACTATGAGTCATACGCTCGCTAACGTCGTTGTATGCTTATCGCATGCTATTTACGATGTTAAAATGTTGCATATAGTACATACATACATACATACATAGACTCACGCCTGTTTCCCGGAGGGGTAGGCAGAGACTACGGAACGCCATTTGCGACGATCCTGACATATCTCTCTTGCTTCATTCACTCCCATCAGATTCCTTATGCATGCTCTTCTGTTCAGGGTACTTCTAACCTGCCCTGTTTTTAGGATGTCTCCAATCTGGTCAGAGAACGTCCGCCTAGATCTTTCCCTTCGTCCTGTCGCGTCCACACTTGCCTTATATATCTGCTTGGTCAGTCTTTTGTCATCCATCCTCTCCACGTGCCCAAACCACCTTAGCATATATTTCTCGATGCTTGTCACTACATCTTTTTTACCCCACAACACTCTCTTATCACACAATTCTTTACTCTGTCAGTCAAAGACACACCACACATACTTCTCAGTCCTCTCATTTCTACAGCATTTATTCTAATTTCATGACTCTTCTGCCATACCCAACTTTCACTACCATACATAAATGTAGGTACCAACACCCCTCTATGCACAGCCAAACGTGCCTTTTTGGATACATTATGACTGTTCATAAAAGCCTTCAAAGCTCCATTCACCCTATTACCTGCATTAACTCTTCTTTCAATACCTTCTTCATTCTTACCATTCCTAGTAAACAGCGTACCTAAATAATAATAATAATAATATAAATAACTCACAAGATTTAACCGAGGACGCCACACAGAATATTTACACACCAAGTAACTGTGATGTTTCTACACAGACTCAATCCACTATAATTCTAACGGAAACCGAAATAGGAACCATACAACCTACAGCCCTCCCCGATTCCACTGCACAAAAATTACAGGAAAACCTGCACACAACCTTAATTGAATATTCAGGTACAGACCCTACACTCAGACCCCGACTTCCTAAACTAAAGTATACCTCATATTTAACTCAATTGACCAACATTTTCAATAACAGCATTATTTGTAAGTTTTTCTCAGATGACTCGCAACTATCCGATATTTATACTTTGGTATATTGTAGTGCCCTAGTAATATCACGTGAACTTGGTTATAAAACTAAGTTACAGCCTAGACCCCAAAGAGAAAATAGAAAACCAGCATGGCAAAATAGGTTAGAAAGAGACATAATACAACTAAGATCCGACATAGGTAGACTAACACAATATATAAATAACAACAGGTCAAAAAAGTAGTTGATAGAGTCAATAAAATCATAAGTAACAATAGGATTCACAGTAGTCACGAAAATAACAATAAAAGAATGGAAGACTTCTTAGACACACTGAAACAAAAACTAGTGCTAAAAGCGCACCGGTTAGCTAGATACAAAAAAGCGCTCCAACGCAAAAATGACAATAAACTATTTCATACAAACGAGAAGCTATTCTACAGGAATCTTAACAACAAAATAGATAATACGGCAAATAATAATAGTACTGAAATCCCAACAGTGGAAGAATTAGAAAGATTTTGGGCAGATATTTGGGAGGTAGACGCACAACATAACGAGGAAACAGCATGGTTAAATGAGGAGGAAAGGAAATGGGAAAACATAGAAGAAATGCCATTTGAAGAGATTACAGAAGTAGATATAAAACTAGTCACTGCCAAATTAAACAATTGGAAATCACCAGGGATAGATAAAGTACATAACTATTGGTACAAAAAATTTACAACCCTTCATAAAATCATAGCCAAAAATCTGACAAATATTATTCACGGGCGACAAACCATTCCACAATTTATAGCAAAAGGTATAACATATATGCTACCAAAAGGAAAATCCACATCACAACCATCATAATATAGACCAATAACATGTGTTCCCACCATATACAAAATTCTCACATCCGCCATTACCCAAAAAATAACTACACACATAGAGCAACACAACATTCTTGCCGAGGAACAGAAAGGGTGTAGACGAGGCCACATGGGATGCAAGGAGCAACTTATAATAGATTCACTTATCCATAGACACTCTACAACCAATAACAGAAATCTGCACTGTGCTTACATAGACTATAAGAAAGCTTTTGATAGCATTCCACATTCTTGGCTTCTCCGCATTTTTAAAATATACAGAATTAATCCTATCCTAATTAAATTTCTAAGAAGTATAATGCCACTTTGGAAAACTAAACTGCACCTAAACACAATTACAAGTAGAGAAATAACTATAAAGAAGGGTATATACCAGGGTGACTCCTTGAGTCCCATGTGGTTTTGTCTAGCTCTAAACCCCATATCACAAATGCTGCGAAATTGCAAAGCCGGATATCGCCTAAAACATGATAATACAGAAAGTACAATAACTCACTTAATATATATGGATGACATAAAACTTTACTCCAAATCAGACAAAGAATTGAAAGCATTAATAGACACAACAGCAAAATTTAGTAGGGATATTAACATGCAATTTGGCATAGAGAAATGTAAAACAGTTCACATAGTTAAAGGAAAGATCCGGCCTGGTGACTACACAGTAAACGATAACGAAGTAATAACCGCTATAGAACCGAATGAATTTTATAAATATTTAGGCTACCACCAATTAAAAGGACTAGACCATAGTAAATTAAAATTATCTTTAAGCAATGAATACAAGCGCAGGGTTCACATATTAAGTAAAAGTCAATTAGCCGCCAAAAGTTTAATTAAAGCTATCAACACATACGCTGTTCCCATATTGACGTATTCGTTCGGTATCATTAAATGGACAAAAACAGACATCACCAATATAGAAATAGCCACAAGAACCATCCTCACTAAGCACAATTGTCTACACCCAAAATCTGCGGGGGACGAGGGCTTATAAATATACAAGCATTATGGGACACACAGATATCAAAACTCAAAACTTTTTTTCACAGTAAAGTCAGTAATAGCCAAATCCATAGCGCAATTGTTAGCAATGACTTCAACCTCACACCATTAAACCTAGCCCAAGTAACTGCAGCAGATAATATTGACACTAACGTAGATAATTTGAAAATAGAGCAGTGGAAAAAGAAAGTGCTACATGGCCGACACCCTCACGACCTTGACCAACCACACATAGATAAAATAGCATCGAATAAATGGCTCACTCTTGGTAATCTTTTCCCAGAAACTGAAGGTTTTATCATAGCAATCCAGGACCAAATCATTAATACGAAAAATTACAGAAAATATATTATTAAAGAATTAACAGATGACAAGTGTCGAAAATGCCATAGTCACTCAGAAACAATTCAGCATATTACTAGCGCTTGCCCTAACCTTACGCAAACAGACTACACACATAGACATAATCAAATTGCTAACATTATTCACCAAAAACTAGCTCTAAAACATCAACTTATTCCGGACACACACACACCATACTATCAATATAGCCCTAAACCAGTTTTAGAAAACAGCACACATAAAATGTATTATGATCGCGAAATATTAACTGATAGAACAATACATTATAATCGTCCCGATATAACCCTACAGGATAAAACAAATAAAATTACCTATCTCATCGATATAGCCGTACCAAATACTCATAATATCCTAAAAACCATTTCTGAGAAAATACACAAATACACAGACCTTAAGGATGAAGTTTTAAGAATCTGGAAACAAGAGAAAGTTTACATTATACCTATAGTTTTGTCAGCCACTGGCGTTATCCCGAACCACTTACACAATAGCCCGAAACTCATTGATCTGAAACCCAACACCTACATACAACTCCAAAAAGCTGCAATACTTAACACCTGTAGACTTGTTAGGAAATTTTTACAGATAGACGAACAAGATATTAACACCGCACAGACATAATAAACCCTACAACCGTGCCATTTACTTGACGGTAGTCCGTAAATGCCAACTAATTCTACCAGCTCACGCTGAGAAAATTAAATAAACAGAAAATAATAATAATAAAGCTTTATTTAAATTCCACATTAGATTCGATTAGTTAATTAATTTAATTTGATATAATTTAATTTAATATAATTTAATTTAATTTTAATTTTGGTTCTGTTTTGATAATTAATAATTTTATATCTACTCATGCAATTTCATGTGGACCCCCTCAGGGCAAAAGCCTCCCCCAAAGAATTCCATTTATCCCTATCTTTCGCAGTGTTTATCCAGTCTTTTCCTGCAACGGATACAATCTCGTCCTGCCACCGGGCGTACGGGCGACCTCTTCTCTTCACGCCATGCGGTCCTTTCCATTTTGTGATGTTAGTTGTCCATCTATTGTCAACGTATCTCCCAACATGGCCAGCCCATCTCCATTTGAGACTTTGAGAAAACTGTAGAGCATCCTTTACCTTGGTTATTTTCCGAATTTTTATGTGTCTTACTCTATCTCGCAGTTTTATATTTAAACAGCTCCTTTCCATTGCCCTCTGAGTTGTTTGTATTTTGTGTCTTGCCTTGTGGTCATATATCAACGTTTGGCACCCATAGGTTAGACAGGGTAAAATTGTTGTGTCTAAAATTATTCTTTTTAATTTAATCGGTAATTGCGATTTGAAAATTTCCCTTTGTGCCCAGTACTTTCTCCATGTAATAGCTACTCTCCTGCCTATTTCCTCTATGTTTCGGTATTTTCTAAATGAAATTTGTTTTCCGAGGTAAATGTAGCTCTCTACGTACTCAAGTGGCTCTTGGTTAACCAGTACTGGCGTCATCTCGCTGTTCGCCATGATTTTTGTTTTTTCTAGGTTCATTTCCAGGCCTACTTGAACACTAGCTGTCTGAAGTTCGTTAATCATTGTGTTGAGCTTATATGGACTTTTAGAGACCACGACGACATCGTCTGCAAAACGTAGGTGGCTTAGATATTTCCCGTTCACATTAATTCCTTGCTTTGACCACGGTAAATCTTCCATTACATTTTGTAAGACAGCTATAAATAGCTTCGGTGATATAGGGTCTCCTTGTCTGGCTCCTCGATTAATGCTGATCTTGGTGCCCACTCTATCTAGCCTGACTCTACTAGTACAATTAACATATATGTTTTTGATAATATTTATGTACTTGGCGTTTATATTTTGTTTGTTAAGTGCTTCCCAGATGCTATTATGACAGATAGATTCGAAAGCTTTCCTATAATCGACAAAAGCTATGTACAGCGGTTTTCTATATTCAACGTACTTTTCGATGACCTGGTCTACGGTGTGAATATGGTCTGTTGTGCTAAAGCCACTTCTGAATCCCGCTTGTTCCATGGGTTGGTATGAGTCTATTTGTGAGGATATTCTGTGTAGTAAGCAGGATGCAAAGAGTTTGTACAAGCAAGACATTAAGCTTATCGGACGGTAGTTTCCTATATCTTTAGGGTCGCCCTTCTTATATAGTAATATAATTTCCGATTCTGTCCATTGCCCTGGCACGATTTCTTCTTCTAGTATTTTATTGAAGAGTAATGTAAGTGGTGTTAATAAAAGGGTTCTACCGATCTTTATGCACTCATTGCTCAAACTGTCCGGTCCCGGGCTCTTATCTGGTTTTAAATTATTTATTTGTTTTAGGATTTCAGATTCAGTGAAATTTTGTACAGTTGATGTATTCTTTAGTTGATCTTGTTCTGTATTTTCTGCTAAGCCTGATGTAGAACTATAAAGGCTTGTATAGAACTTTGTAGCTATGTTAATGATGTCATTTCTAGAATTGCAAATTTTAGCACCCCGCTGAAGGGACGGGATCCATTTTTTTGACTAATCTAGTTCTTTGTATGCCTTTCTAGCTGATCTTGTGCTTTCTATACATTTTTCCAGTATGTGAAATCTGTGTTTTTCGTAACATTTTCTAATTTCTTTATTTGTTTCTTTATATAGCTCTTTTAATTCTTCCTTATCCTTCTTAGTGAGATTTCTTTTATTTTTTAGTGTGCTTCTTTTCTCCATTAATTGAATTGCTTCATTTGATAGAATTTTTGTTTTTCTTGATTGTTTTTTATTTTTATTTTTTAGGCTTGTTAATACAGAGTTTTCTATTTTCTTGTAATATTCCGTGACTGTGTATCCTTCCTGATTTTCTATTAATTCAGGTATAAATTCGCTTAAGCTTTTTAAATAGCTGTCCATCTCAGCCTCAGTCTTTAAAGGGTTTCTGGAACTGGTGTAGTTTCTTCTGCTTCGTTTTACCCTACTTATGCTTAATGTTGCTCCCAGGAGACTGTGATCTGTGCCAAAGGAGAGAGAATTCAGCACTTCAAATTTTGTGAACAATTTAGGTTTCGTTGTTGTTATATAATCAATTTCTTTTTTAGTATTTTTGTCGGGCGAAATCCAGGTCCACCGTTGGCCAGCTTTTAATTTGTACATTGTATTGATTATTTTCAGATTATGTTCGTATGCGTACTGAACCAGTCGTTCTCCCCTTTTGCTTCTGTTTCCAAAACCGTGAATGCCCGCAATTTTGGTCTCAAAATACTTTGGTTTGCCAATCTGTGCATTAAAATCGCCCATGACTATTATAAACTGTGTAGAGATCAAATCATGAGCCTCTTCTAAGTCTGTGTAGAATTTATCTAAGTATTCTTGTGTTGAGCCTTCTGTTGGTGCGTATGCCTGTATAATTGCGAGGTGTAAACTCCCCAGGTTCATTTCTAACATGCAAACTCTTTTAGATATCCCAGAAAATTTTATGATATTTTCTTTGTATTCTCTTTTGATTAGGAAACCTACGCCATATAAGCCCTTTTTTGTCCTATGTAATACATAATATAGTTTTCGTCTTCTATTATATTTTCACCTAGCCGGCGCACCTCGCACAGGCCCAGTATACGTGTTTTATGTTACTGAGGGCTGTCTTCAGTTCTAGTAGTTTTTCAGGTGTTGATAATGATCTGACGTTGAGGGTACAAATATTTATTGAAATCTTCTTTCTTGAACGGATATTCTTTGGAGGGTTTTGGTCTAACGCTCCCGCGGTGACCAGCCGTGCTGGGAGGTGTGTGGAGAGTAGGGGGGCCATCTGTAGTTGCTATGCTGAATTGGTCTGTGATGTATGTGTTTGTTTTTTCGGGGTATCGGTTTCATTCTAGGTAAGTTTCGGTTTTTGAAGTATATAATCTCTTATATTGGAAGCTTTATTTTCCTTCAGTGGTTGTTTGTTGTTGTGTTGAGCTTTTTGGCAAGCGGAGTGCGGTGATATTCTCTCCGGGGATTCAGACAGGTTCCTCTTACTTGTCGGCTGGCGATAGTTGCTGTCATTATTAGGCAATACTATAAGTTTATCGTACTTTATAAAAGCAATATTGCCGGCTTCTTTTTCCTTTTGTAGTTGAGCTTGTAATTTCTTGCGCTTGTTCAGGACTTCTATAGGATAGTCTTCTTTTATATAGTATGATGTATTCTGTAGGCACGACTTGTTTTTCAGAACCTTAAGTTTGAAGCCCATTGTAGCAAATGTTATTATAATTGGTCTGATCTTTTCGCCTTTTTTCCCTAGTCTTCTGATTGCTTCGAAGTGAGATCTATCATATGTGAGTTTGAAGTATTTGTTAAGTATATCAATCAGTATATCTTCCAATTCGTGGTAGGATTTTTCACCTTCTTCCACCCCAAACATGACCAGGTTTTTGCATCTAATTTGTCTTTCTAGGTTGCTTATTTTTGTGCTTTGTTCCTCTATTTTATTTTCCAAAATAGCATATTTTTGATCTAGAATGTTGAATTTCTCGTTTATGTTAGTATTTATTGTGTTTTTTATATCCTCCTTCATATCTAGCATATCTTGTTTTTGTTGTGCCGCATCTTGTTGCATTTTTAATAAGATCTGTTTTATTTCATCCATGGCGACAGCAATAAAAAGTGATGCCCAGCGACCTCTATGAGAATAGGAACGTATTACAAAAGTATGCTCAGTCCCGGATGACAAAAGGTCGCGCGTTGCGCGGCGCCGGCGCTAGCCTTGCTAGGTGCTTTAATGTGTTAGAAGTTACAACAAGTAATGATAGATGGCGCTGCTGGTAATTTTCTTATGGGATCAAGTATAATACTTAAAGTAGGTAGGTAATCAGATCGCAAGTCACTATTTTTATTTGCACTTTTGAGGTTATGGTTTATTGTTGTTTCTTATATGGGCACTTATTCGCATTTTTCGTCATATACTTTTTATAGTAATCACTCTCAACACTCGTATTATGCACTAGGATGAGCCCAAATAATTGTATTTAACGGATTACAAAGTCGTTATAGTTGTAGCGTATTTTTACACTTTTCACGCCGTTATACAGTTGTTTCACTCAGTATTTTATATGATTCTTGTGATTTTAAGCACTGTTTATACTTTTCTTCCACTGTTTACACTATTTAACCACTTATTTATATATTAAAACATTTGATACGAGTACGTTGTGAACCGTGGCACTGTGGCGCCCTCTCACAGCGTACCTAAATACACAAAATCATTCACTTGTTCCACTCGTTTTCCATCGATCATAACATTACAATCCGTAACACATTCCTCCTTTTCAAAAACCATAACTTTCGTCTTGCTCACATTCACTTTCATTCCTTTTCTCCCTAAAGCACCATGCATGATTGTTACCATCTCCTGCAATTCCTCCGCTGAAGACGCAAGTATTACCTGATCATCAGCATAAAGGAGGCATTTGACGAGTAACCCATTCATCCTTAATCCACAGTCACTATCTTTCAAATCTTGCAAACAACTGTCCATGAAGAGGTTGAACAGCCACGGCGACGCTACACATCCCTGTCTAACACCTGTCTCGATGGTAAACCAGTCAGTGTACGACCCGTTTATCCTCACACAAGCTCTGGAATCTTCATAAAGAAATTTCAAGGCTCGTATGAGGCTGCTGTTCACCCCATACATCGACAGTACCGACCACATTTCATTCCTCACCACTTTATCGTAAGCCTTTTCCAAATCCACGAATGCGCAATAGACCTTTTGACCTTTGGCCAAGAATTTCTCGGCTATGCACCGCAAGGAAAATACTTGATCCGTGCACCCCATACCCTTTCGGAATCCCACTTATACATCCCATATTTTCTTGTCGGTTACTTCCATAACTCTTTCAATCAGTACCTTAGCAGACAATTTTCCAACAATGCTGAGAAGGCTAATGCCTCTATAGTTCTTGCAGTCTTGTTGCGAGCCTTTTCCCTTATAAAGAGGCACAACTACAGCTGTAGCCCAGTCGTCAGGTACTCGGCCGGTGCTCCAACACAAGTTAAACAAGCGCTGCAGCTGATCAACTATGATGCCCTGTCCAGCGTTCAGCATTTAATTGTAATCCTATCATATCCTGCAGCCTTACCTAATTTCATTCTTCCCAGCGCCTTCATTATATCATCTACGCCAATATCACTTTCATCATTGCTATTATTACCATTCATTTCGGCGCTCGATGTCTCAATCGCCGGCCTTTCAAATAAACCTTCAAAATACTCCTTCCATCTCTTCAGCACGTATGATCCACCATTCAGTATCTTTCCATTCTTGTCGCTGATTGACGTGTATTCTGAGGATTGAGTTTTTCCTCGAACTGCACGAACGGATTTCCAGAAAAACTTAATGTTTCTTCGGAAATCTTCAGATAATCTGCTATCAAACTCATCTTTCTTTTCCTCTTTCTTCCTTTTTACAATTTCTTTCACTATTCTTTTTGACCTAACAAACTCCTTTTTTGCTTCATCTATGTCATCATTTGTTGCCTTTCTCATTCTTTCGTTTGCTCTGGCAGCCAACCAATCTAACCACGCTTTCTTCTTCTCTGATACTGCTGATTGTACATCCCTGTCCCACCATGTATTCTTAACCTTTCGTCGTTTCCTTCTCTTGATCACACCACATACTTCAGACGCTACACATACTACCTATTCTTTAAAGGAATGCCATAATTCTTCCATATCATTTATGCCATCGAACCTCTCAAATCTTGCTATCAATCTTCGTTTATACTCATCTTTCACATCTTTCTCTTGCAGATTTTCTACTTTTATTCTTTCCAAGACCCTATGTTCATTATGTTCTCGGTGTCGCCATCCTTTGAGAGCCCACTTATCCGGCTCAACACCAAGAAGTGGTCTGTGTGGATGCCGATCCCTCGATACACCCTAGTATCCAATACATTCTTTCTCAATCGTTCATCTACAATTACAAAATCAATCATACTTCTTCTAACATTTTTAGCCTCATGCGTATATATGTGTATCCTTTTGTGATCAAACATGGTGTTTGTCACACAAAGACTCCACTCTAAACAAACCTCAAGCAATACTTTTCCATTTTCATTCACACTATCATCGCCAAATCCACCTAAAACCCTTTCAAATCCATCTCGTTTTACAGGAGTAAAAAGAGATGGATTTGAAAGGGATTGATCTTGTTAGGGGATTTCAATGGATGGGTGGGAACCCATCCATTGAAATCCCCGAACAAGATCAATCTTTCGTTATCCTTACATTTCCTCAAAATATCTCTTAAACTCTCCCAAAACTCCTGCCTTTCGTCTTGCTCTTGCTGTGTCATACCCACTACTATATTGACTGGGGCGTAAACCCCTACAATAAAGAGACGAGTAAGTCCTACTTTCATTCTCATCCATAGTAGCCTAGCATTTACACATTCAAATTCCTTAACGCACTCATTCATTCGCGCTGACGGTATTACACCAACTCCCTTGCAGGCTCTGGTGGTACTGTCTACTCCAGACCAATACGCCGTGTAACTGTCATGCTTGGTGGTGCTACAACCTTTCCTTTTTGTCTCATTCACACAAAAAACATCAATCTTTCTGTCATTCATCATCTGACATACTTCATTCAATTTGCCGTCCATTCCTCCTCCAACATTTAATGTTGCAAACCTTTCCGTAGGCAGCTTTTCGCCCTCGCGGGAAACGAGACGTGATGCATATAGTATTTGCTTTAAATTATCACTTCATATTGATACGAAAAACACTAAGCTAAACCGTTTGTAGACAAAAATTTCTGCGCGTAAGGCATAGTGGTTTATGCGGTCCCCTTGCCATTCCAACTGTGCCGAGTGTTGAGTTCGATTTCCACTCAGACAACATTTTGTAATACGATCCACAAATTGTTCATAGTATTGATATCGAGTTTTTAGTTTTGTTATGCAGTAAGTTGTATGAGATATTGTTTTTAGTTATATATTTATTTAATGTGTGAATGTGTGGCCTTGTCTGGTATAAAAGTTTGAACGCCCTGCTAAGGCCTACATCATGGCTTAACCATTACCTGATCTCCTCTCCTCCACCCGAAGCACACTAGCACTACTATGTAACTTCTACAACAAACAGCTACAAATCAAAATGGTGACGTCTGCCAATGTTGCTATACCTTGCCGATCTATTACAAACGGCTAATCAAGATACGCTATGAGCGCTACACAATAATTTTGATAAATAAGGGAACATTAATTTCAAAGCTTTCTCTTAATTAACTAAAGATAATTAGTTAAGCATGTGGCACCGTAAAAAGGGTCACCATAATAGACCAACGCGAATAATATACGATATTACGAAAAGAAAAATTACCTGTGTCAATGTGGAGTCCACCAGTTGCGAGTTGATGAACCACTCAATGTTTGGTGCCGGCTTCGAACCCCGGGTGGTGCACACGAAGGACTTGTCCATCCCAGCTCTCGTCGCTCCACTGCCAGTTATTCGAACGAACTGGGGTTTTACTGCACAAGAAACATTGAATAAGATAAATCAATAGAGATAATTATATATAAATGCATTTAAATCTATAGTAGATACCAACATAAGGTAAGTTGCTAAAATTATGTCTCAATAAATTAATGCTGAGAAATTTGTGGCACCAATACTCAAATTGGGACGCCATCGAAAGGACGAAGTGTGAGTTTTATTATAGGGTATTCCATAAATAAAAAACAAATATATAATTTTTTACCCATTGTCATATTTAAATAAGTAACAGGTCTGTCAGATGATGTAACGATGCCTGACATCCCCTGACCACGACTGGTTTAAACTATAATGAATCAACGGAGCAATTTTAATGTAGTTCACATTTATTTTCTTTAGGCCCCATTGATCAGTCGTAATAAGTAGTCTCAATAGTTCAGAATAAAATGGCTTTAACATGCGGATGGACAGACAGACAGACATGGCGAATCTAGCGGGTTCCGTCCCTAAAAAGGAACTTAAATATATCCTCCGCGCAGGACTACAATCGCGATACAAATTGCTACTATTGGCTGTTTAACTTGCTGAACATTTCAACAGTTGGGCAGGCGTCCAAGTGATCCGGCTCTTTACTCCAGCAGTACGTAATCACGTAACAGATTATACGCAACGCATACATATGTGCTCGACGCTAATTGTTCAATTATATATTGATTATTTACTAAATGTATCGATAGCCTAGTAGATAAATTACAGAACAGACTGCCACACAGTCAAGGTAGTAAGGTCAGTAAGGTTCTAGATGCAAACCTACGCCACACACTATTAACTCTTTAAAGGTAAGTGGGTTTTAACCTTTAAGTACTGACGTGGGTGTCTCACAGACAACGAGTTAACAAATTTGAGTCTTATTTCAAGGCCTTTAAAGTTACCCTCGCGCCCTTTCCTGTACCTTCGGGATCTAACATGTTCGTCAATCAGTCGAACGCTCACTAGCGGTGCGATAACACCTTCGGCTATAGAGATGCGCAGTGTCTCTCAGACATAAGGTCAGTATTAGTGTTGTGGGTCAAAAGCAATGTAAAATGTGTAAAAACTAAAAGCAATCGCTGCCTAAGCAGTACTATAATTAAGACTAATGTTTAAAATATAAGAAATTTTCCAAAACTGTTCTAAATATTTTTTTATCGGTTAGATTATAACTTATAAGTTATAATTTAAGGTAAGCGAAACATTGGTTAACCTGCATTGGATCAAGGGCCACAGTGGCTCAAGAGGGAATGACGCAACCGACGTACTTGCCAGAAGAGAGGCCACTTTAGAGGTGGTGGGACACGAGCCCATTATTCCCCTCCCTTCTGGTTTTTATCGCAACCTGGTATGAAATAGAACCAGGACCTAGCACAACCAGTCCTGGATTGGGACTGAAACATGTAGGCAGGCCAAGGAGGCTCTTCCCGCAGTAGACGGTAAGATAGCCAAACAAGTCCTCCAGCTGTCCAAACAACAACTGCGGACAGTCACGGCCGCCTGCCTACACAGGACACGGATTCTTTAATAAACACCTATTTACTATAGGTATCACTGACAGCCCATTGTGCAGAGCCTGTATGGCAGCACAGTACAAGCAGCAGTACCTGACCAGATACAACAACCTGAGGGAAGCAGTGGGCCACATCAAGAGTCTGCTGGCCTTCCTCGAAGAGCTGGGGTGGCTCGAGTGACAAGACCATTCCCACCCGCACGCAAAATACACGCCAGGACGTGGAGTTGCGGAAATAGCCCGTGCTACCAAGTACCAACATTGGTTATGTCATTTCTACCAAATAATTACTGATCTCCTAAGAAAAGGTTGTTGTTCTTTTACTGTCTTCATGGAAATAATAATAAACGAATCATAACACAATTAAACTATGTGCAAGTTAGTAAATAATAAACCGGTCAAGTGCGAATCGGACTCGCGCACCAAGGGTTCCGTACAAACCGGTAGGTATATAATTATTTAAAAAAATATGTGATGTAACTAAAAATTTAAGGTTTTCGAAAATTTTCCTATGTGCTATAAAATGTTGCTTTATGCCAAATTTCAAGATTCTAGATCGACTAAAAGTACCCCTTTAGTACTGACTTGAGCATTTGATATGAATTTCACGGGTTCATGAGAAAAGGGCTAGTAACTTTAAAATTATTAAAAATATTTTAATTATATGATGTACCTACAAATTTACGGTTTTCGCAACTTTTCCTTTATCTGTGCTATAAGATGTCGCTTCGTGCCAAATTTCAAAATTCAGAGTTCACAGGAAGTACCCCGGTTTTGATTTCCTTGCGAGTAGTTGCAAGTTTGAAAATATGCTTAAATAGCTGTTTCTTTTGATTGCGTTGGCATATTTAGAAGTTTGATTTTATTACAGCTTAACGGTGTTATAGACCTGAGTATTTGATATGAATTTCAATTTAATACTTACGCGATGAGGAAAGGGGTGGTAAATATAAAATTTGAAGAAATGTTTTTATTTTATGATGTATCAAGAAATTTACGGTTTACGCAATTTTTCCTTTATCTGTGCTATAAGACGTTGCCTCGTGCTTAATTTCAAGATTCTCAGTTCACGGGAAGTTTACCCTGTAGGTTTTGATTCCCTTGCGAGTTTCGATAATTTGCGAGAATTTACGGTAATAAGTAAATAGCTGTATCTTTTGATTGCGTTGGATTAGAAGTTTGATTTTGTTGCAGCTTAAAGATATTATAGACTTGTGTATTTGATATGAATTTGAATTTAATACCTCGACGCGTTTATTTGGAACGGGATAGTAGCTTTAAAGTTATTAAAATATTTTTTATATATGATGAAACTAAACATTTACGGGTCTCTCTATTTTACCTTTATCTGTGCTATAAGAAATTGATTCGTATCAAATTTTAAGATTCTAAGTTCACGGGAAGTACATTGTAGGTTTTGATTCTTTTGCGAGTCGTTGCGAGTTTGAAAATATGCAAGTTTCATTTTGTTACAGCTTAAAAGTATTAAAGACCTGAGTATTTGATATGAATTTCAATTTAATAACTTTACGCGTTCATGAGGAAAGGGGTTGTAACTCTTAAATTATTAAAAATATTTTTATTATATGATATAACTAAAATTGTACGGTTTTCTCAATTCTTCCTTTATCTCTGCTATATGAAATTGATTCGTACTAAATTTCAAGAATCTGAGTTTACGGGAAGTACTCTGTAGGTTTTGATTTCCTTGTGAGTTTCAAAGTGACAGTAGATTTGACTATTTGATATAAATTTCAGTTTGATACTTCCAAGCGTTTCTGAGAACAAGAGTCTTGACAGACGGACGAACAACAAAGTGATCCTATAAGGGTTACATTTTTTCATTTCGAGGTACGGAACCCTAAAAATGGTCTATTTCGACTATTTACTAAGCTGTCTAGGAGACGTCACGTCACCATTTATGATATGACTAAACCACGTCAGTACCTGAAGGTTAAGGTACGAATTCGCAGCCGACTGTAGACGGCATCAGTAGACGACATGTCGCTGTAATCGAC
Organism: Euclidia mi; assembly: GCA_944739405.2. NCBI lineage: Eukaryota > Metazoa > Arthropoda > Insecta > Lepidoptera > Erebidae > Euclidia > Euclidia mi. The sequence continues at coordinate 63,485,839 of OX123193.2, read as the reverse complement.
AAAAACGTCGCGGTCATCTGCTTTGACACTTGCTAAACCGTGAAGAAATGTGAGAAAATTTGTGAGAAACCTATGAGGAAACCTGTATGTCTGAGGGTTCTCCATAAGGTTATCGGAAGACATGTGAAGTCTGCCAACCTGCACTTGGTCAGCATGGTAGCGTAAGACGTAAATCTTCTTATAGTGAGAAGAAACCCATAGCAAATAGTGGGTCAGTTTACACTGAGGGCTAGCGAACTTAGAACAATCAAGTAGTACTTACAATACAATCTAATAGTGACATCTCTGTACTGTGGCTGCAACAGAGGAGGCTCTACTCGGCACTGCAGCTTAGTTCCCGTCATCTCTCTCGACAGGTTTGGGAGGTGCAGCTGGGTTACTGAACCTTCTTTTGTGAACGCGAGACGTTCTTCGCCTCGGTACCAGGAGACATCTGGTGGCGGTTTGCCTGGGTTGAAAAATATTTGGTTGTTAAAAAGATAAGGATTATTCGAATGATGATTAATCTAAAATTAACTACGTTTATTATTCTAAATAATAATTGACTCTTTAGTATACTAGCAATACAATTTTTTTAAACCAGATTTGAGATATTTACTATCGAAGCATTGCCTCAGTAATTTTGAAACGTGCATTAACTTTTAGGCAAGTTTTTAAAAAGTTACACAATTTTGTTACTAACATATACCATAGTATTTTGTTGTTGCAGCTTTAACATGTAAGTGCTGTATATTACATTCAGTTGTTATTGCCCGATATGAGACCAGTCTGTTACAAATGATAACATTTACCGGATGTTCTTGATTCGTTTTTGTGAATAATGCATTTCTGGTTTTTTATCAATAATATTTTGGTATAATATTTTTTGGCAATTCAAAATATATTTTCTCACCTCCAGAAGCTTGACAGGACAAGAGAACATTCTGTCCCTCTCTGAAGGGTCCCGCTATGTTGCCAAGAATCTCTGTACCCTCGTAGTCGTAAATACGAGGGGGTTCTGGCGGTACTGTAACAAAAGATAAGATTTTTTTTTTAACATATATGATAAAATCAAGTGAGAGGTATATCAGCGATACAGTTCAGTTTCATCTGCTGTCAAGATTAGCGACAAATTCTGTCATTAGATATGAAAAGTATTATAAAACACGTAAATTTATCTTTATTTCCAATAGCTGCATTTTTCAAACACATACTTTATTTACACTCTCGCAGTGCGACTCTCAATATATGCATCGATTGCGCTCGCAGATCAAGCGAATTTGATGCAGTCATTAAGAGTTTGTGTCTATAGGATAATTTTTTATTTCAATTGCGTTTTTAATAACTTGACAAAACATATTGTAGACCAATCTCTCTTTAAAAAGTAACTGAATAGATATAAAGTATGTACCTATAGTAACCATTATCATACTCACCAATGACAGTCAAATTGACTTTATAGTTCCTAGTAGGAGCATCAACGTAGTCTATCCTACACCGGTACACTCCCTCATCATGTCGGGCCACTTTCTCCACCACAAGATGCGCTGATGAGGGATCAGACTCGTTGAGGACGAAGTGAGTGCGGGCGCCGAACTCGCCAGCGACCGCCCAGTGGACTGGTGGGCCGTTTCTGAAGTCCACTCTGGAGACAAAAGAAAATACAACAATCAAATAAAAGGGAAATATCATAGGGGAGGGAATAATTGTACAGGAATTATAGTAATATTGTCGCGTAATTATTGAAAAATAAAAATTAAGTATTTGTCTTGAAGTTTGGACATGCCGTGTTAACGAGATGACTGTTTAAAATTATTCTGTACAGGAATTGCTTTGGTGTAACTTGTCGTGAAACACAACCGCTTGTCAGATGTATAAAATAAAAGAACTTCCACATTTACAAGTATGGGAGCAATCCATTAAAATAATATTTATAATACCTCCTGGTCAAAAATGAATAATTTTGCCAAAATGCTCTATGGTAACAGTAGGTGCTAAGTTAAAGTCAAAAGTCAAGTAAAAGAAAACCGAGGACAAAAAGGATGGATATAAATTCAAAGTTGATACCTACAGAACTTATAACTGATAACAACCTTTCTTTTATTGTCGTGTAGGAATCGCTAAACTTATTATTTCCATCTCTAAAAGACTGATACTAAATAGATATTTATAACATGTAAGTCTTTAACATGCCGCCACTTGACTTTTCTGTGCATCACTCAAACACACAAGTACTATTTGTTCTACAGGTACTGATACAGCCTCTGCTATTCATCCAGTTTTGTCTATATTGACTGCAAAATTTCCTAATATAGAAAAAGAAATGCACTCCCAAATTTGAACTCTCGAATGCTGAAAGCAAGTGCCCTCGTCATAGGAAGGAAGTAATACAGTGAAAGATTCCGTCCGACTTCCGCGTTGGAAGTCGTCCAGCAAACCGAATCAATGGAAAGTATTTGTTTAAGCAGAGACCAGACGACAAAGGACTACGGATCGATGAGAATAAATATGGAAAATGCAATACAAATAAGGTTATGTACAAGAATAGCCGAGACTGATATATTTTTGAAGTGATGTTTTGTACCGAGGGATCAGTTATCAGGTATACTGTATTTTTTTTTAGAATATGCAAATAATTGTGTAGTTTCTCCATACCAAGTTTCCTCTGATCAGGCTTAAGTGTGGCGTTATCTATACTAATATTATAACAAAAAAATATTAGTATTAGTTTGTATATTTGTAATTAATCGACATAAAAACTACTGGACCGATTTCAAAAATTCTTTCACAATTAGAATGCTACATTATCCCTGAGTGACAAAGTTTTCATGACCACACGTGCGAAGCTCGGAACTCCTGCTAGTAATAAATATTAGAAGTGCATACCTGCCAAGAAAAGTCGTGTCACTCTTACATAAGGGCCTCCATACAGTGCAAAATGTGTCTAGTTAATTGAATCAGAAAATATGTTACTATGCATGAAAATTTTATTGGCCTGGTAATGGAGATCTTTAAATATTTGTAATTCCATTGTTGCTTACCAGCAGCTGTGACTAGTAATATGCCACAAATACTATCATAATTATATAGGTACAACTAAATTACGTATCAAACATTTCGTTTGAAATAAAATTTATTATACATAAGAACGTAGGCAAGATATTATTATACCTTTCTTAAATTAAATTTCATTTTTAAAAAAAACCTTAATTTTATTTGCATTAAAAAAATGCGCAGAAGAACCAAAACTGTTCACAGTAGCGATTGAATACATGCAGCTCGTGGGGAAAGTCTTGGCGGAGAATTCTAACCAGCAGTGGACATAATTCGGCTGTGTGTGTAACAATGTGTCCAGTATTCAGTCAAGAACTCAAAAAAAAACAACAGATAATGAAAATGCAACCAAACAAGCCAGACTGTGAGCGAACCGAATCTATCGAGAGCAACGACACGTCAAACGTCTTTTTCCTATGATGTATGACCTACCAATAATCTTCATCCAAAGGTTGCCTGGTAGAAATCGCTGTTAGCGATAAGGGCGCCCAGTGTACTGTGTAAAACTATTCATTATGTAATGTCCATAATTTATAGTGTACAATAAAGTATTAAATAAATGAATAAATAAATATGACACATATGATAAATCACATATCTGAGATCGCCCTTACAAAGAAAGAACGAAGGCAATGTTTACTTGAGATCTGGCAAGCGCCGCGTCCAAAGCAGAATAAATATCTTGGCCGTTGTATTTTGTCAAGAGCAACTATATTAGAGAAGTGATATTAAGAGCCTTTGTTTTCCGTTGGGTGTTTGTTTGAGGTCGCTAAGTGGATGTTACGGCTATGTGGAGTGTGTTTGATGTATCAATGACTTGATGCGTCTATGCGTCATGAAAAGGTTGTCTTATATTATTGACTACTGCTTAAGATGGGTGGATAAATTCATATTTTTGTCTAAAAATTGGGTATTGCTTTCGACGATAATATCAAAATTATTATATAAAAAAATAAAATTGCCGTGCCGCCTTATAATTGCCGTCACGATTTTTAAAGTAAAACCGTTTATTAATTAAACCGCGTTAAAATAAATAAGCACAAAACTAAGGATTGTTTTTTACAGTGCAGAACTAGCAGTGTGTACCTAAAACTTATTTTCTCATCGTGCGATACCTACTTATCTAGGAAATAACTTATAGGCCAGACTCTTAGCAATGTCAGCCAATTGCTTTACATGCGTTTATCATCACGAACTGTTTCATTCATAAAATGTCCATTAATGAAAACACTTCTATATAGGCTAATTTTATCCAAAAATATCAGTATTGGTACCTTGACTGGCCAAGATAAGTTGGCGGACATCCAAGTAAATGTACACAATGCGAGCAAGACAAACAAATCAACTAAGATTTAGACATGCATAATATACTCGTACATTTTAAATTAAACATAGCAAGCAGACTGGTCCTAGACGCTATGAATATCTAGTAAAACTGCTATGAATTTTTAGTGGTTACTATGTTATATTTCGCGGATGAATCAGCACAGATTAAATATGATTCTTGTATTATGTAAAGAAGAGTACGTACAAAATGTATAACGGTAACTTAACAGTAAGCGCAACTACTTTTCTAGGAGCATGGCAACTTAGCTCAGCTTTAGCTTGACCGTTTTTTTGGTGTCGCGCTAGAATCTCTTTTCGAGCCGACTCTACTTCGCCACTTGGTCGTCCGAGTTTTGCAAAGGAGGTGTATTAGGACATCCCCCTTTAGACGTGCGGGGCCTACACATTAAAACTGCCGTGGTGTAGTTTATCGCAATAGCTTCAGCTTGCCCATGGAAAGGTACAGCTCAAACTAGTGTGACCCTTTGTGGCATGCAATATTTCGTCAGTCTGAATTCAACCCGTTTTTTTTGACATAACATACATAAGAACACATTAATACTAATATTCAAAATTTCTACTTAGATTATATCTTCTTTTTATTACTATTTATTGGATAAATTTAGTTAAATTTACATCTAAAGGCGAAAATCAAAGTACTGATTGAATATTTTGATAGTCATCATGTAAGTACCGTATTTACAATTTAGATCAAACGATGAACTAAAGTTGCATCGAACCTACACCAGCTGGCAGTATGCCAAATCTTACCACACGCTCAGTGTTTCACTGAAAGAAAATTTATAGCGCGTTTTGTCGCTAGTAATATCATTCTTTTTTTTTTTTTTTTTTTTTTTGTAGGGAATACATGTCTCGACGAGGATTTTAGCAAATTTGTATATGCATTGATCCCCCCCGTGGGATCTCCACCTTGTCGTGGTGGGGGGGCTCAGTAACCGTGGATTGGTCACCCGCGGTGAAGCTAAGAGGGATCCAGGAGGGGACGCTCCGCGTGGGCTTGGAGGGGCCTGCGCAGGCTGCGTCCAACGGTGCGGGTGCGGGGGACAGTTCTGTCTGTCCCTCGCAGTCGGGTGCGGTCGCGGGAGGAGAGGCGTGTCGGTGTTGCGTTGCCGCGCGCCCTATCTCCCGCGACCAAATGGGAGAGCACCATTCAATGCGTCGCGGTGGGGCCGCAGAGGAAGAGGAGATGCGGTGTTGCGTTGCCGTCCTCCCTATCCTCTGCGGCCGCTGGGCGTTTTGGCGGCGGAGTCCAACACCTTAATCCGTCGCCAAGGGGGTTTTGTTCGGGGCCCGCCTGACCGTCTGGCGGGCCAATACCCGTCGGAAGGTGGCGACGAGTGCTTTGGTGATGCCCCACCCTCCGACACACGGGTACATGGCGGAAGTCGAGGTGGTTTTTAGTGGAAACACCACATACTCCGGCTCTTATTTCCCCCAAGAGTCGGAGATCCGAAGGGATTTTCCACCTCGTAAAACAAAAAAAAAAAAAAATATGAATTGATAAACCAGAGAGCGGTTGTATTTTATTACATTATATCGGGCCTGCATTTTAACTGTTCCGCTGCTGTGTACGCTGTGCGCACAAATCGTGCAAGTTTAAAATAGATTATTATGGAGAACGCTCTGAAAAAATATGTATTGTTTTATTAAAATGAAATTACAAATTAAGGATTTTATTGCAGTTTCTTTATAAGCCTTTTATTAGAACCAATGTATCTAAAACTACAACTTGCCATAATACCCGAATTTTCGTAAAAAAACATATATTGTTCAAATTAACTTTCAAAAACAGTTCAAATTAGCTTAAGATAAATCTCGGTAAATCTTTGAAACGGTGATATAAAAGTAGTATTAATTTTGATTCTCTCATTGTGCCGTGATCCTTAATAAAAACTTTATGTTCTTAAATAAAAAAAGTTAATACACCGTCTCATATTTAATCTGCCAAATAACTCGCACTTGTATTCGCTTGTGGCACTACAAACATTTAATATCGCCGAGTAAAACACAAAGTTGCAGGTTGTACTGGACAAATGAAAGCTACTAGACTTGTAAACAGCGCGCATCAATTTAACCGACCAACTAAAAGTCACCACCAACTAAAATCTTAGCGAATCACAATTGAGTTACACCATCTCAGCATCTAATAAGTCAAGCAAATTGCAATTAAGTAGTCCCACGTTCAGTCTGTGTCAAAATTTAATTTAGAATCCCCCCTTTTATCCACCCCTTCCACCCAGTGGGAGGACGCGAAATGATGCCACGTTTAATTCAAAATTTCAAATTGAGTTATCGATATAATGTAGATTTAGTTTAGTTTCAATAGGAGTGGCCACGTAAACTTTGATGGCGGCGCAAATATTGCGAAGGTGAGAGGTTAATAATAATTTAATTTTAAGCCCAAGTGTTTGAACGTTTGGTATTCAATATTGGTATTGTAAATGGATGGTTCTTTTAGGTAATTTGAAATTATCTTTGCCTTTGACTACTGTATAACAAGAAATGGAAATTGCTGCAAAGGGTGCCTCGTGGTTACTGGCATAGTTTTACGCTTAATTTTAGCTTTGATCATGAGGTTTCCAATTCCCGGACAGTCTCAAAACCGGTAAATATTCTTACAATCTGCCTGAATCACGTATATAAGACTCAACGTTGAAGTTGTCCTGTAGACTACAAGAAAATCATTGCTCCCTGGAGAAAATGCAGGCGTAACCATACTGTATCAATCACTTCGTCCCTGTGGGCAACGAGATCAATCTTTCATGGATGAGAATTCGATGTATGCACAAAACTCTGGCTCCGAAACCACGCGGTGCATTAATTGTTTATTATAAATATAGAGAAGATTAAATTCCAACATTTCAATACCAATGCTAGAGGTACATCAATACAAACACATTCAAGTGAAATCAACCGCAACAAACAATGATTACCGAGTCTGTTTTACTTCCATCATCCGTTGGTTTTTTACTCCTCAAATATTTTCCGTGATACCGAGAGACACCAAAACAATTTGCGGGCAATGTTGAGCGATAAAAATAATATGGCAACTCTTGTAGGACAAAGTTTGCCCGGGATTGGCAAACCTAGGTAGAGTTTTGATGTAAGACGAGAGCTGCATAAAGAATTTGTGAAAGTACCTCATATCGCATATTTTTTTAGCTCAAGTAAGTAATAAGAGGCAGCCAAAGCCTAGTGGAGATACGAACAGACTGCCATGCAGAGGGTATCCGGGTAGGGTTCGAATTCACGGCGCGCACCAATGACTTTTCGGAGTTATGTGCGAATTGAATTGTAAATTATCGCTTGCCCCGTGCATCAAAGAGCACGCAAAGCCGTCGGTCCCGGCTGTCATGAAGATCTTTGACGGTTCCTATGAATAAACTGACACTAGTCTAAACCGTGGAATATAGCCATCCCTTTGGGTTGCGGAGGTTAGACAGGCAGTCGCTCTGTGGAAAAGCTAATATTCAGTCAAATCCGGTTAGACTAGAAAGCGGACCCCGGGTTCAGACTGGGATAATGCTAGGAGGATGATGTTAAAAGATTACTAAGTCCAATTCAATGTACCCCAAAAAAGTAGCGGTATAAATTACGTACTGCTGAAGCTTATTTTTTTACTTTCAGGTGTTGCGTGTGACATTACAAATATTCTAATGTCGGACACAAGGAACACACAGGCTTTGAACTACAATTCGAAGATCACATCGACGGTTAAAAGGTAATAGGCATAAGTGACAATTTTACCGAAAATGACTTTTAAATGCCATCCTACTAAAAAAAAAGTTTTTTCGAATGCGCTAACTCCCATGGCTCTACAATGACTTTTTTGTCACTTATGCCCTAGTAAAAAACTGCATTTTAGAAGTATCATTTCGGTATAACCAACCGAGTTTTAGGCCTTTTATTACCATACAGGCGCTTATACCCCTGTAAAGATGACATCCTTTTTGGTTTATTGTCGGTAATACAATTTCACTTCTTATTGGCGTAGCGATTTCAGGCAGTAACGCCTGTTTACCATTAGCATGTGTTTTGTAAGTTTGAATTTATGTCTTATTACTTTTGTCATCAAAAATATAAAGCGTCGATTATACCTTACTACTGTTTATAAGTTTACAATGCAGTTGTTGCTTATACGCAATTACTAAAAATCTAATTTGCTACTGAAATGTCGGTTATACCCTACTACCAGTTAGGTACAACTCTGTCGCTTACGCTGTATTATATGTATGCAATTCCTAAGTTTTACTTTATAGGAGAACCACGTTGGTTGTTATTATTATTATTTTAAATTCGTGATATTTAATGCACGTTACCATTTGTCCAGATAATACTGTGTCAACTGTGTGTTGGATATTCTCGTTTTCTTCTTGATAGATAAAACTTGATCTGTGGAAGTGCAACGGTCCCTTTTTTTAACCCACATACACTGTCGCTAATATCTAGCATCCTTACAAAGTTTTGCTAAGCAGTGTATCTTATGTTCCATTACCTTTCGGCATAATGAGGTGAATCGTCACTTATCCTCCTTTACCCATTTAAGTTATTCTACAGACTTGTGACTTATTACCTTTTGGTATGAGGAGATCAAATGTAGCTTAGTCTTCTAATCTTTTTGTTTTTTTCTGTGTATATGTAATTTATGCCGAATTACCGCATATTGCAAATAAGGTTAATTGATCTAAGCGACACAAAATAAAATAAATCAATGTCTAATCAAATAAATAAAAGTGCGAATAAATGCTTTAAGTTTTCGTGATTCCAGAGGTGTTTCCATTTTCTCGATATGAAAATAAATAAAAAAATGATGTCCATTTTTCTACAATTTCCAACTTTAAATTGCTCTCCTGGACAGTTTAGTTTTTGTTGCTTATAACTTTCAACCGTCGACATGAAGTTTTGTCTTGAAAATCAAACCTAAAGCAAGCAACACCCTGACAGAGGTAAAATGGCCATAACACCATTAAGTGCATTTAATAGAAAAGCTATCAAACTAATCTCACAAAGAATTGTCGTGTACGAAACTACGATGGCTGACAGCGCATCTGATCACCAGCCTCAAGCGAACGCAAAGGCCAATAAAAATAATATCGCGAATGAGATCGTAAAGCTCTGGATCCCGTGCCTTAATACCACCGCAATAAACTAGTGGCTCTAGTTTCTGTACGGAGCTACTAGTATTTGAATATTCAGTAGATTGGAGAAGGCATTGATTTTTTATTGCATAGGAAGACAAACGAGCAAGCGGGTCACCCGATGGTAAGTGATCCCCGCCGCGTATAGACACCTGCAACGTCTGAAGGATCCCAAGTGCGTTGCCGACCGTTTAAAAAAGAACATCTATATATTTGTCTAGTCTTCATCATCATTCCTTCTAGCGGTATTCTAGTTTAAACGGGGGGTCCGCTTACTAGTCCAACTAGATTTGACTGAATATTAGCTTTTTCATAAAGCGACAGCTGTCTGTCTAGCCTGTGCAACACAGAGTGATCAGGTAGATACCTACTATCATTATTAAAGTATTACAAAAACTAATTGACACATAATTGCCACACATCATCCTGAAACTTGGCAGTTATGAGAAGAAGAAGGAAGCAAAATACGACTTCTTAGATTATTCTTCTTATTTCATATTTACGTGTTAAAAATAACTAGCATCCTACAATGTTTTTAATAATACCTTTCAGTTTACAAGCAATCCTTAAAAACAATCAATGAAGTTTACTAAAGCAATCCACATAAGAAATCAATACAACAATAACAAAAACCATAAGAACAAACTACCCGTTGACTATTCATTCGATTCGCACCCCAACTTCGTGTTATACCTAGAAAAACCAATTTGAAAGATCCCTGCATCTCAACCATTTCAACAAGAACCAAATTTAAACAGTTAGGTGGGAGGTGAGGGAGTGCACGATACGTTGGTTACTGTAAGAGCACTCTGAAATTCCCCTTTATGGGTATTTCATAAGTAAAATATCTATTAAATAGATGCTTCATAGTCTTAAATCTTACTATTGAAGGGAACCGCCTTTATTGCATAGAATGCTTTTTATTGTTAGTAATTTAGTTGCTGAGCTCACCATATATTGCCATTGGTTTGTCAATAGTTTGCTTATTGAAATCTTTTCTATTTCTTTTTGTGTGCAGTTTAGTAGGTGATGTGATTACTCGTAAGTTTTTTTGTTAATGATGCTTAAAGTTGGTCTATTCAGCCTACATATTAGTTGGATCGATGCATTGTATGTTGTTTCAGAGGTTATGTTTGCGTTTAAACATAATCTTTTTTGAGGTTGATATTTAACTTTAGTTTATTTGACAATAAAAATAAAATAGAATATTATAACATTTGTGATAAATATGGTTCTAATTTTGTTTCTGACCTTATCTTTGTAAACGTAAACTAGTTGTTTTGAGCAACAAGGATCTAAAATTGCAGGCAACTTTCAAATAAATAACGACTTTATTTGGTAAATAGTGTAAATACGCGTTAATATAGAACTCAGCGTGGTATTATTCAAGCTCTTGTTTTAAATAAATCCAGTGGGTTTTCAAAATATAAATAGCAACCTTTCTTATGTATTTCAGATTATTTTAATGACCACAAATCTGACCCTAACATACAGAAACTTTGTTTTTATTAAACCAATTGGCAAGAGTCACATCAGAGTGTAGAATACTTTGACATAATTCTTACGAGTTGGTTGATGGTCTATATTCAAAATAAACCTGTTAAAAGATACAAATGTTAAACATATCGCTCTACGTAATATGTTAGTATATTACAATCTGTAGGCAAAACGTATGCAGTTTCTACTTATTCAGTCGACGGATTCCATTAATGCGAAGTTACTTGTGGGATTTCAGCATAAAGGAACTTGTATTGAGAAGGATATTATGAGTTCTGATATATGTATATCTAATTTATAATTGGAAACCATATGAGTGAAAGGTTCTTGAGAATGTATATTTTAGAAATATTTGAACTACGCCAATTATAATGGGAACTGAAGAAAATGTAATTAAATAATATGGTGTACATGGTTTATTCTGCTGTCCTTATATACAAGTTTTTTTTAGATATTACGATAATATTATTATGATATTAAAAACGGCATTTTAATGGATTAGGTACAATAACATACGCAAAGTATTTCATTTCGATTGATTGATTCGACTTGATCCCGTGGGAGTTTTGGGAAATCTATTTTTAGTGCACGCCTGCGGTCCTCAAAGAACATACGAGTACGTGCCAAATGTCAGCTTCTTGCTCCCAGTAGTTGCGACTGCATTGTCTGTCAGTGAGTCAGTCAGCAACGCAAGAATTTTATAATTAATGTGTAATTTTATAGACACACGAGGCAACTTATTGCATAATATTTAGGGAAGAGTAGCAAATGCATTTTAGGCCTTTTGATGTGATGTGGCAAACGGATTCCGTAGATTCTATGCTGTTGCAGCGAGGACCACGAGCGACTTGGATAGAAAAAAAAAAAAAAAGGGTGAAGATAATCCTTTACACTTCTTCCGTATAGGCCTGAGCCACCAGCGCTCTCACTTATAAAAGAAATAGAAATATTGCTACTACCATCTGTGATAGAGTGCTTACTACTGCGGTCAAGCCTGCCCATTAATGTGGACTCTACTTTCCGATAATTAAGATTGGTTTAGTCACGACAAATAAAAATATCAGTAATTTGACTGACAGAGAACGTATTGCCAAAACTATTGGGCACAGCAAGCTGAAATGTGGTATGTATGTTGTGGGGCCGGCGTTGCTGCTACCCTCTAGTGTCTAATAATGTTACTATAGCATACGCACCTAAAACAACGCATGTCTTATATAAACTCGCATATTTTTCAAGTAAAACCATCTAGCTTGTAAAGTACAACAGTATCCACTTGTTAAAACATCATTACTGGCTGTAGATCTACGGTGTGTTCGGACGACTTAGTCTCGGCTGATTGGTGGCGGTGTTGTCTGGACTTCTGCCAAGTTCCCCAACAGATAAATGTTGAAGAACTGTGTTTTGGGGTGAATTAGAAGCTTTGGCGGTTTAGGGAGACGTATCTAATGTGGGTGTAAACAAAATTAATTGGGATAATACTTCACATGGTAGTGATTTCACTGGAGTTCGTTTCAAGCTGAATAATCTACGTATCGTTTGTGTTTTGAGTTTGGATGTCGTGGAAGAATGTTGTATGAGCTGACTATATTTTAGGTAAAGTACTGCTTAATTAACACGACCATGCAATCCGTTTAGTAATTTAGTGAAGCTTGCATTCTGGATGCTGTCACACGACAAAAAGTTTTTTTTTTAGACTCACGCCTGTATCCCCGAAGGGGTAGGCAGAGGTGTAATATTACACCCACATTTCGCCATGAATTTTTAGGTCTCACGTAATAGGGGGCGAGACTATTGCCGTTACCGGGCACATCACCAGACTCCGTGCTGCTACTGAGAATTCGGAAAAACGCAGTAACCGGTGTTCTACTCAATTTAATATCGTCCACGCGCCGACCGACCCTCAACGTCAGAAGACCAATACCTGTATTATCTGACATCGACATTGTATTTTTAATGAAATGCGATTAGATTTTGAATTAAGTCACAATTTATATAAAAGTTTCTCTAACTTAATGGCATTAGTCTTTATCGTCGAATTCGACACAAGTTGAACGTTAACACATACATAATTTGACACTTTGTTCAATTAACGATCTAGTCGCAACATCATTAGAATTTTAGTTAGTTTAGTAGAGATCCATTTATGACATGAGTATAACACTGATAGTAGATCGAAACTGCATTTGAAGAAATATAATTCCAAGAATTAGCCTTCTGAAGCATTCCGATTGTACCTACTCCTACACCTACTCTCTCATTTATAAGTGCCTTACGCCTTACATATGTCATCAGGATTCCAATACAGATAAAATCATGATTATTTTATTATTTGAAACTCATATATAGCAAATTGCTAAGTTTTAAAACATAAACACTAAAGGATAAGCTCTCTTGGGAGCGTGTTTTTAGGATCACTGCTATTTCGGCTATAAGTCATTGAAAACTTTTTCAATAAATATTTAGTTCGCGAAGCCTACTTGAGAAGTATCTGACATTCAATACATTTATTTATTTACTGAAACATTTAACCTTTTGGTAATAACTCATTGTATTTTGTAAGCACATATTTTTATTTTGTTCGCTATTTTGAAGTTGGTTATGTGCATCGATATATTATTATATGTACTAAGTTGTGTCTTTCATTGTAAACTTTAAGGTCATAAGGTGACTAAAATGGTGGTTGAGACAATTTTTTTAGCTTGTTGAGGTATTTATATCCGTGCCGTCGGTCCCGGTTCCTGTTCCATGACCAAAATCCTTAGACTATGTTTGAGGCCTTCGGGTGGTTTAAAGTCCCCAACACCAGAGTTGAGCACACATTCACATGAAAAAAAGAAAGAAGTGTTGCCATTATATGATTAATTGGTTATGTTGGTAATACCAAAATCTCCGTAATATATAACGCCACCTACCATTATTTTAAAGAACTACCGTGGGGCATACGAACTTACATTATTCTATCCACTATCCAAACGGCGTCACAGGGCACAGTATGTATCTAATATTATAGTAATATCCTAGAGTATATGTTTATAGGTAATGTCTAAGAGAATATATGTATAGGCAACAATCATATTAGTTCCTTCAGACCTTGTTTGTGCTCATAACAGCGTCGATATTTCTCAGAATTATCGTTGAAAGCTTTGAATAAAACTCTAGGACCTACAGTAGAATATTATGTTCGCTAAGCAACAATAATACTAACTATTTTTGTTGCTTTTCTGCTTTGATGATCCCAGCAATAGTGTAAGGGCGATTTCCAACTGGTATATTTTTTTACGATCTGTCTCCGTGGTCCAGTGGATAGCGTATGCAACTGCTGATCGGAGGTCTCGATTCGATTCCCGGGTCGGGCAAAAGTGTTACTGGGTTTTCCGAATTCGCAGTAGAAGCACGGAGTCTGCTGATGTGCCTGATATCGGCAATAGGCTAGCTCCCTATTACGTGGGACTTCAAAATTCATGGCGGAATGTGGATGTAATATTACACTTCTGCCTACCCCTTAAGTGATACAGGCGTGGGTCTATAAAAAAACGCGTTCACGGTCGTTTTGGAAGACGCGCTTACACACGCGCTACATTACGCGCTTCAAAAAACTGGACTTGAATGAATGAATGAAAAATTTATTTAGTCACAAAAGCACAAGAGACACAAGGTAGATAGATACATAGTTATAAGATTATGGCACTAACATGCAATATGCATACAATAATAAGAACATTAATTAATATAATTGAACATAAGCAAACAACAAATATAAACATGACAAATAAATAACATATAAAAAGTGTAGAAATACATTACAATAAAAGAATAAAAATATGATGTATGTGTCCCAGCGCTGACCAAATAGGTAGCCAGATCAGCATTTTGTCTAGTAATGCTAGTGCATACCAGACACTGATATTATTCCGGCCCCTTCCATGCTTCACGGATGCGCAAACCATTGCTGCGCCACAAAGTGCAGTTTCATATGTACGTATGTGTATGTTTTCTTGTGTGTACAGTGTGTTGTGTTGTGATTTTTATATAAATAAAAAACCAATACCAAATTCATAAAGTTAAATAACTAAATATTGCTGTCTGTAGGCAAATTGCATTTTGGGTGTTTAACCCAAAGATTCGGTCACAGTGCTAGACCACGAATGATGCTGTCGAAAATTATAATAAAATTAGAATTCCAATTGAAGGTAAATATTAATCAGTATTATTTTATTATACATAACTTATAATTTATTGGACCTATATATATTTTCTATGACTAGTGTATTGAATAAATATTGTCTATTATTATTAAGGCATTGACTACAACAGAAATTAAAAAATAAATAAAACGTATAAATTAATAAATTAAATCGATATTAAATTGAAAATATATAATATATTGTGTAGGTATATATATAAGTATAAAATTGTCTGTAGGCATTCAAATAAAAGATATGTCCATATTTACGATACCCAGCTCACATTGAGCATCTAATAGATGTTTTTTAAGTCGCTTTTTAAATGTTAAAGTACTGTTTATTTGCCTCAGAGGTGGAGGCAGATTGTTCCATATCTTGGAAGCTGCGTATCGAAAACTACCCCCAAATGCAGCGGTGTTATGACTGTGTATACACAGTTGTTGTGCGCACCTTCTACTCGAACACTGTCTTTGACTAGTGACCCAATTAAGTTTGGTATATAGGTATGACAGTTACTTGTACTTGATGACACCGAAAAGTAGGCATGCCAAGTGAATTTTGCTGCGGGATTTCATTTTAAATATTAAATGTTGGTTCAAGAATGGTGTTACGTGACTTTTAAATGGAATAGAAAAACAAAAACGGGCGCAAGCATTCTGAACACGTTGAATGAGACGGTGAGTTCTGGCTGAAAGTCTCAGACCATATGTACACTGTGTCTGCGTAATCGGGTCTCGAGAGTACCAGGGATTCTACCAGTTGCACTCGGAGTTCCTCAGACAAGTGTGGCCTTATTCTGTACAAGATCTTTAGTCTGTTAAAACAATTTCGAACAGAATCCGCGATATGATCTTCGAATCTGAGCTCACTGTCCAAGCGTAGCCCAAGATTGCGGGCTTGGTTAACCCTGACAATTTGCTGCGCCATCAAGTATACCGGAAGCGTGGATGGTAACGCATTGAGCTTGTGTTTCGTTCCAAAGATCATATACTTGGTTTTGGCAGGGTTAAGCATGAGACAATTACTCGCACTCCATTCGGCTATATTTTTTAGGTCTTTGTTGAGAGCAGCGACAGCCGCATCATACTCATGAGGTTTGAATGACACATAAACTTGTAGGTCATCGGCGTATATATGATAGCTGCAGGTTCAGATGCACTTAACCACATCAGCAGAGTAAAGGCTAAACAATATGGGGCCAAGTATCGAGCCTTGTGGAACTCCTTTTTTGACTTGAACCTGCTCGGACACGTGTACCTCGCCATCACTAGACCTTAACTCTACGTACTGCTGCCGGTTATCCAAATAACTATGGAACCATTGCAATGTCTGTTGATCAAAACCATAGTAGCGTAGTTTGGATAGAAGTAAAGAAATATCAATATAGTCAAAAGCTCGGGAATAATCAAGCAGAATCAGTAGAGTACACATTCCGGAGTCTTGAGCAGTCAATATGCTATCGGTAACATCCAGCAGAGCCATCGATGTGCTATGCCGCTTCCTAAAACCTGACTGCAACGCGGACTTGTGTATAGGTCATACATTTAAATCTATACACGCCTATAAAACACTAGTCTGAAACTGCTATAAGCGTCTGAAGATTATGATATCTCACCATGTCAGCATAGAAACGTGTACTGCTGGACACAGGCCCCCTTCAAGATTCTCCACTGAGACCGATCTTGAGCCGCCCGCATCCAACCATATATGATATCTTGATTTCAGGTAATAAGGGTTCGCTTCGCAGTCTAGCAAAATGTAATATTGGCTATTTCTGTCAATGATTTGTTCACAGATGCTAGACTAGGAGTCTGCTCTGCTACCAACACCGCTTCAACTGAGTCATTAACTTGTCATTTGAATTTGATAATTAAACCGTATGTTGTAAAGTATAATTATTTCATTACGTCAATATAAATTACCTGCCCACTTTCCGGTACTTAGCAATATTGAGACAAAATCGTACTGCAGCTGGGCCGTTACGGTGCCGGTACGTTAGCTAGTTACTACTAGCTTAGATTACTAGTTAACTTGTTAAAAAAATAACATCATCTACTCGGTATTCCATACACAGTATTCCATTAAGAAGACGTATTCCACAATTGGTACCTTCTCAACTTACAAATACAAAGCTCACTGGAAGGGTGGTATACGGTATTTTGTCGAGTTTTTCGTCTCTTCACAAAAATAATTATTATTTACTTCGTGTTTTTACCTAGGTCATCTCTTACGACACTCACGAAATGAAATAGGGTAGTGTCACTATGTATTCCTAATTCGCCATAAAACGGATTCAGTTCGAGTCTATAGCTTCAGTAGGGTACATTTCTAGTCATAACACTTACTTTTGCTGAAGATGAAGTGCTAATTGAAGACAATGCGTCCTACGTTGCAGCATAAAGAAGAATGGCCATTTTTGACCTAAACATGTATAGAGATAAAACTTATTTTAAAATTAAGGTTATTTTTTAGTGTAATGATTTCACTAACAATTATATTTTATAGAAGTCTAGGTAAAAAGAAAAGTTTTGGGTTGTAAAGATGTTCTAGAACTCGTGAGCGCATCCTTATCAAAATATTTTTTATTCGCTGCATTGTTATATTATCTGTGTCCGATAATACTTCCTTGTTTAGCTACGTTCCATTTCACTTATACCACATCTTTAGCATTTGGTTTTGTCAAAACCTCGAGAAAACTTAATTTTATATATAAATTGAATCAAGTTGTTAAAAGCTGATCATAAATGAATGTATTTTTTTTGTTAAAAGATATAAAAAGATAAATATAAATGTATTTCTGCCGTTGAAAACATTGGATAAGGATGCAACGGAACGTTTTTGACGTAAAGACGCCGCCGGTGACATTGGACACGGGAGAATCTGTCAAATTAATACGAACTAATTTCGGTGTAATATGTAATTCCTAGACCTTTATAAGAAAAACTGTCTTTACAGTATAATTTCTTGATCATAGATCTACCTGTTTTTGTACATTTTATCTATATACACAATAATTCATTATCAGGTCATTCAATGTATGAGAAGTGGCCATTGTTCTTTGCCAACCAAATTTCGGTTGATACATGCAGATTTTGAACGGCTGGCTTTGTTGAGCTAATGTGAATTATCTACGTACTGTCTCCTTAGTACTTGAGTCTTGGTTGAAGATCAGATATGATTGTGTGCATCCAAAGGTGTTATTGTTTGGTAAGATGGTTCTAGAGCATTTTAGACAGGGTGAATAAGTCTGCCCGGTGTGTAAGGGTAGACAAATCATTAAGTATGTATGAGATATTTAATCTTTATTTTTAATACTTACGAGATATATCGGACGAACTGTAGTTTAATTACAGATTTTTAAAACAGTCTCTTCGAAAATATGATTATAACAAAATAGAGTTCGTCCACGGCTCTACGGTTAAATAAGCCTATATCACTTTCCTGCTTCCTAACTATCTTCAGTCCCTACACACACAAAAACATACAATAACATTGCTCGGTTGAAACCATAAAAAATAACAAAAAAATACACATTCGCAATTAATAGTATGAACAGTATTGATTTGATCAGCTTTTTGTGTCCAAGTTTCATGGACCTCCAAATAAATGTATTTAAGGTAACAAAACTTTAAAAGAATAGGTGAAATACTTGACGCGGAGTACTACGTTTCTATTATTTAGGATATCATCAACGCCAAAAGGTGCTCAAATAAACAAATAATAGTACATAAAGTACCTAATGGCGAAAAGTGGGTTAATATTACACCTCTGCCTACCACTTCGGCGATACAGTCGTGAGTCTATAAATAAATAAAATAAAACTACCTAATGTTTCAGCATACATTTTTCTTATAACAACCATCATATGCTTAATACCTAATACCAACATTAAAATAACGGGTAAACCCTCACGTCAGGAACAGGTGTCAAACTAGTCCATCCAATTAATTACGGAAGGTTCGGAGGCACAAAGTTTAACTTATTGCCCTCAGATAGATCCCCGAGGAGTCAAGATTATCTGGATCAACCTATAAGTTAGACAACGTCGTTAGCAATGGACGGTATGTGCCGAATTTAGGGCCTTGTGTTTTGCGAAACTGCTTAGAACATTCTCGAATAAATACTTTCAGGATTCAACTACTTGTTCTCATAATAATAATTTGTAAAGAGTTTATAATGCGTATTTTTTGAAGTCATAAGGTTAATCCTATACCTTAGAAGAGGCCGGATATTTCGACATGGTGCTGCAGGACATTAGGCAAACATCTTTAATATTCTACTTGGGCAGAATTCTAAAAATAATTTAAAGTTTTCACAATTGTGATATTCACTAATTTAAAAGCTAAAATGAAAAGTTTGATACATCATACATAATATATTATTTTGTAGGTAGCAAGTGACGCACCATCTTAATTAATAAATAATATTTTTACTCCTAAAAGAAAGATTTTTTTATTACCATGGTAAGTAAGCTAAGTAAATGATTTAATGGTGCTGATACATCTTAGCATTCACTTGTAACAGAACAGCGAGTATTTGCCGTTTTCTTTTTTGTCGAACCGAACATTTTCACGACCATTTTAGCGAACACTCTAATCCGTAGAATATAGATAAAATATTGAAATCGCACTACAACACCAGTTTAACCCAATATATTTACTCCAGTTTCACTTATGAATTATTTCCAGGGTAAGAGTAAGATACACAAACAAACTACGTTTCTAAATTATAAAATGCAGATTTCAATTTGAACAGGTTTAATAAATCACATAAGTGGCTGTTCCTACGTTCAAATTTATTTATCGATATCGAAGGTTTATCAACATTATATTAGCTAGAGTACGCCGTAACTATCTGGAATCCATACTATGTCAAGTATATTGACATGTTGGAAAATGTCCAGCGTAGGTTTCTTCGTGCAATGCATTTTAGATGTCATAGATCTTCCCTACCTTACGATCAGTTGCTCAATAAATACCAACTCTTGAGTCTCAGCTCTAGACGTAAACAACTAGAGGCAATAACTTTATATAATATAGTTCACTCCAGATATGATTGTGTGTGTTTGAATGGTGTTATATGTTATTCAGTCCCTAGAACTGTGCACAGACGGCAGGTGCGTGCAGGCAAATTGTTTGCTGTAGGTACTTGCCGTACTAATACAGGATTGAGATCACCTATTCGGCGTATGACTGATACATATAATAAAATGTTTGAGCGTATAGACATATTTTATGTTCTATTCGGCAATTTCGCAAGTTGTTATATGAAACACTCGCCAATATGTAGTTTAGTCATCTTCGATCACTCTCATAAATGTATATTATATTGTTATGTATTTTCGTTTAAAATTTGCTACTATTTTATATATAAATATGTACTTCTATAGAAGTGTCTAATATGATTGCTTATACTGTATTATCTACTTTGTATCATCTGTTCAACCTCAATTCGATGGTCACCTAGCGCTAACCTTAATTTTATTGTTAATATGTGAACAGCGCTGTGGGCTTCACTATTGTTATTATTAAGAAATGTTCATCATTAATGTAAATTTTTATAGTGTTGCTGTCTGTTGTTCCTTCTTAATAAAATAAAATAAAATAATTGTTCGTATCCTTTTTTTTGTTGTCTACGGTGGAAACTCTCCTTATGAGCCATCTCAATTCGACGCCAACCCGGCTAGAGTGTGATCGACCGGGCTTGGGACTGGCGGAGGCGGTGTGTGGAGGCTCTCCCCTAAAGGCGTTCGGGGCATACCTAATAAAACCACCGCGGTGTCCCTAGTTATAGATTTCTTTTTCTCACATTGTTTATATCATGTCCTTCGTCTGATATAAAAATAAACGCTTTTTCTTTCTTTCTTTATGCCTTTCTTACGGGTCCCGTGTGTTGGGTTCACATGATTCGTGGATAGCATAGTTTCCCGCGACCCCGCCCGAGATAGACCCAAATGTCCTTCATGCATCACACTAGCATTCGTCATATCTCAAAGCAAGTTAGGAGGCGGTGAGGACACTACGCCCGCCTCT
Organism: Euclidia mi; assembly: GCA_944739405.2. Lineage (NCBI taxonomy): Eukaryota > Metazoa > Arthropoda > Insecta > Lepidoptera > Erebidae > Euclidia > Euclidia mi. The sequence continues at coordinate 63,464,608 of OX123193.2, read as the reverse complement.
TCACCTTTTTGCGGACGGGTGACAAATTTCTTGATTTCAAAAATGTCTTGATGACTACCTTGATTTTCTTCTTTTTTAACCTTTTAAAAGCTTCTGAGCTAAATAATATTTGACGTTTTCTTTCTAACAGACCTGACAAAGCTCAGTCATTTCTATGTTTACAGATATTTTTTGTTATTTCTATCTATTCAGTATTTCTATACTTACTCCAAAACAACACAGTCCAAAATATACCATATATTTTTCCCAAAAAATAAAACCTGCATTAACATTCCGAAACCACACGATATTTATACTCAGTATTGTGTAACCATTCAATTAGAGACCACCCTATCATTGGCCGTGTAATAGAATGTACATCTACTATTCCTTGCCCGGTTCTGTTATAAAAATTGCAATGTTTTAGTACGTGGTTCGAATAAGGTTGGGTACAGTTGGCCCCTGTAATATAAGGTGATGTAGGTCTGGAGAATAAATTAGCAAGGCAAGGTGTAGGACTGTTATATCTTTTGTAGCATTATCGAAGGTTCATATGAGTTCGAAATGTTTTTTTTTACTTTCTTGCACGCTTTTGTGCCAGTTCGAAATAGATGACAACAAAATCGAATAATATACTCTTTGTTTTGTGGAAATGGTTTCCGGATAGTTTTAGTTATAACAGTCGACTTAGAAAAAAACAGGCATGAAAATGAAATAACTATAATTCCAGACTTAGTTCTAAATATTGCTGTCTTAGTAATCCGATTTTTTTCTAACAAATTGATTACAAGGCTGTTAGCATGACTTTGACATAGTCTTTATATAACAACTTTTACAGATAAGGTTATAACTAAAGTTTGAAAAACATATGTATTGTATGGTCCATGTATATTTTCCTTTAAAGTAAACGTTTAAACAGAATTTTATTACAATGCAATCAATGCGCGCCAGATAACTTAATATTGAATAAATATTTTTTTGTTATTTTGCTCTTGACTGTACGAAATACACCAATGCTAGAAATAGGTCGGTGAATTAAAGCTAGCTACAAAATACATACTAGAATTGCATCAGACAATTTAGTAGACAATACTGGCACAGTATAAAGACCCTGTGGTACTGGTATGAGTTTGTTGGTTGTGAAATGAAATATTTATTTGCAGAAAATGTGGTACAGATTCAGGTGTTACAGTAATATAGTTTCGTCACATTTTACCTTTTAGGCATGCAAAATATATTATGAAATAATCAGTATATAATAAGTTTTCGTGCCTTAACATATAAGTACATAATGCATTATATTATTAACATTTTAAATAATAGTAATTCGTGCATAAAATTATAATTATTTATGTATTGTCAAAATATTTTATTACTAAATGTCATAGAAAATTAGATGAAGTACTTATGTCAAAGTCATAGAATAGAATGCAGAATTATTACGTCAACCTTTAAGCTCAAAGAATTCTGTAATTGTATAGAATGAATGTTGAATTAACCAGTTTCTTAATGGCTTTTTCATTTTCATTAACGGAAGCTCTCGAATAGCTTTCGGTACCTTATTAAATACCTTTATACACATTATATAACAATTTTTATGGAACAATGCAGATTTACAGGCAGGCATTAAAAGCCGCGTGGGGTACCTAATATTGAATTATTACGTGCACCAATAAATTCTTTTGAATATTTTTTCACATGAGTACAGATTTCTAATATATACAATCCTGTTAGAGTAAGTATATTATTTCTTATAAATATAGGTCTACATGAGTCTAATGGTCCCATATTAAACAAAGCCCGTATGCATTTTTTTTGGGTTATAAATGCTTTATTTATGTCCGGCGAGTTGCCCCATAACAATAGTCCATATCTCAAAGTAGATTCAACATAGCCATACTATGCGATAAGAGACGCAGGTCTTCCAGCAACTCGTTGTAGGTTGCGAAGAGCAAATACAAAGTTATTTAATTTAATGCATACATTTTCAAGATGCGTTTTCCAGTTGCAATATTGATCTACATGTAGTCCTAAGAATTTTGTGTCCGTTACTTTACTTAGTTTTTGTTATTATATGAAATGTTCAACGACTCATGTTTGGTTTTATAATTGGCAAATTGTATAAATGTAGTTTTGTCTATATTAGCAGAAAGATTATTTGAATTAAGCCAAGTCATTTCTGATTCTACTTCTGTGTTTACGATAGTGTCAAAATTAATAGATTTGTCTTTTTTTGGTATTATAATAGAAATATCATCTACAAACAATGTTGATTTATAGGGTGTGACAGTCACGTCAGGAGATCATTCACGTATATCAAAAATAAGAGGGGCCCGAGTATACTACCCTGAGGCACACCATATTTATTTTGTAGGAAATGTGACCTGTATGACGTAAGGATACAATTTTCATTTAAACGCGACACTTCTACGCATTGTCGGCGGTCCTTTAAGTAAGTTTGTAAGCAAGGTTTCCGTTTGTAGTATTTAAAATGTTACGAAATCTTTAAAAAAATGATCTTTTTTTTCAACACTGCTTTTTTATTGAAAACTAGGCTTCAAACTGCTAGAGTACAAAAATCCGTTGGGTACTTTATGGTTTATCGCGTTCATACAGACAGACGCGGCCGGAGGCTTCGTTTCAAAATGTGTGTAAGTGAGTGCAATCTTTGACTAATTCCTCATAGAACAACAAAAAGTTTCTCAAAAATAGCGTATCCAATAAAACCCGTAGATATTTACGTTCATAAGACACATCATTACCCTACACAATAATCACTCATCCACGACAACAGTACAACTACAACAACACAACTTGTAACTTACATAATGACCACATAACCACAATCTATCCCGTATCGCTTTGTTGATCACCCGATCGATCTTCAGATATCGCTCCTAATTAACGAATCAGACGTGACATCGTTGTTAAGACTACCCTCTGTAGGGGATGAATACTAAAACATCGCCATGTTAATGGTCTATAAAGGATGATTCGTAGGAACGACATGGGTTTTTAATTAGTAGCAGATACGGTATTGGCAAGTCAATGACGGAATGGCAGCGTACAACTAGGAGATGGAGGATTTATTTTTATTGGTATTGGCGAGGGCTGGCTGGCCGAACGATGGTATTTGACATGGTTATCGGACTTGCCAACGTCAGAATTGCACTGGTAGTCAGAAAATATTATATAACAATTTATTATATAAAATAACTTAATTTTTGTATACTTTGGTTTATGGATGTGTGTTGAAATAGTAGTAGCAACTTGTCTGGTGGCTTAGGCTGACATACTTATACATAGGTACACCTACTGATGGCGTGGAGGCATAATGATTCGTCGTAGGCATAATGAGGTCGTGCTGGCTCCCTCAATCAAGGTTGAGCCTTACGATGGCTGTGTGGGCCATCAGCGGCCTGAATCAGTTATAAGCGTCAGATGATATCCGGCATTGTTCTCGCATCTAAACCCATTAGGACTGGACTTCAAAAGAATATAAACAAAATGATGAAAGATAATGAATAGACAAAAAAAGGAATGACCCTTAGTTTGTTTTGACTTCACTTTAAGTCATTTAGCTATGAATAGCCTGTTTCGTCTAGAATAGTTTTTGACTCTAATAAGTGTTCTAAACAACCAAAATTCAGCAATATATATGTCTTAATGTCTTTATATGAGGATCAGTTTTTTATGCTTCTAAAAAGCAAGAATTCATTGAAGAACAAAAATTATAAGAAAGCATGTAAAAGACCATGTAAAGTCAGGCACGCAGTGATCTCACTCCCTGCTTCGCGTGTCGTGGGTTCGATTCTTTCATGTATGGATATGGATGTCCAATATCTTTTATATAATTAAAAAAAGGACAGGTCAGTACCCTGAACAGAAGAGCATGCATGAGGAATCTGATGGGAGTGAATGAAGCAAGAGAGATATGTCAGGATCGTTGCAAGTGGCGTTCCCTAGTCTCTGCCTACCCCTCCGGGAAACAGGCGTGAGTCTATGTATGTATGTATGTATTTTTTTATTTATAGACTCACGCCTGTATCCCCGAAGGGGTAGGTAGAGGTGTAATATATATTTAGGTTTATAACACACTTTATTTAAAAAAAAGAATACAGCTACCGACAATATTTATTAATTATTTCACAAACTATTACTTAAATTACTTAATCACTTTCAAACTAAATTATAAATGTACAAAAGCTATTTTGACAATGCTAGTGAACGTCCGTCCGATCCGAGGGCTTGCAAGAGAATGCGCCCGTCGTCCTAACCGTCGCAGCTGTGCTCGTGCCCCCTCCAGTCGTACCATCCGATCACGCCATCATCGCGTCAGTAGTGACGTCAGAGCAGAGCCACGCCTTCTAGGATTAGTTACCCGCTAATTCGGCCTCTCCTGACAAAGGTGCGTCCTCGCCCGCTTCATCGGTATGGCGTGATGTCGATGGTTGTAGACTGGCGTCATTTTGGCACCTTGTTTGTTCAGTATGGACTTCAACACGCTGCTGCACATCTGAATTACCTTGAGTGCCAGTGCATAGTAAACCATCTTGACTTTCGTATTCCTCACCTAGAAGCAGTTATATTGTTTGCATTAGAAACAGTTCATTAATTTAGTAGTCGACGGTAAAGAACCATCAAATTGTGTTAGGCAGATTAATATGGTACAGAGCCCTCGGGATGTACAGATCAAAAGACGCAGAGCCCTCAGGATGCGTTAACAAAGTGCAGAGCCCTCGGGATGCACACAACAATACGCAGAGCCCTCGGGATGCGTTAACAAAGTGCAGAGCCCTCGGGATGCACACAACAATACGCAGAGCCCTCGAGATGCGTTAACAAAGTGCAGAGCCCTCGGGATGCACACAACAATACGCAGAGCCCTCGGGATGCGTTAACAAAGTGCAGAGCCCTCGGGATGCACACAATAACGTATATATGTACACAAAACGAACATCACAACATACTCACAGTCAAAGAATGCCATGCATACATCAGGGGTCCATTCCCCTCGCCAAGGTATCATGTATTCTGCTGCAGCTTGTGTAGTCTTGCCATATGAACCAGAGACCAACTTGAGCTTATAACGGCCACACGGTAATATCTCTGTAACCGTGTAGGGCCCGCGCATGCCAGAGTCTAGCTTGCCGGTAGACTGGCTGGTTTTGCGGACAAAAACCAAATCATGGAGCTGGTATGACTTGGGCGCTTTGCGACGCTCGTTGGTACGAGCATCTTGCTGAGCGCGGTTCTTGTCCAGCAGCTCGCTTGCACGCTGCCGCACCAGCTCCCGCAGGGCCTCTCGGTTAGGACTCGTTGCTTCTACAGCAACATCACGCACCACGGATCGTATGACGGGCGTTGCACCATCACTGCCAATTAACAAATTTAAAGGAGAATAATTAGTGGTTTTCTGTTTAGTAATGTTCAGGTTGAGCTGTAATTTCCAAATAATGTCAGACCAATTCTCTTGTCGAAAGTTTGTTTCTACTCTAATCATATTCAGAACCGTACGACAATACCGCTCAACCTGCCCGTTACTTTGATGCATCTCTGGTGTAATAAAATGAATAGAGCAACCCAAGTCTCTTATCCAACTTGTAAACATAGTGCTCTCGTACATGCGTCCTCGGTCTGCCACAACAATCCTGGGAGTACCGAATAAGGACAGTGCGTTTTCAAATACTCTTTTTAATTCGTTAGCGTCTTGTCGATAGATGGGATACAAAAGGCAGTATTTTGTAAACGCATCTATGATTAAGACAACAAACTTGTAACCCTTTGAGTCTGGAAGAGGCCCCAACGCATCTGTATGGACCGTGTCAAACGGGGTACTCGGTTTTTCCCAAGACTGGATTGGTTGTAAGGGTTGTCGCGGCATTTTTTTATGGGCTAAGCAAATGATACAATGTTGAATGTATTTACGAACAAATTGTCTAAGTCCAGGGAACCAGAAGTGTTTGAGTATGAGATCAATAGTTTTTTCTACTCCAATATGTTGGTGCTCATCGTGAAATATTCGCATTAAGCTCAAACGGTGACCTTTCGGGATGAAACACAAGAAACGAGATTGTTCTCCAGTAATGTCGAGCTTGTAATAGAGAATATCGTTTCTTTTAACGTACCGATTCCCATCAAGTTCACCATCATGAAGCTTCTGCAAGAGGGTTTGGACTTCTTCGTCAGCGGCCTGTGCCATCTGAGCCCAGTTGTGAGGTTTTCTTACCTCGCATATATTAACTGCATTCCGACTAAGATAGTCTGCATGAGATAGCACAGACCCCTTACGATATTCCAACTCAAAATCGTAATCTTGCAAGAACATCCACCACCGAGCCACTCTCGGTAGTAGATCCTTCTTACGTTGCGTGAGTTTCAAGGCATTACAATCTGTGACAACCTTGAACTTGTTACCAATTAGATAGTGTCTAAAATGTTGTAATGCCTTGACAACTGCCAAGGTCTCCAATTCATAGGAGTGATAGCGAGGCTCCGCACCCTGAGTGACCCTGCTAAAATATGCAACAGGTTTCTTATGTCCCTGAGCACTTATTTGAAATAGAATTGCGCCATAACCCCGCGAAGATGCATCGGTGTGAACCTCTGTGGGCAATGACGGATCATAGATGGACAACACTGGCTCATTTGTTAATCGATAAATAATATCATTACGAACCTGTTCGTGTTCGTCAGTCCAACAGAACTGCACACCTTTGCGTAGCAAGTTGGCTATACATGCTGTCATCAAGGAGTAATTTGGAATATATCTCCTGAAATAGCCTGCGAGACCAAGAAATTGTCTAACCTCCTTCACATTGCTGGGTACTCGAGCCTTGACTAGTGCCTCGATTTTATACGCGCTTGGCTTTACCTGACCACGGCTAATAGTGCGTCCTAAATATTCAACTTCTTTGGTAAGAAAAGTACACTTTTTAAGGTTAATCGAAAAGCCAGCAGTAGTCAAAGTCCGTAATACCTCCCGGAGTGTGTGTAGACCTTCCTCAGTCGTGGAACTTGGGATTAAAACATCATCGATGTATACAAGTGCTCGACCAGATTCGATAAAGGACCGAAGAGTATTGGTTATTATACGTTGGTACACGACAGGCGCGTTCGCAAGCCCATAAGGCATCTTTAGATATTCATAATGGCCTTCGGGCGTTACGAAACCTGTGCGGTGGATGGATTCGCTATCCATTTTAATTTGCAAAAACCCTGTGGCCATATCAAGGCTTGTGAAATATGTGGCCTTACCCAAACGGTCAATATGATCTTCAATAAGGGGAAGGGGGTACCGATCTTTCACGGTGTTTGCGTTTAATGCACGAAAATCGACACACATCCTGTCGGTACCGTCTTTCTTCTTCACCAAAAGAATGGGGCTAGAAAACTCCGACTCAGACTCCCTTATTATTCCTTTGTCAAGTAAGTCCTTAATAATGTCCCTAACGCGCATCTTTTCATGATGAGACATTTTATAGGGCCTATATACTACGGGTGTTTCATTGTGTAATTTTATGTGCATGGAGCCGGTGGTAACAGTAGTAGTCGCCGTACCAGATACTAAGAAATTCGAAAACTCATTAATTATGGAAAATAGGCGTTCTTTATCGCTGCCAATAAGAGGCGTATTAATATTACACTCATGCACATTCAATTCCACATTAAAAACCCTATTCGACCGTGTAAGGCGTTGAGTGCCTCGTGAACGAGTATATACTACACCGTCCCGATTTAGCACATCAGTACCTAATATAACAGGCGTGTTCAAATACCGATCAGGGACCACATGAAAGTCGACTTCAAGTGTAATCTCAGGAAATTCCACAGTCAATGTTGTGAAAAAGCTAGATTCTATATCCTGGTTACCTATACCACGTAGTGTACAAAAAGAAGGCTTTTGAGTACACTGAAAATGCTTGACTATCGCCTCTGAAACTAAGGAAACCTGAGAACCACTATCTATAAGTATATCTACAGGCACTCCTTGAATCACTGCAGTGGCAATATCATTGCACCTGTATTCATTAATAATCTCCTGACAAAAATTTACATTCGACTTAGTGCCCGATTCAGCTCGCCGTTTCGTAAAACAGTCCTCAACCTTATGACCGACTTTTTTACAATAGGTACACGGCGTTGGCTTAGGTACAAAACTATTTGAAACAGAAGAACTAGGAGACGAATGGCTTTTATTATTTTCATTAGATACCCTCATACGTTTCGTGCAGTCACACTGCTTATGCCCAAATGAACCACATGAAAAACATTTAACTTTTGATCTATAATCAGAATATTCTCGTTTACGCAAATTATTACTACTATGAGAACTGCCACTCGTGCGCAACTTAGAAGTGGGTTTAACATATATCGACAAAAAACTGACTATATCCTTGGGTAGTAAATTTGCGTTCATAGCAGCCGATCTAATTTGTGGGTCGGTGATGCCGCGAATTACTATAGCAGATATTAATTCCTCACTCAATCCGTTTACTATACTCAATCGTAATAAAGAACGCCTAGCATATTCCGCGTAAGTCGGGTAGTTGGCAGAGTCAGTATTCATAACATCGAATAAAATATTCGCTATATCTATTCTACGTGGGCACAACGATTCAAATTCACGCTTAAAGTTTGTCCAAGAGCGATCATTAGTTGTCCACTCATTAAGCCAAACACGGGCATCACCCACTAAACAATTACCGATACGCGCCAAACACTCGCGGTCGTCCCACCGATTAATGTCACGCGCATGGTCGACTTCACTGCACCACACATTAAAATCATGCAAGGATGGATCAAACTTCGAGATATAGATATGGTTAGATCTTACCGGGTTTAGGGCCTTGATGATGGTCACCAACTTATCCGTTACCTCGTTCACAACGACGTCGCTACCCGATGATGACCGCGGCTCGAGGTGGTTCGCTACGCCAGGTGCGTCGTTAGGTGGCATCGGCGTCGAATCACCCAACTCGCAGCGGGTGTAGGGTACTGGCGGTGGTGGCGGCGTATGGGACCGCACCGACGAGGCCGCCTCGCCGCCGTGAGACCTCGACCTTTCTTCCTCCAACGCGTTAATTCGAGACAACAATGCTTCAAGTTTTTGTTCGAGTCCCGAAACGGAGGAACGTCCACGAGATTTACTTTTACTATTACCGTCTTTCGACATAATGTTTAATTACGTGAGAATTAAATTAAACACAAAAACTAAGATTTAAAAACTGTCAGGAATAGCAACAGAACGTGGTAGGATCCCACTTCTGAATTTAGGTTTATAACACACTTTATTTAAAAAAAAGAATACAGCTACCGACAATATTTATTAATTATTTCACAAACTATTACTTAAATTACTTAATCACTTTCAAACTAAATTATAAATGTACAAAAGCTATTTTGACAATGCTAGTGAACGTCCGTCCGATCCGAGGGCTTGCAAGAGAATGCGCCCGTCGTCCTAACCGTCGCAGCTGTGCTCGTGCCCCCTCCAGTCGTACCATCCGATCACGCCATCATCGCGTCAGTAGTGACGTCAGAGCAGAGCCACGCCTTCTAGGATTAGTTACCCGCTAATTATATATATAACCTACATTTCAGCATGAATTGTTTAGGTCCCACGTAATAGGGGGCGAGCCTATTGCCGTTACCGTGGGCACATCACCGGACTCCGAGCTGCTACTGAGAATTCGGAAGAACCCAGTAACACTTTTGCCCGACCCGGGAATCGAACCCGGGACCTCCGATCAGCAGTCGCATACGCTATCCACTGGACGACGGAGGCATTCTGCCTCCGTGATCCAGTGGTTAGCGTATGCGACTGTTCTTGTGTATTTTTTTGTATTCTAGCAGCCCAGGTATATTTTTCACACACATAAGATTAAACTACAATAATGTAAACTAGACTTTGCCAGCGCCTTCATCCGCGTTTATGATCCTACACCTAAGCCTTCCTCAGGAATCACACTAGTACAAACCGAATAAAAATCAGTTCGATAGTTTTTTAGTTCACGGCGTTCATAAAAACAGACAGAACGTATCGAACTGATTTTACAATTATTATGTTTAGTAAACAGAAATAGTGCTACAAATTCCCAAACATGTTTTATCTTTATTACTTCTCTGCCTACACCATTACGTAGATAGCCGTAACAATGAACACACCAAATCAGATCAGCTGAGGAGCCATAAATCTTCCCATCACGCGTCACCAGCCGCTCACGATATTAGAAGTGGGACGAGATAATTAATAGTCACTGTATTGTTTCACAACTCACTCACACATTCAGTACATTGTACATACTAAATGCTACCTTTGTATATATCTACTTGACATTCTAATCTTAGGAGAGCGGCGATAGCCTAGTGGTGTAACGGACTGCCGAGACGTTGGTCTCGGGTTCGATCCCCAGGTCCCCGGGCACACACCTCTGACTTTTCGGAGCTATATGTATTCTAAAAATATTAATTATCGCTCGCTTAACAATATGCCCGGTAGATGGCAATAGGCTCGCCCCCTAAAACACTGGGACCGAAACATAACGTGCGAAGTGTGGGTATGAAATACATCTCTGCCTACCCATTCAGGAATAAAGCCGTGAAGTACGCGTATGTGTGATGAAGATTTGCATAATAATACTTAATATAATTTAAAGGAAAATAGTAATGGTTATTTCTGAGATTAATAGATTAGATGGCTTAAGAGAGACTAGTTACATTTAAATACTACAAGATATCCGAAGTACACAGTACCCTTATTATATTGACTTACATAATTGTATACATATATATCTACGCTCACCCATTGTATAGTGCCTATAGTACGATCTCGGCTAAGTTTGGGACTAGATGGTGATGTGAGTATGTGGTAGAATATAAAATATTCCACATCGACAGAAACACAAATTGTAGAAACAGTGCAAATTATTTTAAAGAAATCATACTTGCATATCGTAGTTTCCAAATATTTATTTTACTATCTTTTTTTTTACTGGGCACAGGCTTCATCTCATTATAAGAAGGGTAAGACAATAGACTACCACAATGGCCAAGTGTAAGTAGGCAGATTACACAAGTTATTTAAGAACAGAAGTTCCAGACCTGCAGGTTTCCTCACAAAGCTTTCCTACATCGTTTAACAAGCAATAAAAAACAATTTAATATGCACTTAACTTTAAAAGTAAGTGGGGCGGCCGTGTTATAGGTTTGAAGTCAAGACCATCTCCGTAGAGCAGTCTGTTAGACTGTCGTATAGATTATTGTTGCCTTTAAAACATTTAAAGAAAAGTTTGTCAGAAGTGTGTATTTATAATATCTAGTGGACTAGATTATTTATTTCAGTGACTCTATCTCCAAACAAACTACAACTACTACTATCTCACTCATCTCTGCGCACAATGCTCAACTAAGTATGAACGAATTTGGCTTTCACATTATATTCGTAAAAAACATCAAACAGAATACCAATCAGAATTCTGAATCATGATTCCGAAATGTTATTGCCTACATATTGAGTTAGACAAAATTTTAATACAAGCAAGTTTAAAGGAAAATATTCGAGCTTAACGCCTAGGGGTGACTGGGACCAACCACATATTGGCACATCGTTAAAACTTTACTACTGCCCCGATTCGTTCTTCGAAACTTCGAGACCCAATTTTAATGGCTCCAACTGTACCTATCTGATAACGCCAGAACTATTCTTGATTGACTGATAAAGCAAGTTTTAAAATTAGTTTCTGTTTGATATTAAATACAAGTGGCATTGTGTACGGATTGTTTCGTAGGTAATTGTGGTTTGGTGATGCAATGGTATTAAACTTCTACTTTGGCTACTCTTATTAGCTTCCATACGGCATTTTCTAGCAAACCCAGTGGGAGATCAGCGCTCGGTCTTTGTGACCTAGCAAATGCTTAACTGGGTTGCTGATTGCTGCACAGCTGTGGGACACATACTTAGTCACCCTACAATGTTTATATGTGCATTCTTTTTTATTTTATTTTTTTCAAATGTTTGTTCTTTTTTGTGTGTTTTGATATCTGTACCTCCCTTTGTCTTTGTTGTATGAGTGACTTTACCGGATGTATTGTTTTGTGCAGTTAGTAATAAAAAAATTTTCATTTTCATTTAGATGGCGTCGCTCTGAAACTAGGATTAGCTCTTCATTAGTAATATGGACAACGTTCCTATGAAAATTTGATGTGGAGTCTGATGGCGAAAAGCCTGATCGTGCTTGGTCATTTAGCCAGGTCTAGCAGGTTGACATAGGATAACTATCTAACTTGAAGTATCTGAGATCTGGGCACTACCTGTTTGTCTCTGACCTGGTCAGAAACCAATCACGTTTCGACCATCGCTTTCACAATTACCTTCACATATTCCAATTTTCATGCTCCCAATACCAACCATAATTTATTCTAGTATGTGCTTTTCAACCCTCATTCGATAACCATGGTCCCTCATAATCTAGAATCCATTATATAACACCGCAAAACTACACTCCACGGTCAAGCTAAATTGCTAATCTCAATAGAAATAGGATTCACAAGCATTGACATTCATCCCATCTTGCTATCTAGACAAGATCGTAGTATATAGTAGTGGATCGGCACACGTATCGGCTATTGTCATTTTGATTGAGCCATTCAGTTGGAAGACAATGGCCTTATTAAATAATGTGTACTGTGATGTGTTCTAGCACATTGTGATATGTTGGTCGAATGGTTCCGATAATCAAGATAAAATTGAAATATTAAGATTAAAATTAAACTACTAACCGGTACGGAATACTCTTCTTCCGTGACCACGTTGCCTATAAAGTAGCCAAAACGTCGGATAATAATAAATAATATAGTTTCTAGATCAATCGCTTTACGTGTGATTTCAATAAAACCAATATATTGCAGTACAAGCCGTAAACAGTAGTTTAATTTCAAAGTGGGATATGTGAAACATTCGCGTAAACCAAAGAAAATAATATTAGGATTTGACAAAGTGCTAACATTTTTGGCCGCAAATTCTACATTACCGGTTGATACATAAAACACTGGATGACATGAGGGCCGGGCCATCTTTAGATTTATTTTCTGGTATCGAATTTATCCATTCTAGATTCATTAAAAACGTACTCAAATTTTCCGTAAGCGCAACGCCCTGATTAGCATAACTACGAATTTGGATGACCCATCAACCATCGAAATTCGGTAAGGTGAATACTTCGTCAGCAGTAAGCATCAACTAGAACTGAAACTTTCGGTCTAGTTCGGATATCTATATCAACGATCTAAATAATATCATCCGACATTCGCCACTCCATAAAAGTAAATACAAACATAATCCTCCGTTGATTCGACACACCATAATCCTATGGTATTTTTCCCCGTTTATTTTCCCGTCGCGCGCTTCATTTGTCTAATGGAATAAAGCCCGCCTGTTGATTGGAGTTCTCTGCTTACGCCGTTTTTGTATGTAGCGTACGTTTTTTGTTGCTATTGTTGTGACTACGGATGGAAACTTTTTTGAGACAGAATAAATGAAATTTTGCGTCGCTTTATTGTGTTCTAGCGAATAGGTTTTTGTTCTATATAGACTATTTTTGGATTTGCGCTGTAAATAAACTGTGGTAGGGAATTCTCTTAAGCCTTTTGCATAGTTGATAGAGTATTTATTTTTTTTATATAAATCGGCGTTTGATATGACTTTTGGATGCAAAAGTACGATTTTTGTAACCAAGTGTTCAAACAACATGAAGAGAAAGTGCGATTACATATTTAGTTGTTCCTGCCACTCAATAAATCAATGTTTATCTTTTTTGTCACATTGGTGCAAATATACAAATCGAAGATAGATATAAAAGCGCCGCCACATAATCTTTAGAGGTGACAGTAAAGGTTCCCAAGACTCCTAGTAAGGCACTGTGCTCTAAAGACGCAGATGGCAATTGATAATTTCTTAGACTTTTTTTTACTTTTGCTTTGACTACTGCTATTTAGAAATATTTTCAGTGTTTCAATCACCACAGCTAATAAACTTAAAATAAAAATCGTGACTGGCATTAAAAGCAATAAACTGTCGGTCACGCCGCTAAGCCTATCACATCCCACGCACGTTGCTGATCAGAAAATAAAAAGAAACCCTTAACGTACGAAGCCGTCGTAAATACAGAAGGGTATGTTTTACGATGGACGGACTAACACGACGCCGCTTCTTAATGCGATTTTTAAGTTCTTAGAAGATTATGATGGGGTGCGATCTTTAAATGTCTATACGGGACTTAGGGAACGCGCGTTTGTTACTTGTCACGTGCGAAGGTTCATCTTGAATTTCTATAGTGAAATTAGCTATTTTTTTAGTAAGCCAGCAGTCGCCTGCCGCTACGCCTGCGGCTACGCTTGCGGCTACGCTTGCGGCTACGCCTGCTCTGAATATTCAATCTCTATTTTACCCCCTTAGAGAGGTAATCAACAAATTCTACCTTAGTGAGTGCTAAAGGCATAAAAGGAACCCGCTGTCCAGACATGTTTCTAGTTTCAATAGCCTGGGCTGTGCGATATGCAGATCAGGACGGGAAATTTTAAATCTATACTTAAAGAGTCAAAGTCAGCACTGGAACTTGGTATCTATTTCCGAAAAAATCGATATTGTCAATTCACAATAATAGACTGGCAAATACCCAACCGTACTTATTTGTTAAATAGCACATACATTTTCGTCCAATTCGTTATGTGTGTTCCAAAAGACGAAAGCGCAAAATCCTTGAAGAATAAGTGCTCCAAGATTACCTTACCACACCAATGAGAGCATCTGACTATGAACGGCTCTCTATGCAGATCAATCCGCAAGATTAGTGTCCAACGTACCATCGGCTAGGTGGTGAATGCCCGATGTGTATCCATTGTTCGCTTAGAGATTTCTCTGTTGCCTGAGAGCTTGTCATGTTCTATCTACTGTCAATGATAGGAACATCTGCACCATTAAGATCTTACGATCATACGGTTCGTAATACATGTGTGAGTTGATATAAAAAGGTGGACTATTGTTGGTCTAAGAATGGTTTGAGTTTGTTGTCCTTAGGTACGATAAAGGAACTTGTTGACAGACCGCTCAAAATCGTTCCAAAAATGTTAAATAGCAATTATACAGAGATTATTGGCATTGCTACGACTCTTTGAAATACAAAAATAGGTACAAAGACAGTTATAATCGTGTTTTATTACATCATTTCTGGAGATCGTTTTGCATTTCCAGATTTCTATTTTATTTCGTAACGACTGTTCTATTTTTTTTAGAGTCGCCTGTATCCCCGATGGGGGAGGCAGAGGTGTAACATTAGTAACATTACACCTACATATCACCATGCATTTTTGGGTCCCACGTAATAGGGGGCGAGCCTATTTCCGTTACCGGGCACATCACCAGACTCCGTGCTGCTACTGAGAATTCGGAAAACCCCAGTAACACTTTTGCCCGACACGGGAATCTACCCGGGACCTCCGATCAGCAGTCGCATACGCTATTCACTGGATTACGGAGGCAGTCTTACGACTGTTTTTAATATTCCAAAGTCTAAAATCAGCCTCCGTGGTCCAGTGGATAGCGTATGCGACTGCTGATCGGGGGTCCCGGGTTCGATTCCCAGGTCGGGCAATAGTGTTACTGGGTTTTTCCGAATTCTCAAAAGCAGCACAGAGTCTGGTGATGTGCCCGGTAACGGCAATATGCTTGCCCCCTATTACGTGGGACCTAAAAATTCATGGCGAAATGTGGGTGTAATATTACACCTCTGCCTACCCCTTCGGGGATACAGGCGTGAGTCTATAAATAAATATAAAATAAAATAAAATATTCAAATCCGGTCGAGGACCTTTTTTATTACGGTCCATAATAAGTTTTAAAGCACGACTCATTAATCATTCTGCATAATCACAAATAACACCAAGCTAGCTAAACCATCCGATGACAGACAAAGGTGACAGATTAAGAATACGGAATGTCACCACCCCATATCATCCCATGGGTGTTGTAAGAGCCGACAGAGGGAGCATATTATGCAGAGAACACCACTGTAAGAGAAGGAAAACTTGATACAAACCCTATACCAACCCGTTCGGCCAGCGTGGTATAGTAGGCCAATTCCTCCTTTCAAAGGAGAGGCCTAGTCCAGCAGTGGACTGTTAAAGGCTGATGATGATGATGATGCGCTAAACCTCATTCTACATTTACTATATTATCCACATACTCGTAAACAATAAATACAACATCCCCATTAACCATAATAACATCAACAGTTTTCCATATAAAAAACGTAAGGCATATTACGGCGGTAAACTGATTTGCTCGCCAATGAATATTGATAGCCAGCCAATTATCGGGCGCGTCTGTCAGCGGACATCAGTTGGACCAAGACAATTACACGCCCAAATAGCTATTATTTTTCGACGTATGTATGTAAAATTATCATGATATTGATAAGGTTTGCATATTAAAATTATGCGAAGTATTGTTCGCGGTTTGTTTGGTGTTCGGTTTGCTTTATTATGGGTGTGTTTTCAGGAAATTATGTTGTTGGTTGTGAGAATGCATATGCCATTTTGGTATAGGGATATGTTCGGGCATTTATGAGCCAGTAAAGTATTTTCCTTCGATGTAAAAAAAATCTAGTAATAATCATCTTAATATATAAAATCCTTGCGTTACTGACTGACTGACAGGCACGCAACAGCCGAAAGTATTGGGCGCAGGAAGCTGAAATTTGGCATGTATGCTCCTTGGGGACCGTAGGGGTGCACTAAGAAGGAATTTCCCGAAATTCCCACGGGATCGGCCAAAAAGAGTAAATTAAAAAAAAATGCAGGCGTAGCTGCTGGCGTCCTCTAGTCGTTTTATAAGATCCTACTAAATTTCCTGTACCGGTATTTTTTATTTGGAAGCGCAATTAATCAATTTTAGTAGTTCAATGGATGGGGTTTTTGTTCCCAACCAGTCGATGTTCCTTCCTTAACATATTTAAGCTGTGGCATCTAAATTTCATATTCATATCTCATTACTAAAAATACGAACTATTTTACTGTATTTTACTTGCAGTAAACGTAACGATTATGATAAAAATAATTGATTACTGCCACTACCATGTACCTTAGTCAAATGTTGTTCCTCTACTAAAATTTGGACAAAATTACATCTGCATTGCGAACCAAAATGGTGTCCTCTATCTTTCTGAAGGAAATCAATAGAAATATCTAAGTTGAATTGAATAATTAATTACTTAACAATATTGCCTTGCTGATAGTACTGGCAGGAAGCCAACTTACTCATCCTGTTTCCGACAGGCGTTATCTTATCCTACGACTCATATGACGAGCTGTCGAACTCAACCCTGAGACAATCCATCAAACGAATGCCAACTGTCTTTGTATCACTGTTTTGTTTATCATTAATATTATGTGTTCTGTCATTTTATTCATGTGTGTACACTGTATATGTATGAGCATGTGTGTGTTACATTTGTTTGTCTTATTTAATGACTAGCTGTTTTCCGCGGTTTCACCCGCGTTCTGAGAGAACTACTTCGCGTGCCTGGTTCATTTATAGCCTAAGTTATTTCATGGTACATCAGCTCTCCGCCAGTGAAAGTCCCGTCAAAATTGGTCCAGCCGTTCCCGAGATTAGTTGGGACAAACAGACAGACAAACAGACAAAAATTTTACAAATAGTCATTTTGGTATATGTGCAGTGTATACATCCATATTCTTTTAGTAAAAAGCGGTTATTTTAATATTACAAACAGACACAGATTAAGTTGAGGGCTTAAGGCAGGTGGAGACTAATTCAAAATTGGCTGGCTAATCTTAAGTTCATGTTCAGATCTACCTTTAGTCGTAATATGTCCCTATATTTACATACACTAACAACGTAACAGATAACATATTATAATATAGTGTGTCATCCTACTTGTACTAAAACGAACAGCTCCTGACAAAAAAATAGTAGCAATCCACTGTCTTGCATAGTCGAACTTTTAAGCTTGTGTTCAAGATTATGGTAGGTTCTATAAGTTTAGGCAGATAACCTAGACGAGATACTTACAGACTGCCATGCAGAAGGTACCGCGTTCGAATCCACAGCCCACTCCACTTACTTTTCGGACTCATGTATTCAAATGCAAATTATTGCTTGCCCGTGACAGCACTATACGCCGTCGGTCCTGGCTGTCAAAAAATCTTTGACAGTAATTTTAGGAATTCAGCACCCTTGCCTATATTGTATTGATGTTGAATTTATTGTTTATATGGACAATATAGTAAATGTAGAATGAGGTTTAGCTAGCTTAGTGTTATTTATGATTATGCAGAATGATTATAGAGTCGTGTTACTCCTTTAAAACTTATTATGGACCGTAATAAAAAAGGTCCTCGACCGGATTTGAATATTTTAGACTTTGGAATATTAAAACAGTCGTAAGCCTGCCTCCGAAGTCCAGTGAATAGCGTATGCAACTGCTGATAAGAGGTCCCGGGTTCGATTCCCGTGTCGGGCAAAAGTGTTACTGAGTTTTTCCGAATACTCAGTAGCAGCCCGGAGTCTGGTGATGTGCCCGGTAACGGCAATAGGCTCGCCCCCTATTACGTGGGACCTAAAAATTTATGGCGGAATGTGGGTGTAATATTTACACCCCTTCGGGGATTCAGGCGTGAGACTATAAATAAATAAAAAAACAAAGTTGAACCAGGGATCTCCTTTTTACGGTCATCACTCTTTTACAGTCATCTTCCTTTACATTCTGTACAAAGGTAATAAGTTGTATGTACAATGTACCTACTGAGTGTTTGAGTGAGTTGCAGGAACACAACAGGCGAGGATTGAACCAAATATGACAGAATATCAACTTCTCCACAGAGCTATTGCCGTCTGTCCTACTCGATCGAGAAAATAAGCGGAATTCAGTAATCAATTGTTTTGTAATTCTGTTCGCGATTACCCATTTGTTAGAGAAGTATTTTTTTGTGTTTTCTCTGACTATCAGGAAAATCATTCAAACAAAACCGTTTTATATCCTCACCGTTATCATATACAAGTACCACTTACGTGTATATAGGCATCTTGTCTCCCTCTTTGAACCAGAACATGAGGGCTACCTCGCTGACTGGAGCGGCGAGGTCGCAAGGCAGACGCGTCATGGCACCCGGCGCGGTCCACACTTGGATAACATCTGTAACAAAAAATATATTATGTAAATAATTATGCCTGCTTCCGTGGTCCAGTGGATGATGTGCGCGTCTGCAGATAGGGGTAGGAGGTCTCGGATTCGATTCCCCGGTGGGGCGAAAGTGTTACTGAGTGTTTTCGAATTCTCAGTAGCAGCACGTGGGAAGAATTCTTAACATGGCGAAATGTGGGTGTAGTATTATAAAAATGTAAACAAATAATTATACCCGTTATTTATTGTGTAAGGTCTGTTACAGAACAGGTCAAACATGCTCCTTTAGAAACGTAGTTTAGCCCAATCATACCCACTCCTACTATTGTATTGTATATGTTCAGGAACGGTAAGAATACCGGGTTGTAGACCTTTTTATTATACCTGCTGGCTGTCTATCGTATTTACCAGAGATTTTTTTTTAAATATTTTTATAGTAACGCGGCGATTTGAATTAATTGCAGACTGCTAAAGCAATATGTTACAA
The DNA here is from genome assembly GCA_944739405.2 of Euclidia mi. Taxonomy (NCBI): domain Eukaryota; kingdom Metazoa; phylum Arthropoda; class Insecta; order Lepidoptera; family Erebidae; genus Euclidia; species Euclidia mi. The sequence goes on along the minus strand of OX123193.2, from coordinate 63,444,943 downwards.
CACACTCATTTAATAAAAAATAAAACCTATATTTAAACGAGACCTTAATTATAAGTCTGCCTCAAAAAGCACTTCAACCCGAAAAGCTTCAAAGCTGAAATCTGAATCGCCAGCGGCACATCCTCACATCTTATTCACACCCTGTCAAACATATCTAAATAAAAATCGGTTCAAACGTCCTCATTATATTCGAAATCACATTCAAAAGATAAAAGATTTTTCCAAAGGAAATCATCGGGAGACGTGAAAAAGAACCGTTTGGTATTGTCCGTTACATTAGTACAGGAAAAGCTCGTGTTTAATGATGGCCCGGGCGCTTTTGTGCAACCCCCTCTCTTCGCGCCTTCACACCACCCCCTCTAACTCGATTCACACGTTTTGGGGCCTTTGATCTCATTCTCTTTTAGTGTAGGCTGTCCATGAATAATATTAATTTGGGTTGATTTAAAAACATGATCGCTTAATATGAAGCTAAATAGCTTTTCGAGACACGTGTGGTGTTAAAATTAATAATAATCCATTTCGGGGAACTTTGTTTCAACATCATGCGACAAACGAATTCTGGGAAGTACATCAGGCTTATTAACATCACTTTCACTTTTTTATATTAAATAAGATTAGAAGATGACTCGAAAGCTTATATACCACAGGGCAGCTCTATGGTAAGCTGGAAATGAGTGGAATCTCAAGACCGTTGTCAGGGCCATCAACTAAGTATTGTTGGAAGCAGACCATGGCAAAAGTTAGAAGTAGAGATTGCCACTATCGCTTCGCCAGAGGCAAGCCGCAAAGGATACTTCCTTAAGGAAGTGTCATTTTTAATCGCGTAGGTAAGGAAAATCCAGCCCGCATATTCGTTTTTATGAGACTCGTGGAAGCGAAACCTATGCTGCACTTCATGACCACAGACATCAGCATTGCTGGTCTTTACGACTGTTTGCCCTGATAGCCTTAGCTAGTGTGCTAGCGAGGCACGACCTGCCTCCACTTGATGCTATTAGAGTATAACGGGTAGGTTGCATTTGCATTTGTAAGTCCGGGGACTTGATAATTCAGTAAGTTATGTTCACACATGCTCATATTTGGCACTGGTCTAAAAATTACGAATTTTATTTTAATTTATGAATTTAAACCTTCGTAGTCACTATTATTAGTTCCAAATTTTATTGTCTTTCGTAATATGTACCACGTTCCTTTATTTCGAGTATTCGACATTTCAGCATTGTTGCAAGTGCCATGAAATGAAAATAATGAAATTAATCTTTGTTTCGAGTAAACTTTTTAACGTGCTTACGAAAAGTCTAATAAAAATTACAGAATTAGATTAGATTATGATTTTTAATGCAATGTCATGATCACTGTAATATACATCCTGATGTCGTGTTCGACGTTTCGTCGTCTTGCCGTCATTACGTCACACAACGTCACTACTTAAGAACACAACTTGCGATTATACGCCCTCCCTCACCCCTCATATTGTATTTTCTTATAATTGAAAATTTCCTTTGATTTTTGATCTTTTATTGTTTGTAAACAACAAGTGTTTTTAATAATCATTGGTTTTGTTTTTGTATTGCCACGTTTTAGGGACATTTTTCTGAATGGAGATATCTGAAGAGTGTGATTTGAATAAATCTTGTTGTACCAGTGAACGCGAACATTTAATAATTTCATTTAGGATTGAAAAGTCAATAGAATTATGCATTCAGTCATCTGTGGCCAAAAATACTATGAGGGACTATTCCTGCATGGTTAATTATTTTTTCAACTATTCTCAAACACTTAAAAACTGTTGTTAGCATAGAATTTTAAAATTATTTTCTCAGCTACAAAGTAACAGTAAAAACTAAATTTACATAATTTACCTTATTTGTACAAACAATATCATCTAGATATAACCACAAAAAATCTCTTGAGCATACAAATACACCACACAAGGTCTTAAAATTGTAACGTCATCCAAACATAAAGTTTTCACCTAAAATAATACAATGTAAGTATATCGCTTGACGTAAATATTTTACAAGACGAAAGAAGACATTATTTGGTTGGGGAAAATGAAAAATTGCGACGTTACATTAAATAGTGGTGGGATACAGCTGACTTGGGAGTTTTTCTCATGTCTCCACGCATTAATAAACTCGAACACAAATTGGAGAGAGCTTGTAATACCGCCGGCGCAAGATGTGAACTTTCGTTTTTACTTTTTTTGTTCCGTGCTTGTTATTTATAGTGCAGCCGCAATTGTTCCAGTTTGTCCAAAATATATTTTGGTCTAGAGTTAACTTTTTCGTTTTTGACGTAACTGTGATTTATTTTCTAGGCTTGATTCTTGGAAAGGAGGCAATGCTTTGTTTTGAAATGTTATATGTGAGGACTGTAGTTTTGCTATTTTGTCTTTAAGACTCTCTGGTTGATTGTCTTGATTTACTCAATATAATATGACAACGTAAGTTTGTTTGTTTTTCGTGTGAGTGTGTGGCCAACTCTGGTGTCGGAGTTTTCAGACCTCCCTAAGGCCTCCGACATGGTCTAACAATCTTTATCCTAAGACTAGAACCGGGACCGACAGCTTTACGTGCCCTCCGAAGCACGGTAGCGCTCAGATGTAAATGCCACACACGGTCACCCATCCAAGTGGCGACCTGTGCAAGCGTTGCTTAACTTTGCCGATCTGTTACGAATGGCAAGTCAATTCTCGCTATGAGCGCTACACGCAACGTAAGTGCATTAAATGGAATGCTTGGTTTAAATTTGGTGAGAGTGCAAGTTCACTTAGTTAATTATTTAGGAGCTTATTAGGGCTGGGAAAGATATTGGCTAGTAATCTATAAGTAGACGAAACGTGGAGAAATTTGCACTATGCAGCAGAGGCAGACCTCTCGCAAAATGGACCTACGATCTGGTTAAGATTGCGGATGCGACTGGATGCGGGCGGCTCATGGCCTGCCATGGTCTCTAGGCTGAAATGATGATGTGAAGAAATAATCACGGGTAATGTATCTAAATTGAAAGTTTTTCTGTTGCAGTCTTTCTATTTTCGTTTCTTCTTTCTTTTTAACGTACTTCTTCTTTAAATCATATAGTTATTCCATGTACTCTATCTACAAAATAAAAAGTATTTCTCCTGCTCTTCCTTTAACCTCTTCAGATTATACCTTAAACCACAATAGTAATAGATAATAATGTGTCCCCTCTCCCCTCCCATTACGTCAGTACACTCATTTCACCGATCTACGGCCTATTATGTTAGTGTTATAGTTACTTTGGCAGTGTTGCAGTCCGTCTAACCGATTTGTAACTCTGTTTCATTGTTTATAAGGTTTGAATTGGTGCGGAGGAGTGATTATATTACGTAGAGTGTAGTAATCTATGAAGTCATCAATAAATTAGGTCTTATGCATTTATGTTGATTAACTTAATGGCATTGTTACTAATATTAGGTACGTATGTACTTGGTGCAATAAAGTGTGAATTTAGAACTTTGGTATTTTTTGTCAAAAATAATAACGTTTTAAAGAGAATATACCTGGATATTATGGATATAGGTACGCTGATATTTGTACCAAAAATGTAACGTATCTAATAATAATAAGCAATTATTGATACAAATGAAAATACAATTACAATCGGCTACATCCTATTGAAAACTATACATTTTACCTTTAATTATAAATAGTAATATTAGTGTCTTTTCCGATTCGCTGAATGATTTAGTAAAATTTTAGATAGTCGTGAAGAACATTCTAGAAGAAAGCATGGTACGCACATTCTCTACGACGACCACAACTCCAAAATAAACATACTCGGATTAATTAGTTAAACTTTAAACAGTTTCAAACAGGATTTTCCATAATAAGCTATCCATCGCCGAACAATCGGTCCTCGTTAGATAATTTTTAAGGGCAAGTGGCTACGACGGCGATGCCGATAGCTTAACGTGTCGCTTGAGACTTCGAGGGTCCTCAGTGGGTGTGAAGTGCCGCCTTTAAATAGACAAAGTATGCCACTTTTTAGCCAGCTTTTGTAGGTTTACAACAAGCCTTTAAAGCTTGACTTATAGGCTGAATAATTAACCCAGAGATTGACGAGCAAAATTTTGAAAATTATTTAAATTCAGTGATTTAGTTATGACTGCTAGCTTGGATGTTTTAAACACAACAGCTCACTTTTCAAGCGGTCGAATGTTGGGGGTATTGGGCGAAGTAAGTTATAACTTTAACTGGAGTTATTTGGGTTTTAAGGACATTATAAACCCCGTTTGTAGATCTTATAAGCCTGTTTAATATTCATAAACAGTGCAATATAATATCATAATTTCCGAAACACTCTCAATCTCTGTAAGTCTGAATTACAAAGGCAGAATAGTTGTATAACATTTACAGACTTGCGCAAGGTCTGAATTCATTCATTATTAAGATAAATAATTATGCATCTCAATGAAAATTTACGCACACACACTCGATACTCACGCATACCTACACACGTACACACCAACGAGATAACCAACCATGATGAAAACAAATTAATCATCGACTTAACCAACATTATATTACCATCAAATTGTCACACATAATTAAAATATACTCAGTGAAAACAGACAAAAAATCATGTCATTCATTTCGCAATCGAGCATCTGTATCGCCCTGTAAACTGCTCAGCAATTAAATCTTAATCAAGAACATCGTTAGCGCTGGAATGTGATGGTGGATATAGTATTGCTACGCTTACTCATAAGGGAAAAATTTTACATATGCACATAATAATTGACACACGCCCTATTGATGGATTAGCTGGAACTACAACTGAATTTGCAGACATAGTGGTATGCCTGTTTTGTGGCTATCGGAATGTCAGAGGCTGATCTATATGGAACAAGATATATATTATTTATGTACAGGCTAGATAAAGACTGCATTCTTGGCCTCAATTTTTAGGAGTCTTACTATTCAAGTAACCCAGTTTCCTCGAGGACTATATGTACTAATGAGCTGAAATATCGCATGGTTGCTCATTTTAACACCGTCTTTATACGTGCGGTGCAATAAATAAATGAAAAGTTTTTCAATGTCGTATTTCTTTATACCTGCACACGATTAAATCGATATTGACGGGCGCTAACGCTAAAATATTAAGTAACGCATTACCGACTGCCGTGCAATTACTACGTATTTACCTTGTAACTAGGTTAGGTCACAATCTGATTATTTTGAAATCGCGGGTACTTTGTAGGCATGAGTGTTTCGTTGTCGACCGTATCATTCCAGACAAGGAAGATACAGCCATAGATAAGTATATTGTGGGTAAGTATAGATAGCCATCTCTCGATTTTGTTCGACTTGAGCTACCATCTAGTTACCAAACTCAGTACTACTAGCGAGTTAGATTCTCGGTTCTTGGTACTTTTCTTTTTCCGGTTTGACGTTGTTTTATTTAAAATGAATTAAGTGTCAAAAACATATTTAGTTTCAATTTCACTTCATTCAATACAAATATGTATTAAAATAACAAACCTGTTAACAAAAATGTAGAAATCAAAACCAAATACATTTTATTGGCATATTTAGGCAGAGTAAATAAAATAAACTAATGAATAAATATTACTTTTATTTATTTATTCCTGGTTTTATATTTTATGTGATGAATATGTGCTAATTCTTTAATAAGATCACTTTTATCAAAATCAATAGCTTTTCTAATTGGAAAATCCAGCCAATCCAATCCGCCCTGGGGGAAGGCCGAAGGGGACTGTCAGACTCTTAAGATAATTGATTTCTCTGCACCACTCATTTAGGCATATATGAGGCATTTTAGAGTAAATATCTCACTATTTCACAAAGTAAAACTTCCAAAATTCCACTGATGTACAGTAGCGCATGTCGACGTGAAGTCGCAGGAGATTTTTCTCAACTCAACGTACTTCGCAGAGAAAACACAAACGTAACCACAACATACCAACAAAAGCAACAATAAACAGAAAATGAAAATAATAACAAGAATCAATCGCTTACGCAGGGTTCAACAACTACCCACAATATATTTTTTATGACACCAACAGCCATGATTCTAGAAATGTTGCCATGTATTTTACAACAAATAACTACTACGAGGGTCAAACTGAAAGTTCTTAGAACTGGCCACTTATAAACAATATAATAAAAAAATATTATAAAATTTGAAAATAGAACTCTTTGCCAATATTACTGAGTATATATTTCATTCATTTGTCATTTGTTTTACGATTTGGCGGCAAATTGAAAATTGTCTGTGTCACGTCAACATGAATTTAACACGAGAAAATTTTCGTGCAATGTTTTTTTATGACTTTCGATGTCATTTAAGTCAACAAGAAAGTTATGATAGACTACTATTGGCCTTTCACGATGAAGCCCCATCTCGTGCGACTGTTTACAACTGGTTTAATGAGTTTAAACGTGGTCGCACTAATCTCACTGATGATGTACGTGAGGGACGGCCTTCTACGGCGACGACTGAAAATAACATCTGTGTTGTGCGGCGTATGATAGAGACTGACAAAAGAGTGACCTATCAGCAGATTCGGACAAGCTTAGGCATCGGTATGAGTCAAGTGCACAAAATCCTCCACGAACATTTAGCGGTCAGGAAGCTTTGCGCCCGGTGGATACCTCATAATTTGACTAAGGCTCAAAAACTCCATCGTGTGGATTGGTGCCGTAAAATGATTGAAAGATTTAACGGAGGTGACTCAAATGCTGTGTTCGACATACTAACAGGTGACGAAAGCTGGATTTACTGTTATGATCCTGAAACCAAAAGACAATCTGCTCAGTGGGTGTTTCCTTTCGAGGAGTTGCCAACTAAAGTGAAGAGAGATCGAAGTGCGGGAAAAAAAATGGTGGCCTCGTTCTTTGGAAGGATAGGTCATTTCGCAACAATTGTGTTAGAGGATCAAAAAACAGTTTCTGCAGAATGGTACACTACCAATTGTTTGCCACTTGTCTTGGAAAAAGTTCGAGAGAAACGACCTCGCAGTAGGATCCTCCTTCACCACGACAACGCCTCGTCGCACACCGCCAAGCGAACGATCGACTATTTGGCGACATCAAACGTTGAATTACTGGGTCACCCGCCGTATAGCCCCGACCTCGCGCCTTGTGATTTTTATTTATTTCCAAAAATTAAAGAAAAACTTAAAGGAAAGCGGTTTATGAATGCTGAAGAAGCGGTGGCTGCGTACCGCGATGCCATTGAAGAGACCCCTAAGGACGAGTGGGCAAAGTGCTTTTCCCAGTGGTTCCATCGCATGCAGCGGTGTATTGACGTCAATGGACAATATTTTGAAAAGATATAATAAAACTAATAACTGGCTAATGTAATCAGTTTTTGATTTCCTAGAACTTTCAGTTTGACCCTCGTAAATTCAAAATAAACGATCATCTTAATATATAAAATCCTTGCGTTACTGACTGACTGACAGACACGCTACAGCCGCAACCATTGGGCGCAGGAACCTGAAATTTGGCATATATGTTCCTTGGAGACCGTAGGGGTGCACTAAGAAGGGATTTCCCGAAATCCCCACGGTATCGGCCAAAACGGGTAAATTAAAAAAAAATGCAGGCGTAGCTGCTGGCGTCCTCTAGTCATTTATATCAACTAAAATCGCTTATGTTTCGGCTAATCATGAGAAAGCGCGTACTGAACTCTTTGCTACAATTGAAATACATCTCCAGTTTTGTTTTAACTGTCTTTTCACTTCAAAACGGGTAAATTAAAAAAAATGCAGGCGTAGCTGCTGGCGTCGTCTAGTTAGCTTATAAATTGTATTTGTGTACCAATGTATTTATATTATAATTATTTATATTAATTTGAAATGTGGCTGTACCTATATGATCTGTATTTGAAAGTATCAGTTACAAGTGGAAATACATTATTGAATTACAATATTATATATTAAATGTATTTATTTAAGCAACAAATTTAATACTACTATAATGTACTTCTTATTTAAATGTAATGTACAATACAAATTAATAGAAAAAAATTGGGCAAGTGCGAGTCGGACTCGCGCACGAAGGGTTCCGTACCATCATCTATAAAACAAAATCACGTTCGTTGTATGTATACTTAAATACTTTTTAAGTTTCTACCTGTTCATTAAGATCGAGTAACAAATTGCTTAAAAATTACGTTTGTTCTATGGGAGCCCCCTTTATTATTTACTTTTTTTAATTTCATTATTTATTTTGATATCATAAAGGTAATATATAACTACATATTCTGTGAAAATTTAAAGCGTCTACCTGTTACAGTTAGTAATTTTGACCAAAAATAAAGAAAAAAAAACACGTTTTTTGTATGGGACCTTAATATTTTAATTTTTTTATTTTTAGTATTTGTTGTTATAGCGGCAACCGAAATACATAATTTGTGAAAATTTCAGCTTTCTAGCTATCACGGTTTATGAGATACAGCCTGGTGACAGACAGACAGACGGACAGACGGACAGACAGACAGACAGACGGACAGACAGCGGAGGCTTAGTAATGGGGTTCCGTTTTTTACCTTTTAGGTACGAAATCCTAACTATCTAATAAATAACTCCCTCTTTAAGATAAGAAAATATTTTAATCTACTATTCCTATTCACTTAGTAGATACAAAATGGGCAACCCATTAACATGGCGAAACTTTAATGGTTGCGTTCTGCTGTAATATAACTATATCATATTTTAAATGTAATGCATAGGTCGAGAAAATACTAAAAAAATATTTTTACTAAAACGTGAGTAAATTCGAAAAAATAATGCGCTTTTGAAAAGTTTAGTAATTTAATGCAATATACTGAACGCATATTATAAGCCAAATAGTACTGAGTTTAAGAAACAGAAAGCGCTAGTTACTAAAGAATTTAAGGTCACTATGGAAGACAAACAAACATGGGTACAGCAAATAGCAAGCCTATTTCCACTAAAATAAGTATATGGATTGAGGATAAATAGAGATTTATAAATATAGCCATTGTCTCGTAACTCACGACTCGAGTCCATCCCACGGTGCTCACCACAGTTTCTCGAAGTTTTCTATGTATGAAGTAGTAAGGTTGCTAAACGTTGTAGAAAACATCGTAAGGTAACCCACATGTACGAGAGTTTCTTATAATGATTTCATTTAAAGTTTTTGTTTGGAACTCTTAAAGGTAGTTAAACAGAATTTAGATATGATACACCTTTGCTTCACCTTGCAAGAGCATTATGGTGATATGTAATGATCCCCATATCTATAACCATTACATTATAGGTTAGCAGGTGACAGTCACGCCTTAGTAATCTTTTACGGGGTCATGAAATTTGATGGTTATCGTAAATCAGATATTATTATGTATTAGATTTTATCATGTATGTTGTTATCAAAATGGTTATAGTCATGTACTTGACTGCACGGTTGGCGTAGTCGTTTAAGCAGCCGCCTCACCGCTTGATACTGTGTAGTGGGTTCGATCCCCACACGAGACAACACTTTGTGTCATTCATAAATTTTTGTTTCGAGTCTGGGTGTTTGAGTCCGTTAGTTTTATGTTTGTAAAGTTCCCCGCAACACAGGATTTAGTCCTAATGCGGGAGTTGTCTTTTTAAACAATTAATTAATTATGTATGTTATGATATTTTGGTGACGAAGATGGTGCAAAGTTGTTGCAGTTTTATCATTCTATTTATTTTTTATAAGTATTAGTCTTGAAGTATGACATAACTATTCTAAGTATTTAATTTGTGTTATAAGTATCAGAAACACAGTTTATTATCTTTCATTATCTAACATGCTATTATTACAATTTTATTCTGCACGTAACGAAAAGTATAAATAATACGCTGAGGTTCAAACCGGAGACACTATTCGTAGTAGTGTGTTCGACTTCCCATTAGGTTATTGTTGCTCTCTGAATATGTAGACACAGGTCTGCAATATGCAAAAAAGTCTTTCATTTTATACAGAACTAAATCCATCTCCATATCATCCAAACATAAGTAAACCTGCAGTGATCTTTATAAGTCGAGTCGGACTTCCATGGAAATTAAACTTTTCCATTCTAACTCCATTTGTCCGGTACTGGTCGGATCAACTGGGCTCCATCCCACCCATTTATTGTGTCCGGAATCCAGGAACGATTTACATACGACCTGGGCGTCGTAATCCCCGGAATCGTTTGGAGAGAAATCAAAGTTTAGGATTTTCCGAGGGTCCGATTTTACGGATTAATTCTGATAGGGTACACGGCTTCAGGTGTTTACGGAATTAATTTTACAACTGCTATTTTAATTCGAAAGGTGATTCTGAATTTGGCTCATTATATTTTAAGCTTTGATTGCCTTATGGCGGGGTTATGTAAGACCTTCCAGAATGCTTTGTTGAAATAGGATATCTAGTCGAAATTTATTGTGTTTGCATGGTTTTCCAATGTGCTTTAGAAGTTGAAGTTTTCGCTGTCATTAGAATGTAAGTCATTTCTTATTAGAATCTTAGGGTGCTTCTACACGGTGCATGTAGCTGGAGCAAGTAAGGGTGCAGGTTACACGCGTGGGTAATATGCGCAAGCTACTTGATCAAGTTACTCGCTTGTACTTGTACATGGTGCAAATAACTGGAGCAAGTAAAGACGCGGGCTACTTGCGCAAGCTGTACCTATGTACAAGTTATTTGTTCGTGGTCAAGAGCTACATGTGCATGCTATTATATTATATATATATATATATTTGCGCGGTAGCTTTATGACTTGAATCGGGTCAAATGTCTCGACGAACGAAAATTATTTTAAAATCATATGTTAAAAATGTAATTTTAACAGATAACATGCGCCAGTGACCCGCGCGCGTCGCGCGGGTGGCTCGCTTTGGTACATGCTCGAGTCGCTGGACCCGCACATTGTTTTAAGCGATATGTTTACGGTGCATGTAACCCGCGCAAGTGCCTCAACATGCTCAAGCTACATGCGCCGTGTACAAGCACCCTTAATATAGAGCCGAAAGTATGTGTTTTAAAAAAATCATGTTAGTTTATTCTAAACTATTAAGATAAGCATAATAGTTTGAATGAAATATTAATATTGGAATTAATAAAGAAATAAGTTTAATGTCTTGTCCCACAATATTTCATATAAATTTTCTGAGCAAAAAATAGAAGGTCAGCAAAAATTACAATAATTTACTAAGCCTTGGTATCACTGAGTTAACCTAAGCAAAGAAAGTAGAAACTATCTAAACCAGCACAACGCAAACTTCGTGAAGTTGTTACAATATACTCTCTAGTAGATAACAGGTCGAGTCGCATAGCATTCATTACCTTCGAAATATTGACTTCAAGATAATTTTACTGAGTAGGTACATCACTCAAGTCATTTTCATAAAATTTGCAAAAAGGCACAAGTTATAGTAAATAATACAGTATCCAACCCAAGGAAAGAATCCCGGCAGATCACGATTACAAGAGCACGATATCAGAACAGCCAAACAAAAAAAAACAAACAAGAATAAAAAACAAACATAATATTATAAAATGCAGGCGATTAATCATGAGTTCCAATGCTTTACGTATATCATGGTCGAGTTCTCCTAGCCAACCTATCGGTTACATAGATCCAGTTACTCGCACATTTCCACATATGACCAACTGTTAACAATGAACGGGCATCAATCGCTTCAGGCAACTTTCCCGAAAGTGTATTAGCATAATTCATACAATTGTCAGCCATTCGGACATCGAAATGACGAAAATGATCGCGTATTCTGTTTGACGGTTTTGTTTATATGTATGTATATCATTAGGAATGTTATTATGTTGTTGAATGAAAACCATTTAAATATTTGTTCGTTTCTTAATGTACCTAGCTGTTTTGATAACAATCATCTTCTTAGCGTGTCGATGGCAATCTAAAGCTACGAGTATGACATTTTGAGTGGAGTCCATAAGTTTCTGTAATGTAACTTTTAAGTGTCCCATTGTTTGTGGAACAGCAAATTTGATCGATTACAATAAAGATTGTTCAACATAATCACTGCTTGGCATATTTGAATTATTATACGTACCTATAGCAAAAAATAACAGGTTGTGCAATGTGTGTGCAATTTAAGCTATGTACAGTCGAACAACTTCTCGCTAGACCACCATAAGGGCGAGAATCGCTCAGCAAGACGTCGTCGCATCCAGTGCTACTTTACACGCAATTGACACTCGTATACAAACCCAGTTTCTAGTGTGCCTCGACTCTATGAGTGAGCCAAGGGATTTTTATTCAAACTGGTGCACCACCGACTTGTTTGATTGTACATTGAAAGCAATAGGTATTTAATTAGTTTAGAAAAAATATTTCACCAATTTTTCTTCAACCCCGTTTATCCAAAGACTATTAAAAGAGTCTCAAGACTCTTTTAATAGTGTGAGTGATTTTAGATAAATTAGTTCGATTTGATCAGTAGAAAAGGCAAAATGGCGACGCCACATGTTTATTTACCGAAAAACTGGCAGCCACTGCAGCTTCACGCACAAAAAATCATCAAGCCAAAATAACCTAAAATATTCCGGATACTTTACAACCCTCAAACAGTCACCTTTTCAGAACACCCTATATATAACGTGCTTCAGTTATTGCTTTTAATGTCATAATAACTTTTAGTTTACGACTCGAACTGAAAATTTGAGTCATAAAATGGGGTTTTCGAGTTTTATTGATGATTCCGTAGCTTTAAGCTTGACCCCTATTATCCCTTTAAACATAGCATTAACAGTTAGTAACGTTTTGGCATCTGTTAGAGTGAAAACTCTTGCAACTAATCATACTAGGGTCGACCATTGAGGTGTGGCCTGACTAAGTTATTGTGTGGAGCGTCTACAAATTGGTATTATTTGCGTAAATGTTTGACGGTTAGAGGTGGTTATATTGTTAGAGAAATGTGTCTATTTGAAGTGGTCTAATTGAAATCTATTTATGGAGGAATCAGTTTTATATACATTTGGTATGTTTTCACGGCTTGTCTTATGCGCAACCTAGTACTACCAATGGGCGTAAAGATTTTCTTGATACTTCAAGAAAAGCTTTGAATAAGACTTTCAATATCCATAGAAAAAATATCCCGAAAGTGCATAGTAACCAAAGCAAACACAACGTACAACGATAGATTTAATGTGTAGATGTGCATGCATTTACAAGTGATATAGATGTTTGTAGTTGTGATTTTGCTGTCATCCTGTTGCAGATCCTCGGTTGTTTCACGTATGCATACGAGTAACAGTCGACAAATTAATCCAAAACAATAACCAACTCAAAGAGTATAAGGACTTACTTCTAGACTCGTGAATATGTGTCCGTGATACGTCAGAAACTGAATTTTTCTAGCGATGCATTTCAGTTTCTGTTGTAAGTACTTTACAGTCATCACGATCATTTTACTTTCATTACCGAAATGCTTTAAAGTTTACCTAGTTCTTTATATGTCTCTTAATATTATGTTAAGTAAAACTTTACAAAATTTGCCGAATCACAGAGCATTTATCTCCCTCAAACGACTTCCTAACAATAATTACGCACTAAATCTTGATTAACACATTAAAGACGTACCCAAATTTTCCATCACGGCTAAAATATTCAGGCCATGATGTTACCTATTCAAATCAGTGCTCCTCGCAAAAACCGTAGTACAGATTGCGAAATATAATTGACGGTTCGGTCCGGTTCAAAACTATGGAGAGAGCTAATTGTGTTCGTGAGATGAATATGCATGAGTGTCATCGATCCAACGACTAACGAATATGGGAGCTTTCTGAATGGTATCATCCAGATATCAAAATATTGGAGGTGAAGTTTGTATTGTCGTAGCTTTATTATGCATTCTGTTCGTATTGGAAGTGATTTTTTGACGGTAGTTATTCTCGTAGTTAGGGCCTCGTTAAAAATCAGTGTCAAGCCTGACACATGCTGAACTATGCCTTGTTCTGACACGATATACGTTTGATTTTACTGTTATTTTCATGCTTTATTTCTGTTCTATTATATTTTTGGTTAGACTATTTCTTATTTTGTTTCTGTGGTGAGTAAGTTTAAATGTTGTGCGATTAAAGAATAAATGCTTTTCTTTTTTTTGTAATTGTTTTTAAGAACTTCGATACAGTGAATAAGTGACCTACATAACAGTGTCATTAATGTTAGCGATAAGGACTTTACGGCGATTGAATCAACGCCATTGGGCACTTTGTTTTAGAGAGTCACTAATTACTGTGAAGTAAATAGGTGTGATTTTCCTTCGAATACATAAGTGATTGGGCCGGGCCTTGCAAATTATGGTTCGCTTGGCAAAATCGCTTAGCGAGAGCAATGGAGATCTATATTTTGTAGTCGCCTTTAGTGACTTTTAAGAACCCAATATATCATTGATATAGTTGCAAATCAACTGGAATGGCGGTTGAAGTATTATTTTAAGTGTTCAAAGAAATAATTATAACTAAAATACTTCGCAGTTTAATTACATATCTCATTTCGCTAGCAACTACACAAACTTTATAACGGAATACAAAAAGTTTGTTATTAACCTAAAAATATAATTGCAACAGAAATATATTCAAGAACATGTGAGATATGCTTGAATATTTTTTAAATCTTTTAAACCAAAAAGATAATACATGATGGCAACATCAGATCAATTGATCGCGATTTACATGTAAAGGATTATACAATACAAGATTGGCGACGTCGGTGATTCAGGAACGTTCCGAAAAAAGAATATAAAACCATGCACATAGTGAAAACCGTGATTTTACGATTCCATATAAACAGGTGAAAATATTGTGAAGAGCGAAATATAGCTTTTTTGCTCGCCTGACTTCATTTTACGATGTTTTTCGATTAGCGAGTTGTCGTCAACAATGATACTCTGCAATGAATTTTATTAGAAGTTATCACCTGCACTGGATTTGTTTGTTTATTTACTGAGAGTTTATGATTACATTTGAAGAGGGACCCGAGCCCCAGATTTTCTTTTTGTTCAAAAGATTTGCATACTATATAGAAAGACTGATTTTTATAATTCTTGTACTTAAACTAATGCATACTGAAACATGAAGTTTGGGCAGTGTGATTCTTTTATGCTGTAGACACTCATGATGGATGTTTTTTTTTTAAATTCATGGGGGTATCCTATCCTCCACCCATAGAAGTAGAGCAGGCTTTAATAAATTAATTGAGAATCCACCACAACAGCAAGATCATAATTACATATTGTGCTCGTCAATGTGCACCTAAATTAGTTTCCAGAGCAAAATAAGATACTACACTGCTACTTACCTACTCAAAGACCGTAAGTGGATACAGGCAATTAATACAAGATCCAACCATTGAAACGACAGATTTCTCTCATGAAATCAAGCGAGGAGGCTGTGGTTTGGCGCTAATGCTTCAAGATATGATTTAAGCTATATTGCGAACAGTAGTCAATAGGGACGCTGGCTTTCAATTATATTAATCTATACAAACATAATATATATGGATGCAAAATTATTATCAAACATAATAATATTATCAAACTATATCATATGGAATATTGGCTGATCGGTTATTGGTCTAGAAGTTAGTGAATCCGATTGCTGAGCCAGTGATAAACATGTCTTGGGGTAGGCAGACACAACAGAACGCTACTTGCCTATATCCTTACAAAACTCACCCACGTCCTACGTTCATTAATACAATTATAATAGGTTTATCAGTTTTTTGGCTAAAGATTTTGGTTCACATTTTAGGTTATGTGACCATATATATTCGGTGATAGTGCACACACTATCACCGAATATTTTATACATAGATTCATTACATTAGAGCATGACCTACATTGACCATCCGGCCTTTCAACATCCATTCTAAAGCAAGGACCATTACTTGGTCCCCAGAAGCTGTTCTCTTCGTGGGCGATGTCCGCTGTTGACTTCAATTAACGGTAGCTAATGAGACTATCTACGTGGAAATATCAATGACCGAACGAAGCACATGGTGCGCAGATATTTGGTTGGATGCATCAGGGTTGTCCAAATACCGTAAGAAAGATTTTGACTATCACGTTTCATTTAAAGGGCAAATGTTTTAGTTGTTGTCCTAATTAGTTACAACCTCGTTGACGAGTTCAACTAATTCTATTTTCTAATAAAATCGCTCCACGTAAAATAGCAATTCTTGTTTAAAATTATATTATGCTTTGAGTTTTGTATGATAAAAAAATTATCTGTACGGTTGGCGTAGTGGTTTAAGCTATCGGCTCGCCGTTCAGCGATGTACTGACTGTTCTGGGTTAGACTCCCACACGAAACAATACTTTGTGTCATCCACAATTTGTTGTTTAGGTTTGAGTGTACTTAATTTTCATCGATTGAATATTTGTAAGGTCCCCCGCGCCACAAAATATTACTCTTAGTACGGGAGTTGGACTTTTAAAAAACTAATTGAAATATAAAATTATTTTATGGCTGAGTATTGTATGATAAACATTTCACAAGAATACAGATTCAGTATTCCGTAATAAAAAGTTGAAATCGTAGTAATTATTTTTTGTTTGGGTCATTTGGTATTCGGTATAAAATTGGTGCTCTTCAGGAATTTGCATCATGAACTTTATTGTATTGGGGCAGCTCTGACATTACACGGGATGTGTATTTCTACGAGATATACCTATAAATCAGAAGAATTATATTAACATTGTTAAACGTACTTTTGCCCACTTTTTTATAAATTTTAGTCAGTGTGAAACTTTTATGGTGCCCAGATGAGTTCACATCAAAAATAAATATTAGACGCAATTCGCTTATCAATATTCGACGAGTCGCTATTCGATATTTCGATAGCTTAAAAGGTAACTCATCGGGTATAGTATTTTATGTGATATTTTGAAAGAAAACTCATCATCGTAATGGTCAGCTTTGAGAAGCCTTCATTTCCCTACATTAAGAGGCAACCCAAAAGGCTACACAAACATAACACAGCTGTGCGTCAACTCGTATACGCGATAACAAATCTAAACGAAAACTCATATAGGTCTTTAGATACATATTGAGGCAACCCTATCCTGCTTGGCGAAGCATTCGCGAGCCGTGCCGTACCACATTGTCGGGCGTGCAAAATGAATACATCACAGTACGTCCGCTGCTAGCTTTATCTCATTAACTGACTAGTTAGTCAACTAGATGATTGAGTGAGCGGTTATCGCGTGATGACAACGCTTGCTTTGGGGGTTAAATTAAATGAAAATTGTCTGTGCTAAGCAGACAGGGTCATTGTTGATTGGGGTAGATTGCGATCTAGATTCTGCTGACCCTAGATTTAGTTTTAAATTGTATTTCAGGATATATTTTTCAAGACGTACTTATGTTTGGAGTATCTGTTATTTTGGTACTGTGGCAGAGTTGCCTTATTTAGTTGACTTTATGACACGACTGTGGGACTCATCCATAATATTAATTTTCAGCCGTAAAAATGTGTGGTTCAACAATTCATCATCATCAGCAGCCCTGTTTACAATATGTAACTACCACTACTAACTGGGCCCCGAACTATTCACACTTTAAGAAGGATTAGACCATAGTCTACCACGCAGATCAGGTGTGTGTTGGCAGACTTCAGGTGTCTTTCGAGAACATTATGGAGGACTCTTAGTCGTGCAGGTTTCCTCACGATTTTTTACTTCACCGTTAAGTATAATCTTATAAAACTCGCAATATATTCCTACCCACAATAACGTAAATAATTTCTCCATTATTCCATAGCATACAGACGCAGATAAATGTCTCAGGGAGAACACATACCAACGCAAGACAATAACTAATTCACTACGGGAACGAACAATACATATTTGTGAATGAGAATGTTCATTTACTGAGATAGCATTCAAAGTTACTAGACAGTCGATATCTTTGTTCCCGATGTGCGTAGACCGAAGCGATGCGTAGATAGGACACTTGCGGTTATATTTTGGGAAGTTTTGGCGAATGTACTGATTTGTGAGTTGAGATTGTCCTATGCTCTATTTACGACAACGATACTAAAATGCACATTGAAATTTCACAAAGCTGGTCATTTGTTTGAACACAACGCTTTAGGGCTATTTTGTGTTCGGTTTAACATCTTCTAATACAAACCATAAAGACTAGTTAAGATATAGATTGATCAGACAACGTTTAAAAAAAGCTGGTGAAACCCAGGCTGAATCTAGCAAATCATTTGCTTATGTAATGCTGTGATGTGACCTTTCGGTCACATCCAACATCACATCAGCCTATTGCAGTACACTGCTGAACATGGGCTGGGCCTCCTCCAGGCATCTCCACCTGCCTTTAATAGTAAGATTTAGATATTGAGTTGGTTTTATAATCAACAAACTATGAAAAAGTTGTGCCAACCATCTACTTCTCTTCGAGTTTTGCACAGAAATTTCAACCCTATCTGCAAACCACCTAAAAATTAATGCAAATTTTCAACCAAAACCCTCTATTGTTACTAAGCTCTACTTGCAGTGAGTCCGATACGATTGTTCGTAGCACTTCCAAGTTGCGCATTCAATTTGCATTCAACAGTGTTGCTGTAACACTCATTTTTACTCGGAACTGGGACGGCCTGAAAGAAACTATCCACATTGTTCAATCGTGTCCCCTGTTAGCTAAATATGGCACCCACTGCGCAGTTTTTGTACTGTTTCGTTGCAAAAATATCTAAATGTTTAGTAGTTTGGGTGAGGATATTTGGGATTTTTCTAGTAGAAAATATATAATATTTTAGTCGTCTCTTTTATTATGCCTGTTACATACGTTTTTATAATGATATCTTAATATATAAAAATCCTTGCGTTACTGACTGACTGACAGACACGCTAGAGCCGAAACTATTGGGCGCAGGAAGCTGAAATTTGGCATGTATGATCCTTGGGAACCGTAGGGGTGCACGAAGAAGGGATTTCCCGAGATTCCTACAGGATCGGCCAAAGCGGGTAAATTTAAAAAATTGCAGGCGTAGCTGCGGGTGTCCTCTAGTTAATAATATAATAATATTAGCTTGAACACAGTTGTAAAGCAAGCTACGCCTTGATATCCAATATAGAGAATTAGTTCAGATATATAATTGATTTATTCGTATATTCTATATGTCAGGAATCCGCACTATAGCGTAGTGGTTTAAGCGGACAAGTTGTGATGACCGACTGTTGTGAGTTCGATGCCCAAAAGAGACAACACTTAATGTTATTCATTGTGGCATATTGTTTGTTTCGGGTCTGGGTGTTCTTTTTATCTGAAGTTAAAATTACTGTAAAACTCTATATATAAAAGTTACCAAAACGAAACATTGTACCTTGAACACAAAGTAAACATATGTATTAATGAAGCGCTTCGTAATTTACTATAACATATTAAAACGATAAGGTAATAAAATCTTCTAAAACTTAAGCTCCAACTCGTCATTATACACACACTACACCGAAATTATATTCCAACAATCCTTTGTTCCCAAACTACAAACACTAGACTCGAGACACTAAACAACTCCCTCATACGACTTTATACCAAGACTGCAGAGTGTAGGTGTGGAACGCTCTTGTTTGGCAATTTCCGCCCCAACAGGAGGCAAACACAGCTGCTGCTACAGTTATTGTATGGCAATAGTTATACCTACGGTGTGTCTAGATAGCACTAGGGGAACGGCCTGACATGCTCAGGAACTGTTGATTGATTAACTTTGAAATAAATGCATCAATTTAGTTTTTATGGTTTGGTTTTATAGTACCGTTTTGCTTCGAGTGCAATTGATGACTTGCATGGAATAAAACTTTATACAACGTGACGACTAGTAATTTTAGTATGTAGACACGGGTTGCAGCGACATTTTGCTAGTAATTTTCAATGTAGGTTAGGTTAAAAAGTACCAAATTCCTTGAATATATAATATTAAAAAAACAATCATACACGTAAATTCAAATACATACATACATAACTTCACGCCTTTTATCCCAGAAGGGGTAGGCACGGGTGTATTACACACCCACACTTCGCCAGTTATGTTTCGGTCCCAATGTTATAGGGGACGAGTCTATTGCCATCTACCGAGCACATTGTTAATAATGTAAATTCAGATATTTTGTATTATACCAAGAAAAATATGTCGCATTCGGACGTACTCTACAAACCTTTAAAATGAAATCAGCCAAGTCAACTATTTATTTAGGAAGAAAACATGTGGGTTTTAAAGAAGTATTAAAAAATATTGAGGCAAATAGTATCTTGGAAAAAGACAAAAAACTCGACATCAAAGCCACCAACCTGTCTGGCCAGCGCAATGTGTTATAAATGTTATAATAGAACAAATGCAGTTTTGATTAGAATTTCATTGAGACGCAAATTTAGAAACACAACAGTCAAATAACAAATGTGCGAACCCCAGGCTCCAAGTTGTAGGTATTGGATCGCAACCGGGACAGCAATAGGATGATGATGATGAGCTGCAAATTTAGAAAGGGTTATATCCGGTATTGAAATACGAAAGGCTGTATCATCCAGAAGACAAGGTAGCCTCTAGAACATGAATTTAATCTGTACCCAATATTCTTTTCTCTGGTTTTCAAAAACACTCAAACAAATTTCGCACCTATTCGTCTAACGGCCGGTTTCTGAATTGAGAATTTCAGCTTTCATCAGTTGAAAATTTCTGTTTCACAGGTCAGAGTGAGATTTTTCTTCAAATCATGAATAACTCAAACCGAACAACACTAGTACGTTCCGATACAAGTAAAAAAACCGGTACTAACCATAAATTCGTATTAATTAACATTTTACAAAGAATCACACTTGTCAGTTAATTATGCGGAAACAAATAAAAAGTCAAAATAAAGTTGTATTTAAAATTATTTCAACGATTATAAATTAATTTTAATGAACTGTTTGTTGAATTTGTTCAATTCGGTATAGTGAAAACGGAACGTGTATGTTATGTCAAAGTCAGTTTGTTTTATTTTTAATACACAATATTTGTGGCCAGGTATATTTGAGGTATAATTTTATATACCTCCGTGGTGGCCACCATGGAGGTTTATAGAATTATACCTCCATGGAGGCCACAGCGAAATTATTTGGATTGATTTAACACGGAAATCTCTTATTTATATTTTCTATCCCTTCTATTTGTTCCTAATAATGTTGTAATCTATTTGTTATAAAAATATTGAATAGTCTTTGAACTTTTTTCTATAAATTCTGTTTGAAGACCTTCTTGTTGTGTAGACGTCAGTATGACGTAACCGCTGCTTGGCAACCGTAGTGTGGACAGTTTGACATACTGGCTGTCATATTACTCGTGATCACGGGTTAAAAGGCCAAAGTTGAATAATTAAATTTTTATCAATTTATCAGTGCTAAGTGAGGTTTGACAAATGTCAAATGTTTTCAGAAACGCGATTAAAGAGTTGATATGGAGTTAATCATGAGTTGATCATATGTTGTGTCAAATTTTAGATTTTACAAGCACAAATACTCAAAATGTGGTCAACTATTTTTTGTGAAACAGGAAATTGATTAAGTAGTATATAATTAGTGTTTAAATTGTTCTCAACGCAGAAATTCTCAATTCAGAAACCGGCCGTAAGTCTCGAGCAGAAATAACATACATACATACATACATAACTTCACGCCTTTTATCACCAAAGGCGTAGGCAGAGGTGTATTACACACCCACACTTCGCCAGTTATGTTTCGGTCCCAATTGTTAAGCGAGCGATACTTAACATTTTTAACACATACATAACTTCGAAAAGTCACAGGTGTGTGCCCGGGGTAACTGGGGATCGAACCCAAGACCATCGTCTCGGCAGTCCGCTACGTACACCACTGGGCTATCGTCGCAGAAATAACGTTGAATATTTAGTGAAACTAAATATGAAAACTTGTATGTTTCCATCATATTCTAACTTTATCAAAGAGAGCGATGGCTAAAATTATATTTTTAGTCGTGCAACAGCATTTTATATTTGTGCCAACTTATTTTTCGTAATATAATATAGAGCCGCTTATAATATTTTAATAACAAGGTTTTTATGAAAAGGTTGTACATATAAATCATCGTTTGAAAGATGGATGGCGAAAAGGGTTACATTCTGCCTAGTTTAGGAAGAAAATTATGCAAATTAAGTGATAAAATTCTTATTTATACTGCTTAATTGCCTAATATGTATGGCTGCTTGTTACCACAATGATGATAAGTAAAGTGCCAAGCGATATTATTACGGTATCGATGTTGAAGCGACAGAGTGCACTACTGATTTTTCGAAGTTGTGCGCAATTTATCGCAACTGACTCTAGTTACAAGAAATGGTGGGAATAGTAGGTTATTTTTATGTAATAAGCACAAATAAAAAAATCTATTTTTATATACCTAAGTAAATAGATATTGTATAAGTACATTAATGGAAATCTGCAGATTGTGATGATGTGCTAAGATGAAAATTCATATTTTATTTTTCAATATAATTTTGTGAAACATTGCCAGTTACTGCATATTTTAGTATCGCAAATTGTCGAATATATGAGAAAATAGGAGCACGGAGCGGCAGTCACTCAAATAATGTATTCAATCCTAATGCTGATATTCTGTCAAATCTAATTAAACTCGTGGGCTGGCCTTGCACTTTAAGGAACTGGGATGACACTAGGACGATGATGAACTAATCCAAATTAAACCACTACAATTTTGGCCTGATTTTATTCTCAAATTATTTTTATTTTTAAGCATCGCAAAAAAACAAGTAGCTATAGACTTCAAGACGTCTTTATATTGTAGATAAAAACCGTTAAACAGTCATGTATTTATCATTCCTCATTTAAGCATGACACAGAGACCCCACAGGCGAATAAAAATTGAAGTGCACTTCAAGTTTAATCTTGGCATTAAAGACGGCGGCCGCAGCTGTCAGCGTCGCGATAAAATGGATGCGAGCAACATTGATAATGCAATGGATGCGGGAAGAACATTATGGGATACGTGGTACGTGGCACGAAGCTTGTGGGGTGAATAGAGGGTACGTGTTTGATGAAAAAGCTGTTATATATTTATCAGTATGTTAAAGAATGGATAGCTGTAGTTCATACTAATAATATTAAATGATTTGTAACGCTTATACCGTCAATCAGCTAGACGTTCATGGGTTGACAGAATTAAGTGACGCTTGCACAGGTCAGCACTTAGATGGTTGACCACGTGTGGCATTCAGGTATAGTAGATCAACTTCCCGCTAGATCACCATAAGGGCGAGAATCGCTTAGCAAGACATCGTCGCTTCCAGTGCTACTTTACAAACACATTGACACATTACAAAACCAGTTCCTAGTGTGGCTCGACTCTATGAGCGAGCCAAGGGATTTTTTTCAAACTGGTCCACCGCCGACCTGTATGATTCTACATCAAGGCGCTACCGTACTTCGTAAGGCATGTCAAGCTACAGTCCCAGTTTTTGTCTCTTTACCAGAATCGTTAGGCCATGTCGTAAGCCTTTAAGCGATCTCCAAACTTCGACACCAGAGTTGTGCACACAGTCACACAGTCACGCAAATATAATAATAACAATATTAACTTTTGGGTAACACAGTACCATCTGCTTCTTTTTAAAGCATTCAGGCGTATGTTATTCAACAGATTTTAATTGAATTTGACAAGGTAGAATATATGTATTATCGTGATGGAAGAAATGAGCTTTATTTTTATCTTGGAAAATAGTGTTTTATTAATAATCAATTGAAAAATATTTTTGGCGTAGCTGCTGTGCCAATGATATAAAAGTAATAATATGAATTTAAAACAATGAAACAGATTTTAAATTCCTATCCTTAATGAAAAGGTTAAAAATACCTCCCTGAATAATTTACCTCCTTTTCTGAAGTTGGTTAAAAATAATGATGTCTGTCTATAGCAGTGTCAGTATGAGCGATTCAATATATTTTTTTATGATATCAAATGCTCAATTCAAAAACCTTTCAACCATAAAATTGCAGAAAGATAAAGAAGCACTTAGTGTATTCAAGTTTATACTATAAAAGATAACTCCGCTCAGATGCTGTCAATAAGTTAAAAAAAGACTGTTCGCAGCAGGCTATGTGTCTTTCTTTGGAATGCATACATAGAGGGAAGTAAAATATACAGGGGGTATTCAAATGTAACTATACCTATACACAAATGTAGGCGAAGAAAATTAATAAGTTAAGGTCACCCGATTTATTGAGTACTAAGCTTAGCCCACGGTTCCACCCGCGTGGAAGTCGGTTGTCCTGGTAAAAAGTAGACTACGTAACTCTCCAATCTTCTAACTACCTCTACACAAAAATCATACCATAAATTTTCTTCATAGTTACCTGAAATTAGGACAAACAAACAAACACACTTTCTCTTTTCTAATATTAGGCACCTCATCATCATCATCATCAGCCCTTTATACTGTCCCACTGCTGGGCACGGGTCTCTTCCCATTATGAGAAGTGGTAAGGCCATAGTCCAACACGCTGGGCAAGTGCAGGTTGGCAGACTTCACATGTCTTTCGAGAACATTATGGAGAACTCTCAGACATGCAGGTTTCCTCACGATGTTTTCCTTCACCGTTTAGCAAGCGATAATTAACAATTGAATACTATAATTATTTAGGGGGAATTGAATGAAAACACCGATGACTTTTCGGAGTTATGTGCAACTCCGAAAAGTCATCGGTGCGCGTGGATTCGAACCCGGACCCTCTGCGAACACCTTTCAAACTATATTACTGTCCTGATGTTTACCAAAATTGGCACCACAATATTTCAGTATACACACATTATTTTACCTGTATCTTTAGACCCTTGTTTTATGAAATTATTCAATTCCCCCTATAATATCAACAAGAGTATGAAGTTACAGTCTCCACGTATCTGTCACATTATTGTAATGTACCTAAATGGAACATTAGCTAAACCATATCTTGTTTCCGTGTATTTATAATTTGATATTTTTGGGGCGCGTCAGGAAATATTCGGGCGGAACCTAAAATGGTAAGAAGGTTTTAGTAAAAAGGATATACTTATAAGATCGTGTTAGTAGTTTGTAAGTAGGGAATAAGTCTTTTATAGATGTAAAATTGGAATAAATATAAGGTTGTTTTCGGCAACGATAGTCTGATGGAGATACTAACAGGCTGCTATACAGAGGCAGTTGAATTCAAACCCACTTTAAGAAGTTATATGCGTTTTTAAATTGTTAATTATCGCTTGCCTCTTGCCATGAGGATCTTTCAGACCGTTTTGGAGAGTCAGTCAGTTGAATGTTCTGATTATAGTCTAAGCCATGGAAGATCGTTGTCTCTTTGGATTGTAGAGATTAGACAACAGCCGATCTATGGAAAAGTTAATATTCGGTTAAAACTGGATAGAGCAAAGAGCAGACCACGTAATTCAATAATCGAAAGTCCTTGATGGAACCGGGATATGATGATGATGATCAAGTTGCTTTTGTATTCGACAATATTAATTGTAGGTCAGCAAATGGTAACAACATCTGCCAGAAGTCCTCCTTCTGTTAAAACTGTGGAATAAATGTGACTGAGACACATTCATGGTGTTAAGTCAAAAGGTACGTATGTATACTAAAAGAAAAGACAGGGAAGTTATTGTACTTTCAGTAATCGAAATTACTTAACAAAATATACTTAGTGTAATTTTACCAAATCAGATTATATATCTACTTTTATAAAGATTCCAGAGGAGAGCATTTTATCTCATTGTAATATGAGACAATATTGATACAGGATAGTATTCGTCAATTCGTCAGACAAATATTTTGTTTCAAACCATTGGTTGCAATAACTCATCCCGAGTACTCAGAATAACGACTGAATAGGAAGTGAATAGGAAGGAATTGCGTGGCAACAGTAGTTACGAACTGATGTCTCTTTCATGCACCGAACTATTCGGAGTCAGTCTTTTGCAAAGGATGTATGATCAAAATATGTCCGAAGTGAAGTTATATGACGCATGCAAGTGCAGTTATTCTGTCGGTGTTATTGTTACGGGATCGATGAATAGTGTACAAAGTGGCAAGCATCACCTGGATACGAAGAGCTGGGAATCGAGCGCAGTGATACGTCATCGGAGAGGCCAATTATTCTACTGATAATATCGATGATGTGCAGGTTAAAATATTTTTCGTTTAGATCTACATATTTCAAGGCCGTGTCAGCAATTTGCACTGCACATTAAGCGTAACATACGATGTTGTTTGGTGCGATGCAGAGTTACAAATCTAGGCCCACATTTAGCTGTTCAATGGTAGCCACCTCCCGTTAACATTTTATAAGGAGTCCATTAAAAAACTAATGACTAATTTCTACCTCGAAACTACCAACGCCTAATTAACAAGATATAAAATATAAAACCGACACAAAACTATATAAAAATCATTTCCACCAGAGCAGTAATAAGTCTTGAGCTGAATACCCTAGCATACTAAAAAGCTCGTCACAAACATAATTTAATGCAAACGGTATACGTAGAGCGGTGTTCATAAAATAAGACATTTGACTCAGACGCCGTCATCTGTGCGAGAGGAAATTGCGACACTATGAGTGGATGAGCGCTGCCGCCATATTGCAATGCCATTTTCCATTCCAATTTTGTGATTCCCACTTGAATAACGAGGTGTTATTGGAACTATAAAAAATCCAGCTGAGAAATTATCTCTTAAAATTACAATTCATATGTGGGTTAGCGTTTTATTAGAATCTGCTGAATTGAAATGATTTTATGAGATTGCGAGTTTCGGGGGCAAATATTAAGTTTTCGAACACCAGATGCTGTTGGTCGAATCCACCTGGGGCAAAAGTGGTGTTACTCAAAAACGGTTGTAATGATCTTAGTTTTTGTCAAATATAGTCAAATTAGACTCGTGATTTACTCGGCTAGAAAATGTTTATGTTTGAAGGCCGTATTGGCCGCATATACATTACAGTTTTAGTAACGTATATTAGGATGGTGGTCGTTAAAGTAGACTACTAAATAGTTACTTACGGAAAGAAGACGCATTAGTGCAATTTAATTGTTGTGGATAAAATAATAAAATTTGAATTATTCATACATACATAGAGTCACGCCTGTTTCCCGGAGGAGTAGGCAGAGACTACGGAACGCCATTTGCAACGATGATCCTAGCAAATCTCTCTTGCTTCATTCACTCCCATCAAATTTCTCATGCATGTTCTTCTTCATTATTCATCTATTATTTTAAAAGGTATATTTTAAATAATTAAAATGACAGTTTTGCGCTTCTGAGTCCAGTTTTTTAAGCATATTTTTTGCACAGAGCGTTAGCTGTTTGCCGTCGTAACTCAAAAGGAGAGCCATATTGCGTGGCCCAGACCAGAGTGAGTATTTCTGGTAGTGGTCTGGTTTTTTTGTTTTTATTTTATTATGGACTCCTGTAATAGGGGGCGAGCTTATTGCCGTTACCGGGCACATATCACCAGACTCCGTGCTGCTACTGAGAATTCGGAAAAACCCAGTAACACTTTTGCTCGACCCGGGAATCGAACCCGGGACCTCCGATCAGCAGTCGCATACGCTATCCACTGTACCACGGAGGCAGTCTTTTGTTTATTCAAGGATGATGACCCATAACAACTAATAAAGATCCTCATAACATACTTAACATGCTCACCGAGGTACGAGGCGAGCGACAAAGAACAAAATAATACGCACTATAACTTCGACTAGTGCGCGCTACTGTTGATATCTCCACGAAACTATCGTTGCATCCTAAGGAAATGGAAAAGTGGAACTCTTCAGGTTCAGAACCTTCAAACAAGGATTCATGTCCCATTTATCTTTTTTTTTTAGACTCACACATTTTTCCCCGAAGGTGTAGGCAGAGGAGTAATATTACACCCACAGTTCGTCATGTTTTTTTATAAATACCTTGATTAAATATAATGAATATCCGTAGAGTTATATTGTGAAGGGGTCCCAGGATAGGTCACAAGTGTTCTGTTATGTTTCTAATCACATCACATGGATGACTACTCTTACCAGCCAGTGTGCTTGGCGATGCAGTAAAACCTCACGACGCTGGCCTGTGCCAAGCCTACTCAAATAATGATCTGTAGATTGATTAATGTGTGCTGAATTTTCATAACATGGTTTCATTTTGGCTTAGAGTTTGACACTTTCCAAACTGATAGTCCGTTTTTTTTACCCTCACTATTGCAAACTTTCATAGGCTGTGACAGGTGTCAATGTAAATATATGGGTTAACGCGAATTCGGTGTACCATTAAATGTTTTTTTGGTAAAACATAGCATGCACTGTTTATATTTTCCTATTCACGTTTACCCCGTATAAAAAATGTTTCAAATTCGGTTCAG
The DNA here is from genome assembly GCA_944739405.2 of Euclidia mi. Lineage (NCBI taxonomy): Eukaryota > Metazoa > Arthropoda > Insecta > Lepidoptera > Erebidae > Euclidia > Euclidia mi. The sequence continues at coordinate 63,416,531 of OX123193.2, read as the reverse complement.
TTAGAATAAAGCAAGCTTGTTTAACTTTGTCAACATCGTCCTAGCGATATTCCGGTTCCATATATGATTGAATATTTAGTTTTACCAGAGGGTGAAAGCCACCCTCTCAACCCAAAGGGCCATCACTACTCCATGCCTTAAACCAGTGTCAATCTATTCAAGGATACTGACCTACAGTCGAACACCTTCCTGCTAGACCACCATAAGGGCGAGAATAGCTTAGCAAGATATCATCGCTTCCAGTGCTACTTTACACGCACATTGACACTGGTATACAAAATCAGTTTCTAGTGTGCTTCGACTCTATAAGCGAGCCAAGGGATTTTTTTTCAATCTGGTCCAGCGCCGACTTGTTTGATTGTACCTCAACCACTGCCAAACATCTTCATATCAAAACAGACGTCGTAACGGCGCGAGACAAGACAATTAAAAACAAACAATAAAATTAACAATGCTAATTAAAATAGAAACAGCATCAATAGTCATAGTTAGAAAAATATGGTACCAATACTTGATCTGGATATGGATCTTAAATGTTATAAAAATATTATGATGTAAATTTATCGTGACTTGTTTCATTTCTATACTTGTCGAAATAAATTACTAACTTAATTTTTTCTTCGTCTTCATCAGAAAATGACGTATGGCGCTATGAGTTACGAGGGTTCTCACAGTAGATTGAAATAAATTTAGGGACTGCCTCATTCCAATTACGATCCACTCGTCAAGACGACCGCGACAAAAATGCACTTAGTCATGCAAAAAAAAACTGTCAAGTGGGAGTTGACAGATTTATTTGGTGAGTCTGTGGGTTTATGCCGATCTTTTTCTATGGGAATTTCAGGAAACCTCTTGTTAACGCAACCTTACGGTCCCCAAGAAGCTTAAAGTTGGCATATATGCTCATACATGCCAAATTTCAACTTCTTGCGCACAAAAGTTTAAGTTACGCGTTGTTTGGCAGTAAGTCAGTAACGCAATGGTTTTATATATACTGAAGATTCAATAGGTTATGTATATTATATAAAACTACAGTTCAGTAGGTGTATATAATGTAGGCATATTATAATTTATATAATATCAGATCTAATTAGATTATAGAGTTCTAGATGAGCCCGCAGTTACACCCGCGTTATGTAAGGCTGCTGATCCGCTCCCGCGGCTTATAGCGTGATGTTATATAGCCTATAGCCTTCCACGATAAATGGGCTAACACTGAGAGAATTTTCAAATCGGACCAGTTCCTGAGATTAGCGTGTTCAAGCAAACAAATTCTTCAGCTTTATATATTAGTATTGGATAAGATTACATTTATAGATTAGATTAAGATTAGAGGCAGCGATAGCTGAGTGGAGAGACCGACAGACTGCTACGCAGAGGGTCTCGGGTTCGAATCCACGGCACGCACCAATGACTTTTCGGAGTTAAGTGCGTATCAAATTGTTAATTATCGCTTGCTAAACGGTGAAGGAAAACATCGTGAGGAAACCTGCATGTCTGAAAGTTCTCCATAATGTTCTCGAAAAACATGTGAAGTCTGCCAACCCGCACTTGGACAGCGTGGTGGACTATGGCCTTACCCTTCTCATAGTGAGAAGAGGGTCGTGCCCAGCAGTGGGACAGTATAAAGGGCTGATGTTGATGGATTGGATAAGATTTAGTTGGTCCTATGAGGACAGCCTGCGGAGACGTCTTTGTACAGCTCATGGTAATTTTTTGGCTGAAATAATGATGCTGACTAGCTTGTAAGTACACTGGCTGAAGAATATTTTCAGTGCGAAACTTTGTATCTTATGAATTTATAGCTCAGTTACTGAACCAGTATTGAATAAATTTGACACGAAAGAGATTTGTACTAAGAAAATGGATTTGAAGAATATGTTTTATCGGATCTAAAAGAAATGCAGGTAAATAAATGGGTCATATTTTAATAATTTAACCGCGTAATATTTTGATCGTTATATTATCATTAAACCTAAAATATTCAAATCCTTTATAAAATAGAATTAATTATAACATCAAATCATGCGTAAATCGCATGCACAAAATTATTCAAATTAACTTATAAACCAGCCAACAAAATCATTAACAACAAGCATTAATTATAAAAAATAGATGATAATTGTGTTCAGCAGCTAATGGTTATTCATTCTGTATTAAAAAAGTCAGTATAGTGATGAACGCATATCTGTACTATTGATATTACATATTATAAGTAGGTGTTCCCTGCGGTATTATGCACGTTATTTTCAGTATATCGACAACAGCAATAAGGAGTCAAATTACAATCTTAACATTTTATTTTTATTTATTTATTTATAGTCTCACGCCTGTATCCCCGAAGGGGTAGGCAGAGTTGTAAATATTACACCCACATTTCGCCACGAATTTAGAGGACCCACGTAATAGGGGGCGAGCTTATTGCCGTTACCGGACATCACCAGACTCCGGGCTGCTGCTGAGTATTCGGAAAAACCCAGTAACACTTTTGCCCGACCCAGGAATCGAACCCGGGACCTCCGATCAGCAGTAGAATACGCTATCCACTGGACCACGGAGGCAGTCTAAACATAGCCCTACAAATTCTTGAATCTCCTAATGAAAGTCACACTAAAATCGTAATCATAAATTCAAGTAAGCTGCATGTAGTAAGTACCTATATAAAATGGCTAAACTATACGTGGATATAGTAAATGCGACAATCATCTGTTTCAATGTCAATTCTTGCGTTACTGTCTGACTTAAAGACAACACAAAACTATTGTTCACAAGAAGGCGAAATTTGGCAAGTTCTTGGGGATCGTAGAGGATACACTAGGATAAGATTTCCTTAAATTCTCATTGCATCGAGCAGTAACGGTTAAATTACAAAATCATATGCGCGCGTAGTTGCGGGCATCCTATTGTTTGATATCATGACTTCAAGTTCGACATACTAAACATGTCATTACCACATCACAAAGTAAGTAGAACTCTCATGGAACCCTAACACTGACATGAACTACATAAACGTAGTCACAAAAAATGACATATGACGAATGAAAAAACAATTGCTCACAAACTTCAATTTAATTCGAGGAAGGCTATTTTTGTCTTAAAATGTAATAGATGACCCTTAAATTTAGGAAAGGTCAACATGAATGGAAATGAATATTCAATTATATCTATTTCAAAATACAAAAAATGGTTTTATTAAGGCGATAAACAAAATTTTATATGATCTAAAGAAAATATAATTCTAACTAGAAATTAAAATGCGTCGTTTTCTTTAAAATTTTTATAGGCTATTTTCATACAACAAGCGGTCTGTAAGTCCGAATGCCGTTATATTAACTTTAGTTTAAGGACAAGAAGAAAGTGACGATCGCTGACTTTGGCAACGCAGTAGTTAAAATTTCGAATTCGAATGGTTGAAGGCATGCAACTTTTAACTAATCGGGTCATAGTTAAGTGCTGCTTTTGAGTACTGTATTCACAGTAAAAAGGTCAGAATGAGAACATATTTTTCCCACTTTTTGATAAACAATCCGTATTGCATATCGGTCTACTCGTTCAGAAGAATTTTTAATTTTAAAAGTAAGATGAAACATTTACATTTCGCTTCTACCTAGGTACCTACTTAAGAAGTGAGGCTTAAGATGTGTGTCCTATGCAATGTATATACCTTGCTTTATAACACACAGATATCTACATCTTCTTGTAAAAAGTAATCCACTTTATTCCACAAACTATCCAATAAGCCATCCAATTTATCCCGCATCCACAAAACCATACAATATCATTCACCCATCATGATAGTGACATCGGCCAATATTGGCCCAGCGTGGCGCCAATATCAATTATGGCGAGCAATTTTAATATCATAACTATTAATCAAACGTTTAGCCCTAATTTCTTGGTACATATGTATGTATAATGAGCCACTTCTATAGCAATGTTACCGCCCACTAGATTAAGATTAATGTCTGCGATGACAAGTGCTCGTCTGGTTGTCGGTGAAGACGAAACATCTCGCTCGGGTCGCCGCGTTTAGAAAATAAATGCCACCATCTTGCTTTTTTTAAATACCTTTCCTGAATAAGACGTAGCTTTGTACCTCGAAGATGGCAGAACATTTTTTAAGGCACTTAATTGTTGCCAAAATTTTGTAGGGCCTTATATTATGAAACAAACCTACCACATTTCGTGTTTAGTAGTAGTACGAGTAGCTTATGCTCTTTAATGTATTGGGCTTACAGAATCTCATACATAATAATTGATGTCAATCGGTTTTTGATATTACTTACTATAATTTCAAGATGTTTGGTAAGCTTTTATACACATTTATGATCTTTGAAGAGGGATGGCTTTGAGCAATTATTTATATTATCTTCCTTGTCCGCCCTGGCAAATATAGGGACTTCTATGATAGAGATTAATATACCGCTCTTATGTTTTAAAATACTAATGTTTTACTTTGATAGTATACAACATGCATAAACTACAAGTTAATTGGTACTTACCTTCATTAGAACGGTTTATAATTTTATTTACAATATTGACAACAGCATTAATAATTAATTTTATACCCAGCAATTTAATTTACGGTTTGATCATAATAATACGTCTTTTATAAAACGTAGGTACACTGAAAAACAAAACTTTATTCATATTTATTAACCTAACCGATATTATTTCTTGACGTGAACTTTGGTTCAAAATAATTTAACCTTATTCGCACATTGCGTATACAACACAAACGCCAGATGTCGCCTAATTAATTTATCTAATTATAATAATGACGTCATCAAACTTCCTGAAAAATTGTCTGTTAATCGTTTTATGGTTGTGTGAAGCTATTAGTCAAAACAAACACGTATGCTTTACTGACATTGTAGGTACTTACAGAGCAAATGTTTAGAAACCAGTACTGTTTCAAATTCTTAATGGTTTTCTTTTTGGTTTCGAGCTTAGCCAAATATTTTTGTAATAGATTTCAGTCGCACTAGTCGTGGACAACAAATAAAAGGCGTCAAATGTCGGGGCAGATAGAAATGACACCTTTATTATTATTTAAAACTATAACTAAGCGATTAAGACATATTGTATGAATATTGGTATTTGTTTAAAGTGCGAAAGTTTCAAACTATTATAATACCGGTATTTGTGAGCTGTTCCAGAATAATATTATCATTTTGGAGTCTTTTTATTTTAGTTAAGTGGGTGCATAGGGTTCCCACCAAGAAGGGTGCATAGGGTTCCCACCAAGAACTTAGGGTCCCAAGTCAACCTCACCTGCAAGTGGTGCAACTGCCGATCAACGGACGAGGCTCTGGCAAACAAAATATCCCTACAAGCGGCAATAGGCTCGCCACCTATTACGTGGGATCAAAACACTGGCGAAAAGTGGACGTTTAATATGCCTCTGCCTACCCCTTCGGGGAAACAGGCGTGAGTATATGTATGTATGTATGTTGTTCAATGCTCCACAAGCTGGTCTGTTAAAAAATAAACACATAGCGACACTGATTTGTGACTGGCAATGTCTCATCCGTCGCGGTTTAGCAGCAGAGTGCACTACTCTGTTACAATGTTGTATCACACAGGAATATGAATATGAATAAGTGAAAATATATGAAACTTTATTTTTTTTAAAGCAAAATGGCTTTATTAGTCTTTTGCCAGAAATGATTACTGCGAGATTTATGAGAGACTTCGCCAGCGGTTTCGTGGACGTCGGTTATCGCGACAACAGCCCTTCTGTAATAAAATTCTGGGGATCAATTCTCCTATTTTTTTATGACATTGATATTATATTTTGAATAGACTCAGAAGCGGTATTCTGATAACCTAATGTCATTATCGTATAATTTGAAATAAACGGTTTGTCGTTGACGCATATTTTGACACTTGTTTCAAATTACGATCTTGTTACAACTTCGTTCAATTATCAGATAATTTAGAATAATACGCCTTTTGGGACGTAAGTATGACAGTGACATGATATCGAAACTATATTTATTTAGGAGATTTGGGCCCGGTGTAAGGCCATAGTACTGCAAAGTTTTACCAAAATTTATTTATTAGCTTCTGTGTGAGAGAGTAGTAAATCCATACAGTCTCACAAGGTGTGTCGTTAACTTCAATTTTGCTAAGATCATTTGCAAAATATTTTACTAGGCAGAAAAAGAATGTGCAAATTTCAATCTTCGGATTATTAATTATTATTCACTTATATGCAGTTGTCAATACCAGTAGGAACTTTATATAGACGGCATCAGACGAGTCAGTTTTAAGAGATGCCAAAAAAGTGACCTTGAAGTTTCATGAATTTTGAATTATCTATATAAAAGAAATATCACGAATGCGACCTGCTTGCGTAAGCAACGTAAAGACAAAATAATTTCACTTCTACGTCACAAATCACGAGCCCGTATTTCTCAAAAACAATTTGATTTTTCTTCAACCCTAACAAAATCAGTACCACTTCACAAAATTTCATCTCCTCCATTCCATAATATCAAAAGCAAGTTCTCTGCTTACCCCATGGAATTTTACTTAACTTCTACGTAGAAAGCGAGGTACAACAAATTGGATATAGTTAGTCGGTGGCATTAGCGAGCGTGTAAAAGACGGTGTTACATCAAAAGAGGCGCACACTACCAATTGAGTTAGTGTGTGCGGGTACATTGTTGCACGATATTTTGTTATTTTTATGGATTATAATTTTAGTTTATTTACTTGGAGATTTGAGATAAATAGATAGATGGATTGATTTGAGATAGATGGTTAGATTGGATATTGAATTCAGCGGTAAGTAGATAAATATTTTAAAGAAGAATTTATGCACTTTATTTAAAAACGAGTACACGTGAATGACTAAGTACTTGAGAACATTATGCAGGTGTTAAATTTAAAGTTCAGAAATTGTTACTAAAAAGCAGGACTGGCGAAGTACCTCCCCGTGGGATCTCCACCTTGTCGTGGTGGCGGGGCTCTGTAACCGTGGGATTGAGGTACACCCACGGTGAAGCTAAGCGGGATCCCGGGAGGGGACGCTCGGGACGCTCCACGTGGTCTTGCGTGAGGCCTGCGTAGGATGCGTCCCAAGGTGCAGGTACGGGGGATAGTTCTTTCTGTCCCTCGCAGTCGGGTGCGGTCGCGGGAGGAGAGGCTTGTCGGTGTTGCGTTGCAGCGCGCCCTATCTCCCGCGACCAAATGGGGGCGCACCATCGTTGCATCGCGGTGGGGCCGCAGAGGAAGAGGAGATGCGGTGTTGCGTTGCCGTCCTCCCTATCCTCTGCGGCCGCTGAGTGTTTTGGCGGTGGAGCCCAACACCTTCATCCGCCGCCAAGGGGGTTTCGTTCGGGGCCCGCCTGACCATCTGGTGGGCCAATACCCGTCGGGGTGTAGCGAGGAATACTTCGGTGAAACCCTACCCTCCGACACATGGGTACATGAGGAGTAAAAAAAAAGAGGAGAGGAAGAGTCCCTAGTTTCTGTAAATATTTTACACTATTTTATGTATATTAACATAAAACAAACTATAAAATGTACTGTTGTTGGCCCATAACTGATTTGATGTAATATTCTTATTGTGGAACAAAATTATGACAGCTGCTGTGCAGTCATTACAAAAAATATAAAAAGTAAACAGTGTTCCATAATACAGCCAAAACGATTATACTTCGACATTCCCTACTAACTACCCATAAAGAAATATCCTTGCCCTTCTTTCTACGAGTGTAAGCCACGTGAGTAGATAAACGGGATTCTTTTTAATTGTTTATGTGTGTGAGTTGTACAGGTCTTATCTCAGGCACTCAAAACACGAAATAATTAAGGGGGTATGTAAAGCTTTTTCGTCATCGTATAAATATTTCAGATTTTATGTTCACAAAAGTTGACTACGAAAAGGGCATTGTCTGTGACCACATTCTATTCTGGCTATAAGTATAGTTTACAATTCTGTTAGATTATTAATAACTTCAATTTCATCTAGACATTCTAAAATATCGTGCCGTACGCAGCAATGGATACAAACAGCACTAGGCAGCACGTTATTAGATCATAGTCGGAGCGATGCGGCAAAGGGCCCATGTTTTATGTATGCGGCGTGTGAATGTCACTATTACGATACACGCGGCTCCGCTCACATGTTGCCTGCAAATGCCACTGAACACATATGTGGTATGTTCAGCTGTTAACGTTTTAAGCTATTATGACTTTTCTTATTCACGATATCTTTTTCTACTTCTTCTTTTTTATGTGTGTGTAAGTTTATGTTCAAATTTTCGAATGCTTCTGATTTCTAACATCTAAGTTAAAGGATAGTAATCTTTGCTATTGTGGGCTTACGGCCGGTTTTGATATTCGATCTATCCAAGGATTTGGAGATTCGAGATACGTGTTTGACATATTTTGTATGGAGCTTATGTCAAAAAAGATCGCAAAAAATGGATTGATCGTGAATTCAATATTCGATCTATCCAGTTTTTTAATCCGGTTAATCGTTTTTGCCCATTTAACGTGGAATCAAAGATAATTCTTAAAATTGCATTTATCTATCTTCGAATAGTCAAGCTCTTATTAAGTGGCAATGGGCTGAGCTCAACATACACAGTCTAGCCGACAGCCAAAAGACGCCCTCTGCTGGATATAGACCTCTCCCAAGACTATCTACAAAGACCGATCTGGAGCCACCTGCATCCAACTGTTGCCTACGATCCCTAAAAGATTATTGGTTCACATTATTGCTTCGTACATCGCGTATCCGCATTTCAACAAACAAAACCTTTAATTAAGGCAGTAAAAAGTGAATTCTATCTAACGTGAGAACTACATTTTCTTATTTCTCTCTCATTTATATCAATATCCAAATCTCAGTCCTTAAACTGTTACCAACATTACTGACTCTATAGCCGCATATCATTGAAATAACAGATCCGTATAACCCATTGAAGTTACGTGTGCCATCTTGCAATTCTACATAGAATTAACGTCTCCAACTGAATGTATAAATATTGTCTGCATTACGTATGCATTCCGCCATGAATTTACATGAGGCTGATATTGTAGCTCAAATTGTGCCTTTTAGTGTATCTGAACTGGCGTAGTGTGTGACTGGGGAATGTTTGCTCGTAGTGTTATGATGTATTTTGGTGATAGGTCTTTGATATTTTGGGAATTATTTTTGTTGTAAATTTTACGTAACACAATATTTAATGAATACTTTTAAACTTTCGCGACTTCCACACGCAGTAATATTAAATGTAACGGGTTTATATCGCGTAATTATCTGTATATATAAATTCCTTGCGTTACAGACTGACTGACAGACACGCTACGGCCGAAACTAGGTACTGGGCGCAAGTAGGTGAAAGAAGAATGGCCATTTTTGACCTAAACATGTATAGAGATAAAACTTATTTTAAAATTAAGGTTATTTTTTAGTGTTATGATTTCAATAACAATTATATTTTATAGAAGTCTAGGTAAAAAGAAAAGTTTTGGGTTGTAAAGATGTTCTACAACTCGTGAACGCATCCTTATCAAAATATTTTTTTATTCGCTGCATTGTTATATTATCTGTGCCCGATAATACTTCCTTGTTTAGCTACGTTCCATTTCACTTATAGTGGTTTTGTCAAAACCTCGAGAAAACTTAATTTTATATATAGATTGAATCAAGTTGTTAAAAGCTGATCATAAATTAATGTATATTTTTATGATAAAAGATATAAAAAGATAAATATAAATGTATTTCTGCCGTTGAAAACATTGGATAAGGATGCAACGGAACGTTTTTGACGTAAAGACGCCGCCGGTGACATCGGACATGGGTGAATCTGTCAAATTAATACGAACTAATTTTGGTGTATTATGTAATTCCTGGACCTTTATAAGAAAAACTGTCTTCACAGTATAATTTCTTGATCATTGAGCTACTTGTTTTCGTACATTTTATCTATATACGCAATAATTCATTATTAGGTCATTCATTGTATGGGAAGTGGCCATTGTTCTTTGGCATCTTGAGGAGTGTAGGGGAGCACTAAGAGAGGATTTTTGGAAATTCCACCCCTAAAGGGGTAAAACAGGTTGTCAGAGTTTGTATGAAACTTTTTATCGCTTCAATGGATTCACTTCAAACTTTGTATATTGGTTTCTGAAATGTATGCTTCTTGAGGAGTTTAGGGGAGTTTATACAAAACATTTTATCTAATTTACGAAATTTACGCGAGCGAAGTAGCGGGAAAAAACTAGTTTGATTATAAAACGCAAAATACGGCCTTCTCCTTGGACTGTGGGTTTCGATGCAGAATCCGTGACCACGGCTGGTGACAACCATGCCGAAATTTCGAGTATTTTACCATTTATTTTTAAACTAGATGTCGCCAGCGGCTTCGTCCGCGTCAATTATAAAAACCTTACCCTTGAATCATTCTATCTATAAAAAAAAACAGCATTAGGTAAAATCTGTTTCGTAGTTTTTAAGATTTAAGCATACATAGGGATAGACAGACAGAAGACTTTGTTCTATACTACGTAGTGATAATAACACGATATATACCCGTTACATAAATATTACAACAGTAAATGATTATGTCATCTTGTATTTTGTGTAGATAGAGGAGCTCAATAGGAGTTTTTCCGACTACAATCATGATCCACTTCATTAAGTTGAAAACACTTAAGAAAAGGCAGCGACATCAATGGCGATACCTTCCAGCCGACTGCAATGCGGAGGGTATTGGTTTATGTGCATGTTAAATTGTTAATTAATGCTTGCCCCGTATCTAGGAAACCGTGTTAAGCCTTCAGCCCCGGCTGTCATGAACGTCTTTGACAGTTGTTGTAGGGAGCCAATACCCTTGAATATAGCGGTGATAACCATAAAATAACAACTAAGCATGCGCTTCGATCAGCTGAACGTACGTTTACACTCATATTTGAGTGGTGGTGGAGAGGTTGAAAGTCTAAAATAATGTAGGTATCTATCTATTCTAGCACTTGAAAATTTAAATTAAGAAAATTTCGTTTACTTGTTCGTTTACAACCTATATAACAATTACCAAAAAAGTTATAGTACAACTTTACTTGAACTGGTCATAGCATGTCTTAATTTAGGGTTTGTAATAGATACGCAAAGTTAAGTAACGCTCGCCCAGATCATCACTTGGATGGATGACCATCAAGGCCTATGGCCTAATCAAGCCGCTACTGTACGTCGAAGGGACAGTAAAACAATTGGTTCCGGTAATTGTTAACCTAAGCAGGAAAACTTCGGACGGTCTAAAACTCTGACAAAAATTAGAAACACACAAACAAAAAAACATAAAAATAACAAAGGAATTGAAAAGCCTTTGCATTCATATAAGCACGTATCTTTATAAAAACTTTTCTTTTCCTTTTCTATTCAACTAGAACCTCCACAACGGATATCGCTAGTTTACGATAAAAGGGCAATCGGCAGCAAAAAATCAAAATAAACACGAAAAATAACAATAGAAGAGGGTATAAAGCAACAAATTCAAAACATAAAGGCTAATATGATACAAGCTCTCAGCCGACGCTCCGCAGAGTATTTCCGCAAACGACGTTCCCGTCAAAATGAGAAAAATCACAATTTTGATCACGTACAACACAAATGTGATGTTCACATGACGCTCCTAACGCTTTGTGAAAACCACACGCTTATTGCCTAAATAAAATCTATGATTAACGTTATCGGTACATGGTTATTTATGTTTTTAAATCAACAGGCGATATTTAAATGTTTAGAATGTATATTAAGAAAATAATGGTATGTTCGACCCTTAAATTTAGTATCTACTAAATTTAAGGGTCGAACATATATCTATATGACAGCTATTGACATGTCTTGACCTACTTTTTTAATTTTCATTATTTTAGTCAGTTATTAGTATGTCTAATACTCCAACTATTTTTTATTTTGTAAAATGTGGACAGTTACATGACTGTTTGGTAAAGTAATAATGTTATTAATAACTTCGCAAATTACCCAATAAAATTAATTCTTTGAAATTGTTTTCTATTGGTCAGTTATCAGAATGTCTTTAACTCCAATTTATTTTGTAATATATGGGCGGTTATATACAGTTTACTTAAGTAATAATGAATATCTCCGTAGATGATAAACGCACTTTTAATAGGAACAATAATTATTTGCACTTCAGACATTAATTAAAAACATAGTCCCGATACTAATACAATAATATGGAAGCTAGCCTATATCAATAGTGCTATTATTTATATTGTATAATTATACGAAGTACGTTTAAAACAACTAAAATATTTCATCACACCCACACAATCAAATAAATTAACAAAAACGACAGAATCATCCACAATCTATTTTTATTTGCCTCCCCCATCAAAACTGTCCTAAATAAAGAATTGCATGGCGACATAGCATATTTAGGAATCGGCATGCGTTGGCATGATGCCAGAGATCAACCGGATTTAGCCTCTGCTCTAAGCGCCACCTAAAAAAAGTATCTAAGCTGCAATCAGTTTAGAAATTAGCCCTTTGTAGTATTCAAATACTGCAAGGAATGCAGTTTGCAGACAATATGGAGTCGTAGTTACTGGCTAATGTAAGCGTAATATGGTGGCATATGGTGTACAAAATACGTCACATTTTTAAATAGTTTGTGTGAAAGTAGAGGACTGAAATTTTACTTGGTTATGATTCTATGTATTAGTTTAGGTTAAAAATCTTAACGTTACATTATTGCATATCTGAAAGTTCTACATAATATTCTCCAAAAACACGTGAAGTCTACTAATCTGCACTTGCCCAGCGGTACGGACTATGGTCTAACATTTATAATAATGAGAAGAGGCCTGTGCCCAGGTACACATTCAACAAGATTGATTATGACGACGTTTTTGAAGAAGATAAGAAAGTACCTTCTCTACCAGACGTGTACGTCTATCTGTCTCTCTCTCTCTCTTTCTTTTAAAATGTGAAATATAAACGACGGCTAGTTAAAACACTGATAATATTTACGAACATAATATTGTTACTCCCTCTCCGGCGGCTTCTTTCGCGCCTTTCGCCGTCTGTGCCCTACACTCGGCGATAAAGTTCAAAAATCTGGAACTGTTGACGGAGACTTCAAATTTCGACCACTGCGGTCGCTTTGCGAAGTAGGTAATTAAATCAGAATTAAGTGGAATTAGTTTACGATATACGCAACTGTTTTACGATGTTTTTATACCTTTTCAATATACAGTGTAGTGTGGATTTTGAACGTTAACAGTTTACACTAATCTAGCCAATAAAAATAAACTGAAAGTTTATTACAAAGCGTTTAATTTAAGCCATCTTCAACACCAGTAATAACCGACATTATTGACTTTGACATAGCTTCTTCAACTTACTATATTATTTTGGTTTTCTTTTAACCTGTAAAGCCCCACTTCAGAAGTAAGGAAATACCAACTCTCCTACTATCTATTTATATTTTCAGACTGAGGAATGTAATTTATGTGTTGCTTTAGGAACAATGCAGTACCTACTTGGATAGGCCAAAAATACCAAAATAACATAAGTATGTTTACGTCGTGCCAAACAATTTTAAAGTTCAATTTTCTTGGGTCAAAGCCGATTAAAATTGCATAGGTTCTAAATGAAATTATAGACAATTAATTGTTCCATCATCACATATCACTTTCCATCCCGTACTTATACAAATAACACTAAATACGCTTGACATAACTAACCAGTCCAATAATTACAAAACCCAGACAAATTGGTACCAACAATTCAAAAGCAAAACAACGGTTCTAGTATCAAAATAGGATCGCCGTAAAAGGACGAGTTAATCCGAGCCGGTTAATGTTGACGAAGACATCGTAAATGTTTAATCTGTAGCTTCTGTGATGCTGATTGTTTGTTTATTTATAGAGTTTATGGTGATTATTTCAGTATGTGTGTGTGTGGCCGAGTTTTTGGCGATTCATTGTATATGAAACTACGGAGGGCATGAGAACAGGCGGCAGATCTGAAGTCTACAGTTATTAGTCCATTTCATCAATGCATAAGAATGAGATTAGAATCACGCACGGCGGAGAATTGTCGAGAATGCTAACCGTGATGTGATATCACTTTGTAAAGAGTATTGCGACAAACAAGAAATACCCTTATATTTTCGCCATGTTTGTCCGCGTTTCTACATCGAGTCTACATAAGCTACTGAGTGAATATATACATAGATAGAAAACTTTTTATTGTAAGCACACCAAATACAAGCTTACGATATATAAAGTTAAATTCAGCAATGCACAGTAGGCCTTTTCGCTGAAGCAATTTCTTCAAGGTGACCTTTGAATTTTGAAATTTATAGTATAAAACTGTGCAATATTTTCCATTACCTTGTATATGCTGTTTCCACAAGTTATTAAAATTTTCCATTACTTTGTATAGGCTATCTACAGATAAATTTTGAAATTTGCCTTCACTTTGTATGAGTCAAATTTCAAAATAAATAATAAACACATTATTAAGATTATATAACAAATATATTAGATATATAACAAATTTATATTCAAGGATCGTATAACATGTGACACTTATATAGCTTTAAGTTATTACATCAGTACTTTCGTATTACTACTTGGTACCTTTCTTACTGTTCCCATGAGACAGCTGGTAAGTATATTTTTATATCCACTACGTATACATATACGACTACGTCTAATTTTAATTTATTGGATACTTGTTGGCTTTAGCACTATTAATATATAGTAGCCCTAAATAACGCGGGTGTAAATGCGGGCTCTAGTTATCAAATAAAGACGAATAATTGATATATATTATAGAGAAATGCTAAAGAACTTCAATATTTTACATCTAGATTCCGATACATACATAGACGTGCTCTGAAAAGTAAACAGAAACACACGTGCCATTCTTTATTATCAATATCTTCATCACAACCACAGCGCCATAATCAGAAGTCAACGACATGCTTCAGTTAATATTGTCCCCATGCTGTAGGAAGCGGCACTTGGCTCCACGCCAGAACGAATATAGGCTCACGTAGCCACGTGGCCGGTGTAGTTTATGTTATTGTTTGCCACATTTTTGACAGATATCAGCTGGGTATCGATCGAAGATAGTTGAAACTGATAGCGGATAGGTTACTTGCAATTGACGAATGTTTTGGACTACATTGTATGTATGTCTTAACAGAAGACCAAGAAACTTGATGGGAGTGAATGAAGCAAGAGAGGTATGTCAGGATCGTTGCAAATGGCGTTCCGTAGTCTCTGCCTACCTCTCCGGGAAACAGGCGTGAGCCTATGTATGTATGTATGTACATTCTATGCTTTAAATGATTTGCTTTTCCTGCGATTTGTGTACATCATACAAGTTTATTTAACGGGTGTTAAACATATACTATTTGGATGATAAACCTCTGATTTTTTAGCCGTTTCAATCAGCTACAACGGTTGTGGATGCGGACATACTTAGAATAAGTCAATACTTTTACGCGATTAACATCGATTATTAATTTCTTGAAGTCTAGGAAGTTATCATAAATTGGTGACATGAGTCTTTATCTTCCTATATTTTTTTTGTTTAAAACTGAATGTTATGTTCTCGACTGAAGTATACAGTTCACAATTTTCTACTGCAATACCCTTAAATCGAACTCCTTACTCGCCAAGTTTCTACTATTATTCCTAAGACTATCTGGTTTAAAATAGGTAATTAAGTAGAATATACCAACATTATAATATTTTATGATTAAGAAACTAAAATAATGTTATACTAGATGAGCCCGCGGTTACATGCGCGTTATTTAAGGCTACTGCACCGCTTCTGTAGCTCATAGCGTGACGTTATATGGCCTATAGCCTTCCTCGATAAATGCGCTATCTATTACTTATTTTCAAATCGGACTGGTAGTTCTTGAGTTTCAAGCAAAGAAACAAACTCTTCAGCTTTATATATTCGTACTAGAGGACGACAGCAGCTACGCCTACACATTTTTTTAATTTATCAATTTTGCCCGATTCCGTGGGCATTTCGGGAAATCCCTTCTTAGTGCAACCCTACGGTCCCCAAGGAACATACATGCCAAATTTCAGCTCCCTTCGTTGGGCGCAGGGACCTGAAATTTGGCATGTATGTTTAGGCTTTAGCTTTTCTCTCAGTCAGTGAGTAACGCAAGGATTTTATATACATAGATAAGATAGTGCATAAGTAGAAATAAATAATAAAAATGCGTAGGATGATGTCAGACGTCAATTATTATAAATATTGACAGATATTGGTAAAAATAAAGTAATTAAAATAATATCTTGGCAACCACCCCACTCTTTATGACGATAAATGATTTATTTTCTACTTTCTATTTCAGCGAAGGACAGGAGTGTTTATTTAATTTTGAAAACTACTGTTTAAGTTTTGTCATATAAGTATTTATCAAATTATTTTATGATCATCGCTCTTCTCTCAGTATGCGTATCCCTTCAATCTGACGTTTTATAGTGGTTGAAAGCAATTGAAAGACAGTTTGAAAGTTTTCCCTTCATAAATACATAGCAACTGAAAGCTTACCTATTTGAAATGAAAATATATGAAACACAACTAATTATTATGTATAACTAGCTTTTAACCGCACACCCGCCCGTGTGGGTCGGTTACGGAGAAAGGTAACACAAACAAAATGTGGTATTCCGACGTATAAGCTATATTACTTAATAGTTTCATCAAAATCCGTTGCGTGATGCGTGAAATCTTGCGTGAAGGAGCAACAAACATCCATACATTTCATCCATCCAGCCTCAAAAACTCTTGTAAGAAGTCAGACAAGTAAAATGATAAATGTCTTACTAGCATAGTTCCTAGCAACGTAGCTTGCTATTTCTGTCATTATGAATTCTTTCTTCACGAATCCCCGGTAGGCAAAAGATTAATTTACGACGGTTCTCTTCAGTTATAGACCTAACAGGTGCGCGAACTGTCATGCTGACGGTTAAAGTTACGAGTGTACTCGCCCCTGCGTTACGGTTCATCTATTCATAGATTTATCTGACGTGAATAATAATATTTTCACACATTAGTGTCCAGTTCAATTGATATTCAGTTGTGAATAAACAGAAAGATGGTGGAACCCGTAGCTAAATGGATGGCAGAAAAGGAAAATTTTAATAAAATGTCTTTAATATATTTTTTAAGATGCAAAATTTGATATTATATACTTGGCATCTATTAAGCAGATGGCTAAAGGTCACTTTTCTACGGATTAACGTAATTAAGTGCGTGATTTTTTAGCGTGTCAATTTTTTTTATGTCTGGAAAACTTTAAGTCAGATTTGTGCTATATAATGCGACAGTGGCAAAGACCCTGCTTGCTGGGTCTTCACTGTCGGTCGTCACTGTCATATACCTCAAGCGTGGAGACGAGTGAGGTATCACTTTTAAGCCTTTTATCACTAAGGCCTGCTTGCTGAGTAGTAAGATCAGCATAAGAGCCAAAGGCATTTGGGAGAATAGGGCGAAGACAACAGCCTCCCTTTCCATCGGAATTGATAATACACGAGTAAATTTCTTGTAAGATCCACTGGTATCGTGGTTTTCCGCTTACTTTTTGGCGGAATGTGAATAAAGACATAAAAAAACAATAATTAAACACAGGTCATTTCAATTCGTTAAATGAAAATGTAGAGAAGCATAAAATACGACATTTCTATATGCACCTACATATTTTCGAATTAGAACGGTTTGAAAACTAGGCGGGTTCAAACTCCAGAACCCATATATCACCATCAACCGTGGACATTGAAATCTGTGGTGCCGTGCGTGACAGCTGTCACTGGATATAACCCGCTTTCGAACGAAAAAAAAGAAACGTTTAAATTAAGATTTTTTAAAGTAAACGCCGGATGTAATTTAAATGTATGAGTAGGTGTAATACTTTTTAAACGATAACATAATATAATATGTTTTCTTTGATGTCACAGTCAACTTTGTACGCACTTTATTTTGTTGACTGCCAGCATTTTTTTATTAATTTTTCGTAATGCATTTAGCGTACTAAATAAATTAGTGCAAATAAAAACGAATAATCCGCCTTAGGTGATAATTTTTAACAGAATTATTTAAGACAAATCTAATACAGAAGAGTCCCAATTCTCCTAATTTGTTCAAAATAAAGTTTCGATCTAATTTCAGTATCATACTCATGTCACAAATGGTATTTTTCTTAATTAACTGATATTTGAATGTTATTGGAATGTTATCGCGACTAGAACGAAAATTGAACAATGTGTCAACGTCAAACTATAGAAGTCAAATTAGACGAAAATGACATTAAATTAGCAGAATGCCGATTCTGAGTCAATTGAAAATCTAATCTCATTTCATTCAAAATATAATTTCAATGTCTATAAAAAAGAGAATTGGCCTTCTGATCGCGATGGCTTTGTTAGTAGTAATTCTAGAGTCGCGTGTTTTTGTTTGAGCTCCAATATCAGAACAACTGAGTGGCTCCATATTATTTTATTGATATCACATCTAAATATGATTGCCAAGTGTCATGTTAATAGAAGAACTAAGAGTCATCGAAATTCAATTTCTATTGTATTACATAGTTGCAGGTCGTCGTGTTAAAAATAAACCATTTTAGTAAAATGCATCTATTCGAAGCATAATCGCATTGTAAGCACATTTACTTTAAAATTTGGCTACAAATTCAAACCCATCCGTAAATTATTTCGCTTCCCATAACACAAGCTTGTTCAGTTGTCAAATTAGCAATTGGCAATGTGTCGCTATGTGTAATTACCAGGGGTTTGAACCCAACCGATGCTAAATGCGACTAGTTATATTTAGATATTCTAACACCTGTCTTAAGCGAAAATAGATCGTGTTTCTGCCAATGGGAATAATATTTGGTATGTATTGTTTTGTCAGAAAGTAGTAACGTAACATGCGTAAATTTTGGAGAAGAATTTTGAATTAGAATTTAGTTTGGTTATGGTTTCAACCAAAAAGCAACCTTAGGCGGAACGATCACTTTTTCGCAATAGGTAGCCCAAGAAAAGTAAGAATAAATATTACAGCTTGATGGCAAAATATGTACATACATAGATTAAACTCGGTTTATATCTTTATCTATATGTATACTAGAAATCGTGATCTGCCGTGTTATACCCAAATTTAAGGGTTGTCTTATTTTTATTTCTTATTAATGGTCTCAGGACTGTATCCCCTAAGGGGTAGGCAGAGGTGTCTTTGGGGGTGAAAATGCACATTTTTATAAACTAGGCGAGTGATGTATTTTTCTATTCTTCGTTGCTAGCTATATGAAGGGTTCTTGTTGAAAATACAGAAAGTCGTCGAGCCCAAACACGTAAATAGCACCATGGTGTTGTTAAATATGACCATGTCATATTTCAAGTTCCATGACAGATCATTTTTAACAGTCCCCGAGCTGTCCTGTGGCTGGTGATAACGGACCCAAACGCAAGGGGTGCTAATACCGTAATCGGGAAAACGCCTTTGAGGAAGTAATGTCTCATCGGATTAGAGTGAGACAGCAATATATACTGTAGTACAAATGGTATTTTATGTAGTAAAGATTCATAGTCAGCCCTAACAGAGACTATTCTCTTACACATTTTATTGTAATTTACTTTACCATTTCCGATCACGTAAAAAATTCACAAGATCCCTTCTTAGTGTACAGTCGAACAACTTCCCGCTAGACCACCATAAGGGCGAAAATCGCTCAGCAAGACGTCGTTGCTTCAAGCGCTACTTTACACACACATTGACACTCGTATACAAAACCAGTTTCTAGTGTGTCTCGACTCTATGCGCGAGCGAAGAAAATTTTTTCAAACTGATCCAGCGCCAACTTGTTTGATTGTACCTCTACGGTCCCCAAGGAACATTCATGCCAATATTCAGCTGCCTGTGCCTTATAGTTTTGGCTGTGCGTTGTCTGTCAGTCAGTCAGTAGCGTAAGGATTTTATATATACAACTTGTCCCACTCTTCTGGGTTGGTTGGTGTTGAAAGAAGAAATTTATTCATGTATTTTAATACAATGGAGGTGGTAATAAAATGATGAGTGTAGTGATAAGAGGTCCTTGTAGGTCATAAGCGTTGCCAATTCTCAAAGATGAACTTGCGTAAAATGTTTCTGAATATTTTAAGAGTTTTACATTTGTAATTTCATTATTGCATCGTCAAGAACTTGATTCATACTTTGGTTTTTTGAATATCTTTTTATGCGTGTAAGTATTTTCGCACTACAGCAAGTGACTGTACAAAACAACTTACTCTGAAAATTTTGTTTGAAAAACCGCAATTCATTGATTTGTTTAATGAAGGCAATTACAGTTAATTCTAACATCTTACACATACCTACGTTATTGCTTCCTTATCTTTGACATAATATAACATGAAACAGTCAAAAAGCGTATATCTATCTTCATCAACAGCCCTATGTACTGTCCCACTGCTGGGAACAGGCCTCTTCTCACTATGAGAAGGGTAAGGCCATAGTCCACCACGCTGGCCAAGTGTGAGTTGGCAGACTTCACATGTCTTTCGAGAACATTATGGAGAACTCTCAGACATGCAGGTTTCCTCACGATGTTTTCCTTCACCGATAAGCAAGCGATAATTAACAATTTAATACGCACTTAACTCCGAAAAGTCATTGGTGCGTGCCTTTTTTTATATCTATCTTTAAAAAGCATTATTCTACACAGAACTGACTAACTAACCAACAAACAATCTGTACTTTGACATTATTTTGAAACTACTCCTCAAGTTCAGGCTTACCAAGTTTTTCACCTCGCAAGACATAAATACAACTCGAACGTCTTCATAATCCGTCAGAATCTGCTTGGCAGAACAAAGTTCGAAGCGGTAACGTTAAGCCACGATGACACTCAATTAGCCGCCAACGTTCAAGTGGTTAGTGCCTCTAAACTTGCCAACTTAGAACTTAGTTACTAGCAGAATATTGTAAACTTGATATTATTATATTTGTAGACAGATTTTGTCTTAATTTTGATGAAGTAAAAGAAGGAAAATGTAGCAGGTAACACAGGTCTACATTATAAAGTTTGCTTGTTTGCATGGCATGGCTTGACTTGCCGTTCCTAATAGGGCAGCAAAGTTAAGCAACGCTTTCGCCGGCTACCACTTGGATGGATGACCGCGTGGGGTATGTACATCGAACGCGTTCGAAGCGCGTGCTTCGAACGGCATGTAAAACTGTCGGTCCAGTATTTGTGTCGCGGCGGTCAGAAAAGTCCGACACCAGAGCTATTTCAAGTGACTTTGTAATTGCTTTTCGAAGCATGGAATATTTAATTATTTTCAAATGGACACCAACCATAATCCCGCCGCTACAAACGTTGCTTAGCCTCAACAACATAATGTAACAAGATGTTCCACTGTCAGAACTACTTATTACAAAGGCCAGCCATCTCTATTTTGAGCGTAAGCAGCATATAATAATTTATATGTAGATGATCTACTACTGATCTTCGTACATTAAGAGGATTAAGGATACAATTTACAACAGACGAGTACCGTATAACAGATATGAAACAAGAATAGAACGGCATAGGTTTTATATCAATGTTTTAAACAGCTGATATTGAATTGCTGATTCAATTTACATCAATCCATCTGCGAAGATAAGCTACATTAAAAACAAATTACAACGAATTCAAATCTATCGATTGAAACCAAAAGTCATGGTCTTCCGACAACTTAGTGGTAAAAATATGGACTCCTAGTAGCGAGAACATATAAAACAATATTTCAAAATATATATACCTATCATGCGTGTAATACACCTCTGCCTACCTCTTCGGGGATAAAAGGCGTAAAGTTATGTTATGTTATACCTATCATAACAATATTTTATTAAAACTTCTTATATCCAAAGTATTATAGTAGGTATATGCGCCTGTGAATGATAAAGTTTTGCGTAGCTAGAAGAATAATAAAACAATTAATTTATTCAAGTGTCAGCGCTATTTGACCCGGATTAATTATGGACATGAGAAAAGATGTCATTGCATCATCCTGACTAGACAGGTAGTGAATGTTGCCATTTTATTATTTCAAATGGTAAGACATGCAAGAAACAATTTAAATTCTCGGAGTATTTTTTTTTATTAGCTTGGTAATGAGTCCCACTGCTGGGCAAAGGGCTCTCCCCTTGATCGCCGTGCATCCCTGTCCTGTCCTATATCCAGCCAGTTGCTGTCAAATGTATCCAGGTCGTCGCGCCATCTCCGTTTTGGTCTGCCGCGTTTCATCGACTATCATAGGGCACCCAGTTGGTAACTGCATGAGCCCATCTATCTGGGTGCATATGGCAGACGGAGTAATTATCTAAAATTAAATTAAGAGCAACCAATGTGGTGCATAGGGTTCCCACCAAGAACTTAGGGTCCCAAGCCAACCTCACCTGCAAGTGGTGCACCTGCCGATCAACGGACGAGGCTCTGGCAAACAAAATGTCCTAATAAGCGGCAATAGGCTCGCCACCTATTACGTGGGATCAAAACACTGGCGAAAAGTGGGCGTTTAAAATGCCTCTGCCTACCCCTTCGGAAACAGGCGTGAGTCTATGTATGTATCTATGTAAATTAAGAGCAACCAATGTATAACATAAAAATTATAACTAGGCTATGCCACTTTGTGAAGGTAAATATTTAATTTGATTAATAATTGGAATTAGTATTATAAGAATAAACATTTTCAAATTTAAACCTATATGTTATGTATTTTTAACTCGCATAGTTTGAGCTGCAGATAATTGTATTTTCGCCGGCACTTTAATGAAAATTAATAAAACGCTGTTGACATTCAAGATTTGTTATTTATGATATAATGATGAATCAACATCTTTTTGCTGTTACAACATTAATCATCGCTACTTTGTTTTGATAGAGAGTCCAAACTATTTATTTTCAAATTTAATTCTTATGTGGACTTACCATTGAAAATAATATTGACATATGAGTCCTTTCAAAAATAAACAACATTTAAATTAATATTGACTTATTTCATTAGTATTGCTTATTAGTTGCCAATTATTTTTACTTTATATCATTTAAAAAACCTTTTCAAATGTGAACGTGGGCGTTGACTTATCAATGTCAAAGCCTTCAATAAGTTGAATTGCTTCACAAATTGTATTTTTATGCAAGCATTCAAGCTTGTATTTTTTCTCAATCTCAATCTTAATCAGCCTATCGCAGTCCACTGCTGGACATACGCCTCGCCCAAAACGTGCCACAGTACACAGTCCTCAGCCTTCCGGTCCCATCCAGTCTGTCCCAGCCACCTTTTTCAGGTCCTAGGTCCAACTAGCTGGGGGCCGCCCTACCTTAGGTAGTATGGTGTATTTTTTTGCCTGTGTACTATTGCTGGACTGAGTTATTTGTCTTTTTATGTCGGTTAGTACAACGGAGTTTAACTCTCATTTTCAACAAGTCTTTTGTTTTGATACCATTAATGTAGGAAATCATAAATAATGTCCACCATAATATAGAGTTTAAGAGAAACGTCACTTTATTTTCGATTTTCTCAGCAAGCTCTTTCATTTGACACCCGTATTGTAGGAAAGCATAAAAAATATCTAGTCCAGTTATCGTAGGTGTAAGGTTTGTAATGTTAGTATGTAGAGCCCAATAAAGTATTGTTACGAATTGAAAATAACGCCATCTATCAGTGAATGGGAGAACTACATGAGATTAGATGTATCGGTTGTTTAAGGCTGTTTCATCTATCCTCTAATAGATGGCGTTGGTGTAAATAGAACAATAACGCAAGTCTAGAAACACGATACACGTTGCCAGAAATTTCGTGAGTCGTCTCGAAAAGTCTAGTTATGTGTTCCGGCCGGTATAAATACCAGGCAGACGCGCGAGTCAGGACAGTTACAATTGAATATCTTAGCGATAAACAAGAAGCGAAGGAAGTAAGTCGGAAGTGTTTAGTGTTGTACTAGTGGTGTGAATAGTGTGTTTTATTAGTGTTGAAAAATTAAGTGTGTGTATCTAGTGTTATTGTGTTAGTGAATAAAGTGCAGTTTTTCTGGCATAGTGTATATAATTTATCACGAACCCCAGCTCGTAACAAATTGGTGTCAGAAGTGGGATAAATTATGCCGGTTATGCCGAAGAAAGAAACTGAAGGAGTGCGCACCAGGAACCAGCGCCAGCAAGACCTGGACCAGAGACGCTTCGGAGACGTTCCTTCTCCATCGTCTGGTGGACCAGGCGACTCCGCGGCTGCAGTGGAGCCTGCAAGCGCCACACACTCCGTGACGGTGCCCGACATCACAGCTCTGATGACGTTCATGCAGGAGCATGCGCGCCGCCTGGAGGAACAGCTACAGCGCAACAAGGAGGAGCGGGCTCGCCGTCAAGAGGAGCAGGCCCGCCGTCAGGAGGAGCAGGCTCGCCACCTGGAGGAACAGCTACAGTGCGACAAGGAGGAGCAGGACCGCCGTCAACAGGAGCAGGCTCGCCGCGCGCCGTCAAGAGGAGCACGCGCGCCGCCTAGAGGAGCAGCTGCCGCGCGACAAGGAAGAGCACGCCCGCCGTCTGGAGGAACAGCTGGTGCTCATGAAGGACCTCAGCGCCGCAGTGGGGAAGGACTTGAAGGCGGTCAAGGAGGAACTCCAGCAGCACGAGGCTCGTATCAGCGACATTGAGAAGCGTGTACACGACCAGCTAGAGACCCGTATTGCCAGATTGGAGAAGAAATTGCGTGGGCTTGAGACCAACGACGTTACACCTGCAGCTGTGGCGCCCTCGCCTCGTTGGTTTAAGGTTCCACCCTTTGATGGCTCGTCGTCGTGGGTTGCAAACAAGGTTCAGTTTGAGGCCGTAATGCGAGCGAATGGGTGGGACAAAGAACAGGCCTTCACCGCCCTAACCTTGGGCCTTCGTGATCAGGCCTTGACGGTGTTGGAGGCAGTCGGGCAAGACGTGACCTACGAGAAGCTTCTGGAGGCGTTGGAGGCGAGGTACGGAGACGCGCAACTCAAACATGTGTATCGTGCTCAGCTGAAGGACAGGACACAACGCACCGGAGAAACTCTGCAGCAGTGGGCTTTAGAGGTGGAAAGGCTGGTCAGGAAGGCATACCAGTCGTCGCCTGCGCTCATTGACGGGAACCTCGTACAAGCGTTTACGGATGGGATCCGGGACCTGGAAGTTAGAGCAGCGGTAAGACTTGGGCACTTCAAGTCCCTGAAGGCAGCCTTAGCCTACGCTCTGGAGGTGGAAGCAGCGCGTCATGAGGATCAAACTTACCGTATCAGGGAAGTTGTTTCTTCACCACGGCTACAACTGCAGGGAAAGAGGCCATATCCGCTTGAGCTGCCCAAAGCGTAAGCGGCACGTTGGTACCTTGTCTCCACCAAAGGGGTCACCTGATGTACCTGTCTGGCGGCAAGAGCAACGTAGCGCAGATGCTCTGACAGGTAGGGCTTACCCTGACCAACGCAAACACTGTGCAAGACAGGAAGCGAAGCCGGCAGCGCTAGTGAGAATGTTGAAGACGGATCTGAGCGACGGATGGAAAGAAGCTTTGCAGACTGCTCAGCAAGAAGACAAGGACGTACAGCCGATTCTCGAATGGAAGAAATCAGACGCTCCTAAACCCAAATGGAGTGATATCGCAGCAATGAGCCCCATCACCAAGAGTTATTGGGCACAGTGGGAAAGCTTGGTTGTCCAGGATGGAGTTCTGTGCCGCAAATGGGAAAACGCTCGCGGTAACCAGTGCCATTTGCAAATAGTAGTGCCTTAAACTAAGGTGCCGGAAGTCTTGCAGCTCTATCACAATGGTGCTTCGGGAGGTCACATGGGAGTTAAGAAGACGCTTACTAAGATCCGGGAGTGGTTTTATTGGCTCCACTGTCGGGATGACGTCGAGAATTGGTGCCGCAAATGCACAAGTTGTGCGGCTGTCAAGAGGCCACACACTCGTAGCAGAGGTACATTGAAGGTGTACAATGTAGGAGCTCCAGGGGAGTCAGGACAACAGATGTCTGAGAAGATGAAGACTGGCTACGACCGGAAGGCGAACAACAAAGGCTTCGATGAGGGATCATTGGTGTGGCTTCTTAACCCAGTACGAAGCAACGGTAAATCGCCTAAGTTACAAGCCAGGTGGGACGGGCCATATCGCATAATTATCAGGATGAACGACATCACCTATCGAATCCAGAAGGGGTCGCGAGGTGCACCGAAGATAGTTCATGTGGACCGGTTGGCTCGTTACTATGGGTCCAACGATGTTCGAGACGAACACGTTTAAGAGGGAGGCCGTGTTACGAATTGAAAATAACGCCATCTATCAGTGAATGGGAGAACTACATGAGATTAGATGTATCGGTTGTTTAAGGCTGTTTCATCTATCCTCTAATAGATGGCGTTGGTGTAAATAGAACAATTACGCAAGTCTAGAAACACGATACACGTTTCCAGAAATTTCGTGAGTCGTCTCGAAAAGTCTAGTTATGTGTTCCGGCCGGTATAAATACCAGGCAGACGCGCGAGTCAGGACAGTTACAATTGAATATCTTAGCGATAAACAAGAAGCGAAGGAAGTAAGTCGGAAGTGTTTAGTGTTGTACTAGTGGTGTGAATAGTGTGTTTAATTAGTGTTGAAAAATTAAGTGTGTGTATCTAGTGTTATTGTGTTAGTGAATAAAGTGCAGTTTTTCTGACATAGTGTATATAATTTATCACGAACCCCAGCTCGTAACAGTATATTTTTTTCTAAATTAAGATATTTTTTTTATTTCTTAATTTATTCACTTAAGAATACAAGCTCCACAAGCCTTCGAAACATTTGACTAAAACCTATAAAACTCGTACTTGTGTATCGTTCTAATAATATCGCGAATGGTCCCACAACACCCTACGCATAGTTGAACGGAAACACGACGAATTAAATCACTAACCATGAAAGTCCAAGTGCCAACTTAATCCCCCCCGTGGGATCTCCACCTTGTCGTGGTGGAGGGGGCTCAGTAACCGTGGGTTTGAGGTACACCCACGGTGAAGCTAAGTGGGATCCCGGGAGGGGACGCTCCACGTGGGCTTGGGTGGGGCTTCCGTAGGATGCGTCCAAAGTGCGGGTGCGGGGGACAGTTCTGTCTGTCCCTCGCAGTCGGGAGCGGTCGCGGGAGGAGAGGCGTGTCGGTGTTGCGTTGCCGCGCGCCCTATCTCCCGCGACCAAATGGGGGCGCACCATTGTTGCGTCGCGGTGGAGCCGATGAGGAAGAGGAGATGCGGTGTTGCGTTGCCATCCTTCCTATCCTCTGCGGCCTCTGGGTGTTTTGGCGGTGGAGCCCAACACCAGCATCCACCGCCAAGGGGGTTTTGTTCGGGGCCCGCCTGACCATCTGGCGGGCCAATACCCTTCGGGGGGTTGCGACGAATGCTTCGGCGATACCCGACCCTCTACACACGGGTACATGAGAAATGTAAAAAAAAAACGCCAACTTAATAAACAAAACCTAAGTCTTTTCCATAACACAACTTTGCAACCATATTATTAAACTGAAACGCTTACTTGCTACGCGTCTTACATCGTAAGAACAGAAATTAATGCCTGCACATAATCCAGCAGAGTTTAGATAAACATTCATTAAGTAAAGCTTTAGGTGTTAATGACGTGATATTATAGTAGCGGGGTAGTAAAATGATTTGAATAGAGCTCACGTTACTCATTCTTTGTTTAGATAAGAGACATAAAGTACCGTCGTTTAATAAAACAGCGATCGCGTAGTGTGGAGGCTAACAGACTGATAACAGACAGGGTCTGAAGGTCAGTCAGGGTGCGAATCCACTGCTTGCATTGATAATCTGTATGGTAAATAGCAAAATCAGTCCCCGAAGGTATGTGAAACCACGACCGACTGTAACCTAATTCTTCACAGTGAGAAGAAGGACATGCCCAAAAATAACACGAACTTTCTCCTAGCGTTATCCCAGTTTCAACCCGGGGTCCGCTTACTAGTCTAACCGGATTTGACTGAATATTAGCTTTTCCACGGAGCGACTGCCTGTCTGACCCCCGCAGTCCAAAGGGATAGCGATATTCCATGGTTTAGACTAATGTCAGTTTATTCAGAGATAGGTACTGACTCCCTATAACGACTGTCAAAGATCTTCATGATAACCGGGACCGACGGCTTAACGTACTCTCCGAGGCACGGGGCAAGCGATAATTAATAATTCAATACGCACATAACTCCGAAAAGTCAGTGATGCGCGCCTAGGATTCGAACCCGATACCCCCTGCATGGCAGTCTGTTGGTATCTCCACAAGGCTATCGCTGCCTCCAACAATAACACGAACATACAATCGAAATTACTTTCTGATGCGCCTAAAAATGATAACAAAGTGAAGCACAATCATGCATTTAAAATATAACCATGACTCCGTAGCCCATTACAACAAATTCAAATAACTCAAACTAACCATTAAAACGACAAAATGGGAATATCCCGCCCACTACGCCACAGTTATTCCCAATCGGTACGCCATAAAAAATCAATTATTCCACTCGAATGCAAAAACATAATTCAGATTCAGGAATCCAATAAATGTTGCAGTTACTTAATATCTATAAAATATTTTAATGCTTGGGATAGAGTCAAGCTAGCTGGCTATAATCCGACATTGGAAATACGTAATTGGGATTGGCTGCGGCCAATTTTGCGAACGTTGTGTGTTATGGGTTCCCTTCAATTGGTGAATTATGTTTCAGTTAGTTTATTCTTATTATCGTTTAGATTTCAGGATTTTTTAAGCGTCCACCTTTAGCAAATAATGGGTTGAAAAAAAAATTAAATACGGTTTAGATAGACGATGTATTAAGGCTTAGTAAGTATATAGATTGTCAAGTTTTATTGTTAAAGTAGATATTATGTAGGCTTTGACATTAGTTATGCGGTTTTTCTTTACTCTACCACTATTATCTTCTTTATTTTGTTGCTGAGGTATGCGTGTGCGAGAAATTAAGTAGATATGCGTTGTTTTTCTCATGCTCATTACTTTTTTTATATGTATATTGTAACCATTGACGAAAACCTATTCATGGCTATCTGTATTTTGAGAAATCACTGTCTATCATGTTTGTAAAGCTGTTGGTTTTTCTAAGATAATAAATAAATAAATAAATATTTTTCTTTTCCGTTTTAATTTGCCCTGCGTTTTTTTCATACTTGAAATCAAGTATTTCTGCGACTAAGAATGGACTTAAAAACATCTTATGTGAAATACTAGTGTATATACATATACTTATAAGGCTTATGGGCCTTAAATATAATATATTTAAGGCCCATAAGCCTTATAAGTATATGTATATAATATATATTATATCTGTACATATATAGTAGTATATATATATATATAAATATATCCCTTTCTATGGAAAGGAATCTAAATAAAATGTTAAACCCTACTATGAACCCTTCATAGACCGCTGCAACTCATTGCTACCTTGCTGTAGTCTGCCTAAGGTTCAGAATACAACGATGTTTGTCAATTAAAATCCCATCATCTGACATTATAAATAAAAAATAACACCGTTTCATACTAACTGATAAAACTGGCTACACATTACCCTGCATAAGCTTCTCTGCTATCGTATATGTAGATTTTGTTTGCTTTTTAATCCGGCCAGTAGTAAGCCAACTAACCTTGTTAACCTAATATCCATTAGCGGAGCTTAAACGGGGTGTTGATTGCATGTCGCTATTTTTACTCTCTGGACACTCATTTATTCAAATTTTAAAGTATTAGCGGTGGTGCAGTTTTTATATGGCTCTACATTATTAACAGTTCGCTATTAACGGCTAAAAGATATGCCTTCATCATGTTATATAGTTTGCATTAGCTAAATGCTTAGTATAAATAATGTATGTGTAATTTTGTGATAACGTAATTTTTATGAATGTGTGTCATCAAAATGTCACTAAAAGAAATGGCAACCAATTTTTATTGTTAGTTAATATTACATAGCTTTCATTGTATACTTGTATTTATTTTGTGAATAAATAAATGTAATATATCGGATTAAAGAGTGACTACCAGTTTAAAAAAAAACACATTTATGTATTTATACCACATGTCACTGTGTTAAAATGCCAAAACCAGTGCTTCACCATGAGTCATGTTTCGTTCTGAACTAAGGCAGGTTTACCAAAGAAATATTTTCATAGGGAAATGGAGAAACAGGTTACCCAATCTTTGTGAAGGATTTTATATGTACTATGTGGCTTGTTTTTATAAAACTTCCAAAAAAACGTTATCACCCATAAAAAACCACGCAAATTTAAAACCGGTCATTGACAGGGCTGAATATGACAAAAGCGTTGCAACAACTTATTGCCGTTTGTTGGACGGTGGCCAAAATAAAGGGAATCGGGTCGACTACTTTCTATATATACTCAAAAATAGATAGAAGTTCAACGGGTGTTTACTACTAGAAATATTATTATCTAATGAGCTGCTGACCTGCTACTATTTACACATGACCTTTGAACACCCCACGATGTATATGTAGCTTTGATGTTGAATCGGACGGTATTGAGTTTTTGAAGTTACGTGCGTACTAAATTGTTGACGCTTGCTAAACGGTCAAGGAAAGCATCGTAAGGAAACCTGCATGCCTGAAAGTTTTCCATAGCGTATTTAAAAGACATGTGAAGTCTGCTAAACCGCATTACATCAGCGTGCTAATCTTTGACCTTACTCTTCTCATAATTAGTAAGACTGCCTCTTTGGTTTCGCGACTTAAATGTGCGCGTGGGATTGGGAGGTCTCGGGTTCGATTTCCGGGTCGGGCAAACTGTTATTGGGTTTTTTCCGTTAGGAAAATCTCAATAGCAGCATGGAGTCTGGTATGTCCCCGGTACGGCAATAGGCTCGCCCCCTATTACGTGGGACCTAAAAAAAATTAAAACGTCCGTGTGGTGACGGATTAAGAATACGCAATGTCACCAACCCATATCATCCCATGGGTGTCGTAAGAGCTGACAGAGGGAGCATATTATGCAGAGAACAACACTGCAAGAGAAGGAAAACTTGATAAAAACCCTATACCAATCCGTTTGGCCAGCGTGGTATAGTAGGCCAATTCCTCCTTTCAAAGGAGAGGCCTAGTCCAGCAGTGGACTGATAAAGGCTGATGATGATGATGAAAAAAAATTCATTACGAAATGTGGGTGCAATATTACACCTCTGCCTACCCCTTCGGGGATACAGGCGTGAGTCTATAAAAAAAAAAAAAAAGAAATTAGTAAGGGGCCTTGAGCAGCAGTGCAATTGAACAGATTATAAACAAGACTGATGTTAATGATGCTGGAATGAAAGCTTTGAAGACGTTCAGGAATATAACCGAGAAAGAAATCATTCGCATTTAGACTAGAAACGTAGGCAAGATAACTAGAGCATGTATGACATTTTGGCAAAAGCGGTTTTGCAAATCGGTAGCAACTGTTCCTGTCAATCTTTCTTCTGTCCATTGCTATATCTTTTTCTCACTATGTTTCGCGGTCATTATTACACGTAAGCTGCAAATTCAATACTTCGTAGTTTATAACCTAGATATTAACATCTTAGGTAAAGTTAAGGTTACATTGTAATATTATTATTTTAGGAATAATTCTGGCAACGTTATAGCATCAGAGAACAGCCCAACTGCAAACTGTAAACAAATTTTGATAGAATATGTTGTTGATGACATGACATTAATAGGGGTTCACCATGATATCTTTACACATTATTTTCACCAGAAGATCGATTCGAAATTGTCATCTGTATGGTTACGGAATACAAAGTGTCAGTACCCCATTAAATTCTGTAGGCATCACGAAAATACACGAAACAAATAGGATCGTTCGAAAGAGACGGAAAACTCGATCATCATCATTAGCCCTTTATACTATCCCACTGCTGGGCAGAGGCCTCTTCTCACTATGAGAAGGGTAAGGCCATAGTCCACCACGCTGGCCAAGTGCGGGTTGGCAGACTTCACATGTATTTCGAGAACATTATGGAGAACTCTCAGACATGCAGGTTTCCTTACAATGTTTTCCTTCAACGATTAGCTAGCGATAATAAACAATTTAATACGCACTTAACTCCGAAAAGTCATTGGTGCGTGCCGTGGATTCGAACCCGAGACCCTCCGCTATAAAGAAAGAGATGAGAGAGACAGAATACTCTATATCAAACCGTGTACCAATCTGTCTGGCCAGCCTGGTACACAGTAAACCTAAGTAAAATACCTATCAGAAGAGGTATAACGAGCCCTAAGTTTAAGATAACTTCGATTATATTTGTTTGGTATACAACGTCCGTGTGGTGACGGATTAAGAATACTGAATGTCACCACCCCAAGAGGGAGCATATTATGCAGAGAACAGCACTGTAAGAGAAGGAAAACTTGATACAAACCCTATGCCAACCCGTTTGGCCAGCGTGGTATAGTAGGCCAATTCCTCCTTTCAAAGGGCAGGCCTAGTCCAGCAGTGGACTGTTAAAGACTGATGATGATGATGATGATGAAACCATCAGAAAGATCACTTCAATGTTTTTTAAATCTTAATCACAACATTATGTTGTAGTTTTATTAAATAGCCTCCACCACCACATTTCTTTCATGGGTCTTCAAATTTACCTGGCATGATTGGTATATAATGTTGTCATCGGGAGTGACGTGAGCCCATGTATTTTGGAAATACTGATAGATATTATTACAACACAGGTGTGCGTACTGTGCGTATCTGTCTAAAATCCAAATATTTTCCTTAGTACTCGTTGACGGGATCTTTTCACCGCATGGAACCATTCAAAGTATTTTCATACAAATATTTTAGGAACTGATTCACGTTGCTATTTCGATAATTTTAAATTTAAAATAGTATTTCGAAATATATGTATACGCTACGTTATATTTGCAGTTGAGTGATATTGTTATTTACTGTGTACGTAAATCATACATTTCCTTGGCGTTTTCAAAGAACGCATGTTTATTTTGCCATGGCGCCGTTAAATTTGGCTAATCGTCAACACCGACGCAGAGTTATTAGACATGAATAATTTTTCCGTACCATATCACTGATAAACGATTTTAAACTTTCGCGATTAGTATACATTAAACAAGATTATATTATAGCGTCTTAGTAGCGAATAAGATCCGCCATATAACCTCATATCACTGATACCTAACAGAAAAACTCAATGTCCTAAGGTAGTCCACATTCTGATCTTTTAGATTTTTACGGATCTTGTTTAGAAATATTGGTAAAGCTTAATGAATACTGGAAAAAAAATACCGTATTCCTGATTGCCTAGGGAAATGGCGTTCGGTATTCATATAATATCAGGTATTCGTTCTTCATCTACCACGTGACAATTTGAAAGATTATGCCAGTTTCATACATTAAATTTGTGCACCAAGCGAATAGATACTGCTGATCGAATACCACATACCGATCTGATCAACTATTTTTTTCACATACAGAATGTATGTAGATTTTTATTTTACAGGGTATTGATTTGCATTTGCGAAATATTTTAAGGGTTTAATATACATGATAAAATAAGTCACTAAAAGTTAAAAAAATGTTTCGTCATCATACTCTTTGAAAATGAACTCGGTGTATTGTCCGCCGCCGCCGCTCAGCTGATCGCCATTGCAGGCGCCTAACACACACAAGCACACGTATCAGTATATATAGTGACTGCGCGATACAGTTTTATTTCGCACGATTCAACAGTTTATTTTGATTTACTATCTAAGTAACATTTACTGAAAATAGGGTCTTATATCATCGGACACTGATTAAAAATTATTTTAGGTGAATAAGTATACCTTCTATATTGTTTTATTAAAATATTTGCAAATGCATATCAACATATTGTATAGGCACAATCCTTAAATAATATTATTTTATTCACACCTCCTGTTTCATTTTAGAAACCAGTTTTACAAATAAATATCAGCACTACGCCATGAATGCTTCCTCACAAAACATCAGAGCAAGCACAATAATATCTGATGATATAATAGCAACACTTGCAATGAAATATCCAATTCTGTATTACACTTTCGATATCACTCGTCGAAACTTTGATTGGACAGCAAGTTGAGGAACAGAATCCATTTTGCATACCAAACGTTGGAAATCCATCAGCGACGCATTTCCTCAGGAAGTGTAATTATAGAACGAATGTTTAACTGATGATTTGAACAACGGTTGCTGTGTTGATTCCGATAAATCTCGGCGTGTAGAAAATACTGAGGATCATATAAGAAAACTGGCATTGAATATAGTTATAAATGTAGTTTTCGCTGTCTTGTGTAAAATATATTGTGGGAGACTAGTTTCTGCCCGTGACTTCACCTTCGTGGGTATCGATTAACTGGATAGGTAGCTCATGTGATAATATGATGTATCTGTATATGATTGACATTTTGACAGCTGAACGGAGTGGAAGGAAAATTTTTATATTCCGTTAAAATATTATTATTTTTTTCATTTTGCTACAATTATTAATAGCCAACACAGTGGTGACGATATCTGGTTGAATAAACATAAAGTGGTTTCACCCGCTCCAACGTTTGGTCACTAAGAAAAGTGAATAGAGCCAAATACGTCGAAACCGTTGCATCGGGAAAAAATATTTCTTCCTGGCTGGTGTGAGGAGCGCCGTTTCGGGCTCACCGAAGCGCACCGAAACGTACAGCTCTAATGTGCCACCATGCCGGCCTCCGCTAGCGCACTGGCCGATGGCAAAGGACCGCCGCCACGGACAATAAAAATATTAAAGTTATTGACAAACGTCAGTGTCTATTGTGTTGATTGTTTTTGATATTATATTTTAGCTATAAGTTTATTTTTAGTGAATTGTGTAATTCATGTCGTATAACGGTGGCAAAAGCGATGAGGAGGTAAGTGCCAGTCAACTTTACACACCGACTACCCTGGTGCGCTGCCCCATCTGTCCCCAAGCACGTTTGTTCAAAGGTGAGCGGGGCCTCAAAGTACATTTAGGAAAAATTCACAAAAACCAAAATGTACTTTCCGGCCCCACTACTTCCACCAGTACTACACAGAACAATCCCACAGACGCCCCTAAAATTCCCTTTTAGCAGTATTTAAGTCAGCTAAAAAATTCCATTCCGATCCTGAAGAGAATTCCCCGTGGTGCGAGGCCTTCGGTGGCTCAAAACCTAGCACATTGCATAGGCCTTGTCATCCGGGAGAATTCTATTACGGCTTGGGAACAGCTACTCACTTTCCCTTATAGAATTCTACATGCTCAAGGAGACCGGCTTACAAAAAAAAATTTTACAACAAAAATTAAAGAAAACTGCAATATTTCGGCATCAAAATTAGAATACCATCCTCCCAAAACTCACCGCAACAGCACCATCTTCCATCATGTAGAGTCGAAACTAAGGTAAGGTGACATCAGGGGAGCGTCCAGGCTCTTATTCAGTAGCGATGTGGTGGCGCCTTGCTCTGCCGACACACTCGCAAGTCTGCAGAGCAAGCATCCAGCGCCAGGGGATAACCTCTCCTTTCCTGAGCCACCTAGCGCTGACTCGGGCTTTCTCAGCATTACAGCCAAGGACGTGGTTGGTGCCGTTGGCTCCTTCCAGAGCGGATCTGCTGGTGGTCTCGACGGCTTGACACCACAACATCTTAAGGATCTTGTGTGTTCAAGCGCCGGGGCGGCCGGCGACTCGCTTTTGAGTGGGCTAACGGCATTAACTAATCTCATGCTCTCCGGCAATGTGAACGATGCCATCGTCGACGTTTTGTATAGCGCTAATCTGTGCGCCTTACGAAAGCGGGATGGTGGCATTCGTCCCATTGCCGTGGGGTGCACGTACAGGCGTATGGCAGCTAAAATATGCTGTCGCCATTTTAACACCAGCTTTTCTTGTAAATTTCAGCCACAACAGCTGGGATTTGGTTCTAAAGGAGGCTGCGAGGCTGCTGTACATGCCTTGTCAACGTACCTTGACTGTAATGGAGGTGAGGTTGTCTTGAAGGTTGACCGAAAGAATGCCTTTAACTCAGTCAATAGAGACACCTTGTTGACACAAGTTAAATTGGAAACACCCCAAATCTACAATTTTCTTTGGCAATGTTACAGACACCCTTCTAAATTATTATACAAGGAACATCTTTTAGAATCTGCCGTCGGTTGTCAACAAGGTGACCCTCTTGGACCACTAATTTTTAGTTTGGCCATCCATCCAGTTATAAACCAACTAAATTCAAATTTAAACATCTGGTACCTCGATGATGGAACCCTGGGAGGTGACGTAAACACTGTATATCAAGATCTGGCATTCCTGAAATCGAAATTTTTATCCATAGGCTTAGAGTTGAATACAAGCAAATGCGAAATTTTTATTAATGACAATTTAGATAAATCCTCTATTCTTTCAAAATTCCAATATCTGGCACCCAATATCACACAAATTGAAAAAAGTTCTCTTCGCCTCCTGGGGTCCCCAATTTTAGACGACGGTTTTGATTCCTTTATACAGGAAAAAATTCAAAATTTTAATGATGTTTCAGACAGGCTACTCAAAATTAATATACATTTGGCTTTTACTATTATTCGATATTGTCTTTTTGTCCCTAAATTCACACACGCGTTACGGTCTTCACCTTTTTGGAAAAATCCGACTCCACTCTTTCAAATGGACAAAATTATACAGAATACCCTAAGTAAAATTTTGAATGGGGCTCTGAACGACCGAGTGTGGCAACAGGCGTCCTTACCTGTGCGCTTAGGCGGCCTCGGCGTTCGCAAAATTTCTGACGTAAGCCTGCCAGCGTTCTTGTCATCGGTCCACAGCACTGCAGAATTGACCAGGAAAATCTTAGTACCTACACTGGTTGATTCTGAGGTGCCGTGTAAGGCTGATGCCATGAACGCTTGGAGAAATTCTTGTCCAGGAACTGAGTTACCCCGAAACTTGTTCTCCCAGAGGCAATGGGATAGGCCGCTTTGCAGCGTGGTACGAGAAAAACTCCTCAATATATCGGCCAACGCTGCGGAGCACGCTCGCCAGTTGGCTGTGGGAGAATGGGAATCGGGCCTCTGGCTTCAGGCACTGCCATCGTCCAATATAGGTACCATGTTGGACGATGCAACCTTCCGCTTCGCTACTTGCCTCCGTTTAGGCGCGTCATGTGTCTCTCCGCATCGCTGTCGATAGCCTTGGTTACCATGGTCTGTCATGCAGCAGGAGCGCGGGTCGTATTTCACGACACGCCAACCTCAACGACATTCTGCGCCGTGCTCTTGTCACCGCTGGCGTTCCAGCCCAACTTGAACCTCAGGGCTTGGCACGCGACGATGGCAAGAGACCGGACGGGATGTCTTTACTGCCGTGGAAGCTGGGTAGGCCTTTGGTATGGGACGCGACATGTGTCGATACCCTTGCGCCATCCCATCTTTCCAGCACGGCAGGTTGTACGGGCGCTGCTGCTGCTTCAGCAGAGACCCTCAAACGGCGCAAATACGTAAATTTTGTAGGAGATTATGTATTTGAGCCGTTTGGGGTCGAAACCTTGGAGCCATGGGGTGCAAGTGCGAGATCCCTTTTTAGGGATCTCGCAAAGAGACTGATCGACGCCTCGGGTGACCAGAGGGCTGGCACGTATTTAGCTCAAAAGATAAGCATTGCTATACAACGAGGCAATGCCGCCAGTCTTCTGGGCACGCTTCCGATTGACTGCGATGCGGATGACTTCCATGACGCCTTCTAAATTTAATTTTAATTTATTTTTCGTATTGTATATATTAAATAGGTTTATTTTAATTTTAGGACATAATTAACTTGCTTTTTATGTAATAGTTGATTTTGTTTGGAAAACAAATGTATATAATAGTAGTGTTATCTGTATGTATGTTGTATATATACATTTTAAAAATCCATTCAGCAAATTTACGTGAAAGAGTAACAAACTTGCACTCTCAAAAACTTTCACGTTTATAATAGTAGGAAATCATCAGCAGCATCAGCATCATTCTCTAAAATCTATCGGGAGAAATAAGTCTTTGAACTGAACTAAATAGAGACATCCTTTGAAAGGTACAATCAAAGACTAAGTATAATGTATACTTATACCTGATATTGTATAAGTCCTTGAATGCCTGCTTGGTTAGGAAATAATTTAAGTAGTATCCTCGCCTTTGAGTGAAATGACGTGAGTGCGAATCCCGCATCAATCAGCGTTTATAGCTGTTTTCGCAGTCTGAGTGTTACCAGTGACTTCAATGACTGTCCTCGGTAGTTTCTTGACCTTTAACCACACTGCATAGTCGTTTGAGCCTACGGCTTCGCCGTTTGGTCTTGTGTGAAGAGTTAGGTTCAATCTCTCTTATAAGCCATTTTTCTAGAGCAAAAACAAATTTATGGAAGAGCCTAACACTATCGCAAATATCTATCTATCTATCTATATCGTCACGCCTGTCTCCCATTGGGGTAGGCAGAGACTATAGAACGCCACATGCTTCGGTTCAAACATACTTCTTTCGCTTCCTCGACATTCATTAACCTCATCATGCATGCGCGTCGGTTATGGGTACTTTTAATTCGGCCCTTTTTCAGTACGTCACCTATTTGGTCGGCGTATGTCCGCCTACGGCGTCCCCTACCGACATTTCCATTCATTCTCGCACGATACACTCCTTTCGTATTCCTTCTTTCATCCATCCGTCATCCATCCGTTCCAAATGTCCAAACCAACGCAACATTCCTTTTTCAACCTTTGTCACTACATCTTCTTTTAGACCACACTTCTCTCGTATCACACTGTTTTTCACTTTATCAATCAGCCTTACTCCGCGCAAACTCCTTAAAGCTCTCATCTCCACAGCATTGATTCTACTTTCATGCTTCTTCTGCCATACCCATGATTCACTACCATACATTAGTGTTGGCGCCAAAACTCCCTGCAGTATAGCAAGGCGAGCCTGCTTTGGGATAATACCATTGCTGATGATGGATTGCAAGGCGCCATTCACACAATTTCCTGCTTTCACTCTCCTTTCAATATCTCCCTCACATTTTCCATCTCTCGTAAACAAAGACCCTAAATACACAAACTCGTTCACTTGCTCCACTTTTTCATCTCCTATCATTACGTCAAATTCAGTTACACTATCATCCCTCTCTATGACCATGACTTTGGTTTTGTTAACATTCACTGTCATACCTTTCTTCTTATACGCTTCATTCATCGTGGTGACCATCTGCTGCAAATCCAACGCTGACGATGCAAATAGAACCTGATCGTCAGCGTATAGCAGGGTCTTAAACACTAACCCACCCATTCTTAATCCACATTCAGACTCTTTCAGATCGGTCAAACAACTGTCCATGAACAGATTAAACAGCCAAGGAGACGCTACACATCCCTGTCTAACACCACGATCAATGTTAAACCAGTCCGTGTAGGCCCCGTTTATTCTGACACAGGCACTTGAATACCTATATAAGGATTCAAGTGCTCGTATCAGACTGCTGCTCACTCCATACACAGATAGTTCATTCCTCACCACTCGATCGTAAGCCTTTTCCAGGTCAATAAAGGCGCAGAAAACCTATCGCAAATATTATGTTTTTATTATACTATCTTTATGCTACAGTCACAATTTAAAGTTCAAATAAAGGAGGAAAAGTATTACGAGCACACGGCTTTCACACAAATATAATTAATAAATTATTTTATATTTTATGTGAACAAAAGTTCTGCAAACAAAAGATAAAAACGGAACACAACAAACTTTTGTTCAACAGTAGATAAATAAAATTTGCGAGCGTTCATAATGAATGGCTAATAATTTTTCTACTGATCATATTATTATTGTCATGCAAAATATTATTACAGCTTTTTGATATCCATTCACTTTAATGCGTAAGTGTATTATTATATAGTTATCAAGAATTTTATGAATACGAAATAAAAAAATATTATGTCTAGTCTATTACACGATTCTAAAATGTACGTGTCATTATTTGACAAACATTTAGCAATTTATAATTTGGCGCATATTTATTTCTGTAACAATAACATAGTACCTGCAAGTGACCTAGTGTAAGCAGTATTTGTGTTTGTTCTTTAATTATCAGTATTTTGAATATCGCGCTAAGTTTTCGAGTATGTATAACGGTCTTATATAAATCATTTTATCAATGTATTGTATCATTCTTCTTGCTTTATA
This sequence comes from Euclidia mi, assembly GCA_944739405.2. NCBI lineage: Eukaryota > Metazoa > Arthropoda > Insecta > Lepidoptera > Erebidae > Euclidia > Euclidia mi. Next base: position 63,376,235 of record OX123193.2, on the reverse strand, counting down.
ACGTCGAGGAAGTGCCAAAAAATAATATTAAGCCAATATAATATTTCCACTCTCTATTCTCAAAAACTGTGGGCTGTCAGTTTTTGAGAATAGAGAGTCGAAATATTTAGACTCCTCTACTAGTTGTTTGTTTCTTTTCCGTGTGAGTGTGGCCTACTCTGGTGTCAGAGTTTTCAGACCGCCCGAAGGCCTCCGACATGGCCTAACGATCCTTATCCTTAGACAAGAACCGGGACCGACAGCTTTACGTGCCCTCCGAAGCACGGTAGCGCTCAGATGTAAATGCCACACACGGTCACCCATCCAAGTGGCGACCTGTGCAAGCGTTGCTTAACTTTGCCGATCTGTTACGAATTGCAAGCCAAGTCTCGCTATGAGCGAACACTAACACTAATATTACGAAGATTTTTGCAACTTGAAGATTGTCTGATTATAGCTATAAAATATCAGACTACTTATACACATATCGCAGTAACCATGACAGTCACTTACTTTTATTATACATTCTTAAAGCATCTACTTACGTGCATCTATGATCTCCAAACTCGTCCGTATCAGCGTCTGTATTACTATCACAATCACTATTACACACAAGTTCATGTCTCTCGCCATGTTCACCTATTGGCGTCCTTTTCACCCACACTGGATCATTACCATCTATCAAACACCACATTGATGTCAAAATAATACCACTCTATGCACTTTCATTTATTCGTAACATTTTGCCGCTTCGCACATTTCAAAACAGTTGGGTATTTGCCAGTTTTACTTTTCCTTCTCCTATTTTTTCAGTACCGGATTCGTATCTGAAACGAAATAATATTATTTTTAATAAACTAAACACTTATTTTGGTCCATGTTTGTTCAGGCAACATTATAAATAATAATATGGGAATTATAAATAGTTGGTGAGCATATGTTCGGTAGTGAGAATTGGGTCGATTTTATAATCTTGTAGCTGTTATGTAATATTTTAATGAGTGTTAAGTCGTTCGGTATTTATGTGAATGAACTAATCTGTTTATATGTTTTAGATTGTTTGGTAGATGTGTTAGATTTTCAGTTGTTAATTTTTCAAACAATTTCACTGTTCATTAATATGATTATGGTGTGTTACGTCTATGTTGTAACTAATAGTTACAGAACACCAAAGCGCCCAAATGTAATTTCTTCCCCTTAAGCTTGATTGCTTTCCTATGAACTTGTCTAAGATTACATGTTGTAATGAAACTTTCGTAATAACTTATTAGTAAAAATTACCGCAGTACCGTTCTATTAAAACACGAGACAACAACAGAACATAGTAATGTAAGAGTTCCGGCTCCTAATTTATACTCAGGCCATCGAATCATGATACATTTTGAAAATGTATCTTCATTGAAATATGAACCTTATTTACACTGATATAAGGGTATTTTACCAAAACTTAAAACAGTCAAAAATTTCATAAATCAAAATGTGCTGTGAAGAAAATTGAATAATATAACTTTTTACACATTAAAGTCTATTATGGCTAAGCAGAAAAATTGGTTAGTTGACTCAAGTATAGTAGGAACAGCCAATTTATTTGGTCCCCTCTCACCTTGTCCTACTAACCGACACTTATCGCCCTTTCCGTATATAAAAAGGATAGTTTGGTTTGTTTGTCCGTCAATACGAATACCGAAGGGCCGGTCATTCATAAGCATTGTATTGTACGAAAATGGAATCAGAGTAAATGAGCTTTGACAAGGAAAAGCATGTTTGTAGGTGGCTATGTGAAATGAGGTCAGTTAAAATTATGTCATGAGGGTGTATTTTGTAAAGAGAAATATTTGTGAATATGTATGTTATTTTGGGTAGTGCTAGACTAAAATTATTTAAATAGTAAAATTGCTACATTGTGTGCATAGTTCTCATAAAATTGTCTTTAGATTTTAATTCATGTAAAGTTACTAGTTATATATTTAAAGTTTATTTTTATTTATTGTTTTCACTTTCAATCCTTGAACATGCCTTGAACACTCTATTGATCTGTCAAAGTTATTTGAACACCCTGCCGTATTAAGTTTATCCGAAATAAACAGACAGAAATAATAAATGTTAGTGTGAGTTTGTTGTAGGTATCTTTCATATACGTAGATAAAAAAACTATTATTTTAGTTTAACAAACAGACACTACCATTTTATTTTTCTATAGGTGTCACTTAACATTCTAATGGTGGTTAGTCACTGAGTCTCATATTGTGCTTCCGTATCTATGACTCAGCGTGCTTCTATTCAGTTTAATACTGTAGTCTTTACTATTACCGGACTGTCAGTTCAAAGGAACTTCTTTGAACTTTATAAATATTTGCTAAACATAGCATGTTTAGTCAGGTCCATAAGTAGATTATACACTGTTGAGAATTAGTGTTGTTTATGACTAATCTAGACCTGGCTGAATAAATACTGATAGCCTAGTGGAGATACCAACAGACTGCCATGCGAAGGGTATTTGATTAAAGACCACGACGCACCACCGACTTTTTAGAGATTTCTGGCTTGTCCCGTGCCTTGGAGAGCTGGTTACGTTGTCGGTCTTGGCTGTCATGCAGATCTTTGACAGTCGTTATGGAGAGTCAGTATATTTATTTTATTATTTATTTTTTTACTATAGACTCACGCCTGTATCTCCGAAGGGGAAGGCAGAGGCGTAATATTACACCCACATTTCGCCATAAATTTTTAGGTCCCACGTAATAGGGGGCGAGCCTATTGCCGTTACCGGGCACATTACCAGACTCCGTGCCCTTGAATATATTGAAACTGAACTTAGCCATAGAATATCGCTGTTTACGGTTACGATGGTTAAAAGCTGATCAAGCTGAAAACATCTTGGATAAACCGAATAATAACTGAAAGAATAACAAACACAAAAATTCCACATTAAATTAAACTGCTTAACATACCGAACCGTAAACACAAAATACTTCAACGTTTACAAATAGTCACCACATCTTTACGTAAAACATATCGAGGTGAGAGATCAAGTTATATTCATCGCACGCGTCACTTCCGTCCTCTGTCCCCCCTCTAACATTCCCCTCTCGCTCCCACCACGGATGCGCTTCCTTTACCTTGAAATTGTTAATTAACTCATTCAATTAGATCACACAGGACGCGTGACGTATCCAAAATGGCGCTTAAAATAGAAATGTAATTTTTTCGTTTGATTTATTTAGGTACCTATGGTGCGTAATATTCACGTAGTTGGTTATAGAGAGAATCAAAATTAGAACAGATTTATATTAAATGTATGCTGACGAACTATGAAAAACAACATTGACAAATTAATGATGAAAGATGGTAAGGAAAAAGAGTGAAAGACGCGATTTGAAAGTGAGAAAATATTTCAGTGACATCCAAAATAAATGAAAGAAAACTTCGTGCGCCGTTTACTCTAAATAATTTGGTAGCACTATCTAACACGTAGTTCTTCACAGATATGCAGATGTTAGTCACATACTATCTGCGAACTATCTGACCGTACAGTATGTGATGTCCATGTTAAATTGTCCTAGACATAAGCCTACTTTCAAACTGTCAAGATTTATGTAGCACAACCACATCATTCATATTTATCATCATCCCACTGCTGGGTACGAGCCTCTTCTCTCTGTGAGAAGGGTAAGGCCATTTGCCAATAACGGTATGCATAGCACTGACAATAATAATGTAGTAAAACTGTTTTAAATCTACCTAGTTATTTAACAGTCAAGCAAATAGCAGAAAATAAAATTTAATAAAATGACATAAAAGTACGCATATAAATATAAAATAATCAAATTAGTCACTTCAAAGACAGGTTTAGAAGCTTGATTTCAACTTAAAGTAAATAATTGTAACAATTTAATTTTAAATTTACATACTAGGTAAGTTGTACAAATAGTAATCGTGGTCATGGCCAGAATGACATTCAATAACCTCGGCTGGTGTAACCCACGTCAAAAACGTCAGGACAAATAGAATGTTTTTTAACTTTCTTTTGTAATTACGCGATTAATACCTGTGTTATAAATAAATATGAGCTTCTTTCAGTTGACTCTATATAATGTTGTAAGTATTGGAATGTGTCATATTATTGGTAAACATGCTGTGCATAGTTTGAACAACGCGTTCAATCATGCCTTGGTCTTCATTACCCAAGTCTCTCCATTCTGCCGATTCGCTGCACCGCTAGAAGACTATCTATCTATCTATCTATAGACTCACGCCTGTATCCCCGAAAGGGTAGGCAGAGGTGTGATATTACACCCTATATTTGCTAGAAGACTCAGTCGCGGTATTCTACGATACTAATTTAATTAGGTCTGCCTAAGCCTAAGCAGTAAACTATCTTGAATTTTTTTTTTGCCTGGTAATGTGACCAAAATAATCCAATACAAAACATAAATCAACTTTCCTAATTGTGTTTTATTTACTCACCTAACACTAAACATACAGCCCCCGAATTAAGCATTCAAACTATTTCGCACACCTAATTTACGTGAGTCCAGGTGATTGTTTGGCGAGCGTACGTGCTGACACAATATAATTACGGCGGCTAACGTCATTGGGACCAGCAGGATTTGCAAGGAACACGTTTGTTGACACTGCTACAGTTACTGCTAATTTATGGGGACTGTAATGTGATAATTTAGACTCTGGGATTTGTCTTGTGATGTGCAGCTTTGATGTATGGTGTAGACGTGGTGGCTTAATACCATTTTGATTCTAGCCAGAATATACTATTTTCGAATAATTACATAATTATGGCCCGTTTTAGGATTAGCCCTCAGGAATTTACCAATTGGTAGGTGGTACTTTACGATACTGAGTAATTATTTACTGTTTATTGAGTTTTCATGGCTAAGCAATTAATGCTCCTATTTTTAGGCATAACTAGCTTTATAAGCGTTATAACCCTATTCGTTTGGGTATTTTGACTTGTTTATATTAATTTATAATATCTTATAGCATTTTACCTTAAAACCTATTTAATGAAATAAACTGCAAAATTTAATCAATAAACCAGAACTTTAAACCGAGACTTAAAAACAGTGCTAAAGTTATTAAACGAGTACATTATATATCGATGAATGAGTACTAAGTGCGGAATGTAAGGTATACCATGTGTCAAATTCTTACAGTTCAAGCTTTAAGACAATGCATCTACCGCATTATTGCCTTAAAACTATTTCGGTAAGTGAAATATGCATAAAATATATAACAATATTATTACATTACCAACCAGGGGTCAGTACAAACATTAATTTACATTCATAGGGGCGCTGCAATAAATGCAATTGAGACGTATTGGCTGCCTTTTATTTTTATTAATGGACTTCAACTATGACTTTTGTATGTACGTAACTGACCCTTATTTTCTTTCGAAGCGATGACATGTCTATTAATCACTACACCCTAGAGGAACCCCAAAAACTAACAAAAAAACATGATAGCTTCATATCATTGTACCAATCAGAAAAAAAAGAAACGTATCTACGGGGTGTGACATAGATGTCAATATTTCATCGTTTAATACATAGCATAGATCGTCCATCAATATGCTGAAAAAGAAAGTGGTGCTGTACAGCTCTCATATTGAATAAAATAAAAAAATCCTAGCCACTCACAGTAAGAACGCTAACAATACTCATACGTCAACATAAAAAAACTCACATACATACATGATCCCTAAAATCATTGCTTTTACGACCTTTTGCTAGCCTTAAGCCTCAGTCAATAGGAGGATTTGATCTACTATAGGCCATTGTCAATATTCGATCTATACATGGATTTTGAGATTCGAGATTCGTGTTTGACATACCTATTTTGTATGGAGCTTATGTCAAAAACGAATCTAAAATCTACAGACCTATCTATTGATCGAATATTGAATTCCTTTGTATATCACACGGGTGAGACGGGTTGGTATGGTGTTTGATGTCATGTTTTCCATCTCTATGCAAAGTTACTATTTGTTTCGTCGATTTTCTTTAGGGACCTCTTTTGTCGCCCTTGGAATGCAATGTGTTAGTGACACTTTGTAGTCTTATTTTGTCACTAAACTGATGAAGAATATAAAGTGCAAGCTAAAAATATTGCGCCGTGCAAAAGAACCCTTCTTTCAGACGAAAAAGTTGTAACGCATTGTTGTTGAGATTCCAAATGATTTTAAAATCACCCTGTATAATAAGACTCCCTTATTACGTATATCAATAGCGACAAATTGCATCTACCCTTATGATGTTATCCCTAGCGGTATCGCGTGACGAGAACATTTTGTAGCAGACAAGATAAAAGATTGACCGCTAAATGCGGAAGCAGCTAATGTTAATCATTTATTTTTAGATGTAGATACAGATTCTCTGATACTAGGTCTTTTATAAGAATAAATGATGGGCTTTTATTATAAGGTGTCTTTAGTCACCTGTTGGTTGCCTTCAAAAACGAAATTTATTTTTATATTTTTATTTGTCTATTGAACAAGTTAAATTCTGAGCTATTATCGTTTTCTTCTCTATCTCCAAAAGTATAATAATTAAAAGTCAAGACCTGTAAAGTCACCAGCTATTATGTAAGACCTTGGAACGTAGGTAGTTAGTAAAATAAAGGTATGCTAAAAATTTAACATAATTGCCTAAGGCACTTCACACAAGGCAATCTGAGCGCAATCTTGGCAGAGCCTGGCCTATACTATTGTCTTCAGATAATAATTGATAATATTATGTACATATTCATATATGATATTCTTCAATCCATAGGTACATTAAATTTGAAAAACAATGCACCCAGACACGGAAAAATAAAAGTGCTGGTCATACAAAAAGTGTACTGAGTTCGAATAAGTACGTCTAAAGTAAGCTGTAAGGGTCACTTTTAGTAGGTCAACATGCTATTTAAGTCTTTAAATAGCATGTTGATCTACGAGGCGAGGACACTAGAGTAGCACCAGAGAGCATTATATACGTGCTGAGCTTATGATATTAAATAATCTAAATGAATTCTTGGAAGTTTTATAAAAAAAATCCTTCTTGGAAATATTGAAGATTACATACATAGACTCACGCCTGTTTCCCGGAGGGGTAGGCAAAGAATACGGAACGCCATTTGCAACGATCCTGACATATCTCTCTTGCTTCATTCACTCCCATCAGATTCTTCATGCATGCTCTTCTGTTCAGGGTACTTCTCACCTGTCCTGTTTTTAGGATGTCTCCAATCTGGTCAGAGAACGTCCGCCTAGGTCTTTCCCTTTGTCCTGTCCCTTCCACACTTGCCTTATATAAATATCTGCTTGGTCAGTCTTTCGTCATCCATACTCTCCTCGTGCCCAAACCATGAAGATTTCCTAACAAATCAACGTAACAATCGTTCGCACTAGACAAGCGTGGAACGATTGTTACGTTGATGTGATAAGTTATAGTTAGGAAGGTAGATAGCGCTACCATATCCCCCCGGCTCTAAGGTGTTGCCTACTTAGCCTACTTAGGTAAAATAATAGATACATTAGATATTCTTATTTTGTTTCGGTCTCATTAGCTTATACTTACGTAAGCATGTCACAACAAAAGAAGTCACGCGTGTCGGAAGACAAAGAGATGACAATCTTAGAAGCAAAACGCAATATTCTATTTGGGCGCATTCAAAACATCTATGAACGATCAAAAACCGCATCTATGTCTGACAGTAATAGCGAAGCATTTCTCAGTTATTGTATAACAGTAGATAGTATTCGAACAGATTTTCATAAGTTGTTAGACGATTATAACGCAAGATTACTTTCTATCAATCCTGATGAAAAACCGAACTATCAGGCGTATACCTCATTCGAAGATCTTTATTGTATTATTAAGCGTATACAATCGCAATTGGAGGGTAAATGTTCGGCAGAGCCCGTTGCCCGCAAACCGAGATTACCGGCAATCGAGATTATGTCGTTTGACGGAGATATACGAAATTGGCCGTTAGTCTATGCGAGTTTTAAGTCTACAGTGCACGATAATGGTTCTCTGACAGATGCTGACAGGTTGTACTATTTAATAGGTAAACTGTCAGCGAAGGCCCAGTCCGTATTTGCAGGTGTCACACCCAGTGCTGAGAATTATCAGGTCATATTTCAGTCACTACTTGACAGATATCAGGACACGCGCGTCCTAGCAAAGTCGTTGTACGAGTTGGTCAAAGTCTACGTACTTTGACCAACCTTTAAATCTCAAACTGTCCGGCAACGCGTCTGTCTCGAATTTCCAGCTGTTTATTGATAACTTCGTAACCGCGGTTAATTCTCTTAGGAATTTAAAATTAGAAGATCTTTCCGAATTTATGTTGCTTCAACTCGCTTTAAAAAAGTTTGACACTGATACAATTCGCGCATTCGAGATGACGGAACGCAATAATAAAATACCTACACTAGATAGTTTTATTTCGTTCATCAAAGATCAGTGTCGAATATTTCATAATACGCAGTCTGGTTCACCTGGCCCGTCTAACACTAACAACAACAAACAAAGGTTGAATAAATCGCGAAATAGTAATAATAACTCGGTCCCTAATCCACAATCTTACGTAACATGTTCGGAATCTAATAGTAATAATTCACAGAAGTGTCTGTGCAGTAATATAGTGCACGACCACTTATACAAGTGTCCCGCCTTCGATAATCAGAATGCAACCGCTCGTTTTAAATGCGTAAAAGATAACAAAGCTTGCATTAATTGCTTAAGCATAAAACATAAAACGAGTAATTGTTCCAGTAGAACGAGATGTCGCTCGTGTAATCAAAAACATCATACACTGTTACATTTCGATAAAGATAACCGGTTGTCAAGTCAAGCCGCTAACCTTGACACACTTGCGCAGCAAGTGCAGAACACGGTAGCTGCGCCTTCCACGCCTCGCAATGAGATATCGTTGTGTACGACATCCATTGCGCGGGCGGCACGCACGCGCGGACGGCCTTCGCGCGCTTGTAGTGATCAGAGCAGTGCTAGGCCGCCATGTATGGCGTCTAAGACTGTTCTGTTAGCGACAGCGCAAGTTATCATATATGATGTCAATGGGTCGCCGCACATGGTACGTTGTCTGCTAGATAGCGCATCTCAGACCAATCTAATAACACCGGAATGCTTCAAACGCCTCGGATTATGGAATAACTTTAAAAATACTAACTCAACCGTCAAAGGGATAGGCGGATCAGAAAAGCATTGCAGGGGTTCCGTAGATATTAAAATACTTTCGCGTTTTGATAGGTCATAGGAATATTAATTTTAACATTTCTTCGCTTATCATGGAGCGTATCACGGACGCATTGCCGAACGCTAATGTAGACGTAGCATCACTCACTCATCTCGAGTCATTGCCGCTAGCCGACGCGGAGTTTGCGAATCCGGCAGGCATTAATCTTTTGATCGGAGCTTCAATATTTCCGCACTTGCTACTAACTAAAATAGTACGTAGTGAGCGATATGATTTACCGCCCGCTATTGAGACGGTGCTTGGGTATGTGATTATGGGTACCGTACCTACGTTACATACTTATCATTGTATTACGTCTTGTTGTTGTTCTGCTCTTCAAGAGATCAAGGTGGGTGCTAAAACTGTGTGTAAGATAAAGCACTAATTAGCTATGCTATGCTATGCTACGCCATGCTATGCTACGCTATGCTACGCTATGCTACGCTATGCTACGCTATGCTACGTTATGCTACGCTATGCTACGCTATGCTACGCTATGCTACGCTATGCTACGCTATGCTATGCTATGCTATGATATGCTACGCTATGCTATGCTAAGCTACGCTACGCTACACTATACTATACTACACATCCGCTTTGTATATAGATGACATTGCCTGTAATGTCATACCCGCTCCGCTAGCAATTTCGCTTTGTGAAGAGCTTATTCAGCTTTTCAAGCGAGGCCAGTTTGATCTTGTCAAATGGACAAGCAACTCTAAGGAGGTTCTCGCACGCATACCAGATTCTCATAAAGCTTCTCCAGACATTGAGTTTGAGAAGTCTGCACCGCATAAGGTTCTCGGTTTACGCTGGGACAAATCCTGTGATAGTTTTCGGTTTGGCGTCTCACCACCAGATGATAAGTGCACCAAACGCACTATGCTGTCCACAGTGGCTCGACTATGGGACATAATGGGTTTTGTGGCTCCCACAATGTTGTACGCCAAGCTCTTGATCAAAGAGCTTTGGCTATCAAAGTGTGAGTGGGATGAAACACCCCCTGACCATATTGTCGCCGCTAGGTGCCAGTTTTGTATTGAGCTTACCGCGCTCAATCAAGTTACTATTCCGCGTCATCTTGGGTTGGCAGATGGATGTACCGTCAACTTAATAGGTTTCGCTGACGCCAGCGAGCGTGCTTACGGCGGAGTCGTATATCTGCAAGTCCGCATTGGTTCTAACTACTCGGTGCAGTTAGTTTGTGCCAAGTCTAAGGTCTCGCCTGTTAAAACCATTTCGGTTGCGAGACTGGAATTGTGCGCGGCTCTTCTGCTGTCTCAGTTGCTCCGCAAGGTTCAAGACACAGTTTTGCCCCACTACCCCATTAATAAAATACACGCATTTTCCGACTCCAAAGTAGTGCTCGCTTGGATTCGTTGTTCTCTTCACCGCTAGCAGACTTTTGTCGCCAACCGCGTTAGTAAATTGATTGAACTTGTTCCCGCTACTTGTTTCAATCACGTCGCGGGTTATCGTACTCGTCTTCAGGAAGAACTTTCCATAGATCATATTGACTGGAAGTTTATTCCACCAGCATCACCACATTTCGGTGGATGTTGGGCAAGCATGGTCAAAGTAATTAAAACGCATCTCTTCAAAGTTATAGGTCAACAGATCCTCTCTTACGAAGAGCCTTTAACTGACCTTGCACAAGTCGAGGCACTGATCAACTCGCGTCCGCTTCCAACTCAGTGAGATCTAGCCTGAAGTTGGACCTACCTCTTAGTTTAAGTATTTAGTTAGTAGTTCTCGCTATTATTGCGTTAGTAGTTTTCGCTAAAGTTAATTTAGATTAATTTTATTGTCATATCGCTGTCTTAGCCTATTGGGTTATGCGTAGTGTAGTGCGTTGGGTAGTACACCCAACATAGCTAAGTTCAATTCTATTTTTTTTAAAGGCAACCCTTTAGGGCCGGAGGGATATGGTAGCGCCATCTACCTTCCTAACTATAACTAATCACATCAATGTAACAATCGTTCCACGCTTGTCTAGTGCGAACGATATCATATTTCCGTCCCTGTCTCCCATTCCCGAAGAAGGGGCACTGCCTTCCGTGGATTCGTCGCCGCGATCGTGGACGCGAGTCAGAGTCGAGAACATTCCGCTCGCTGAGAACGTGTTCGCGATACCGTACCGCGCCGCACCGTTGTATGTGATTTATTACCGCTTCCACCAAGGAAAACCCACTCGCGAATGGTGAATTGAAGTGAAAACAAGCAGCTGCATCACGAAACCACCAGGAGACTGCTCTACGGAAACGAAGAAGGTTGTATAAGGTAAGTGCCCTCCATCCTTGAAATATCCTATACCCACTCAATCACCCCTTCGCGTAACCATCTCCTAGGCGGCGAAGAACCGCTATCCTCTCTATACAGTCCATTTCCTTCTCCAAGTCGCCTAGAACCCTACGGTTTCGGTGTAACGCCGAACCAGGAAGAGATGTGCAAATCAAAATTTTGACTATTTAATTCTACGGTATTAAGACCCACTATACATTTCTTATTATTTATTAACGGGTCTTAACCTATATAAATGGTAGCGATAGTCTAGTTGAGTTGCCAACAGACAGTGTTACAAAGCATATAGTGTTCAAGTCTATGGCGCGAACAGTGATTTTTGCAAATTACTTGCGTTTTACATTGCCGTATTTAACTATTTAAAGTGTTATCTTAAGCATTGGTTGTCCTCAAGTGATTGACATGTCTTGTTTGCAGTTGAGTAGTTTATTAACAAACTATCTAACACTTAACAATATTATACACAAATATGTCAGTTAGTACAAATATTTATTGATATCACTCCTGAAGTTTCGTTCGACGACGCAATCTTTCAAACAATTTCAGCAGTCACCATGCACATGGCTACAAATCAAGTTACACATGTCCAGCATAACTTGACCTGTCTATGATCAGTAAACTTTAACAATCTTTATTTGATGAATGTGTTCAATTCTGGTATTGGAGTCTATAGACCCCATGAACGTTGAAAACGTGGATTAAGTACCTACTCTTGTTCTAAGACGAAAACCGGGTCTAACCGATGAGCATGCCCTCTGAATCGCGCAAATATCACCAAAAGTGGTAATTTATTCAAACGGGAACAAACGAGCATTTCTCAACTTTGCTTTTTTATTATACACGGTTACGCTATGACCATTAAGTACTAATACATAATACCTATGTAGTTGGACAGGATACCGAGTTCCAAAGTGAAGAACTTTAATCGCTATCGAGACAACGGCAACGCTAAGATGATGATAATTACTACATTTTTTCATCGTCCAGTGTTTAATGTGCCATCCGAAACACAGGAGTACTCTTTCTAATGTGTATTCATGCTATATCAATCGGTCACCCATCCTAGTGGTGACCTTTGCAAACGTTGCTTAACTTTAAAGTAGCAGTACAAGACGCAAGTCAAGTCATGCTATATTTAAATTGATAGTTCAAATTAGACTGCCTCCGTGGTCCAGTGGATAGCGTATGCGACTGCTGATCGGCGGTCCCCGGTTCGCTTCCCGAGTCGGGCAAAAGTATTACTGGGTTTTTCCGAATTCTCAGTAGCAGCACGGAGTCTGGTGATGTGCCCGGTAACGGCAATAGGCTCGCCTCCTATTTCGTGGGACCTAAAAATTCCTGGCAAAATTTGGGTGTAATATTACACCTCTGCCTACTCCTACGGGGATACAGGCGTGAGTCAAAAAAAAGTACGTTGGCAATATATAGATAGTACAGATTGTGTCTGTGTACTTATAGTTCGACAAGAGCCATCAAAATGTTTGAATCAGAAGCATCGACATTGAAATATTTGTGATGTTGTACCAACACTCGTCACTGTTGCTATTCAGACTGATGTTTTGTCTACGTTTATTTTGTGTATTTTTAATCGGAGACTGGCAGTGTATTGTCGATATTTTCAATGATTTTGAAGAGTTTAAAAATTGTTTCCCATTATTTATACATTCAATATTATCAATATTGCTGTTGACTGCTTATCGAAAAAAATAATTGTACTGTGGTTGTTTTATTATCTTATAGTATAATTTATTATCAATGCCTTGATGTATAAGGCCACCAATAAAAAAATAACGTTCACTGTTTTGAACATAGGACTACCCCAAAGCTTTCCACACCAACTGATCTTGAGCCGCTCCCATCTATCCGCTTTCCATTATCCTAACAAGATTGTCAGTAGTCCTCGTCCCTACAATGTCTTTTTTGTCTAAAAACCGTGCTGCATGCTCAACAGATGAAAAATATATATTTTGCCATATTCAAAGTATATTCAACGTAAAGACACTTGTATACAGTCCAACTATCCTTGCTTCTACATAATTATGGCAAGATTAGTCATCATATTTGATTTGACATTTGCAATCCTTCCATCTTCATTATGAATAACACACTACTTTCATGTGTGAGGTCCTCTCATAACTGAATAATTATACACCGTAAGTAAGACTGATTGGACTAATGCGTACTTCAACAAAGACAGCACACCCCACGACGATAATAAACGAAAGGACACAAAAATAAAAACACAAAGCACATAATTTCATCTTTATTTGAGAAGAAGACATACAAAGTCTAAAGTAAATCCGTAATCCATATTTTTAGCCCCATTTATACAAAAAGGGTAACTGGAGATACCTACAAAGTTTTCTAAGTACAGACGGCCATGATTCATATAGCTGATACTAATTGCTGTGGCGCCAACGAGACAGATATTTAAATATAACAAATGATTCTTAGAATCTCGATAGATCTTCAAAAAGACAATGTTTACGTTACGAATGGGTCTGATGGTTTGAAATAAATATGGCGTGGATTAACTCAGTAATTTGAAGAAAGAATTGTATCCTTGTTATAAAGAGTTGGATTGGGGGAGGCTGGTTATTTCGGTTGTCGAAAAGAATTTGTGCATGACTTTGGTTGAAGGTACAACCTCATTAACGTCTTGTATAAATTACATCCGACTCATAATGAGTCAGTAACTAGTGATTACAGCTTTTCAACGCTCAAAACTATTACATATTTCCATGGAGTTATATTTAGTTTATGTGTGTCTATAATTGAGTGCAATTAGAGTTAAATAACATATTATGTAAATGGCAAAGAGGATTTTGCTATATTATGTTCATTCAACCATTTGCAGTAAATAAAATTAAACAAGTTTTGCGAGGTATAATATAGCTTAATTCATGAAGCTTTTTATGACAAAGTTGTTCTTATTTCATATTTCAAACACATATTATTTAATTTTACATAAAAATTTACTGTAACTGTTTATTTTTAGATAGGCCTGAAATAAAAATTATTGCGTGACAAAGTCTAAAAATGTTTACTGCCTTAAAATACAGATTCTGTTTTACTTAGCAAACCGACGTTTAATCGATGTTATGATACGACTTTGTGTGTGAAGATGGTTAGAAGGCTAGAGTGACATAGGCTATATTTTTATCGCGATAATCGACTCCCACGCGGGCAAAGTCGCGGGCGCAGTATAGTATCTACTATTTATAGATATCCTCTTTTTATAAATTAGAATAAATTACATAAAAAAAAATTATGTTCTGCCTTAAAGTTTGCCAAACTTATGAACTAATTTTGTGTACTTATTTTAAATTTATTCAGTTTTGCAAGGTAGTGTAAAATCTGAGGCAGTAGATATTTAATATACAATACATAAACACCATTAACTGAAGACATTGGTGCTATAATTGATATTTAGTTCAACTATTATTTAGGTATGTCCCAGTTTTTCATAAACCTAGTATGAGCAAATTTAATTAGTATATCAGATGTAATTCAAATTATAAATTAGGAAGTATATTAAAAGATAACATTTTTTACTAGATGTAACACTCGAATGAATTGTACTTTAAAAAACGAAAAGCAATGTTTTCTAGAGTAATACACGTACCACGTCCGGGTGTTTTAAAAACCCATTGTCTGAAAATGTGTATCTGTATACCATTGTAATACCGCTATTACACTGTGCAAATTTACTTTCTTTTCCTTGTTTTGCGTTTATTAATGTTGGTTACAAAACCAAGTCCCTCTATGTCTTTCTCTTTTCTTTGGCAGAGAAACATAGAATGAGGATAATTTGTTTAGAGGGAGAAAGTGATAGCTTTACTCTCGTCTATAAATTATATTTAGACATAGAAGAAACAATCGTCCTCATACAAATTGTCTCACACATATTTCGTCTGTAGTGAAAATGATTGTCGATTTTGACCAACACGGGACCTAGTAGTTAATAACCCCTGTCTACTCCCATATAACCCCAAGAGCACTTCACGCCACAGTATTTATAGCCCACTCTCTTTAAAAAATCGACTCATTAGTTCAATTAACGTCATACATTAGTCCATAAAACATCTGTGGCACAGAGGAGAATCTACGTACTCTGTTTCCTTTTCAATGTTCTATTATTGACCTTCCGATGTTAATCTGGATATGTGGGCGAAATATGTGGCGTGAGTTATTTGAAATATGACGAATGTGTGGTATAAATAAAAATGGTTTTATAAAAACTGCCGGTTTTATATAAATACACAAACTATTTTGTGGAAAATCTACTAAAGTACTCTTTTAAATCTGGTTAGACTAGCATGCGGACCTCGGATTCCAAAGCGAAGGTCTTGGATGCAATCGGGATATTTTTTATTTTTAGACTCACGCCTGTATCCCCGAAGGGGTAGGCAGACGTGTAATATTACACCCACATTTCGCCATGAATTTTTAGGTCCCACGTAATAGGCGAGCCGTACCAGGCACATTACCAGACTCCGTGCTGCTACTGAGAATTTCCTAACGCAAAAACCTAATAACACTTTGCCCGACCCGGGAATCGAACCCGAGACCTCCCAATCCCACGCGCACATTTATGCCGCGAGACCAAAGAGGCAGTCCGGTCCGAGTCATAATGGTCCGGCATAATGGTCTGAGTCAATGATAATGATAATAAAACAATTTCTTGACCCGGATGGGGTAGAAATTTACGCCAATCGCTGTTTGATATTACACCGAGTGTTATGGATTCGATCAGCACACAAGATAACACCATGGTGAACCAAAAATTGTTGTTTTAAGTCTAGGTATTCTTTGTGGGTGAATGTTTCTAAAGTATCCTGCGGTACACAATACAGTAGACATTGAAATGGCTATAACAATTAGAATTCCACAGGCTAAAAATTCATACATACTTGATTAATGTGAAATAAAAGCTTTTGAAAATGAATCTATTGCTAAAGTAAACTAAATTGTGTAAGTTTTTAGCATTCTTCACACTTTATTTTTACTGAGAATTCCTGTACGTCTGCCGATAAAACATAATTATGTAGTAATACCACGTGCCAAACTTACAAAAATCGTGAAGGCTGATACGACGTCATACGGAATGTCAAAAGTATCTCACACTAAAACACGACGTATATTTATTGAAATGACATTTTAGTAGTTATACAAAAACAGTTTAATTTTAACCAGGAAACATAAACAGAGCATAACTTCATAATTCATAACGACACTCCCGCATCTATCAATTTCCAAAATTTTATTTATAGATATGTCAATCATATGTACATTTTTCTAAGTTCCCCTCTGCATGCATACCCTTGTCTCTCTTCACGCCATTAATCTCCTTGACTTATAGGTTCTATAATTAGTAAAATAGCTCGAACAATGCGTACGACATCATCTTTAACCGCAGAAAGTGCTTCCAACCGTCTCAAATCATCTACAGTTTACAATATGTCACTTAGATCAAAGAACTTTACATCAAACGCCTGTGTAATGAGAAAAAGACTTTAATTTTCTTCAACAACATACCTTACTCCATCTTCATTAGAGTTTATTTTCAATCGTACATCGCATATATCTCTAAAAGAATACAGGTTGACGAGATTTATTGGTGATCTTTTTTTAACTTGACGACAAACTTAGATGTGTTTAAATATATACCTTAATTATTGCTTGTTTATAGTAAGTTTGGCGTACGTTTTAAGTCTTATGTTATTTTGTGCTTTGGTTTATTTTTGTTTGATTTCGTGCTGGAATCTGTTTGGACATTGAAATCCCCTCGGTGCCAGAAATATCGAAGATTTTGAGGCTGTTTTTGGAATATCCGTTTATTTGTTAATGTGTTTTCTCTTGGGGATGACTTTAGCTTTCATAGTAACTAATAGATAATTGAGGAAACGTGCATCGTTATCACAGTTGCCGCTTTGATTAGTTAATTGTTGATATAGGTCTATATTGTATCAGCTTATAAATTTCTTTCTCTTTCATGTTCCGGCTCAATGAAAGTTTCACTGACAGTAATAACATTTGTTTTTTGTAACATAGATGCTATATTGAAATCGTTCTTCAGGCCGATGCTTCTTAGCTTCATGTGAAGCTAAGAAGCATGGAGCGATCAACGTATTCAAATATCTTTCAGGACTCTACGTGATAAGGCAAAGCGTGTTTAAAATATAAAATAGCTGCATATTAAAAAGTGTACCTTTGTATTTATTATTACAGATACCGATTTATTTTTATTTGAAGGCATTTTTCTATCAACTTGTGTATGTGGGGAAAGCGACAAATAACAATTTAGTACAGATAATTATCAAAACTTTGAAAAGTCTGTGGCGCCCGCTGTGTGTAACTGAAATCTGAGGATTCTGAGACCTTCAAAATTAAATTTTCTATTCTCCTAGGTGAAGATAATTAACGCCAAATTTATGAATGAATTACTTAATGATTCTACACTAACATGCTTCTGTCTGGCAGTCTGTTCGTTCCTTTTATCAATCCATAGCTGCTAGTTCTAAATACCTATTATTGGTAAAGTTATATTAAATAGAATTAAACAATGAGCAATTTTTTTATATCTATGCGTAGCACATGAAAACATCGTCATCCTCCTCACTGACGACATGGCCCGTCATAATTGTTTATAATTAAAGTTAATTTCATGGTGGCTATAAATAATTTGATTAGTCTACTTGTCTTAATAGGGGATCATAAAATTAAGCGTAAACATAAATTTATGATTTATTGAATGAAAATGTAATAAATTAACTATGGGGTCATTTTCAAGGTCAACTTTTAGTTTTATGGTTCTTTGTTTCATTGTATTATTTTCAAGATTTGCAACATCTGGCCCCAATGCGTTAATAAAAGCAAGCATTTTATTGCTGTAATATGGACACTATTTTGCAGTATTTAGAAGACCACAACATTAATTTCTGTTTAGATCAAGATTTTTAGGGCCTGATTACGAAACTTGGACTAAATACGGTTCGGTGTTGAGTCCCGGTCATATCTATGTAATAAAGAGGCATTTTGTGAAAAATTATACTTGCACATTGCATGTGAAAAATTATATACATCTGCATCGAACTAAACATACTGATTTATAAGTTTTGTTATTCCTCTCATCTTCTCTCAATGAAGTGATTAATTTATGACATAAAAAGCTTCGATTTTTTTAACAGGTTCGTTATTTATTTTTATTTTGCAAAAGAATTTTCTGGCCTTGCAATTCACAAACGAATCTTTTAAACGCACTATGAGCCCTTGTCCTCAAAATCATAATATGAATATTGGTCAATTTGGGAAAACCGCAAAGCAGGAAAAACTTGAAAAATTAAAATAATATAAATAAAATAATGAAACAAGAAAATAATTAAAATTAAAAACTGAAATCCCTTCTGTACCAATCATTACGAACATTTTTTACTTGGGCACCATCCCTGTGAAATTACTGGTTCAGGAGATATTGAGGCTCAAAGTCACTATACATTTTTTTAATTGGCTACAAAATTACCCCGCCAATTTGTTCTGTAGATTACCTATGCACCCATGGATAAATAAGTATTTTGGGAATTGCACGCGCGCACTTTAATTGGCAGTTTAAATGTGTCTGCTTAGAAAAAATCGTTCCCCAAGTATAATTTTTGCTTAGTATGAATTGACTTGATATCCAAAACGAGTAGACTTCGGCTTGGTGATGAGTTTTGTGACATCCTGTATATTAAAATTAACATTAGTCGAAATTAATTTCAGATGAAATCAATTAATGTAGTTCACGTAGTTGTAAGGTAGTTCTTTACAAGTACGTGGACAAATTAGGAACCAATCTTTACACGAGTACTGACATAAATACTCGCCCATATACGGTAATTTAACACGCAGAGGAAGTGAAGGGTAATCTATATTTGGGCCACAACGCGTCGCAGGTAACAAAGTTGCACATGGTAACGACAGACTGACACCCGTCATAATGTAACTAATTACTTTCAATCAACCAAATCCGGTTATTTTAGAAGCTGTCATAAAGTTTAACCCACAGAAAATTACAGAACATGTGTATGATAGCTATTTATACAACGTTGAGAACGAGATCTTTACAATATAACCAAGTGCGTATATATATACGTGGTAAATCTAGAAAGCCTCGTTCAAAAAAGTGTGGGGAAATGGATGAAGAATGGGGAAGCTCCAGGTCGATTAGAGCTACATCATCAGAGAAGACGGTAAGACGCCTCGTTTTCTTAATCGTCATCACGTCTCAGATAGGTATACATAGGCGTCCAGCGTTTTGATTGTCTCGCACCTAGTCATCAACAGTCTGACTTCGGGACTGGCCAAGCACTGCATGGACCGCCGATCGAATCAAAGACAGACACGTCTCTTCAAATTTTATCTGTCCATTGTCGTCCATTGCTGAATGTAAGACTTCCTCAATGTACGCTGCAATTGCCGATCTCCCTTTTCCGCCATACTAGCCACCCTCGTCAAGTCATCGATCTACCTGGCCGGAGGACGTCTAATGCTACGCTAGCCAAGACGTTGTCTACATTCAAGACCGATTAAGTTTTACCTGTGGTTCTGCAACTGATGTAGCCAGCTCACTGCGTCTTCAGTTTGTGGAATAAACGACGTATAGAAGAAGCAATAGACACACGAGCTAGCTAAATTTCTACTGATCCGCCTTATATCTTAAATAATACAAACTGTGCCCTGCGGTTTTAGATCCCATCTCTTCTCGATTGAACCAATTTTAAACTCCCGTTTCGCATCACTCGCCCGTGCTAGTACATCCTTATCGCGTTCTTTTTCTTTTCGGTTTAGCTGATAAAGGCCAAAGCCTGATATTACATAACCTTCATAGCTTCCTTATAATTGTGGCAACCGTATTATTATACAAAATCTTTTCAGATCAGAAAGGTACTTCCAGAGGTAAGCTTGTTTAAACAACCTTTTGTTTGTGTAAATGTAAAAACGTATATAACTCCAGTTTACGTGTTTATTTAATGTATTTAAAAAGGTAAGTAAACTTTTTAAATAAAACCGATAAATGCAATATAATCTATGTGTTTATATAATTCATTACATATCAAAGAAAACATTAACCCAACAATATTTAAAAAAATCACAACTAAGCTAACTTCATATTCTTCATAAAAACACAAAGTCGCTCCAATTCATTCAAAACAAACATTTCTATAAATATCGTAATACTCTCGTATTTCAAAAACTCCATACACAACAGATTTCAAAAGAATATCAACAATAGTGGCTATGGCTAAACGTTGCGATTCAACCACCGACTAACGCTTGCTTGACCTATTTCATTCAACAATCGCTTAACTGGGTAACTATTTACATCATAAAAGAATTCTCTGTCACGTATTTTCAACTTAGCACTACCTACTTACACGTTTAAAAGTACCGTTTTTAAGGTACCGTCAATCATTTTTTGGACATTTTCGACGTATGGTACCAATTCCTGTTGGACTAAAACTGTCTAAGCTATGCTGTCAACGTCGGCATTTAGAATTGACAGGAAAATGCAGCTCGGCAGAGTGCAAGTTTTTTTGGAAGGTTTTCGAAGAGGGAATTTATGCATGCTTTGTATGAAGTCGAATTCTAATTTCTAATGCTAAGTTGTACTATTATTTGGTTGGTTTCATGATAAGGTAGATGACCCCAGCAGTTACGAAATTGCTATGCTATGATGAAAAAAGCAATTATGCAAGCAGCGCGTGCTTCTTCGTCAAATACGTATAATATGCGTTATAGTTATCGTTATGCTTATAACTGCTGTAGAAGTTTTCAGTATTCCTCAGTTAAAAGTAGGTAATAGGTATTATACTAGCGAAAAAATAAGTATCGCGAGTAACTTTAAACAATGGAACCTAACAACAACTAGACTCTAATTTGTAAAGTTTTGTATTGAGTGGGAATGTAACGCCCCTCAGTGCAAGGCGGGCACTTAAACTGCTACGCCATAGGTGCAGTCAATACCAATGGGATTTCCACCTTGTCGTGGTGGGGGGGCTCAGTAAACGTGGTTAGGTCACCCACGGTGAAGGTAAGCGACATCCCGGGACTGGCCGCTCCGCGTGGGCTTGACGTAGGCCTACGCAGGTGCGAGGGACAGTTCTTCTGTCCCTCGCAGTCGGGCGCGGTCGCGGGAGAAGAGGCGAGTCGGTGTTGCGTTGCCGCGCGCCCTATCTCCCGCGACCAAATGGGGGCGCACCATTGTTGCGTCGCGGAGGGGCCGCAGAGGAAGAGGAGATGCGGTGTTGCGTTGGCGTCCTCCCTATCCTCTGCGGCCGCTGCGTGTTTTGATGGCCGAGTCCAACACTTTCATCCGCCGCCAAGGGGGTTTTGTTCGGGGCCCGCCTGACCTTCTGGCGTCAATACCCGTCGGGAGGTAGCGAGGAATGCTTCGGTGTTACCCGACCCTTCGACACACGGGTACATGAGGAACACGGGTTGGTTTAGAGTCAGTAAGAGTCTGACAGTCCCCTTCGTCCTTCCTCCATGGCGGAGGGACTCCATAAAGATTTTCCAACCCGACACCAAAATAAAAAAGGTGCAGTCAATATAGGATACTTTTTGGTATTATCTCATTAATGAAATCTTTTGATATAATATAAAGCTCATCAAAAGGACATCAATAAAGACCAAGGTAACTTTTTTATTACTATATCTTGACTGCCTTCATAGTCCAGTGGACAGCGTATGCGTCTACTGATAGGATTCGATTCCCGAGTCGGGCTAAAGTATTACTGGGTTTTGCTGGATTCTCAGTAGCAGCACGGCGTCTGGCAATGTGCCCGGTAACGGCAATAAGCTCGCTCTCATTAGAGAGCGAGTCTATTGCCGTCACAGAACAATTAAACTGTTCTGTGATTGCCGTTACCGGGCACTCTTCGAGCTCAGCTTCTAGTTACGTGGGACCTAAAATTCGTAAGGAGAAATGTGCGTGTAATATTACACCTTTACGTCCCCCTTCGGGGGTACAGGTGTGAGACTTTAAATAAAAACTAAAATAAAAATATCTTTACTATTATTAGTGCAACGATCTAGCTGCTAATTCGTAGAGCTAGCAACAGCTCGCTCTTTCTCGCTCGTTGATTAGATTACATGAGATTCACGTAATTGGGACTAATCGCTTCTGTGTCTGGTCGCGACACTCATTAGCCTAGGCATTCTTTAAGACGCTGTAATTTGAGTATAAAACTGTCTTAATGCTTGCCATTAAAATATAATATCTAAGATCAAGCTTGGTTTTATAAATCAAATCACTTAGTTGAGTGTTACGTTTGTATCACTATTATGACTTGCTTTCTTGCAAATTTTCACTCTAAAACTGTATAAAATGAGTTTTCGGTGTATTTCTAAGACTACGCACTAGGAATAAAGCATCGCGTGGGCCTCAGGTAATATATTAAATTAATGGACACAAAGAACACCTCCTAAACACCCTGAAACAACAACTTGTGGAGCACACACAATGTTGTCTCGTGTGAAGATAGAACCTTAAACACTCAGCGCAGCGTAAACCAGCGAGAAGGTCACTTAAACCATACTCAATTAATATTTTCTTCACCCGTATCGGCCTTCCTGCCGAAAATGTGTGTGTGATAAATGTATCTACATTGAAATTAAACTACAGTTTACGGATTTTATCGCGTTATATTGGTTTCACTTGTTATTACATTTAAACCGAATGATCTAGAAACTACATTTTTATTACTAGCCGACGTTTCGAATTCTTTACAGGATTCATGTTCACGGCAGACTGAGGTGGTATTTGTCTTTGTCTTGAATTTAAAAGTTATCTCAAAGTACCCGAACATTTTTCAACTATTGGTGTTACTATCTACGCAGAATGTAATAAAAATGTAGTTTCCACTATTCCATTCTACTATCCATTCCACTATTGAGTGGGCTGCGAAAGGTAGTGAAACATTCTAAGTTTGTAATAGAATACCTATACTATTTTCAGACTAAGCTCTATATACCCAGTACGATGCCAATTTCATTGAGACCATACGTGACTAACTAAGGCGTGTGATACAGATAAGTGTACAAAACAAACAGATATGGCCTTCAATTATCTCCGCACATTCAGATAGACGTTCTCACGCGATGCATGCACTTATGCAGTTGCCGCCAATCGTAAATAACGTGCCATATCTTATTTATTGTTATTGAGTATAAAACCAAAAGATTTTACGTACTTTGTATATATTTTCAAAGACAATTTAGATATGGTCATCGGGTTCCAAACACTTCTTTAGTATGGCTTCAGATATGAACACACTTCTAACGATCTTAAATACGTTCATAATTATTGTAAAATTACGTCTCCGTGGCCGTCCTGCCTGTCTATAAGAAAGCAATAAACGGAAAAAATACTGAACTAATTTTAGTACGGATTTCATCAATATATAGTGTATTTCCTGAGCAAGGTTAAGGTGTATAATTTACACAGGTGGAGCCGCAGGCAAATTCTATTTATTAAAAATTTACTCCCTAGCAAATCATCGGATTGATCCTGCATGGGAACCAAACCCACGGTCTCCAGCTAAGCAGACAGGTTCACCTTGACTGGCCATTTAAGTTCAACACCCAACATTTGAAAAGGCATTAGGTTCTTTAGTATTCCTTTTACTTCATCATTAGTAATAACAAAGCCATTCACTTTAAAAACGGTAGGATGCCTGACACATGACGTGCATTTTGCCTCGCATGCCAGGACTTTTCTATAACGTCGTAAATCTACGCGTCCTGTGCATACGTAATGCACGAATGTGATTGACATTTATGACAGTTCATCTATCATAAATGTCAATGTGAACGACGTATTAAAAAGAGATAGAGGCATAAAGATGGGTACGACAGAAATAGTAGTTAGCGGTCGGAATGCGTCTCTAATGATGGCCTGAAAGTCTTTCTTTTGTTAATCATTGATGTAGTGGGCGGGTTTCCAAGTCGTTTAGCTCAAATATATATTAAATATTAGGAAAGTCATACTCATTTCGTCACGAGATTATTGCCACATGCTTTTAAAGCCCATATTTTGACACAAAATTATTTCCTCATGCTTGTATATATATGTTACTTATTTTTCTGACGTATTACATTTTGATCTTTATTTTACGGAAACTAATATAATGATTGAGATCTAAGCATTATTCCGATTACTTCTAAGATTTTTATCTTCGACACCTAAGTGACTAGTTAGAATAAAAAGCGGATCTCTGTACTATGAATAAGCTTATATTCTATTAAATCTGGTTGG
Source organism: Euclidia mi (assembly GCA_944739405.2). Lineage (NCBI taxonomy): Eukaryota > Metazoa > Arthropoda > Insecta > Lepidoptera > Erebidae > Euclidia > Euclidia mi. Next base: position 63,351,397 of record OX123193.2, on the reverse strand, counting down.
ACTAAAAAACTGTTCCTAGGCACCAAGTCTAAGATGTAACCATGATAATGCCAGAGACCGTGAAGAACGCACTTAACTAGGCAAATGCATAGATTCGTGTGGTAATACTTAAAATGCCAGTGATTATGTCTTTTCAGTCGGGGCACTCTTGTGATCATAAGGCAACATTGTTATTGATGATTGATGTGACTCTCCTCACAACTTCTTGACATCTGGTCATTATTCTAGTGCATTTATGTACAAAGTCAATAACACAAACAAATATATTTCATTTAAGTAAATCTTTACTACGTCTACCAAGTCGAGCGTTCCACGACGTACCATATATATGTATAGTAGTCTTAAAAGTCCGGTTGCAGGAATGGCAGAATAACTGGCCGGCATTGTAGGTATAGACGTAGGAGATCTTTTACGTATTTGGAATTTTACGTCAAGGTCTTGGAGACGTTTCTCTTCAAAGGATTTTAACTTATTAAAGATGGTAGAGCGCCATGTCGATCTGTTTGAGGCGATTTCCTCCCAGTTTGGAGGCTTGATGCTGCAAGTGCTTAGATGCTTTTTGAACACATCTTTATATCGCAGATATTGTCCACCGCGTACACTACAGGGATATCGTTTCAGCACCAATTGTTCTACGCTTCATACGATCGTGTTATTAAATGCACATCTATTATGCAATTGAATGCGTACGACGCTCGTAACAATTGTCACTAATAGAGTGTGCGATTTCAAAGGATTATCTAACACCTCATCTGACTGGCTTGGTACTTGACTCTTGCAGCTCCATTCTTGAGACGTAAGTTATCGTCAAGTTAAACTAAGATATTTCTACGTAAAAGCTTATGTTGAATAGAACTGATTATGGCGTAGTAGCCGCCATGCCGTTGCACATTTCGCCATGTGTTGTGGGTTCGATCACCACACGGGTTTGTTGCTTGAATGTTTGTAAGATACTGCAGTTATGCCTAGTGCGGGAGTTGTAAATAAAAACTTGTTGGTAACAAAACACCTATTGGTACTGGGTCGAAATAAATTCCACTTGTTTCTCGAAAGCTAGTAAATCAAAATTTGACGGAGTTTTCGTTAGTCGGTAGTGATAGAGGAGCGTTTTAGTCGACATGTCTGAACTTGTTAACTAGGACTACAGAAAAAACATTGAAGCAAAATTAGACAGATCCTAACTCTCTACATCTCTTTCTAGTCTTATCGAAAAGAACGAGAGCAATAGATAAAATTTATTTTACTCGTACACGACAGATCCATCAGCATAGCATCTATTGAGATGTTACTGAAACATTCAACGTTGTACAAACCTTTCACCACATACAGCGGAACGATTGAGCCATCCAACCATTCATCCAACGATTAATAACAATAAACCGGGTACGCACGAGCGGAAACTGTATGATTAATGTTCGACAGTGTGCACACCGCCTAGCGTGATCACTGCTTTATTGTTTTACTGATGTTCCCATTGATGTTTTGGAAGGGGAGATGTTTAGATACGAACTTGTTTGGGACACATTGTCAATTAAAGTATCTTAGACAAAGTTGCAACAAGCTACTCTATAATAATTATATGATTTGTGAATGCCAGTCATTTCAATCCTTACTAAGACCTAGTTATTTCCATAAACTGTTTGCTCTATCTGATTATAGATGCACGTAATTATCAAGCCTCATGTATTACATATAACTCTTTCTTCGAGGCGATGGTCTTGAATCACAACTGGGAGTTTTACAGGTAGTAGAGCCTTGCTGTTTTCAGCATGAATGGGCCGGCTCGACCGGGGTAGTACTACCCTCTCACAGAAAATCGACGTAAAGTAACAGTACCTAAACTGTTGCGTTTCGTTCGGTGAGAGAAAGTGCCGGTGGCCCTATCCCCTATTCCTTCTCCCTCTTCCCACTCCTCATCCTATCACTTTTTCCGACCCCAAGGGGCGGCAACGCACTTGTGACTTCTGTGGTGCTGCTTGCGTCCATGTGCTTGTGTCCATGGGCGGCAGTAATTGCTTACCTACCATCAGGCGATCCGTCTGCTCGTTGGCCGCCTATTACTAAAAAAAGCGCTAGGATGATGATGTATAAAGTGTTAATATTCCTTTTACATATTTTCACCCTTTTTTTTTTTTTTTTTGGTGTCGGGTTGGAAAATCCTCATGGAGTCCCTCCGTCCCGGGGGAAGGACGAAGGGGACTGTCAGACTCTTACTGACTAAAAACCAACCCGTGTTCCTCATGTACCCGTGTGTCGGAGGGTAGAGATTCGCATAAGCATTCGTCGCTACCCCCCCGACGGGTATTGGCCCGCCAGATGGTCAGGCGGGCCCCGAACAAAACCCCCTTGGGGGCGGATTAAGGTGTTGGCCTCCGCCGCCAAAACACTCAGCGGCCGCAGAGGATAGGGAGGACGGCAACGAAACACCGCATCTCCTCTTCCTCTGCGGCCCCACCGCGACGCATCGATGGTGCGCCCCATTCGATGCGTTTGGTCGCGGGAGATAGGGCGCGCGGCAACGCAACACCGACACGCCTCTCCTCCCGCGACCGCACCCGACTGCGAGGGACAGAAGAACTGTCCCCCGCACCCGCACCGTTGGACGCATCCTGCGCAGGCCCCGTCAAGCCCACGCGGAGCGTCCCGTCCTGGATCCCTCTTAGCTTCACCGCGGGGTTCCAAGCCACGGTTACTGAGCCCCCCCCACCACGACAAGGTGGAGATCCCGCGGGGGGGGGGGACATATTTTCACCTAGATCTTTACCAAAATTATTTTTAACTAAAGACATATTATTATGTACATAACAATCTTGTAATTGGATCTGAGACAATTTTTTTATACAGCTTAGTATTAAATTGTCTTTTGAGGTGCATTTTCACGCCGGAGCAGCTTTTTTTTTCTTTGAAAAAGACAACTCCCGCATTAGGACTAAATCCTGTGTCGTGGGGAACTTTACAAACATACAACTAACGGACACAATGAACATCCAGACTCGAAACAACAATTTATGAATCACACAAAGTGTTGTCTCGTGTGGGGATCGAACCCACTACACTGCGGCACAGTGTCAAGCGGTGAGGCGGCTGCTTAAACCACTACGCCAACCGTGCAGTGTGCCTGTGTCTATTATACAAGACTCAGGTTCGCTCCTGCGTGGAACACTGCTCTCATCTCTGGAACGGCTCCGCTCAGTACCTGCTAGATACTCTTGATAGGTTGCATCGGCGTGCTGTCCGTATCATAGGTGACCTTGAGGCTATTAAGACCCTTGAATCTCTACAATTACGCAGGGACGTAGCCTCACGTAGCCTGTCCGTGTGGTGACGGATTAAGAATACGGAATGTCACCACCCCATATGATCCCATGGGTGTCGTAAGAGCCGACAGAGGGAGCATATTATGCAGAGAACACCACTGTAAGAGAAGGAAAACTTGATAAAAACCCCTATACCAACTCGTTTGGCCAGCGTGTTATAGTAGGCCAATTCCTCCTTTCAAAGGAGAGGCCTAGTCCAGCAGTGGACTGTTAAAGGCTGATGATGATGATGATGTAGCCTCAATGGCTGTCTTTTACCGTTTGTATCACGGTGAGTGCTCAGAAGAACTCTTTCAACTCATCCCACCCTCTCCTTTCCTATCCCGAACAACACGTGCCGGGTTAAGGTGCCACGCTTACACGGTAGAACAGATACCGTCACGTACAAAAAGGTTCGGTAC